>OX336373.1:29275989-30497155 GCA_946902895.1 Fragum fragum | reverse complement strand
TCCAAAATAGACAAAGATTTTTAGAATTTAACCAACCTGCAATTCTCGTCTGCATGTTCTTTCAATCTGAAATTAACTATAATTGTTTCTCTTGAAGGAATATTGATAAACGCATTACCACAGAACAAAATTTTGCACAGGTACAAATTGAAAGAAGTTGCAGACAACATTTTAAATTATTTTGAAATTGAAAACTAAGGGCAAAATTTGGTAGAAAACGTAATAAATGGAGATTCTTTTTGTTTCAAGCTATTACTCCTTTTATCACATTTTTATAATATGATTTTTGAAGGGCATAAAAAGCAGAATTGTTTGGAATGAAATAAGTTAGCTGAAAAACAAATAGGTGCTTCCAAAAAGGCCTTCAGACTAGTTACCATTTAACTACAGAATATGGCTTCAAATTATGTCCAGATGACAAAGATTTAGCCTGGCCCAAATTTAAAAAAGTTGCAGATGATAATTTTTAGTTGATGAAATCTTCATTTTATATCTTTAGTGGCTGAAAACATTGTGGACAATGAAAAAATTGTAACAAGCAAGATTTTTTATTTTTTATGGACATCAAAAGGCATTATTGTGTGGGAATGCGTTAAGCCATTAATTTTCATTTCCCATTTTGTTGAATTTTGAAAACAATGTTGGAAAAAGCAATTTAGCTTGACACTAGGTTTCACATTTTTTGTACCATATCCCCTATTAACTTTTGATTTACTCATACTTCAAAAATAGAGACTTCACAGTTTAATAATGTGTTGTCTGATAATGGGTTTTAATGAAATAGTTTTGAACCCATTCCCACATGACAAGTTTTAGACTTGCCCAATTTGAAAGAAGTTGCAGAAGACAATGTTCAGCCCATGAAATCTTAAAAATCTTTGTCTTTGGGAGTAGAAAACATTGTAGATAATAAAGAAATTGCTTGTAGTAAGCAATTTTTTTTATTTTCCACAATGTTTTTCAAGGATTTTTTCTTTGGGGGCATCCAAAAGCGTCATTATGTCTGCCGATTCAGACTTGAGATGGCTTATTGTGTTGTGGGTCATGTTTGTTTCAATAAGGTATTTAGAAATTAGAGCCCATTTCAACACAATCCTGCTTTTATGATCTTCAAGAGAAAAAAATGGGTAAACTTTGTGGAAAATGAAGAAATTGGTTGTAATGTTTTCTACCCATAAGGCCAAGACTTTTAAAGTTTCATTGACATGAAATAATCATTCCGTTTCCCGTTTGGACCAGTCTCAAATACTTTGTATTATCATCGGTAAACAGGTTAATCACTTTATAAACACTACTGAATTTCGCCTAAAGAGCTATGACTGCTGTCTGAAAAATAATAAAGTTAATAAAATTCTCTTTATTTCATTGATGTGTTTTCTCATCCATTTCTACCTTTAAACATCACTGTACAGCCTCTGAGATTTAGAAATTTAATTGAGACTGCAAGTTTTCAGGTCAATACTGTCATTATGAAATCTTCAAGCTGTCTGAAACTTGTTTTCAGCTAACTTCATGCCCAGGGTGAGCTTTTATGATCGGTCACTGTCTGTTGTCCGTCTGTCGAATATGGTAGAATTGTCGCATTGCCTAATGACCCTCTACCAAAATGCTTCCAAGAGTTCGGATCCAGAAAATAAGCCCTGTAGTTGGATCCCAGATTTTATATATTAACAAAGAAGGATATCCTGTACTTTGAGTGAGAGACAAAGAAGAAAAAAGAATTTCATTTCCAAGACCATTAGACCTAGGGGCATCATATTTTGTCTTTAGAACTGCATTATGGTGGCAAAGGTAACTTACTTTGAACTGTCATGTTAAGATTAGAACTAGTCTTGTGTTCTGGGATCCCAGTTCTTACAATCCGATAAAAGGAAAACATTAGACTTGGTGCTTTAAACAATATCTTTGCTTTTGGTATTGTCTGAGGGTGGTCTATCAAAATAAATCAAATTTTTCTAAGATAAGAATTATTGTAAAATCCGTTATTGTACAAAGTGACAAAGATGGAATTCAAATTCCGCCTTGGGTAGAGCTATAATATTCGGGGGAGCCTTATAGGACCGTCATATAAACCTTATTAAACCTTCTTTTTAGAATTTACTGGCGGCACATATTCTTTCCGACAGATGTCTTTCACCAATGGATGGGAAATCGTAAACCTAAGTGGGATAGCAGCTGGAGGCTAGGATAGGATGTAGTGGTAGTACTGGTGTGAGAAATACCAGGAATCAGTTTTAAGGCGCTCTAGCCGCCGCGATATGACTCAAATACTGTTAAAAGTAGCGTTAAACCCCATTCAATCAACCAATCAGAATTTACTGATTAACTCGAACCAAATATTCCCAAAATGATTCTTGATAAACATTTTATCAAGTCTCAGATTTCTTAAAGAAATCGTAACCATTGAAAATTTTCTTTTTTTTTACATCACGGGGGTATTTTTTATACGTTACTTTAGAAAATATCAATATTATCCCTTTCCTCTACAAACCTGGGATTTTACGTTGCTGCGATTTTATACTTGAGAAAACGTGAAAAAGAAGAATTTTTTTCTAACGAGCAATTTCTCCTTTTTCCACAATATTTTCTACCACATAATACAGTTTCATTTTAAATCGCATCCGGTTTTTTATTAATGTCTGCAACTTTCAATTGGAACCAGTCTAAAATTTAAAAAAAAAAAAAAAAGAAAAAAAACAACAACGGGAAAGGGTTAAGATCATTAGTTATGGCGGGTCACATTTCTGTAAGAGTTATATTAGCATTGTACTGAATATAAGAGATACCAATTTAAATGATACCAATGGAATGATGAACTTTGATGCATAAAGATGATGGTCCTTTGCTAGGGAAGTAAATCAAAGTACTAAACTGTAAGCTAATAAAGCATATTTTGGTTAAGTAACCTTTTATGCCCAAGGTTATCATGATGAATAAATGAGGTTGAAATAACCCAGGAGTTAATACATGACAAAATCGTAGACTGGTACAAATTGGATGAAGTTTCAGGCGACAATTTCAAGTTTGTTGAATTGAGATAATCCTTACCTTTTTGGGTAGAAAACATTGTTTACAACGAATAAATTGCTTGTTGAAAGTAATTTCTTCATTGTCTACAATATTTTCTGAAGGTTTTTTTTTGGGGGGGGGGGGGTGTTGAGATACTTTAAAAGCGGAATTGAGTGGGAATGGGTTGAATAGCACTCTTTTGAAAGAGTTCTCTACAATTTCAATAGAGTTTGCAATATTCCTGAAATACGTAAGAACTACTTTTTACGGCGAAGGCATTCAATTGATTTAGTGGTTAAGCCTCCAGTGGGAGTTTGGACTCATTGAACTTGAGAAGACCTCAGAATTTCGTCTGTTAACTTTACCCATTCCAACACAGCAAAATTTTAGACTGGTCCAAATTGAAAGAAGCTGCAGACGACAATTTCAAGTTGATGGAATTTTATTTTTTTTTTTTTTTTTTTTTACTTTTGGGATAGACAACAATGTGAAAAATGAAGAAATTGCTTGATACAAGCAATTTCTTCATTTTCCACAATGTTTTCTAAAGCATTTTTCTTAACTGACGCTATGCTAGCTAAAAATGCCATTAGACCTTATCTTGGGTGTGCTGTTCATTGGGTGTGAGTTCATTTCACTAATTTCATGCCCACTATCTCCTGAAGTCGCTGAAATACTTTACAATCGTTGAAGGAAATACGTTGCTTTATGCCCATAAAGAGTACTACCACTACATCTTTTCCTAGCCTCTAGCTGCTTTCCAACTTAGGATTACGATTATCCATTCATTGGTGAGAGACGGAAAGGATATGTGCCGCCACCGGCGATCGAACCCATGACATCCCATGAACGAAGATTAGGAGTCATCTGTGCTACCGACAGTGCCATGACGGCGGCTCCCCTATTTATGGATGAAAAGAGTATCTCTCTATTTCGGCCACAGCATTTTAACATTCCATGGACACTAAAAGTGATCTCATTAAGCTCAGAAATTAACTAATCGCTGACCCCACCCATTGAGCTCCGATAGGACGTTCCATCTATATATTTTACGACGTTTGAACCATTCCCATACAGTGAAAATTTAGACCAGTCCAAATTGAAAGAAGTTGCAGACCACAATTTCAAATTGTTGATTTTTTTTAAGTCTTTGTCTGTGAGAAATACCAGGAATCCATTGTTAGGTGCTCCAGCCGCCGCGATATGACTGAAATACTGTTAAAAGCGGCGTTAAACCCCAATCAATCAATCAATTAAAGTCTTTGTCTCTCTTGGTAGAAAAAAACTCGGAATGCATAAATTACTTGTTACAAGCAATTTCTTCATTTTCCACATTGTTTTCCAGAACTTTTCAAGAACCTCTTTCTCTGAGGGAGTAAAAAGGAGGGATTGTGTGGGAATGGGTTAAGTCGCCAAAACAAAAATAAAGCTTCACATAAATATCGGCCAGTGTTTGAGTTCAACATTCACTTCAAGTGTAAATAATTTAATTTTTAGTTTCGTCTATCCAAAACGAGCGTTCTGATGGGTCGAAAAAAAATTCACAACTTCACGAAAAAAAAAAAAAAAAAAATTGAGCACGCAGCCAGTTTCCGCACAAAATAGTCCCATTCAAAAAGGTATCAAGATTTGTAAAGCACATTTTTTAAGTGTATAATTTAATTTTAGTTTCGTCTATCAAGATTCAAGTTTTGATTTGCTCAAATTTTCTTTTCATACTTTTATGAACAGAATCCATACAATTCTACTCAAAACAAGTGAAATATTTGCATAATTGCTGAATGGCAATAAAATTAAAGAAACAAAGGGAATATTTTTGTTTTCTTTTCCGTGTTTTTTTTTTTTTTTTTTAGGTTGAATGATGTTTCGATATATTCTACGTCAACAGATTTGACATTTCGTCAAGGGGAATTTCTGGCTTTAACCCATTCCAACACAATCCCCCTTTTAGATGCTTCAAGATAAAAGCTTCGGAAAACATTGTGGAAATTGAAAAAAATGCTTGTCACAAGCAATATACTTCATCATCCACAATCTTTTCTTCTCCAAACGACAAATGTCGATTCAAAAAAATCAATCGGATAAATTTTGTCGTCTGCTACTTCTTTGAAGTCAGTCAGTCTTTCTTTCAACGTCTGGTAATTGATTAAGGGTGATAGCATCTAGATTTAATTGACACTAAAAGTTTTTTACAAGTTAACTTATTCCAACTCAATCCCTCTTTTTAACGCCCCTCAAGAAACAGATTTGACATTTCGTCAAGGGGAATTTCTGGCTTTAACCCATTCCAACACAATCCCCCTTTTAGATGCTTCAAGATAAAAGCTTCGGAAAACATTGTGGAAATTGAAAAAAATGCTTGTCACAAGCAATATACTTCATCATCCACAATCTTTTCTTCTCCAAACGACAAATGTCGATTCAAAAAAATCAATCGGATAAATTTTGTCGTCTGCTACTTCTTTGAAGTCAGTCAGTCTTTCTTTCAACGTCTGGTAATTGATTAAGGGTGATAGCATCTAGATTTAATTGACACTAAAAGTTTTTTACAAGTTAACTTATTCCAACTCAATCCCTCTTTTTTACGCCCCTCAAGAAAAAAGCTTTGGAAAACATTGTTGAAAATGAAGAAATTGCTTGTATTAATTTCTTCTTTCTCAAGCAATTTCTTCATTATCATCAATGTTTTCTATCCAAAATGACGAAAAAATTCCATCTACTTGAAATTCTCTTCTGCAGCTTCAATTTGGACCAGTCTAAAATTTTGCTGCGTTGGAATGGGTTAAATTATTTCGTAAGTTAAAACCTTCAACAATCGGTTATGCTGTAGAACTAAAACAAAATGATCATTAGACCAGAAATACTTTCTTATTCAAAGTTACTTTACCTGTCAGAAATATTTAGTGAATAAATGGGTCTGATCAACCAGCTTTGACTTTTTACTTTAACCTTTTTTACGATTAAAAATTAAATTTTGTGATGAGAAGACCTGTGTATAATGTGCTTGTTACCGCGGATGTAGAATAGGTTCGAGCCCCTATGGCGTAAAAAGTGTTGTCTGATATGATCTAAAACTAATACCAGACGATATAAAATTAGATTGGTCCAAAGTCAAAGAAGTTACAGACGACAGTTCAAAGTCGATTGAGTTTTAAATAAGTCTGTCTTACTTGGCAGATGCAACGTGGAAAATGCTGAAATAACAAGCATTTTCTAGATTTTCTACGATTTTTTCCTGGATTTTTTTGTTTGTTTTTGTTTGTTTGTTTTTTTTTTTTTTTTTTGCGGGGCGTCAATAAGCGGGATTGTCTCTTAACACAATCCCACACAATCCCTCCTTTTTACGCCCCCCCCCCTCCCCCCAAGAAAAAAAACTTTTGAAAACATTGTGGAAAATGAATAAATTGCTTGTATCAAGCAATTTCTTCATTATCCATAATGTTTTCTATCTAAAAAGATGAAAAAAAAAAAAATTAAAATTCCATCTCTTTTAAATTGTCGTCAATTTTCAATTTGGACCAGTCTAAAATTTTATTGAGTGGGAATGGGTTAATGAGTTAAGTTGGCTCTTAGGAATATTCGCAGTCCTTGAACTCTTTCAAATAGTTTTGTAGAACCAGGAGATTAAAAAAACGACTGAGGGAAAAGAAACTCGATCACTATTATAGACAACCATTTATAGTCTTCTGCATTTTCATGGACATTTTGACGGTTTTAAAGATTATGATATAGAATGGATTTCAGAAGGTATGAAACTTGTTCGGTTTTATATATATCAAATCTATGTTTGAACGATCTTCCTTCAGTAACGATGCTCGTTACTTATTATACAACATCGCTGCGCACATTGGTTATTTTTATTAGTGAAGCAACACACTCGAAATGATATAAATGATGGATCGCTGGTTACGTCCACTGAGCTCCGACAGGAAGTTTGACTTCGATATCAAACGACGTTATTTTGCAAAATACATGACCAGTAATTTGTAACAAAAAAGTAAAATGGTTGTCGAATTTAACGCAGTGACTACAGCTTAAATAAGCTGTAATTCCGACGATTGAGTCGCCAAAACCAACAAAAATGCTCCACGTAATGTAGAAGTTCAAAGTTTATTTTCGGTCTAAATAAATGATTTGATTGGTCGATTAGCCTCACTTATCTTTTGTTTTCAAATAAAATATTTCTTTTCAATACAACTATCCAAAGGGGATCAAATTGCAAATTACAGGCGTGCAATACCTTTAATTCTCTCAGATTTCATGACCATATTTTCATATTTAACTCATTAAGAAGTTTCCCATTGGTTAAGTTGTGAAATACTAAGCATTTTAAATTAAAAAAAAGATTGTGATGACCTGCACGCAAGGCTTCTGTGAGCGAAGCTGGTCAGCTCCATTAACTTAGTTGGTAGAGCGCTCGACTTAACCCATTCCAACTCAAGCCATCCTTTTTACACCCCACAAGAAAAAAGCTTTGGAAAACATTGTAGACAATGAAGAAATTGTTTGTAACAAGCAATTTCTTCATTATCCACAATGTTTTCTATCCCAAAAGACGAAAAAAGTTGAAATTCCATCAACTTGAAATTGTCGTCTGCAGCTTCTTTCAATTTGGACCAGTCTAAAATTTTCTTGTGTTGGAATGGGTTAACCCCCCCCCCGAGATCACGGTTTCGAGCTCCGGACTGACCAAACTATTGGAGTAATTATCTTCCCGATGACACGTAAGCCAAGGCCCATGTGACGTTAGAGCACTTTAAAGAACCAGGCGTAGCTCCTAGCAGTTTCGCCCTGTACTACTAACAACTATTTGTCTTCATGGCAAATACTGTGCTAGCGAAAAATAAACACTACTACAAAGTGATATTGCAATCGGTTCGGGATTCAAGCCAACACACAAATTGCTTCCGGCGTAACTAAGTGTATCAAAAGAGTTCCCCTGTTATTTTCGTCTGTCCGCATATAACCTTGTATAGAAAATGGGGTATAAACAACATGATATAAAAAACCTGATTTAAATGACGTTTGTTTTTACAGGTGTTCTCACGATAGAACACAGATAATGATGCTACTACTACTACTAGGAGCTGTGACACTCTTGATCCAGACATATTTAGCAACAATTAGATCAGATATGGAGCCTAAAGATAATCTACAATCAGCTAGTCATTTGAGAGTCGGAAACTATACCAAGGAAACTTCGTTACCCAGCAACATTTCCCTGAATGATAATACTGTAAATAATACCAGAAACGAAATTATTCATATACAGAATGGAACTACCAATTTAGAATATATCCAAAAAAAGCATATGGAATTGGACAGAGGGCAAGGTGAAAATAGTTCCAACATTATTGCATTGTATGACTTTGATTCTTCTGTACTTGGAAATGATCTTGATTTGAGTCGATGTAAGGAAAGGAATTGTGAACTGATCTCTAATTACATTGATAATAATGCTAGCTATATAATACCTAAAGTAATTATGTTTCATTTTGATAAACTTCCTTCATTTCCACCAAGAAATAACGACCAGATATTCATTTTGTTTGCTTCTGAACCAACAAATCCGACATCGAACATGTCTCAGATGTCGAAACAATGGAGAAAACAGTTTAATTGGACGATGACATACAGACAAACTGCTGATATATCTCTACCAACTCATGTTATTCAATATATAAAAACGGGAAGCGTCAGGAATCCAAATATCAAATACATGGACACTGCAGCATCAACATATAGAAAATCTAGAAACAGAAAATCTATACAAAGAAATTACTACCAAATTGTCAAGACAAAACACTCCCTTGTTGCCTGGGTACAACAAAACTGTTCCAGACTTTGTAAACATGACAAATTCGTAAATGAATTGAAAAAACATGTACAACTCGATAAATATGACTTATGTAACTTCACAGAGAGTCGAACTAATTTCATGAAGAAGTATATTCAACACTATAAATTTGTGTTACTTTTGGAAGATAGACCATGTGGGGATTATATACCAGGAGTAGTGTTTTCCCTGTATCGTGAAAACACAATTCTTATCCTTAATGGAGATACCAAGTATAAAACTCAGCTGCCCTACGGTACTTATATAGACATTAACAAATACAAGTCACCACAACTACTGGCCAATCAACTAAATCGACTGAACACAGATGATAGGACATACAGTCATATTCTGAAGCTTAAGGATACGTACGAGGTTCTGTCATCACCAATTATAAACCAAATGGCTTTGTGTGAAGTTTGTAGAAGGATTAATAATGTGGAGAAATTCAGAAAAACTATTAACAATCTGGATGATTTAGTGACAGAAATGAGAAGATGTATTCAACAGTCATGAAGAGTTCCTTTACCAATTGACCTATCGCTGGCCCCACCCACTTACTCTTTTGGGCACGCCCATTGACTCTGACAGGAAGTCCCACTTCGAATTAAAACGGTGTTATTTGCAAAATTTATGGACAGTATCAATTAAAGAAAAAGTAGTATAGTTGGCTGGTGACCTGGTCAACCGGTTATTTGATTGACAGCTGCAAATGGTCAATTACATTACAACAAAATTTTAGACTGGTCCAAAGTGAAAATTGTTGCAGACTACAAAATTATTTGCTGAAAAGGATTTTCTCTTACTTTTTGAGAAGAAAACATTGTGGATAATTTAGAAATTACTTGTAACGAGTAATTGCTTCATTTTCAAAAATGTTTTACAAAGCTTTTTATCTTGGGGTATCAAAAAGCGTCATTGTGAGGGAACCATTTCCAATAAAGACTAAGACTTTCAAATTCAGTTCAAATACATTTGGAAAGAAAAAATGAATATTTTTAACTCTTTTACCATAAATTATCAGTTTAGACCAAAACATTCTCATTGGAGACAATTCAAATTGGTCGCACAAAATGTCTCCTAAAGAGTTCAATCCTTGAAAATATCTTTTCCTTAAGAAAAAGTCTTAACATGCTAAAACATATAAAGTTGGTTAAAATAAGTTATTAGAAAAGTATTTTAAATCGTAGGTCCAGCTTTACCTGTTCCTCCATAGTCCTGCTCTTCTCTACCCCTTAGGAAAACAGCCTGGGGAAAAACATTGTAAAAATTAAGAAATTGTTAATAAAAATCAATTTCTTCATTTTCCTAAATATTTTTCACCCATATAGATACAGAATTTTATCATTTTAACAACTTGCCTGCAACTTATTTGAATTTGGAACAGTCTGAAATATTGCCATCTGTTGCAGGATAAACTATGACACAATTATGAAAGATTTCATCTACGGGCGTGGTTATATCAGTCTTTGGAGATACCAGGTTTGATCACTGCACTGGCTGCATGTCAAAAATGTCATTATGATCTCAAACAACAATGTGTTAGTTTATTTGAATGGGGTTTAACGCCACTTTTAACAGTATTTCAGCCGCTGAAGCACCTAACCATTGATTCCTGTTATTTCTCACTCAAGTACTACCACTACATCCTTAGAGCCTCCAGCTGCTAATCCCACTTAGTTTTACAATTATCCATCCATTGGTAGAAGAAAAATGTCGGTATGGATATTTACTGTGACCGGGGCAAGCAACAATAAGAAAAGTAAATAGGATCATAGCTAAAAAAAACGAGTATTTCCAACTTGATTGGTACTGAGTGCATGTGAAACTTTAATCAAAACTATTCAGTCGTTGAAGAGAAAATTAGCAGAAAAGATTTTTAGCTAGCAATCTCAACGAGTGCAAAATGCCGCTGGAGGCTTAACCACCAAATCCTTGATATGCCTACGCCATAAAAATTAGTTCTTATGTATTTCAGGAATATTGCAAACTCTATTCAAATTGTAGAGAACTCTTTCAAAAATAAACAATTTAACCCATTCCCATCCAATTCCGCTATTTAAACATCACAAGAAAAAAAGCTTTGGAAAACATTGTGGACAATGAAGAAATTGTTTGTAACACGCAAGGGAAAGATTTTCTAAATCAACCAACTTGAATGTGTCGTCTGCAGATTCTTTCAATTTGAACCATTCTAAGATTTTGCCATGTTGTGATGGGTAAAGGATTACTTTAACCTAGTTTACTTATCACGATTACCTTTTGCAAAGTAGATTAATTATAACAACCATCATTTGCTAGCTTACAGTACTTTCAGTACTTTGATTAAACTCCAGGGAAAATGAATGGAAGATAAAATGTGCACTTCTTTGCTTGATACAGAGTTTGTGTGAAATTTGAATCAAATCTATTGAGTAGTTTAGGAGAAAATGGAAGGACAAGAAAAGGCTGATTTGACCAACCAATTTATGGACTAACCAACCGACCATCAAGCTGACTCCTATAGACAAATATAGTTTGGGAGGTATGATAAAGTAGAAAAAATGCCCTTATTGTGAATCAATATTTCTTTTGTTGATTCATTCCCACACAATGACGCTTTTTGACGCCACCAAGAAAAAGCTTTGGAAAATATTGTGAAAAAATGAAGAAATTGGTACCAAATTTCTACCAAAAAAAGCAAAGATGTTTAAAAATCTATCAACTACAAATTGTTGTCTGCAACATCTATGCATTTTGACCAGTCTAAAATTTTGTCATCTAGAAATGGCTTCATAAAGTTTGTAAACAACTCTAAAACATATGGTGAAGACAAATATCAGACTACACACATGTACATGCTGATCTTGGTCTAAATCCCCTGCCAAGAAGAAATTCTCCGGGATTAGCATGCCAAAATTTGAAAGTGTTTGCAATTGGAAAAAATGTTCTGACTGTATATTCACTGTTTCTCTAATATTTCACTTGATTCAATTTGAATCCCTGTAAGCAACAAGCATTTTAGAGGAATAGTGTAAGAATGTGAAGGGTGGGGATACAAATGATTGTTTTTGTATTAACCCTTTCCTGGATAAACCCGGTTTTTAAGTCACTGTGATTTTATACTTGAGAAAACATTGTGGAAAAAGGAGAAATTGCTTATAATAAGCAATTTCTCCTTTTCCCACAGTGTTTTCTACCACATAGGATGGTTTTGTTTGGAATTGCATCCAATTTTTCATTGTCGTCTGCATCCTCTTTCAATTTGGACCAGTCTAAAATTTCAAAAAACCAGGAAAGGGTTAAGTGGCCATTTTATCAACAACCATTACTTGAATTTGACATGAAGACATAAATTCAAACATTGGCCTCTGTGAGATCAATTGATTGATTGAATGGAGTTTACGCCACTTTTAACAGTATTTCAGTCATATCGCAGTGGCTGGAGCACCTAACAATGGATTCCTGGTATTTCTCACACCAGTACTACCCTTTCATCCTTTCCTAGCCTCCAGCTGCTATCCCACATAGGTTTACGATTATCCACCCATTGGTGAGAGACAATGACGGAAAGAAAATTTGCCGCCGCCAGGGATCGAACCCATGATACCCATGATTGAAGATTAGGAGTCTGGCGTGCTATCTACTGTGTCTGTGTTATCAAAATTCAAACTTGCCTGAGATACCACTGAGACAAACATTCTGACTGAATATTAAGAAATTTGAGGCAAAAAGTGTGGCATCTAGGGTGCACACAGGATATTTGTAAGATTTGACCCAGTGACATACTTATCAAACCTGACCAAGTATTAATCTATAAAAAGACAACATGCAGACAAATATTCTGATAAAGTGTGAATTGAGGCCTCTAGAGTGCTCAAAATATCTTGACATACAACAAACAACAGACACAGCTGGATCACAAATGAAAAGTTTAACCCTTTCCCGTTTCAGAAATTTTAGAACTGTCCAAATTCAAGTTTTGCAGACGAAAAATTAGAGCTTATTTAATTTGAAAATAACCCTTCAATAGGGAAAATATTGCGGAAAAAGAAGAAATTGCTTGTGACAAGCAATTTCTTCTTTTTCTGCAATGTTTTTTGATAATAGAATCACAGGGATATAAAAACCAGGGGAAGGGAAAAAACAGAAAGGGTCAAATTGAGCACTTTATGTTCAAGTATCCTAAAGCTTATTTGTGGCTTTTTACATTCTTTTACAGTGTTTTCAAAAGTGTTCTCTTTTTTTAATCCATCAAATTATACTTTCACCACTATGAATCAACATAATTAAGACTAGGGCAAACAAATAAGTAACTGAAAAAACTTTATTATTGGACTTTTTCCAAGATTCATTTTGGATTAGACAGAACCGGTGTTTGAAGAAGGTGTATGTCTCTTCCATTTTCAAGATGATCTCTTTTCCTTCTTTTATATGGAATAACAGTAATATTCTTAAAGCCAGTATCTTCCATTGATGCATATCCACTTTGTGTTTGAGATTGTCTCAGAACAGTTTCGTGCTTTAGAGTATAATGTTGTTTACAGTCACTGTATAGTGTTTGTTTACTATGAAAGTCTTCAGTTTGATTGTTTGTGTGTTGGGATACTCCATTGAATGCTGGTAGTTGTTCCATTGTTTTAAATGTATTCTTTTGGTTCTCCTGTGAAGGAATGGCCTTAGGACCTTTTCCTTTGCTTGGATTATGTGGAGTCCTTCCTTTCAAATGTTTCTCAAAATGTTGCCTGAAAAATAAAATTTGAAGCAAGTTCAGAAAGGGGACATTGTTTCTTTCTGAGTATGATCATTAAATTTTTTCTTTTTTCGTGATCAAAAGCTGTATTTCCACTTTTCTATATGTATTTTTTATGTTTCTGCACACTTTTGTGTAAATATATAACCAAAATGGTACTCTTTTATGAATATTAACTCAAATCATATCCTTTAAATTAATTCCAAGAGCAAAAGTATATCAAAAATTTTTTTAAAGAATTTTGACACTAGCAGACTGAAATAACAATGCATCGTCTTTCTTGTGTTAGCAGTTTTAAATATCACAATAACTGATTGACACATAACTCTGTTTTTTGAAATGTTTCAGAAAACCACTTTAGGAAATTTATTAGTTTGTTTGAAAGGAGTTAAATGCCACTTCACACTCCTGCGAATTTGGCTCGTCATAAGCATTCCTCAATTTACCACTACTAGACTTGGGCTCTTGATGTTTTGCAAATGGACAAATTCAGGGGCAGTACAAGGACTCAAATCTACCCCCTTCAGCACATCTTAGCTCACCTGTCCATCCCTCTATTCACTAAGCCACATGGAGCCACTTTTTTAAACCATCATGGGAGTGGGCCCAGATAAGCATTTTCTCTTTATTATAATCATTTTCTCTATCTTGCATAGGAAACTTATTTTAAGCTTATTCAAGCTGTTAAAGTCGCAAAACAACTATTTTACTTTCTTGTTACATGCTACTGGCCATAAAGTTTGCAAAATAATGCCGTTTAAAATCAAAGTTGAACTTCCAGCCAGAGACAGTGGGCGGGGTCAACAGAGTCAGTAGGCAGGGTCAGCAATTGGTAAATAAGGGACAACAAGAGCACCTTTATACAGTTACAATGCTTGGCTTTAATTACTGGACAGTGAAAAAAACTACCAAAGGTATTTTTCTTACAATCTGCATTTATAGTTATCTCCCTGAATAGTATATGACTCTTTTAATAGTGAATATGCTTGCCCACATTCCAGTAAATATCTTAAATAATAAAAGAGGTACAACCAGGATAAAAATTTTGTCATGACGTACAGCTATATCTTTACATATAGCACGTGGTGATGACAATACCTCAAATTTATGTCCCAAAACAGCCAAGCTTAAAACTTCACCCAATATAAGACAAAAAATTCTGATTATTTCAATTCAATGAAGATGCAGGCAAATCACAGAGAAATGTGGAAAACATTTCAAACAGCATGTATGTTGATAATCAAGCATCCTTTAGAGTTGAAACGAGTGAGCAAGGAAGACCTTGCCTGTAAAGGTTATTTCTTCTTGTCTAAATATGTTTGTTATATTATGAAAAATATGTCATACTTTGATTGAAGTCGCCTCCCTTTACTCCATACTCTTCCAAAAGAAGGTAACCAATCTGATGAAGTGGAAGAATTATGATCAAACTTGGCACCAACTCTGCAACTAGGTAACTTAGCTTTTTTCTCTCTTTCCACTGTAAAGAAATATTGAGAATATGTTAAAACTCTTGGGAAGAAATATAAGAGAAACTGATCAACTTGATGAAACAGGAATAATAAAAGAGAAATAGGTTGTCCAGGGACAACATGTCGAGCTCGCTGATTTGTACAAAGTAGTGCATAGAATTTTTTTTCAAACTGTGACCCTGACCTTGGAAATATCACAAAAAACGTTTCGCACGACACTAGCACTCACAAAGTAGAACTGTGCCAGGTTACTTCTAAATCCATCCATAAATGTAGAAGTTATGCTCTGGACAATGCTTCACCTTCAACAGTGACCTTGACCTGGCATGTTTCATATGACACTAGCACTCATCAAGTAGAATAACTATGCCACATTATTTTCAAATCCATCCATTAATGTAGAAGTTATGATGCTGTGGACAAGGTTTTTAATTTAACCTTTTGCTGTTATGCTCCCCAAACAAGTGCTTGTCAATTAATGTTTAAAGCTAAACCAATTTACAGATGAAAAAGTTTTAGACTGGTCCAAAGTCAAATGAGTTGCCGGAGACAATTTAAAGTTAATGATATTTTAGATTTTTTTCAATTTTCTAGGTAGAAAACATTGTTGAAAATTAAGAAATTGCTTGTAACAAGCAATATCTTACTTCTACAAAAAACAATAAAACGCGTACGATGTTTTTGAAAGTCAGCCATGGTAGGTCCTATCTCACCCGTATTTACATTTTCTCTAGAATCTCTCTGTAGCCAGGGTGGTGTGGCACCTGTGTGAACATTCCCACCAGAACTGTCATCTACAGGCTTGGATAAAAGATAAAGTTCATAAACTCTTGTCATGCTGAATAAAATCCTCTACAGAATTGCATCAAAATCAAAGGGCTGACAGTACTGTATGCAGTAGTTGTGACTTAATATCTGTCTTGAAAATTAATTTTATGACACACTCTAGTTTAAAAGGATACAAGCAGGATGTATAGACTTAGATGTGCAGTGTACATTCCTGCTTTTTAAGACACAAATAACAAGAGATTGAGAAAACTTTATGGAAAATGAATGAATTGCTTGCTGCAAGTAATTCATTCATTTTCCATATAGTTTTCTACCCAGAAAGACATAAAGGTAGATATTTGAAAATCTTCCAGCTTGAAATTGTTGTTGGATTCTTTGAAATCTGATTGCTCTAAAAGCTTGTAGACCAGCTTGCCATCTGGTTAAAAGGATTAAGCAAAGGCATGTCAGTGTGTATAAATTGAAAATAATATATATAACTATTTATGGGGTAGAAAATATTGTAGGAAAAGGTGAGATTGTCTAAAATTTTTGTCATGAGTTAATAGAATCACCATTAGGAAGCATGGGCAAATATCAGACTTCATGCAAAGACAGACTTTTCCTTATCCATGCATTTAACAAGACAAAGGTTAAAACATGACTTGAAGTCTCTAGGTTCTTACCCATTCTATCATGGTAAGTAAGATAGCAATGAAATAAAAACATTCTTGACAATCACAACATTTTACGTCTTCAAGGATCTTTGTTCAGGAAAACAAGGTGATTTTTTTTTCTCATCATGACTTAAACCCGATAAGACACTAATTTCTTTACTTCAATTGCTCTTTGAAATATCATCTTCAGCTTCTTCAAATTTGGTCTAGTCTAAAATATCATAGTTTGATAATTTGTAAACTTATTCTCGCACTGTCCAGATTTTTGATGCCTCATAAAAAAGCTTTAGAAAAAATTGTAGCAATGAAGAAATTGCATGTAACAAGCAATTCCTTCAATGTATAAATATCTTTCAATTTGAAGCAGTTTAACCCTTTCCTGTTCAATTTCAAGTATTTAGGTCCCTGCATTTGTAATGAGCAATTTCTTCTATCCCACCATTTTTTTTTACCCTACAGAATGATTGCTTTCCGCATAATCTTTGAATTTTGACAGGTCAAAATTGTTGTAGAACAGCAAAGGGTTAAAATGTTGTTTTCAGGTAGTTAGTTATGAGGACATTTACCCTATTTATCCTGGTAAGCCCTAGACTGGTGTAGCCTGCCTCTATTTTCTCACTGACCATCTCAGGAACATCTCTTGGTCTATTACCAGGTAAATCTGACACACTGGAACTACTGGCTATTATCTCTGACTATATACACATTCAGGAAATGATACTCACTACCATTTATAATAGCAACATTAGATAGACAGGTTAAACAAGAGCATCCCATGATGATGTCAACACTCAGCTATTCAAGTGAAATTACTTAGTCATAAAAGGGACATAATTTGTTCAAAAAATCAATTAGAGTTATCTTTCTTGTTGATATAGATTGAACCAGTGATCAAATATTCAGAGTTTCAAGTGAATGTGTACAATAATACCAGAGATATTTCAAAATGTCAAAAATTTTGGACAATTTTTCTGACTCAAACATTGATGATCATCTAGCCATAGCAATACCTTGGATTTTCTCTAAAAACAGCAGGGCTAAGAATAGAGACATTAATAAATTGTAGCCCATATTTTCTCTGATGCCCTGCAAGGTATGTTTCTTTTTAAAGAAGTGTTTAGAGTGCATTTTGGAGTCACAGGTTACTGATTCAATACTTTGGATATGTCTTATGTCATATTTAGAGAAAGTCATATGATACATGTATTATTTGACTAAAACCATAACAAATGGCAACATTTTAGACTGGTCCAAACTGAAAGAAGTTGCTGACAACATTTTACATTGCCCTAGAATTACAAAATAAGTGCCAAATAAATTAGAAAACATTGTGAGAACAGGCAAAATTGCTTGTTACAAGCAATATCTCCTTTTTGTTGCAAAGTTTTCTATGATCATATTACTTTAAATAGTGGAATTGTGTTGTAATGGTTTAAACGTAATGTTCAATACTATCCTGAAGAATTTATTGTCTTAATTATTCCCACAAAATCTCTCTTTTTTACCCTTCTTAAAAAACTTGGAAATCATTGTGTAAAATGATGAAATGGCTTGTCTTTAATATCTTAATTGTCTTACATGTTTTCTATCCTAAAAGACAAGAATTTTTATATTTCACTAGCTTAGAATTCTTGTCTGTTACTTCTTTCAATTTTAGCAAATGTAAAATTTTGTAATCTGGTAATGGTTTAAACTCCCTTTTATATTGCTTTTAAATGATATAAGGAGTATTTTGGCATTACTTGTTTTTACCTAAACTATGGATTGTTACCATTTATTTGTTGACCCTAAAAAACCCCAATCTTTACTCTCTCAGTGTAATGCAAAAAAGGATTACCAGATTATCCTTACAATTCCAATGAAGGAAATCTTAGTACCGGTAGTTCATCTGAGAAAAAATGAAATATTGGACTAACTAAATCAATGTAACAAATCTTATCTTTAACATAGCTTGAAATGGCGAATAAATTACTTAAGCAATTCCCACACAGGGACGCTTTTAAACACCCCTCAATATGAAAGCTAGGGAAAATATTGTGGAAAATGAAGAAACTGCTTGTTACAAGCAATGTCTTCTTTTTTCACAATGTTTTCTGTCCATAAAAGAGAAATATTTGAAAGATTTCATCAACTTAAAATTGTCATCTGCAACTTCTTCAGTTCAGACCAGCCTAAAATTTTGTCCTCTGGTAATGGGTAAATTTGATATATTTTATGGAAAAATAAATGATCCCGAGTTGGATACATTAGCTGAGCCTGGGTGCTCTCCACACAAACCTGCCAAGATTCTGTCATAGTGGTAAACTTTCTCTTGGCTTCCATCTGATTTATTGTTTCTGTTATCTGGAATACAACAGCTCTCATTTGTTTTGTTTGTTTGTATGGAGTTTTACACAACTTTTAACATCATTACAGTCATATCTCAGATGCTGGAGCACCTAACCATGGATTCCAGGTACATATGTGTTTCTTTAACAAGTACACCAAAACATCTTTTCTCAGCCTCCAACTATTCATCACACTTAGGATATTTGAGAAGGATATTTGTCGCCACCAAGAATGAAAACCTCGACCTCAGCATCAAGAATTTCACATGCTACCAACTCTGCTATGGTAAGGGCTTTTAAATATATTTGAGAATTAGTTACTGCCTTCTATCTATCTGACCTATGCAGTCATGTAATTGTCTTTGGTACATTACCTTTTCGGTGACCAGAGGATAAAACTTTAATGGTGAAATGAAATGCTTTGACTGGCCAGTGTTTTAAGATCAAAAGTATAAGTGGTACATCTATAATGTACAAGAGGATCATGATGGTCCAATATAGCTCACCTGAGTATGAAAGCTCTGACTTGACAGTTTTAGAGGGTTATTAAAGGTTTCCATCTTTATCTAATATCTTTTGAACATTCTGAATTTGATCTAAGAATTATGTTGATAGACCACAATTAAGACTCATGCGAGCAGCCACCTTTTTAAAAGCATTAGGCCAAATGATATGAGGGTAGATTTTGTTTGTTTGTTTGAATGGGGTTTTATGCCGCTTTCAACAATCTTTCAGTTATATCGCCGCGGCTGGAGCACCTAAAAATGGAATCCTGGTATTTCTCACACCAGTACTACCATTACATCCTTTCCTAGCCTCCAGCTGCTATCCCACATAGGTCTACAATTATCGACCCATTGGTGAGAGACAAATAGTCGGTAAGGATGAGTGCCGCCGTCGGGGGATCGAACCCAGGACCTCTAGATTGACAGTCCAACGCGCTACCAACTGCGCTATGACGGCGGCGATTTGAGGGTAGAAGGGAAGATTTTACAAATTCTTCTTCTAATTGCTCTTTATAAAATATAGAATCCCATAACATGGGGCTACTTTTAATCTTAGAGTGAATATTCAATTTAGTACCCAATACCACCATATGGAAATTTCATATGTAAAATATGAACACCCTAAGTGTAACAGTCATTAAGTAGAAGAATCTTAAAGATTTTATCTTTTATTGAAAATACAAGATCTAACAGCATACTATTGTTTGTCAAAAAGTAGCACAGTTGACCTTTGACCTATGTTACCTAAAAACAATAGGACACCTCCTTAGGTCATGGATAATATTCATAAAATGTTTCAAAAAAATAGGTCAAATGTGTTATGAGTTAGAGAATGGAAACGATTTTCAATCAATTTCCATTGTGACCTTGATGTTTAAACTAGGTCATCCAAAAACAATTGGGCACTTCCTTAGATCATTGACAACAGTTGTGTAAAGTTTCATAGTTGTTGGTCAATTTGTTCTAGAGTTAGAGCACAGAAGCAAAGGTATACAAATTGAAGAACGGATAGACTTACCGACTAAGTGTAATCAATACACTGTAACCTTATCTCTCAATGTAAAGTTCTAAAGGATCGAGGTTAATAATAAACCTCAGAGGAAAAAGTCACCAAATTCCAATGAAAATGAATTTAGAGTTACCATCCTTGATTTTAGAGTTTATACTTCCATTTTAACGTATTACTAGGTGGCAAAATTTTAGACTGGTCCAAATTGAAACGAGTTGCAGATGACAATTTAAAGTTTATTTTTTAAAATTTTTGGGTAAAAACACTTTGGAAAATGAAGAAATTGTTTCGTTTTACACATTTGTTTCCTGTATTGTTTTTTCCTGATGGTGTGTCAAAAAGTGTCATTGTGTGAGAATGGGCTAAGCTATTAGCTTAAGATAACATTTGTTTCAATGACAGGTTTTCATACAATAATATTTCCAATGAAATAAGATTTTTTTCAAATATCTTTAGCCATCCCCCACCCCCCTCACACACATACAAGTATGGGAAAAAATATAGAGTTACAGTTTAACACTCGGAACAAATACTGAATGATCACTTTGATGAATAATAATATACAACAAATTACTATAAGTTATTTGTGCCCGAAATGAATGGTTTTGTAATATTAACAATTATCAATACTACACAAAAGACATAAGCCTTCAGAAGTTTTGGCACGCTGATTGGTTAGATTTGCAAATATGCTTCAATCATAGGCAAGTCAATCATGTTTCGACCAATATGCTGCCAAATACTATTTCTTGTCAATTAATCAAAGGATACGACCGGGCATCATTTCTATGGGCATGGTAATATCATGACAAGGTGTTTATCTTTTAAGCATTTACACAATTAACTTAAGTGATTACGCTTATTTTCATTTTCATTAAAATTGTTTTTTTCAATTCCCAATATATTGCTAGGTTAATTTTCATTTTAAACATTGTGTGTTTGTGAAACACCATGCCCCCGAAACAGAAATTCTTTAGAAACAGGTGAATTGTATTGTTTTTTTCTTTTATTTTAGGGAAAAGGATTAAAATTTTTACCTTGACCTTGATGAAATGACCTTCCCAAGTTTCGCCTTGTTGAGACGTATTTACATACCAAATATTAGCATTGTAACTTAATTAGGGAGGAAGAGATAGGAAAATGTTTAGTTGGCAGGTTAAGTTTTTGAGTAACGTTTTAGGGAAAAGGGTTAAAATTTTGACCTTGACCTTGATAAAATTACCTTCCCAAGTTGCGCCTTGTTCAGACCTATCTACATTGCAAATAAACATTGTAACTTAATTAGGAATGAAGTTATAGGAAAATGTTTAGTTGGCAGGTTAAGTTTTTGAGTAACATATTAGGGAAAAGGGTTATAACTTCGACCTTGACCTTGATGAAATGACCGTCTCCAGTTGCGCCTTGTTCAGACCTATCTACATACCAAATATAAGTATTGTAACTTAATTAGGGATGAAGTGATAGGAAAATGTTTAGTTGGCAGGTTAAGTTTTTGAGTAACGTTTAAGGGAAAAGGGTTAAATTTTTACCTTGACCTTGATGAAATGACCTTCCCCTGTTGCGCCTTGTTGAGACCGATCTACATACAAAATATTAGCTTTGTAACCTAATTAGGGATGAAGTTATAGGAAAATGTTTAGTTGTCGGGTTAAGTTTTTTAGTAACGTTTTAGGGAAAAGGGTTAAAATTTTTACCTTGACCTTGATGAAATGACTGTCCTCAGTTGCGCCTTGTTGAGACCTATCTACATACCAAATATTAGCATTGTAACTTAATCAGAGTTGAAGTTATATAGGAAAATGTATAGTTAGCAGGTTAAGCTCTGCAGACAGACAGACAGACAGACGGATGGACAGATAGAAGGACGAACATCGGAAAACATTTTGCCCCCGATATATCAATGCAGGGCATAAAAATCTAGTTTTAATATTCAAAAATCTAGCCTAACTAGTAGATTAATTGGCTTATATGCATATTATAACCAGAATATCATCGATAGGCTAACAAAATGTTGTTAATATCAACCCACGATATAATGTATTAACCATATTGATCTTTAATTTCATATTTTCTCACGCAAACTATCATAACTTCAATATTTCCAGAGGCAAAAAATAGGAGCTTTTGGTGAGGACTAATGGCCTTTCAATGGTGCATTCCCCTTCATTAATTAAAAGCGTTTGTTTCAACATATACGGTGAAAAATAGATTATGAAACAAAACACCCCTCATTTATTTGTTAAGGCTGATAAAGTAGTGTACTTTTATTGCTTGTGAAGAACATTATTGGGACAACGGAGAAAAGATTATTGTAACAAAAAGATGTTACATTTCCACCAATATTATCTACATTTATTTAGCCCATGCTTTTCATAGTAAAACATCGAAAAATGAAGTTTAAATGACTTGAGGCAATTATAAGGCTTTCGAAACACAAAACTGGAAGTAAATTCTCCCCGCAGTGGAAAATTGTTGTTGTTGTTTTTCTTTGAAAGCATCTAACAGATACAGACTTTTCAGTCATCTGTCCCTCTGTGTGAAAAGGTCTATTAGCAATTTCTTAAATGTCAACCATGTTTTCTACCGTACAAGGTAAAGATTTTCTAAATTCCAGGAACTTGAAATGGTCATCTGTAACTTCTTTCAATTTGAACAAGTCTGTTTTGGCCTAATGGGTTAAAGGGTCCATTGTAGCTTGTTAGAAGCAATTTCTTCATTGTCCACAATTTTTTTATCCTAAAAGGCAAATATTTTTTAAATTCCACCAACTTGAGATTGTTACCAGCAACTGCTTTCAATTTGAACCAGTCTAAAATTGTCGTCTAATAATGGGTATATAATCCATATTTTACTTTGGTTATAATAAGCTATTATCTTCCACATTCAAGAGCAGTAACCAATAAGACGAAACCCTACTTTCTAACATCCTTGTACCTCCTTGATCTATTTTTAGAACTGCAGAGAATACTTTTTTAGCTGTAAGAAGACATAAAACATGCAATTCCAGTTTACTGTAAATAACTAAATGGTGTAATCTGAATACAAAAGTATTCATTGGAAGTCGGGTGTTAATCGGTCCATGCATATATACATACGCAAAAGCTATGAAGTCTCAGAAACTCACTATAAACTTTTAACCCTTTAACACAGTGCACCCGACCAAGATAATTGTAAAACATATCTGCCATTCAAGAACGGTGATTTAAAATGCATACCTTCAGTCTCTCTATTGTCTTTTCCCGCTGCAATTTTTTTACTGCCAGTAAGGATGCCCTTTGGAAACTTAGAAAAATATATTGTACATGTATATATGTTGATTTAACCAAATGTTTAACCCTTTCCTGGTTAATCCCTGGTTTTTACTTCCCTGTGATTTTATAATTGAGAAAACATTGCGGAAAAAGTAGAAATCGCTTGTGACAAGCAATTTCTTCTTTTTCCACAACATTTTCTACCCTACTAAATGGTTATTTTTTTTACTAAAATCAGCTTTAAATTTTCATCTGCATAACCTTTGAATTTGTAAAAGTCTAAAATTTTACAAAACAGGAAAGGGTTAAAAATGAATTTCGGAAGGAACATGTAAAAAATACCACAGGAAAAGAAGAAATTTCTTATTACAAGCAGTGTCTTCTTATCCCACATTTTTTTTTTATTGAATACAACATTTGATGGATGTAATAAATGGTGATTTTTTTAATTAGTTTAGTCTCATTCATCAACAAAAAAGTGAATTACAGAGTAAGTCCTCTGGTTACTCTCCCTTGGACTGTTAATGATAATTTTTTAGCAACTGTTGCCTCAACCAAATACCAATTTGAGAGAGGTCCAAATCTAAATAAATTTAATGTGTAATTCAATGCACTAGATCATTGCAAAACATGTGTAAAGGCGTATAAACATATATTCTAATTGAAAAATAAAAGCAGTATAGAGAAGAAAGCATTGTGAGTACAGGAGAAATTGCTTATACCCTATTTTTTGGTAAATATTTTTCATCACTGTGGTAATTAGCTTACCACTGATTTCTCCATTTCCATGATGATAACCTTTTAGGCATTTTTTCTTAAACTTCATACCACATTACAATTCAACCTCTTTCAATTGGAACCAGTCTAAATTTTTATAATCTGCTTATACATGTAGGAGTCCAGCCTCAAAACTTGGTCAACTTACATATGGAGATCTTCTTTTGACAACAGAAATTTTGGCTTTAGTTCTTTCTGTATAAGGTTATCCCAGAAGAATTTTTCAGTACCCAACTTGTGTTCATCGCTGAAAGAAATTTTCAAATTTAATGGCCAATCTGTTTTCTAACAAAAGGTTAGGACTGGTCCAAAATTACAGAGAGCAGCCATAGAAATTCGAATTGACAGTTACAAGCAAGTTGGGCTTGATACTTAAGAATTTACTAGCCTGAATAAAGATTCACAAGTCCATACTAAACTATCCAAGAGTCAATCAATTATTAATTTTGACCAGAAGTATACTTTGAACTTCACCGTTCACTGGCATTTAGGTGAAGCATTTATGTTGGTTTATATTTAGGTTGTCAACCTTACAAAGTAACCTTTTTGTCACATGTTGTGCCATTTAATGTTACAGTCGAACTTTGTGACGAAGCTCAGTAGGCAGGGCCAGCTATTCAACAATAAGAGTGACACACACAATAATATTTACATGCAGATTTTTTCTTGGGTCTAGCATCCATATCTTTGTCAAAATAATATAGACCAGAATGAAACAAGAACTTGATCTGTAACTCTAATTACATTCATTACAACAACTAGAGGCGCTTGAGCACCTGTATCACTCCACAGGCATGAATGTACTGATTAAACAAATTTTTTAATAATTCTAAAATAAACTGAATATAATGAAAATAAATCTAAATCATTGAAATCTTTAAAATAGTTCTAGATAACCATTTCAAACTTTTCATTGCTGTTACAAAAGTCAAGTCAAGTTATGTAAAATTCATTCTTTAAATTTTTCACTGTATACCATTATGGACATACCCCGCCACTGTAATAGCCATGTATTTCATCCAATCAAAAATATATGAAGGAATCTGACAAACAGTCATCTGGTTATCATTCTCATGAAATTTGGTTGAAATCAATAAACAAGATCTGAGAAATTTACAAAGTTTTCAGTATATACCATATATGGAAATTAGCCCTGCCCATTAAAGCCATATTTATCATCCAATCAAAATTCTTTTTTATGATCTGAAAGAGGTTCACCCAAGGATCAATCCGGTCATATTTGGTTGAATCCATCCTCTGGTTTCTCAGAAGAAGCATTTCAAAGGTTTTACCATATATGGAAATTAGCCCCGCCCATTAAAGCCATGTTTTTCATCTGATCAAAATTCTTTTTTATAATCTGATAGAGGTTCACCATTGGATCATTTCTGTGAAATTTGCTGAAATCCATCCACTGGTTTCTAAGAAGAAGAATTTCACAGCTTTTACCATATATGGAAATAAGCCCCGCCAATTAAAGCCATGTTTTTCATCTGATCAAAATTCTTTGAAAGAATCTGATAGAGATTCACCCAGGGATCATTTCTGTGAAATTTGGTTGAAATCTGTTCAGTACTTTCTGAGGAGAAGATTTTCAAAGTAAAAGTTTACGGACAGACGAACGGACACACGATGGACACAACACCATGACAATAGCTCTCTGACTTTCAGCCAGTGGAGCTAAAAATGATCTCAATACATGTGTATCTACACACATTTAGAGAAATAGTCTGGACAACTAGAATCAGTCATATTTTCTAGGTCCAGCATCCATTTTGTCATCAAAAATCAATGAACGTGAACAAAAATCCAACTTGATCTGCAACTCATAAATGAAGTTGATTGATTGAATGGGGTTTAATTCCACCTTTAACAGTATTTCGGTCATAGATTAGCAGCTGGAGCACCTAACAATGGGATCTTGGTATTTCTCAGACCAGTACTACCACAACATCATTTCCTAGCCTCCAGCTGCTATCCAACTAAGGTTTATGATAATCAGGCATCCAATGGTGAGAGACTAATGACGGAAAGAATACGTGCTGCCACCGGGGATCAAACCCATCACATCCCATTATTGAAAATTGGGAGTCAGATGTGCTTCTGACCGTGCTATGACAGCCGATAACTCACACAGCTCAATATTTATAAGTATCTAGAATAAAATGTCTAGAAAACTAGGAATTCAGTGAAATTAATGAGTCCAACTTCCATATCTTCATAAAAAATTAATTAACCCAAGTGAAATTAGAACTTGATCTACAACTCATGATTACAGACTCATACAGAAAAAAATCCATCTCAGTATCTGTATGTGTTAGGGAAAAAAATGTCTGCAAAACTAATTTATTTGACAGAATGAAACAAAATATCCACTTCAGCTATTCAGGGACTATTAATTACCCATGGTTTATTAACAAATTGCCATACAATGATGCCTTTTAAATGCCTCTGAAGAAAAACAATTGGGAAAACCTAGCAATTTTTTTTTTCCAGGATGTTTAGTACCCAGAAAGTTGAAACATCTTAAATTTTATAACTTTAAATTAATGTCTGCAACTCCTCTCAATTTGGACCAGTCCAAAATTTTGCCGTCAGGTAATGGGTTAAAACAAGTGATTTTATAGGAAACCAATGAAATACTCACTTTGCAATATGGTGTAAAATTCCTGAACCAGATATTGTACAGTTTTCAAGTTGGGTGTGCTTGTTAAACTCTGCAGCACAAAAATAACACCAAAACTTAGCTTGCTTGTCAACACCAACATCTAAAGCTTCTGGGCTGAATAAATTAGCTTTCATTTTGTCAATCTGAAATGCATATACAATATATAAAAATATTTTATTGGATGAGCAAATTTCAATTATTCCTACAAAAGATCCCATAAAGTTAAAAAAAACCTGATTTGAAAGAATTTTTATAAGGTTACAATAAACAGATTTGAAACATAGTTTTTACAGAGGTCAAATGACTAAAATTCATAATGATAGCTCCTGAAATTATATGAAAACAACAAAGTGCTGAAAACCTACATTTTCTCATTTTCCACAGTATTTTCAGCCCAAAGGCTATTAAAGGTACCTTAACACATATTTTCTATAGAAATTTTTAAATGAGATTAGTTCCTTTTATACATGAATATTTTGTTTTTCTAACAATTAGTGATGGCTATGAAAAAAATCTGACCTTTAGCTTTCTTTTTGTTATTTTGTCTATTTAGGAGCAGTGCCATATATTTAAATTTCTTCCAATTTACTTGTTGTAGACACCAAACATGGTGCTTTAAATACAGTCAAACTGTCAAATCCCTGCTTTAGTAGTAAAACACAAGCCCTGTATACGGGAGATGCATCCACCCAAGTGAGCAACTGAAAGACATCCCAGTAGCAAATTACTATATTAATTGATCCTCACACAATGAGGCTTTTAAATGCATCCAAGAAAAATGCTATGGTAAACATCATAGAATTTGGAGAAATTTTTACAAGCAATTTCTTCATTATCTACAATGTCAGGTAATCCTGTACATTGTCTAAACCTGTACTCATTTTAAAACTAACAAGAGGCCCATGAGGGCCTGAGACGCTCTACTGGTTATCAAGTTTTCCGTTAAAGAAATCTGATATTTAAGGAAGTTAATTGCTCAAAGAAGAATGCATAAAGAAAAAAAGGGGCTTTATCCCCTTTATCATTTTAAGCAACAATCCTCAAGGCCCCTTTTCCCATGTTTCATGACGGATCCACTCCACTTCCAAAAGAAAGTTACCTTATGACCCTACAATCAATCTGTGAATATTTCATCAGAATCTGACAATAATTGTGGACTTAATCACATAAACAGGATTGTTTTGAATGAAAATCAATAAGGCCCCTTTTCCTGTGTTTTCTGATGGATCAATTTCATTTCAAAAGGAACTTTCCTTACAACCCGACAATTGTCCTGTGAAATTTAAAAGACAACTTGATAATGATTGTGATCTTCATCACATACACAAGAATGTTTTGAATGATAATCTGTAAGGCCCCTTTTCCTGTGTTTCAAATGCCACAATTATTCCATGCATCTTTGAAGAGAATCTAATAAAACTGTTGTCTTTATTGTGTTAACAAAGATATTAAATTCAAGTTCTCATAGGGCCCCTTTTCCCGTGATATTTTACTGTTGGTTTTATCGTTCTATGAAAGTTAAAAGTGAATCCGATGAAATACTGGAAATTCATTATATTTACTAGAATATTTAAAAAAAAAATCATATGGCCCCTTTTTACATGATACTTGATGGATTGTACCCAGTTCTGAAAAGAACCATCTAAGTATTTGTACAATTTTGAAGTGAATCCGGTGAAATCAAGGGACATCATTGTGTTAACCAGAATATTTAAGAGAGTTTTTCATAAGGCCCCTTTTTATGTGACCCTTGCTATAGTCAGATCCACTGTCAAAATCAACAATTGGAATGATGGTACAATCAATCTGTTTAATCTGTGGAATTTATTGTGTTAATGAGTTTATAGTGAAATATTCATAGGGCCCCTTTTCTCATGATACTTTACAGAACAAACAAACAAAATTTCAAAAGGAACAATTCTAATGAAGGTAGAATCATTCTTTAAAAGTTAAAGAGAATCAATGAAAACAGTGGACTGAATTGTGTCAAGAATTTTTGTATCTAAATTTTCATAAGGCCCCTTTTTCTGTGAAACTTAACAAATCAGACCCAATGTACAAAGGAACAATCCTAATGATAGTTTGAAGAAAATGATAAAGACTGAGGACTTTATTGTAATAATGATGTTTTGTAATAAAATTTTTATAAGGTCCCTTTTCTTGTGTCACTTAACCAATCAGACCTAATTTACAAAGGAACAATCCAAATGATGGTACAATCATTCTATTAAAGTTTGAATAGATTCTGATAAAGACTGAGGGCATTGTTGTGTTTATGAGGATTTGGTAATACTTTTTAATACAGCCCCTTTTCCTATGATACTAGACAGATCAGGCCCAATTTGGAAAGAAACAATCCTTGTGATGGTACAAACATTCTGTGAAAGTTTAAACAGAATCTGATGAAAACTGCAGATTCTATCTTGGTGTCAATTTTTTAAAATAAAATTTTCATAAGGCTCCTTTTCCTGTGATACTTGAAGGATCAGGTCTCATGTCAGCATCAACAATCGTGATTATTCCAATGAAAGCTCTGGACTTGGTTACAAGGATTATAGATAAAATTCTCTAAAGGCCCCTTTTCCCATGATACTAGACAGATCATGCCTAATTTGAAAAGAAAGAATCCTTATGATGGAATAATCATTCTGTGAAAGTTTTAACAGAATCTGATGAAAACTGTTGACTTTATTGTGGTACAATGATTTTAAAATTAAATTTCATAATGCTCCTTTTCCTGTGATACTTGACGGATCAGGTCTAATGCAAACATCAACAATCATTATCATTGTGCAATTATTCTGTGAATGTTTGAAGAAAATCTGATGAAAGCTCTGGACTTGGTAACAAGGATTTATAAATGAAATTTTCATAAGGCCCCTTTTCCTGTGCTTCTTGACAGTTCAAACCCTGTATTGAAAAGAATGATAGTTATGACCTTCCAATTATTCTGTGAAAGTTTCAAAAAAATCTGATCAAAGCTGTGGGCTTTATTGTGTTAACAGGGTTTTATTAATTGAATTTTCATATAGCCCCTTTTCCCATGTTACTTGATGGATCTGAACCAATTCCAAAGGGAACTCTTCTTACAAAAGTATAATTATTCTGTTTGAGTATAAAGACAACCTCATCTCATCTGTGGACTTACAAGCATTAATTAAGATTTTTTTAATTGAATTTTCCTAAGGCCCCTTTTCCTATGTTTCTCAATGGATCAGACCCAATTTGAAAGGAACAATCCTTATGATGGTACAATCATTATGTGAAAGTTTGAAGTCAATCAGGTGAAATCTAGGGCCATTATGTGTTAACTAAGATTTTTTTTATTAAATTTTCATAGGGCCCCTTTTCCCATGAAACTTGATGGATCAAACCTACTTCCGAAAGGAACAATCAATTTAATGTGATAATCATTCTGGGAATGTTTGAAGAGAATTTGTTGAAAACTATGGACTCTATTGTGTTTACGAGGACTTTTTCAATCCAGTTTTAATCGGGCCCCTTTTTCCTGTGGTCCTTGACTGATCATACCAAATTTTGAAGGAACAATTCTTATGATGGTCCAATCATTCTGTGAAAGTTTGAAGTCAATCAGATGAAAACTGTGGACTCTAGAGTGTTAACAAAGATCTTTGAATTAAATTTTAATAAGGCCTCTTTTCCCATGTTTCTTGAGGAATCATATCCGATTCCAAAAGGTACAATCTTTATGATGGTACAATCATTCTGTGAAAGTTTGAAGAGAATCCTTTGTAAATTGTTGGCTCTAGATTATTAATGAGAATTTTTTATTAAACATTTCATAAGGCCCCTTTTTCCTGTGTTTCTTGAAGGATCATACCAAATTTCAAAAGGAATAATCCTTATGATAGTACAATCATTCTGTGAAAGTTTGAAGGGAATCCGATGAAAACTATTGACTCCAGAGTGTTAACAAGAAGTTTTTAATTAAATTTTCATAAGGCCCCTTTTCCCCTGTTTCATGACAGATCAGACCCATTTTTGAAAGGAACGATCCTTATGTTTGTACAATCATTCTGAGAAAGTTTGAATAGAATCCGAAGAAAACTGTGGACTCTATCGCGTAAACGAGGATTTTTAATAAAGTTTTTAATTGAATTTTCATAAGGCCCCTTTTCCCATGTTTCTTGACAGATCATACCCAATTTCGAAAGGAACGATCCTTATAATGGTACAATCATTCTGTGAAAGTTTGAAGAGAATCCAATGAAAACTGTGGACTCTATCGCGTAATGAGGATTTTAAATTGAATTTTTAATTAAATTTTCATAAGGCCCCTTTTCCCGTGTTTCTTGACGGATCTGACCAAATTTCAAAAGGAACGATCCTTATGTTGGTACAATCATTCTGTGAAAGTTTGAAGAGAAACCAATGGAAACCGTGACTCTATCTCGTAAACGAGGATTTTTTAATTAAATTTTCATAAGGCCCCTTTTCCCGTGTTTCTTGACGGATCAATCCCATTTTCGAAAGGTATGATCCTTATGTTGGTACAATCATTCTGAGAAAGTTTGAAGAGAATCATATGAAAACTGTGGACTTTATCGCGTAAAACAAGGATTTTTAATTGAATTATAATGAATTTTCATAAGGCCCCTTTTCCCGTGTTTCTTGATGGATCAGACCAATTTTCGAAAGGAACGATCCTTATGTTGGTACAATCATTCTGTGAAAGTTTGAAGAGAAACCAATGGAAACCGTGACTCTATCTCGTAAACGAGGATTTTTTAATAAAATTTCCATAAGGCCCCTTTTCCCGTGTTTCTTGACGAATCAGACCCATTTTCGAAAGGAATGATTCTTATGTTGGTACAATCATTCTGAGAAAGTTTGAAGAGAATCATATGAAAACTATGGTCTTTATCGCGTAAACGAGGATTTTTGATTGAATTTTTAATGAATTTTCATAAGGCCCCTTTTCCCGTGATTCTTGACAGATCAGACCAATTTTCGAAAGGAACGATCCTTATGTTGGTACAATCATTCTGTGAAAGTTTGAAGAGAATCTGATGAGAACTGTGGACTCTATCGTGTAAATGAGGATTTTTTAATGAAATTTTCATAAGGCCCCTTTTCCTGTGTTTCTTGACGGATCAGACCCATTTTCGAAAGGAATGATCCTTATGATGGTTCAATCATTCTGAGAAAGTTTGAAGAGAATCCGATGAAAACTGCGGACTTTATTGCGTAAACGAGGATTTTTAATTGAATTTTTAATGAAATTTTCATAAGGCCCCTTTTCCCGTGTTTCTTGACGGATCATACCCATTTTCAAAAGGAACAATCCTTATGATGGTACAATCATTCTGTGAAAGTTTGAAGAGAATCCGATGAAAACTGCTGACTTAATCGCGTAAACGAGGATTTTTAATTGAGTTTTTAATGAAATTTTCATAAGGCCCCTTTTCCTGTGTTTCCTGACGGATCATACCCATTTTCAAAAGGAACGATCCTTATGATGGTACAATCATTCTGTGAAAGTTTGAAGAGAATCCGATGAAAACTGTGGACTTTATCGAGTAAACGAACATTTTTTAATCAAGTTTTAATTAGGCCCCTTTTCCCGTGTTTCTTGATGGATCAGACCAATTTTCGAAAGGATCGATCCTTATGATGGTACAATCATTCTGTGAAAGTTTGAAGAGAATCCAATGAAAACTGTGGACTTTATCGCGTAAACGAGGAAAAGTTTAACGGACGGACGATGGACGGACGGACGGACGCCGGACGGGAAAAAGCCATCGCTATAGCTCTAGTGGCCTTCGGCCAGTAGAGCTAAAAATTGAAATAAGTTGTCAGAGTGAAACACTTCATTTAATTTCATTTTTGAAATTAGGAGTGTTTGCTCTATTCTGACAAAATGCAATAATCTATGCAGACTTACCTGATTACCAGACGACAACTAATTATACTGGGTCAAATTCAAAGAAGATGCAGACTGCAATTTCAAACTGGTGGACTATTTCATATATCTGTCATTTTGGTTAGAAAATAATGTCAAAAATTCCTATCACACATTGCTTTCCTTAACTAATTTCTTGAGGTGTGTAAAAAGGCAGAATTGTGTGGGATTGGGCAAAATGTCAATATAGCCTTAGTTTTTACTGCCGCAACTTACTTTTTTAATGTTTTCATTTATTTCAAATAACCCTGCAAACAAATTCTTGCAAACATAGTGCAGATTAAGGTGACAAAATAGCATTATAAAAGCATGACACTGTTGCTATTTAATCTGACATTTTTGACTAGCAAAGATGGATTTTATGGTCATGTATTGTGTGTTTTCACTTTTTTGAAACATACTGATAGTCCTATGCGCAGGAGACACCGACAACACTTTAGTAAAACCGCGTACTGATAGAACATTGTTTCCGAAGATAAAAAATAAAGTGCGCGACTATTGTTTACACAAGGATTTTTTAAAATGTCATTTTAGTAGTATTACCTTTGCTGAAAACTTTTTGAGTATATTTTGGACAATGACTTTGTGGCGTTTGGAATACACGTGCTTTTTCCTCTTTTTATGGCTTATCTTACAGAGCGGACAATATTCAAATTGCCGAAACGATTTTGTAGTTTCCATTTGTTGTTGTTGTTATGTCTTAATTATAGGCTGGAAATTATAGGCTGGAAAATGGGGACACAAGCCCCCTTAACCTAGTGATGCCGTTGAGCTAGAGTAGATACTACAGGATAAACCTTTCTTCTGAAAATGGCTCCATGAATGTCAGAGAATTCACAGTCAACGATTCTCCATACCGGGTGTGTTCTACAAATCACCATTTTGAAAGTCGGTAGAAATTTACGACTGTAAATAAAGTCGGCATAGGCCTACTCTTCACGTACTAAGTGAGTTCTTTAGCTCAATATGCATTGATAGTTGATTAGCAGACATTCTTCCATTGACTTTTAGAACAAAGAGCCCAAGATTTGAGATTGTAGAGCATATAAACTCCAAGAATTCTTCAATTAGTGTTTAAAGAAAATGCCAACTGTCTTAGAATAATTGACCATTCGCGGCTGTCAATCAAGGAATCAATCAACCAATCAAATCATTCATACAGTCCGGAATTGAGCTTTGAACTCAAACATTGGACGCGATTTTTTTTTTTTTTATTTTTTCAATTTTTTTGGCTGGTTTGACGACTTAACCCTTTCCTGATTTTTTCATTTTTTTCGACCTGTCCAAAATCAAAGGTTTTGAAGACAACAATTAAAGTTGATTCTATTTTTTTAGAAAAGTTATTCAGTAGGGTAGAAATATTGTTGAAAAAGAAGAAATTGCTTGTTACAAGCTACTCCTTCTTTTTCCACAATGTTTTCTTAAGTTTAAAAACACTGGTACGTAAAAACCAGGGATTAAACAGGAAGGGGAAAACTCTTCGTCTTATCTGCAGCTTAGTGAAGCTGTAGTTACGGCGTTTAGATCGCCAACCAACTATTCTGCTGTTTTGTTAAATGCTGCTGACCACAAATTATGCAGAATAATGCATTGAATATCGAAGCGTTACTTCCCGTATGCGTCAATGGATGTGGCCAATGGAGTACGTGGGCGGGGTCAGCGATCGGTCAATTGACCAATCGCGGCTGTCAATCAGGGAAGAAACCCACCAATCAAACATATATTAAGCCCGGACATGAGCTTTTCAACTCCTGCATCGTCCGCCATTTTTGTTAACTTATATTGTTGGTTTGGCGATTTAAACGTCGTAGCCACATCTTATTTAAGCTGTAGTTACGACGTTTGGGTCACCCCAAAAAACATTTCTTTTTTTTTTGTTACATGCTACTAGCCATAAATCATGAAAGTTAAGGCTTTTAAAAATCGAAGCGGAGTTAATTGGCGGGGCCTAGGGAGTCTGTGGGCGGGATCAGCGATCGGTCAATTGCTCGCGGAGGGATTTATTATTATTGGAAAAGAGATTATATACAAGACCGAGGCGTCTCTTGTGTACTGAGCTCTGATATAGTGGGTAGGACTGTAGCTCTGATTCAATCGGAGGAAGGGGCCAAAAAGCAGCCGCAGCAATACCACACCCGCTAGATTGGCAGATCGGTTCTTTGTTTGACCATGCGATCAATGAAACGTGGCTCATAACACATTAACTGCACAACTGAATTTCAGCAAGTTTAACCCATTCCCACACAAGCCCTCCTTTTAACGCCCCTCAAGAAAACATTGTGGAAAATGAAGAAATTGCTTGTATCATTGTTTTCTATCCAAAAAGGCAAAAAAAAAAAATAAAATTCCATCATCTTGAAATTGTCGTCTGCAGCTTCTTTCAATTTGGACCTGTCTAAAATTTTGTTGTGTTGGAATGGGTTAATGAGGTGTTTTAACGTTAAATGCAACAGTATTTCCTCTGTATATTGGCGGCTTGTCTAATTGTACCTTTTTTTTCAAAATGCGAACTGCATATACAGTCAATCTTGCGTAATGACGTTTCGGGAGTTACGTTTCGCGCATTCACTTTGCGCAGCATTTAAAGTCTTGAATAAAATGGAAAGTTCTTTTGTGATTCTCCTCAAATTTTCACACGATGAAGACTCATATTCAATGGGTATATTTGTAAAGTTTTAAACAAATTGGTCATACATTGTGTTTTAATGAGTATTTTTGTAAGAGTTGTAACGTAATTCGGGGGATATCAATACGCGACGTCTTTGAATCACAACGTTATCCGTCAACCCTGAACGTCGAATCCAAGCGTCGGCTTTTTTTTCACCCTCTGTCCATTGCTTAAAGCGAGCGCGTGTAATAGCTGTTTTATTAAGTGACAAAAATCAAAACTCACTTTCTCAAAGTATTACAATTTGAGAATTTGATGAATTTGATTCTATGTTATTTGAACTCATTTGAATCGTCTCAATAAGACGATTTAATGAGTTCGAACAACATATGATTGGGCGAGAATTTTGCAATAATTTATGCATACTATCAAATCAATCCAATAAAATCACACCAAAAAAGTATTAAGCGACCATTCTTTTCATCGACAACTTATTGGCTTTTCCTTAAGTGGTCGCTTAATATAAATTTTACTGTTCTGACCAGGTTCAAAACTGTTCGCTTTTTGGTAGATTTTATGAATCTAGAACGTCCGTTCTACCTTACCACTTTTCTCTGTCACGTAATAGGTACTAAAATTTCTTGTTGCTAGACCCGATTTCTTTTTCGAGTTTTTTTTTTTTTTTTTTTTCACGGAACACCTAGGATGTCCTATTTCAGTCGACTGATGGGTCACGTATACATAAGGAGTATTATATTATTGTTGTTATACAAAACCTTGTATTGGATTCGAACTGCATAGGACTGAACTATACGATATTTTACGAGACCGTAGGTCTAGTGAAATATAAAATTCCTACGAGGCGGGATATAAAAATATGCATTTTATCAAATGTGAAATGTATTCCTTCACTATTTTTATCAAGTTCGTCCCACCAAACTGAACTTACTCTGACGGACGGACACATGTGACTCGGTAATATACCGTGAAAGGGATTATTACAGATTTTTTGAGATACTGGATGATTACAAAAATACGTTCTTTAGATTGCGCTTTTATAGGATATTTTAACCCTTTCCTGTTCAATCCCTGGTTTTTATGTCCCTGTGATTTTGTAGGTTAGATAATAATGTGGAAAAAGAAGAAATTGCTTGTAACAAGCAATTTCTTCTTTTCTCACAACATTTTCTACCCTGTAGGTTGGTTACTTTTCAAAATGCAATCACTTTTAGCTTTCGTCTGCAACTTCTTCAATTAGATAAGTCTGAAATTTTTAAAAAACAGGAAAAGGTCAAAGTATGTGGAATATTTTGCAATATATAAGCAAATCCATAAGGAACATCAGTGGCTATTCCTGATCCTAAAGAATACACGGCTATACCTATATAGACAAAATTGACCTTTGATCTCTCACTATAACTTTTACATCTGTTTTATAAACCATTTAATCTATACCCAAACTAAAAAAAAATTAGACTGGTCCAAATCGAAAGAGGTTACAGACGACGAAATAAAGTTGTTGAGATTTGCAAATTAAGGGCCATATCTGGTAGAAAACATCGTGAGAAAATATCGTACTTGCATGGTAACAAGCAATTTCTTCTTTTCTCTCAATATTTTCCATTATTATAATTCTTCGGTGCGTTAAAATGCGGGTTTGAGTGGTGATGGGTTAAGAAATGCAGAGAAGCGGATTCGCACACTAATGTAATTAAGTTTCTAGGTCCATACTGCAATGAAGACAACACAAACAAACAAACAAAAAATTCTCTTCATTTCTTATAAATTTATACCATCAAGAAAATCAAAGCAAATATTTTACTACTTTTGAGTAAAATTCTATGGATCTACTTTGTACGCAGGCATATAAAACAGTAGGGCGCTCAAAATTTTGTTCATGGAAGTATAAAAATTAAATAGACTAGACTTCAATTGGATTATTCTGCGATGTTTTCATAGTTATGGTTCGCAGTCCTATGAAACACAATAACTATTAGATTGACGGATTGTTGACCTCGCCGCTGACCTCCGTCATTGAAGGTCAACGATATAATTTTGCAAAATTTGTGGTCAGTTACAAAAATAAAAGGTTAAACATTGGTTGGCGACCTAAACGTCGTAGCTACAGCCTGAAAGAGCTGTAAATTCGACGATTAATTCGTCATATCCCCAAAATCACCAATAATGTCGGAGTTCGGTCACTTTCGATAATCAGGAATTATTTGCTCGATAAATCGTTGGTTTTTTTTTCTTTTTTATCGCTGCGGCAATCCGTCAATTAACCACAGATTTTCAATTCTCTTCTATTTGATGCCAACATTATGATTCAGCCGTTATTTTGGCATTTCTTCTTATTATTACAAGTCCTGGTATTACTTTATCCTGAACAGAATATTTCAAAAGATACCAGGCTCTCAAACTTTCTTTCTTTCTTTTTTTGTAAGTTTTATCTCACCATTTCGCCAAAATGTATGAAAAATAAGATATGTTTATGAAACACCATGTCCCGTACAGCCCCTTTTCGGAATGGGACCTTGATAAGTGATAAGTGACCTTGACCTTGTCACATGACCTCGACCTTGGTATCCGCCATCTTGTAGTACCAAGGGCGGCGAACGCTCTACTTATCTAACCATGGCCAACCTGTCCCATCTACGCTGCTCTCCGATATTGTATCGTCAGATTATATAGGGTAGGCTCGCCAGTCAACACAGTTGCACGTTTAACCCTTTCTCCGGTTTCTAACAACGAACCTTTGGGAACAATTAACGCTAAACTCTTAACATGTCACCATGCGAAAGGGTTGACCACTAAATAAGGTTTTATGTCAAAATTAAAGTTGCTTAGATGAAAAATAAAGAAATCGATTGTTACAAGCAATTTCTTTATGATCCATACTGTTTTTCCCCCAAGATAAAAAAAAATGCCCACAAAAATTATCGTCAGCAATTATCTTAAATTCAGACACGTCTAATATGTGTAGTCTTTGTTAATATTGCATGTTTCAGATTGTAAAAAAAAACAAAACCCAAACAATAATAATAAATAATATTAAGGTGCACCGAAGTCACGGTCATAAATTTAAAAGCATTGCTCCAAATGATTAAGGCTGGATGGCTGGGACAAAATTACACACATAAAGGACAACATAAAATGATTTTAAAACTTATTTTCGTTTCCTATTCGGCATAACTTTTCACATCTCGCTTCTGACCTATTTTGAGTTTATTATCAGATGGGTATGTCAACAATTTAACGACTATTTAATGATTGCTTTTTATGTGAACTTTTTTCCCAATGAGAGCCATAGCGCCTTAAAGAATGGGTCGATATTTCGATGGCTCAGAGCAAAATCATAGTATGGCTCTATACAATTTATAGAGCCATACTGTGTTTTTGCTCTAAGCCATCGATATTACTCCTATTTATTATTTTTCAAAAGGAGAGGGGGGTTATATACCTAAACTTTTGTTCGAACGCAAAATTTAGTAGGAAAAGGAGACATCCTAGCATTAGTAAATTCATTATTTTACCATACTGTTTCTTATAAGTACACCCAAAGCTTATTTTCATGTTCTTTGCGATTTTTCAAGTTGTACTCATGAAAAAGTATATCATGTTCAGCTTACTTCGATAAAACTTGTTTTGGATGTAAACTCCTTTTCGCTCGAATAATGATGACAGCACAAAAATAAAACTCCTATTTTAATTATCGTCTGCAAAACATTTGAACAAATTTGTAGCTAAACTTCTGCATACAACAATAATATCAAACCATATTAACAGTAAGGTACCAAACGCCGTAATTTCAGCTTATTCCAAACTGCAGTTTTAATGTTTTGTTCTCCTACGGATGATACATACCTTTCCCGTTTGATTACTGGATTTAATTTCCTTGTGAATTTATAATTGAGAAAACATTGTAGAAAAAGAAGAAATCGCTTGTAACAAGCAATTTTACCACTTTCAACAATATTTTCTACCCTATTAAATAGTTATTTTTCAGTTTAGATCATTTTTAAATTTTCGTCTGCAAAACCTTTGAATTTGGACAGTTCTAAATTTTCGCAAAACAGAAAAAAGACTAAACAAACTGAAAAGGGTTAAGCAAACTAAAAATGAACATGGATTACAGTTTCATCGTACAACAACTAGATTTGAATACCCTATGGAAATATATTAACGACTCACTGGCCAGGCCAACTAATGTCCTTAGAAATTCAAGCGGCGTTTATTTGCAACTCTAAAGTAATTCAGTAACATGTAACCAAATCATATTGGTATTTTTACGACCTAAACATCGTTACCTCAGCCAAACCGAATAAATTATTCACTACTGGTAAAAATGCATTTTCTGATTGGTCATTCGATAGTTTGATTGACAGCGGTGATCCGTCAATCTCATGACACAAAAAATTAAACCCTTGTCATGCGGAACCTGGAATATTCCGGTTTTGGCAGGAGGTGTAGACCAAGATCAGCCTGCACATAAGTGCAGTCTGATCTTGCTCTACACTTCCTACTTGTACTTTTCCTGTCGGAGTTGTTTATGAAGTTGATTTCGAAAAGAAATATTGATTTTTGAACAGCAAGTTCTATCAGTGCTTTCAGCCCTTTGATTTTACAGCGATTCAGTAAGGTAGTTTATACAGCATGACAAGGGTTAACATGTGATGCGAAGTAACTGCCTGTGATTTCGTCTGTTCTTACTCTGTTTACTATCCTAATGGGATCCCATTCCAAATTTCATTAAATTTGAAGGGTACCTACAAGGCAGCACCAATTATCAGTACATTGTATATATTGTACAGCATTGCTCTTACCCCTCGATTACCACTTGAAACTTCTTTTTAATTGTTAACACACTACGTGACGACAATGTGACTGGTCAATATATAAAGTAATTGTAGGCTATATCTTTTAGATGATAATATTGGAAAAAATAGTTTTATCTTTTGGGCAAAACAACACGATAGGACGCAAAGAAAGTGCTTGTGATAAGCAGTTTTGTCCTTTTCTGCAATGATTTACAAAAGCGTTTTTGAGGGTCGTTTAAATAGGCGGAATTGTTTTAAATAGGTTAAGTCGTCTGATAATGGGTTAAGATAAATAAAGAGGGGGTTGTTATTTGTTAAGATCAATACTCATAGATATTTCAAGTTTCGAAACTACTTAGTCGGTAGGCGAACAAAATGCCGTAAATACAGCTTGAATTGAGCTATACTTACGACATTTTGGTCGCCCAACGAGTAGAAATATATTATCGTAATACAACAGCTGTGGATAGTTCTTCTACAAACGATTACCTATCATTTATTGTTTCTGCATGGGTTATACTGAATGAAATGGTAAAATGATCCTTATTTACTCTTTGGTTTACGCAAAGCATCGGAATGGGAAACACTTGCTTTAACCCATTAGCACACGACACCGTTTTAGACTAGGCCAATTTGAAAGAAGGTGCAGACGACAATTTAAATAACACCTTTTTTAAAAGAAGAGGAGCTATTGTAGGTAGAAAACATTGTGAGAAAAGAAGAAATAGCTTGAGACAAGCAGTTGCAACTTTTCCCAAATCCTTTTAAAGGCTTGTTTTCTCAAGCGCGTAAATGTGCGGGATCGCGTTGTTATGGTCTAATTATCGCACGCGTCATTGTGAGCAAAGAAACTAAAAACTGGAACCATTTATACTACAGAGGAATGACTTGCAGTTAAGCAAATGGGGTCAACCTCATTATCGTATTTTCAGTAATTTTGACGAAAGACAAGTAACTTTATGTAACTTTATTTAACAGACAATGACTCTGGGACTAACCATGCCGGGTGTTTCGACTTTTACTAGATTTACCGATGACATCCAAACACTGAAGTTGTAATATTGCATTCGGAGGCTTCAACTGACCAATCGTGGCTGTCAATCAAAGAAACCGTCGACCAATCAAATCATGCATTCAGCTCGGAATTGAGCTTTGAACTCCTACATTGGCCGTCATTTGTGTTATATGTTATTGTTGGTTTGGCGTCATCTTGTTTATTATATACTGGCTATAAATTTTGCAAAATAACGCCATTTAAAATGGAAACGGAACTTCTCGTCGGAGTAAGTGGGCGAGCCGATTGGTCAATTGGGGTATTCTACTCGCGGGAATTAACAAATTCGTCTGTCTCGGTCGCTCATTATGTACATAAAAGGACAGGTTGGGATGCCACAACCTGCAAGCTGCACTGTGTCGGTATTTCAGTAGACCGACGTCTAAATTGTTAGTGGTGGTTAGAATCCACTGCCCTTCTCTCATGCAAAGGAAAAAATGAGGTATTATTTTCTCTATTTTGTCGTGTTTTTACAGGACAAAAAAAATTAATTCTATACGGTTATTATCCTATTCAACCATTTAACTCAAACCCGGCGATGCAAATCGTAAATGAAAAACCAGTACATACCAGCGAAATATCAATTTTAGACGTAAAGGTCAGACACGTGAAAATACAAGGATATGCATTCATAAATCTGGTCCGTTCTGGGAAAATGGACCTCCTGAGTGATGCAATGGGTTAATCCTTTCAGACTGCGCGGCATATACGTGATGACCAGGCTCGAAACTTTTCGGTATTTGATTATTTTCTGAATCATTTGTTTGTTTGGATGGGGGTTTTACGCCGCTTTTAACAATCTTTCAGTTATATCGCGACGGCTTGAGCACCTAACAATGGAATCCTGGTATTTCTCACACCAATACTACCATTACATCCTTTCCTAGCCTCCAGCTGCTATCCCACATAGGTCTACGATTATCGACCCATTGGTGAGAGACAAATATGCGGAAAGGATGAGAGACGCCGTCGGGGATCGAACCCGGGACCTCTAGATTGACAGTCCGACGTGCTACCAACTGCGCTTTGACGGCGGCTTTTTCTTAATCAAAATTGGTAACTCAGTAAGTCCCGCTACGATTTTAAACGGCGTTATTTTGCTTAATTTGTCGCCAGTTGTATGTAACAAAAGGTAAAATGGTTGGTTTGCGACCTAAACGTCGTAACTACAGCTTGAATAAGCTGTAGTTACGACGTTTACTCGCCAAAACCAACAAAAATGCTGAACATATATGGAAGCCATTGCCGGAGTTCAAAGTTAATTTCGAGTCTAAATAAATGATTTCATTGGTCGAATGACTATTAGATTGACATCTGCGATTGGCCAGTTCCACCCTCCAATATGTACAATCTTTTTCGGAATGCGACATATCTTTCCTGTCTGTCACAAGTCGTGTTTTTATGGAACCCAAAGTATGTCTCATTTCAGAAAGCGGGTCACCCATGAACAAATCTCAAAATTTGACTTGCGTCATTGCTTTGTTCTCTTTTATGTTCTTAAAATAAGTCCTCTAATTTAACCCGTTGTGTCAAGGCGAATACAGGATCGAAAAAGAGGAGGCTCTTGATGTAAAAAGGAGCGAATATAAGATTCTCTGTGGGGATACAACAATACACAACACGCATACACAAAAGACTACCCCACCCCCATCCATCTTCACAGCCCCCCCCCTCCCCCCAACCGCACGCTGCAAGTCACAGATATCAAAGTCATAGTTTTGCGCAGGAAAGAGGGTCTCAAATAATAATTGAAGTTTGTTATGAAAGCAAGATGTTTAGAAAAGGTAACGTTATCAAAGTGTAGAAAGATGTTATCGACGAAAACATCATAAGTATTGTATCGTAGTTACGATGTTTTGATCGCCTATATACTTAAAACCATTCCCACACAATCTGGCCCTTTTACGCCCCAAGAAAAAAATCAGGGAAACAACATGGAAAATGAAAAAAATGCTTTGTAAAAGCAATTTTTTCATTTACCACATTGTTTTCTTACCAAAATGACACAGATAATTGAAAATGTCAACTTGAATTGATGACTGCAACTTTTTTGAATTTGAATCAGTCTAATATATTGTCGTCTGGTAATGGTTCAAGGCAAACACATTTTACCCAAAGAAGAAATGAGCAGATAGGTTGGGTAAGTAATAATTCTCTTACCTGACCCGAGCTTCTATCTGGAGTTTTTTCCCGTGACAAACAGGCTGAAAAGGCCGAGATCTCCGGGAAAATGCGAAAAAGAATTGACTCGAGTCAGACAGCACAGGTTGACCAGGATCGAAGTGTTTCGCTAATTTATTATTATTTTCAGAATGCGTCTCCTGATTGACCTATGCTAGATCTAACCTCCATTTTGAGAGATACCTTTAGTGAACGCAAATGATACCAAGTTACTATCAGATAATAAGCCTGTCCGTCGATCTCTGCTCCATCATTCAAGCGCAAGTCAATAGTCCTAGAAAATAATCTTTGGTCTAATTGAACCTTATCATGCTCTGATTGAGATAATTTTTCAGTCGAGTTAAAATCGATGTCGAGTGTACAAATGGAAGAAATTTGACACTGGGCGACAAACAAACAACAACAAAAGATGTAACCCAATCTCCAGCTTCCTCAAGCTGTAATTTGACGAACTGGGATATGTCTTTTTCCACAAGGTTCTATAGAAACCATATACGTATTGGAGAAAAGGCAATTTCTTCTTTTCTTGCATTGTTTTCTGTTTTCTACCCTATATATTAAAGATAGCAGCAATGTGAGTGGGTGAGTGCTTCAAAACAGTGTTCTAAGCCTATTTTTAAAGTGTTTCAAACCAAGCTTCGAGTCGAAACAGGTCAAATCCCGCATTAAACCTTTCCTACAGAATAACGCTTTTGGACGCGACTCAAGAATAACAATTTGGAAAACATTGAGTAAAATGAAGAAATTGTTTGCAACGAGCAATTTATTCGTTTTACACAATGCTTTCTACCCAGGGAGTTGAATAAATCTAAGATCTCATAAACTTTAAATTGTTGTCCGCAACTCCTTTCAATTTGGACCAGTCTAAACTTTTGCCGTTTGGTAATGGGTTAAACGTAAACTTTCCTTTTTATTTCATTTTTCATATTTAAAAGAAACACCTACACAGCCAAACACATCATTAACCCATTCCCGCTCGACAAAAATTTAGACTGGTCCAAATTGAATGGAGTTGTTTACAAAAATTTTAAGTTAGTGAAATTTGTAAAAAAATCTTGATCTTTTGGGATAGAAAAGATTGTGGTGAAAGAAGAAATTTCTTGTAACAAGCAATTTCTTCATTTACCACAATGTTTTCCAAAGCCTTTTTACTTAAGGTGCGTCAAAAAGCGTTATTGTGTGGGAATGGGTTAAACACATACCTACTCGGGTTTCCGGATACTACCAGAAATTATTCGTGGAACGCCCACTTAGATTGGATGAATTATTTGTACCGAAACGTAGCGAGCCGTACAAAGAGAAGGGTTAAACGGGTGGATATATATAAATATCGACTGGACTTTATAATGATTGATCATATCGTGATAAACACAAACACGACACAGAAATGTTGACAGAGAAAGCGTTTAAATCAGGTATTTACACCTTTTTCAGTTGTTCTTCCTTCTCTACTTCTTCTCCTAATTCTTTGTGTTAGATATTTGAACATGTTTTATAATAAGACAACGGAAAATCTGCTAGAGATGTGGTTTCGACCACAGGTATTTGGCTGTGTTGCTCTTTTAACACTGGGAATAAACGATGAATGGGGTGTAACGCCACTTTTATCAATTTCCCTCGTATTTCTCACACCAGTGCTACCACTACACCCTTTCCGAACCTGAAGCTGCTCGTCCAACTTCGGTTTACGATATCTATCTGTTTGGGGACACAAATGCCGGAAAGGATATTTGCCGCGTCCGGGAGCGAACCCCTTTTGAAACTTCGACGCGCTTTCAACGTATATCTTAGACTACCTAAATTGGAATACACGTGGTTTTCGTTCATTTCAAGAGCAGAGTACTACACAGACTTTGTTAGAACAGCTTCTATCCAATCGACGATATATACTTATTGACAAATAACGTATTACGTTTAAGAATATATTAAAGACCTGCGGGGGAGTTAACTGAATATACACTATATATGTTGAGGTTTTACATCCAGATTTAACTCTTTTAGCCAGCTCGTTCCCTTAGTTCTCTCTTAAAACCAATTTCCAGATTCTATAAATTTTTGGTAAATACATCGAATTTTCCAGCTTTAGTTACGACTTTTAGTCCGCCAACCAACAATTTACATTTTTATATGACGCCGTCTAAGCGCAGTTGGTAGCGCATCGACTCTAAATCTTCTTTCATGGGTTCGATCCCCGGCGGTGGCAAATATCCCTTCTGACATTTGTTTCCCACCAATGTGGATTCGTAGAAAATCGTTGACCTATGTGGGACAGCAGCTGGAGGCTAGAAAAGGATGTGATGGTGGTACTGGTGAAAGATATACCAGGAACCCATTGTAAGGTGCTCCAGCATGACAGAAAAATTTTAAAAAGCGGCGTTTAACCTTATTCAAACAAACAAACATTTTATATCCTTTGACACAAACCTCAAAGATTGAGGTCGAACTGTGTTATCGTAGATCAGTAGGCTTGGCGTGCGAACCGTCATTACGGCTCGCTTCACTTCATTAACGCTGTGTCAATGTCTATGACTTTCTGAAATCGATATATCTGTACTTTGAATATTTAGTGGAAAATTCATTCATGCAACCGCATTTGAAACATTAACCCATTACCAGACGAATTTTTTTAGTCTGGTACGAATGAAAGTAGTTGTTGACGGCAATTTTACAGTTGATAACATTTCAGATTTTTCAACTTTCATGGAAGAAAGCATTGTGGAAAATGAAGAAATTGCTTGTTATAAGCAATTTCTTCATTTCACACATTGCTTTTCAAGTTATTTTTCTTCAGGGCTATCGAAAAGCGCCGCTGTGTGGGAAAGGGTTAAAAGCACAGGAAAATAATAATATAAGAAAAACGGAAATCCATTCTCTGATTGTCCTCCGACATGGCAGGACGACTTGGGCAAAAATCTACACCATCATTTTGTAAATACGTGGTCAGGGACAAAAAATAAAGGACCATTGGATTGCGACTTAAACGTTGTAACTACAGCTTGAACAAACTGTAGTTACAACGGTTTAAGTTGCAAAACAAGCAGAAATGCTTAAAAATAAATGTTGGAGTCCAAAGTTCACTTAATGTCGAAATGAGAGTAATGATTGGTCAATGTTTTTTTTGTGTGTTTTTTTTTTTATAAAACCTATTCCTGTACAAATATGGAGTTTTACGTTGCTGTAATTTTATACTAGAGAAAAGAAGAAATTGTTTGTAACAAGCAAATTCTCCCTTTTCCACAAAATATTATCTACCACATAGGAATGTTTCATTTCAAATTTTGTCCAATATTTATTGTCATCTGCAACCTCTTTCAATTTTGACCAGTCTAAAATTTAAACAAAAAAAAAAAAAAAACCCAACAGGAACGGGTTAACATCGACGCTCCGCCATGGAGATGACTTGCGTCAAGAAATCAGTACAGGGAAGTCTTCCTTTTAATGATATATTCCCGGATCCTAAAAAAGGTCACAAATTGTAACGTTTGCTTAACCCATTCCCAGACAATGACGCTTTTAAACACCCTCAATTGGAAAACTTAGGAAAACATTGTAGAAAATGAAGAAATTGCTTGTCACAAGCAATTTCTTCATTATCCACAATGTTTTCTACCCAAAATGGCCAAGATTTTCAGGATTTCATCAGCTTTAAATTGTCTTCTGCAACGTATTTTAACTTGGATCAGTCGAAAATTTTAGGGTTAACAGACATGGCCTTGTTGTAAAATCCCTGGGTTTTATCATTTTACGACCTCGATATTTTAGTGATAAGAATCTGCTGACCGAAACATTTATTCTTTTTTTCATAAAGATTTCTGTGTTTCAATTCTATTATTCATTTAAAACTGAATTTGAAATTCCGCTTGAAAACCATTAATTCTTTGGAATGGGATCAGTCTGAAATTTTACAGGAAAAAAAAAAAACACAAAAAAAACCCCCACCACTCGTTTACACGTCATTTATCTTATTAGCAGAAGAAGAAAAAAATATCTACTCAAAATTGAAAGAAGTTGTAGATGGTATTTCAAAGTGCATAGAGTTTGAAAACCCAGTACTAAATATCGGTAGAAAACGATGTGAGAAAAAATAGAAATAACTTGTGACAATCTTTACCGCAACTTTATATCTTTGTCGCCACCAAACAGAGGAATGAGTGGTAATTGGTAAAATGTATTTCAATCGAATCCATGTAAGAAAAAATAGAAATTACTTGTGACAATCTTTACCGCAACTTTATATCTTTGTCGCCACCAAACAGAGGAATGAGTGGTAATTGGTAAAATGTATTTCAATCGAATCCATGTATTTTCTTTTTTTTTTTTTTTAAATATTCGATGCTCATGCAGCGTGAAAATAAAGTTAATCGCCCCAATAAACACATCCTCACGGGTGAAGGGATATCGAGATCATCTTTTCAAAAACAGTAAGAAAAGGAAATGGCAATTTCTTATCTTGTCCTATTGAGTCCGTACGTTGGATTAATATTCACTTTGAAATGTCGTCTGCAACGCTTATGAATTTAGTCTAGATTGTGTTAAATTCCAATATACCATGTCTTTAAACAATGTAGGTCCAAAATTCCCCTTTCCCCTTAACCCATTCAAATACAACCCCTACTTTTACGCCCCTCAAGAAAAACAAGCTGTTGCAAACATTGTGGAAAATGAAAAAAATGCTCGTATCAAGCAATTTCTTCATTATCCACTTTGTTATCTATCCAAAAAGACGAAACGGTGTAAAATATCATCAACCTGAAATTGTCAATTTGAACCAGATTAAAATTTTGCTGTGTAGGATCAGGTTATATCAGAGAATATATTTTATATACTATAGATATATTGTGAAAGAATCGTTATAAACGAGAGAAAAGTTTAACTATAACAGAACAAGGTTGAAAACTGGAACACAGACTGTTTTATCTAGGTCGAAATTGCCTTGCAGGGTAGTCAACATAGCGAACATTGAAGAAAATCGTTTTGGCGACCTAAACGATGTAAATATAGCTTAAATAAGAAGTAATTACGACGTTTAAGTCGCAACACCAACACAAATCCTGCAAAAATATCGGCGAATGTTGGAGTTAAAGCTCACTTTCGGTCTAAGTGAATGATTTGTTTGGTCGATTGTATCTGCCACTGACAGCCGCGTTTGGTAATTAGAATTAGGATTACCTTTACTTGTATTTTCACTTTTACATAATCCCATTCTTCTTCTAGTTATTGAATCATCATCATAACCATAATTATCTTCATCATCATCATCTGTTTCATCATTATCACCAATTTTATCATTGCAATTATGATTCCTTCAATTATTATTTCAGGGAGTGAGTTCCCACTTTACACACCGGGTACCATACGGCTATACAGTATGAGATGGTGCCCGTTCGCACAAAGAGCAAGAATCGTTCTTGAGCATAAAAACATCAAGTAAGCTGTTTAACTCATTTCAACATAATCCCTCATTTTTACGCCTCCCAAGAGAAAAGTTAGGGACAACTTGGTGGAAAATGAAGAAATTGCATGTTTTCTATCCCAAGAGACGAAAACTTTAAAATTTCATCAACTTGAAATTGTCGTCTTCAACTTCTTTCGATTTGGGCCTGTCTAAAATTTTGTTTTGTTGGAATGGATTAATAGGGCTTGTCAACATCACAGAGAAACAAAATACTATAATTGTACAAGTTAAAGAGAATGATCAAAGGTCAATTTTGTCTATACTTATATCTAAACAAAACCGAACTTTGATCACTCAATATATCTTGCATCTATAAATGTACAAGTTATAAAGAGTGGTCAAAGGGCAATTTTGACTATAACTGTTTAGACAAGACTGACATTTGATCACTCACTATAACTTGTACTATAGTGAGTGGAAAAGGTCTATTTTGTCAATAACTGTAGAGACAAAATTGCCCTTTTACCACTCTTTATAACATATGTACATTTATAGATACAAGATATATTTATACTTGTACATCTATAATGCTTATTTGTGTTATACCAAACTTTCCAATAATTTAATTTGTCGAGTCTTCCAAAAATTGTGCAAGAAAATTAGATTGGCCGACAAATATGGAAATGGCAGGCCTTGGAAGTTTTTACTTTGAATTCCTCGTTCCAAACCTCGGGCCAATTGTTACAAAAAGTATATTGAAATTTCCTTGTAAAATTCTGATTGGTCAAAAACATTGACTTGTGGAGGCGAGGCATGCACTTTACATTTAACCTATTTTAAGTCTACAAAATTATAGACTGGTGAAAATTTTGATAATTTGCTGATAAAAAAAGTGTGCTGAAAAAGAAATAAACAACTGTTATACGGAATTAAAAGGTAATGAGAAAAGTAGAATTGCCTTTACAAGGGCGGTTGAATGCGGAAATTATTAGCAAAAGGTTAATACTATTTCTCCTACTATAACCTCTTGGTATTTGTTTTTACCGAAGTTCACAGGAACAGGTCGGACTTTGAATTCTTGTAACGACATAATTCCCGAACTACTGGACCAATTTTTACCAAATTTTAAAAGAATTTTCCTTTGGAGACAATTTGTAAGAATTGTTTATAAAATTTCATTTGGCTTATAGTTAAAGGCACACCAGTTTTTCACTCTGCATTCTTTAACCCATTCCCACAAGGCGAATTTTTAGACTGGTCCAAATTGAATGAAGCTGCAGACGACAATTTCAAGTTGGTGAAATTTTAAATTTTTTCATCCTTTTGGTAGAAAACATAGTGGATAATGAAGAAATTGCTTGTAATAAGCAATTTCTTCATTATCCGAAACCTTTTCCAAAAGCTTTTTTTCTTAGGGGCGTCTAAAAGCGTCATTGTGTGGGAATTGGTTAAACGACATCTCCTCCTAAACTACAGGACAATTTTAGTCCAAACTTTTTTGGAATGTTCCTTTATTGATCTTCTAAAAAATTTATAAAGTTCCGAGTTGTCCATGCATGGCAAAGAAAAAAAAGGGGGTGTTACTCTTTGAATTCTTTAAACGGTAATCTCTTCTTAAACTACTGGGCTATTTTTTTTATTTTTCCTTGGTTGGCCATTCCAAAAATGTTCACGAGCTTTTGACTGGCTCATGTATATTAACGTGGCAGGACTGGACTGTTTTCTTCTGTGGGTTCTTTAAAAGCCATCCTCTTTTTAGGTACAGAGCCAATTTAGAGCAAACTTTGAATGAATATTCCTTTAGTGACACATTTGGAAATAGTTCACGAAAATTTGGTTGGCCGTTTGAATATGGGCCTTTCAGGGCTGGATCAGAGCTCACCTGAATTTTTGTCTTTTTAAAACGCACCAGTGAGTTTTGTGTAAATTTTGAGATTTTTTTTTTCATGGAGGTAGATCTGAAAATTAGTGAATCGATACAGGTCCTATTGAGCCTCTTGTTTTTGCATTTTCCAGTGTATCCGTTTTGCCATGATTTGACCACATGAACAAGTAAAGGTATAAACCCACGAGTTATTGTTTATTAAATCAAGAAAAAGGGCCTGTTCAACTTAATGCTCTCAGTAAAAAATTGTTAAGTATTATTGTCCTCATCTTTTGCGTTTCTATTTGCATCCGCCCCCCCCTTAGAGCATGGCGAGGAACACCCGCCGTTTTTTGGTAGCACTGATTATATTATATTATGCACTTTTACCTTCAGATACGAGGTAGTCAATATAGACCTGAGCAGTAAGCCTGAATGGTTTCTGAAGGACATCAACCCGTTGGGTAAAGTACCTGCTCTACAGATGGATGAGAAAATTGTTTATGAGTCGGCTCTAGTCTCCAACTATCTGGACGATCTGTATCCGCATAATAAACTTACACCCTCAGATCCGTATCAGCGTGCTAAAGATGCTATGTTTATGGAATTCTATTCGAAGGTATGATTCGGACAATCCTTTTCAGGCGACAACGTTTACCCATTCCCAACAAAAACTCTTTGGGAACCCTCAAGAAAAAGGCCTTTTAGAAACATTTTCTGCATTATTCATAAATATTTCTTATCTACAATGCAAACATTCTTTTGAAATAGCCATTTGCAACTTCTTTAATTGACCTGTAAAAAGTTTGTCATCTATCGATCGGTTAAATTCGCATGGTTTGACGCGTCTTAAGAATGTTAAGGGAAAGATTTCAGAAGGGGATTAATATTTTGTTTCCTATATCCAATACCTTACTACCCTTTTAGTATTTGTCTTTTGAGTTGCGGCAGACACCGACGGTTTGAATCTACTCTATGTTGTCGCACGATTTTACTATCTCAAGTATTCTTTCGATGGCCCGGATCGAATAATCGCCCTGACAGGACCATTCTGTGTTATCAGGCCATATAAAAAAAATATACACTCTTTTAAGAAGTAGCATCAAGTTTTTGAAAAATTTCAATACAGAATTATCGAGAATTCTTCCAAACTTTTGAGTTTACAAGTGAACTACATTGTACGCGTAAATAGCCACGATGCATACAAACATTTATATCGTCAAGTTTGATTAAAGACCACAAATTAGAAATGACAGTATGTATCTTCACACCATATGGTTCGTAGGAATTTATATAGATGATATTCACTTTTTTTTGGTATTTTTAGTATAAATTCTATAACCTATCAATTATACTAATATCGGTGTATTCAATATTGATTTTGTCGAGTTATTTGTTATTCTTTATTTAATTCCGATTTGTTGCTTGATTTCGAGACAATCGATACAGATTATTTGTGACGAGTAAAGGCACTTATCGTTATATCCCAGATTAATAACATTTCCTCGATAGGCTGATTTGACGTACGGACCAGATGGATGAAAAGCCGAATTAGGTCTTTTTTTTCCAGAATTTTTTACCGAAATTTCTGCGTTTCTTTTTCTGTTTGACTGTTAAAGGTTAAAAAATATGATTTCTTTTGTACAAAAATTGTGTTTGAACAGCCGGGTACCGGTACTCCCCTGCTACCCAAATTTAGTCGAATAATTTTTCGAAGCTATTTTCTGTAATCCTCGCGTCGACCCTTCTCGCATTGGATGCAATTTAAGCAAATTCTTGTTTGAAATATTCTCAACTTTGAAGTCCAAGCGAATTGAGGCATGTTTTTTCTGAAGATACCCACGAATTTTTTAGTTATATACCCTTATAAAGCAGAGATAAGATTAGTTTGATCACATCATCCTTATTCAAAAGTGTTCGACCAAAACCCAATTGGCCTTTTCCTAATTGGGCATTGATGATATGTACAATCTTTTTTATCTGGATTGAGGTTTACTTATTTTGTATTCATTTCAAATTTTAGTTGGGATTTGATATTCAATAATTTGTATAACCAAAGCACTCAAAGTACCTCTGATGAGAAACAGAAACTAGATTTACACAACAAGAAGTTTCTTCTACCAAATAAAATCACTCCTCTATATTAGCTAAGGCGATTTAAAAAAACTGCTTTCCAGAGCTTGCTGTGCAACACTGAGGAGAAATATGCTCTGATGTCTATAAATAGTGGGAAAATATTCATATTTCAAAACACAATTCACCTCGGATAATCCATGATTTGTTTTAGTACCCTATGTGATATGAAGTCAAATGTAAGAAAATATAACATAAATTCATGACCCAAACATACTCGGCTTTAAACAATAGAACTCGCTGCCACAGATCTTACTTGAATCGGTTTCCACTACATTTATCAATCTCATTTGTCAAGGGCAAACAGCCTTACCATAATGTTTAGTAATGAATACCAGACATCCAGTCTGTTGTCGCAACTCTTTTACCCTTCAGGGCTTTGATTTATTCAACCCATTCCCACGCATTGACGCTTTTGACGCCCCTTAAGTACAAAGGCTTTGGAAAAATAATGTGTAAAATGAAGAAATTGCTTTTCCGCAATGTTTTCTACTCATAAAAAAGAGAAAGAAATTTCATCAACAAAAAATTGTCGTCTGCAACTTTTTCAATTTGAGCAGCCTAAATATTTGTTCGGCGGGAATGAGTTTAACTATTTTCGAAATTTACATATTCTTAGAAATATTGTCTACAGCTTTTCTCAATGTTGCTTAGTCTAACTGGTGAAATGTTATAGATAATTTTCTTGTTTGTATTGAAACCGATACCTTCATGATCATTTACGTGCATTGATTATTACAAAACCTTTTTGTTACTTACGACGATCGAGAGATGGCTTCTATAGCCCTATACCAGACAGCACAATTTAAGACTACTCCAAATTAAAAGAAGTTGCATAGATAATTTGTAGATGATTGAATTAAAAAAATGTTACAAGCAATTTCAACAATGTTTTCGACATTTAACCACCCTGAAGTTTTGTCGCGATGAACGAGTTTAATGTTATTCATGTTTCGTTTTCTTCAGGCTGTGGCAGCTTTCTACAAACTTTATTTCAATAAAGACACAAGTCTTTTACCAGAAATTGCTCAAGGAATTCGAGACGCAATGGAACCGATAGAAAAAGAGCTAGAAACTAGAAACACGCCTTTCTTTGGAGGTATGTGAAACTTCTAAGTCTTCTTGCCATAGTAGAAGGATATAAACGGCTGCACGAATAAAGAAAATTATTTCTATTGTATTGAACTTTCATAATCATAAATGTTTTCATAACACTTGGCGGAACCAACATGCAGGGTAGAAAATATTGTAGGAAAAGAAGTAATTGCTTGTCACAATTTCTTCTTTTTCCCACGATATTTTCTCAAGTATAAAATCACTAGGGCGTAAAAATAAGGGATAGTGTACGAAATTGTTAAAGATATACTGAGGCAATTTACTATATAACGAATCTGTTAAAAAATCTCTATATTCCTGACACGGTCACCATGGACCAGCCACTGTTTTATGGTCAAACAATGATCCAAACCTGCGCTGAAAAGCCAGTTAGTGGAAAAACGCCATCTAATTTTTCGATCGATTAATATAAATAATCGATATAATCTTGCCATACCGTTTCAAAATGTAGATGTTATGCAAAGCTGTAGACCCCATACATGTATATACAAATTGCAACTTTTATTTGCAGGTGATAAACCCAGTATGTTAGACCTAATGATGTGGCCTCATATGGAACGAGTCCATGCTATGAATGAACTGTTCCCGGTCCTCAAACTGGACAAAAGTAAATTAGCTCGTTTCTTCGCGTGGATAGACAAAATGTTAACAGTTCGGTCCGTGAAAGCTACCGCCATGCCAATAGAATTCTACAAGAAAATGATGGATTTAAAACAAGAAGGAAAAGTGGATTACGATCTAGGGCTAGAGGAATGAATTTAAGATTTTTAGCAAAAAAAGCCTGTCGAGTGACTGGTTAAACTTGTGATTGTCATTCTTAACCCTTTCCTGTTCAATCCCTATTTGTTACATCTCTATCATTTCACAATTCAGAAAACATTGTAGAAAAAGAAGAAATTGCTTGTTACAAGCATTTTCTTCTATTTCCACAGCATTTTCTACTCTTCTTAATGGTTGCTTTTCAAATTAAATCTACACTAAATTTTCGTCTGCAAAACTTTTGAATTTGTACAGGGTCACTTTTTTCAAAACAGGAAAGGGTTAAGCAAATTTCAGTAGAAAACAGCTCCAAATACCTTTTTCATCAATAAATAATGGGTTTTGACACCATTCTGGTAATTGTTTTTCATTAGCACTTGCCCACATGAGCGACGCCCCCAGAAGACGGTTAGTTGTTACCGGGGTTAGTGCAAGGATACAGGACGAAACTGCTTGTAGCCCCGCCAGGTTCTTTAATGTGCTCGGTGGATAGTACCGTCACACGGGGCCTCGATTTAACGTCTCATCCGAAAGACAATTAGTTTGTTAGTTGATATTGTCAGCCCATATCAACTAACAAACTGATTGTCTTCCGGAGGAGACATTAAGCGAGGTCCATATCAACTAACAGACTAATTGTCTTTCGGGTGAGACGTTAAACCGAGGCCCATATCAACTAACAAACTAATTGTCTTTCGGACGAGGCGTTAAACCGAGACCCATATCAACTAACAAACTAATTGTTTTTCGGATGAGACGTTAAACCGAGACCCCGTGTGATGCTTCAACAGAATGGAAAAATCACTACCTCGACCTGCGGTTTTGAAATGACCATCGCCCTTGTCAATCAAAGATTCAGTTCACTTATCAGTCATTTACTTCGAGGCTAAAATATTTCTTTCAAGCTATAGTCACGGTGATTCAGCCAACAGTCTGCTTTTATCTCCGCTGGCCTGAAGCCAACGGGGCGATTGGTGCTTTGTCTTGAATTGTGTCTTGCGTTTGTCCGTCCGTACAAGTGTACATCCGTGTGCCTATACTTTTTCTTTTAACTTTCTCAGGCCAAACTCAACCAAATTCTACATGTATGTTCCCTGCAACCATAGTAGGTCTCCAGTATAAATATTCTCGGAAACGGCTGAACTGATTTCGTTGTTCTTTTTGAGTACTGTTCCTTGGGTAAGGGTCTCCCGAAATCCTTATATTTTACTTATCAAAAAGGATGTTTTTTTCCGGAAGGTTTATTTTTTACGACATATTTACTTTATAGTGAAATTATCATCTCTCTTATGACAGATAAGATTTTATTACACCTTTGCAAGCATGTTCCTTTTGGTGAAAATATACCGAATTGCATGAAATAATATTGATATTTTGTCCGGCTTTTTCCATAAACGGTTTGTGGTGAAAACTTTAACAAATGCTTCTCTCAAGCCATTCATTGGTTTTCATTCTTTCTTGAATGAATGTTAATTTCTTTTAAAATATGAAATAGAGCACAATTTTAAAACGATCTTTGGATTTCATTGGTATGATAAATTATTTGAGAAGATAATTACCAAAGTTACTTTGCTTAAAGTGGAGAACAGCTTCTAGCACAATCTGCATTTTTAAAATGAATAATTGAATTTCATCTATTACAATTTTGAATATTTGTTTCATGGGTGTCGATCTTAAAGCAGGTGGGCGATACAGACCAACTTGAAACTCTTGTTCTATTTATCCTCAATTAAATGTTTCCGATAAGATACTGCAAACTGATGTCATCCGGTATCTGTCAGTTCGGAGTTATTTGTAGTGGTATCCCTTTGAAGTCAGCCATGGTTACATGCACCGACCCATCAAATATAGGCCGATGTCAGATATTACCAATGAAGTGTCGTCAGTTGGCAACGAAAACATGGTAACTACGGATTTTTCATACGGTAGTACCGGGAATTTGCTCGGCAATCGACGATATATTACACGCCAAGCGTGCGATGCACAGTGGGTATGCAGTAGGCTGCCCAGGCTATTCCAGAGGTCGTGGATTCGAATTTGAAAATAATCCACCCAACCTGAGTCTCTCTGACAATTGTCGGATCGCCGCTGTCAATCAAAAAATCGATGGACCAATCAAATCCTTTATTTAGACCTGGGGTTAACCTTAAACTCAGACATTTATCGTCGTCGTTGGTCGAGCAAGAAGTCGTAAATATATCTTTATATAAGGTATATCAACGACATAGTGCTCGTTAAACGACGTTATGTAATTAGAATTTTCGTTTGTTTTCCGAGTTAATTCAACAATTTTTGTTCCTTATTACACTTTTTCGTCATTCTAAGACTGTTACATTAATAACGTCGAAAAAATTCTTAGCAACCAGAATCAGATATTCAGAGTCCTGTGAAAAAACCTACCACCTGGATTGGAATATTTATTTGGATTTTGTTATATATATATTATATAGAGTCTTCGTTTTTTAATCTAAGTAGTCAGTCAAGATTTCGTAGTAAAGGGATATCTTTTTTAGTTCTTTATAATTGATTTATTTTAAAGCTAAAAATCACATCACCATTCGAAGGCTCAACTGCATGAATATGACATTTATTTAAGATATGAAGAGATTACGTTTTGTTTTCATTAAAGTATAAAATGAAAAAAAAACTAATCTCACTGCGGATTCATGAAAACAAAAAAATATTCACTTCTTTTTTTATAATTCAATAGCATCGAGCGGAAAGGCAAATACTTTTCAAATATTGAAACTATTTTGTATGTGACTATTTTGTGCGGAATCATATAAAATAGCTGCGTGCTCAAAATTTTGTTCATGGAGGTATGAATATTCTTTTTCGACCAACCAAAACGCCCGTTTTTGATAGACGAAACTAAAAATTAAATTATAAAACCATATTCATTTATCACAACAACTCTTTCTATTGTTTTAAACACCCAACCGTTTTCAGAATCAACCTGCATTAAGGATCCTATTTTTATAGCTCTACGCCACCCAGAATTTATTTTGGTGGCATAGTTTGTCTATTTAACACTATATTGGATTATAATTATGCCACATTTGTTGCTCGGGAGAACAGTTGCAATGTGTTAAATCTATCATTTATAATTTGTTTCAAGTTATCGGGTCCTTCCTAGTTCTGTGATTAGGACGGGGATCCGTTACTAGAAAGATATAGAATTGACCAATCGCGGCATTCAATCAAATAACCAGTCGACCAATGAATTCATTCATTTGGACCAGAAACGAGTTAAGATCTCCAATATTGGCCGCCATTTTTGTTAACCTTTTTTTTTTTTTTTTTGGTTTGTCGACATTTAAGTCGCCAACCAACTATATTACTTTTTTGTTACATGCTACTGGCAATAAATTTTTCAAAATGACGCCGTTTAAAATCGAAGTGGGACTCCTGTTGGAGCCATTGGACGGGGGTAACGAAGTAGGTAGGCGAGGCAAGCGATTTGTCAGATGAGAGCCGTTTCCAATACGTAATGCAAAAACTTTTTGAAAAAAGTTGATATTTTGTATTTTCAATACTTTGTATTTTTCTCCGAAGCCAAGCATTCTCCGCGATATAATTGTGTAACTGTTGAAAGTGGCGGTAAAACCCGTATAAACAATCTAGAATATCTAGGACCTGAAATAGTTCTTATACATGTTTGGGCTCTACCAAGATAACATTTTTTCTCCCCAATCCCTGTCGATGTAAAAATTTTTGAAAACAAACTACTTCAAAAAGCAATTTATTTAATATCCTCAATGTTTTTTTTCTTGAGAGACGTAAAAAGCGGGATAACTGGAATGGGTTAAGATGCTCAAGATTCTGGCTTAATTTTTTTCTTAATAGTCTTTATCACACTTACAAGCACTTGTACTTTAATTTGACTCATAACCCATTCCCACACAATCTCGATTTTTACCCCTATCAAGAATAAAGCTTTGGAAACGTTGTGGATAAAAAGATATACACAGTGCTCGAGCATGCCTGATATTTCTACAAAACTGAAGGAACTACAGGACAGGGTGTTGTGTGGAAAAATAGAATTACTGATCAAAAACCTAGTCCACTCGAACGTTTAATGAGCGAGAGCAAATGATCTTATTTTTTTTTCAACCTGTTTTCAATTCATTGGTTTCTCTAAGCCTTAAATACATACCATTTGATACTGTTCTTAGAAGTTCATTCTTTTGACGATTCATTTTCTTGTCAAGTCATAAATCATTTAAGAAATGAAGAGAATATTTTTTTTTTTTGTTGTTTTCATGGAGGAATGAACCGAAAAAACTAATCACACTTTATGAAAGCTCGAAGCGGATTCATATATAAGTGTTATTAGTTTTTTTCATTTTTCAGTTCATGCCTCCATGAAGACAAAAATATTCTGTTCATTTCTTATAATTTAATAGCATCGAGCGAAAAAATGCTTTAAAAAACTTTACCAATTTTGATACGTTTTTGTATGGAACTATGTTGTGCGGAAGCATACAAAATGGCGGCGTTCTCATACTCTTGTTCGTGGAAGGAGGTATGAATATTTTTTCGACCAATAAGAAAGCCCGTTTTTGATATACGAAACTAAATATGAAATTATTATATATTAACATCATCCCATTGGACGGGTACATGTTGGTGGACTAAATACCGGTAGCAATAGCAGCTGTAAAATTAACTATCATGATTAGATATTTTCTTCTCCTTCTTTTCCGCATTCTTTGTGATTGGCAAATAGCTTTTACAGATGAATCACAAACTGCATACATAGTAGGAATTTCCTTGTCTGCGATCCCTTCCCATACAGGTTTATTTGATAATTTAGGGATCGCTTGCAACGCCTACTGATCGCCAACAAAACAGTTCGACTCATTTATCAAACGACGTTCAAATCACCAAATCAAAAAGAAAAGTTTGACATAAATGTCTTGCAGTTCAATGTTCACTTCTTGGCTAGACAAATGATGTGAAAGGTCTATCATTTCTTTGATAGACAATCGAGATCAGTACATAAGCAGGAAACTGATTAAAACGTTCAAGCTTTATTTTCCTTTATCCGTGTACATTTAACCCATTCCCAACCAATGACGCTTTTGGCGCCCCCAAGAAAAATACAATGTATTTGGAAAACATTGTGCAAAATGAAAGAAATTGTTTCTTGGAAGGAATGTCTTCAATTTACACAATTCTTACTACCCATGTATGAAAATGAAAAAAAATCTAAAATTTCATAAATTGTACCTTTCAATATGGACTATTCTAAACTTCTGTCGTCAAGTAATGGGTTAAGTCAAGACAGCCTTACCCTGATGGTATTTATATTTAAAATCCAGAACCTTCACAACCTTTTAGTCAATGACAACCTGGACTACTCACGCCACACATTTCACCAAGTTTACACTGAATTGCACCAACTTGTAGTGCCAACTTGTCTAATGGTATTTCTACTTCATAAGTCAAAAGGTTATCAGTCTCATTAGTAGTTGTTACAAAAGAATACCTCAGACCTCTCCACCGACTCATTGCGCCGAAATGTAAACCATGAGTTTTGAACTTTTGTAATGGTCGCAGTTCAAGGACAAATGCATGGTCTGGTAAATTCAATATATGAGTCATTCCTGCACCATGAACTCCAATAATAATGTCGGTTTCAGAAAATAACTTGACCTGCTCCTTGATTGAAAAAGTTTCTAATTCGACAGTCTTTAAGTAACTATTTACCCCTAGAGAGTTTTCTATAGTTTGAATGACTTCTTTTTCATTGACCATTTTTCTATAAATTCGGCCTTTTCGTGACTTCCGCATTTCTGGGTTGGTGATGTAATCATGTCTCAGTATAAGTGTGTAATTAATATGTTTACACTGTAAATCATGGGTATGTTTAACTTCAAATTCATGTTTCAAGTATTTGTGGAATTCGTTTATGAAAGGAACTGTTTCTAAAGCATGGAAGTTTAAAGGGCTTTCATACCCAATCGGAATCCATATAAGATTTTCAAAACGCGTAGGATTTGGTATATCCGCTTGATGTATGGCGGTTCGGAAAAGAGTATTCCATAGTTGGTCTAAAATTGTAGGCGGTCTTGAGTCCATGAATAAAACCTTCGCTTTAACCATATCTATTTTAAATATTTTTTTCAAAAGAAAGATATTATAAATTTCACACATAGTATGATATAAGTTATGAGCCTCGTTTCTCCTCACAACAAACGTGTATCCTTTAATTTCGGGTAGTTCCGAGTTAAGCCTATTAAGATCACGCATGTTTGTGAAATCATTCAAATCTGCTAACCACTTGGTATATGGTGTATCTTCGTAGCTTCTGTAAAACCAGTAACGTGGAATCTCATCCCAGCATGGGATCTCAAAAACTTTTGTTATTTCACTTATTCTCGCGTTTCTCAGCCAGACAAATTCGTGCCCAAAGGCCTCAAAATTTCCGTCACATGCTCTTAGTTTACTGTCGATCCAAGTCGACAAATCAAACTGTGTCTGATAATTTCGTCTTAAAAACATTCTTCTTTCTGACCATCCTTGGTATATGAAGGAGATGGCTACCATCAAAACAAAAGATACAACCAAAAGATATCTGGCTACAGGGTGTCGTAGTTTTTTGTTATGAAATCGAATTATCGAAGTTGATAGCATGACTGACCAACATAAAGAATCTTGCTCTCAATCACTCCGATTCGTTGAGGTGTGTTCTGAAACAAAATTAAGAGAAATGTGTAACATACAGCCCCCCTCCCCTAGAAATAGATGAATAATGAAATGTGATGATGATGATGATGATGATGATAATAATATTATAAGATTAAGATAAACCGTTTTGCGCCTTTAAGTCAATCAGATTACATATGTTTATACAAGAGTATCATGATAGCTCTGGATCTCTTACCTGATATACCGCAAAAGTCCATGTATTAGCGTTTTTATTTTTTTTCATATTGATTTATTTTCTTTTAACTCGACTCCCTTCTGAATGTATTAATGTCTCTTAAATTCCCGGCTGCAAATTTGGACTTTGTGGACTTTTCATTAAGCTAACCTTGAAAACCACAGAGCTACTCACAATACAGGGCAAATATAAACCACATCATCATAGCCTGAGGTACAGGACTATGAGACGATACTAATAGCAAATTCTGAAAGTTCTACACCTTGCGATTTAGTAGCAGAAGTTCTTTTTTTTTAAGAATTCATAAGAAATTGCACTTGGTTGCCATAGCATTCCTATTCTCTGAAATGTTTTGTAAGATCATCATCCAAGAATATTTCATGTAAAGTTTCAATGAAATCTGATGGTTAGTTTAGGTGGTGATATTTTTTGAAGAATTAGACCTCTATTTCTAATTAAATTACCAAGCACTGAAATCATAGGGCTAATATAAACCATATCATCAAAACCTGAAGTAATTTGGTAAGTGCGATGAAACTTGACAAATTTGAAAGCCCTAGCGCTTACGGTTTAGGAGGAAAATATTGTTTGTTTTTTTTTAAAAAAAATGATAAGAAAATACATTTGTTTGTCATAGCAACCGGGGTTATTCATGGATTCTTATTCCTTGAAGTTTTTTGGGAGACCATCACCCAAGAATCATTTCTAGTATGGTTCATTTAAATCTATGGTCCGTTTAGGGTGTTTGTGCGCGATTTTTTAAAAAGAATTTGTCTTTTATTTCCATTTAATTTCTAAGTACACCCATAACATTGGGCTAATATAAATCAAATCATCATAACTTGAAGTACTTGGAAGAGGACCATTAGGCGATGCTACATGCAAAATTGAAGCCTTAGGCCTTACGGTTTAGGAAGGAACGACTTTTAAAAATAATCATATGAAAGTACCTGTAGTTGCCATTGCAACCAGAGTTATTCATGAGTTCCTATTTTTCTGAAATGTTTTTGAAATCCGTCACAAAGACCCATTCAATGAAATCTTAAAGAAAATTAAGGACTGATTGTTTGAATGGGGTTTTTAACAGCCGCTTTTAACAGTATTTCAATCATATCGCGGTGGCTGGAGGTTTTAAAAGGATGTAGTGGTAGTACTGGTGTGAGAAATACCAGGAATCCATTGTTAGGTGCTCCAGCCGCCGCGATATGGCTGAAAAATTGTTAAAAGTGGCGTTAAACCTACTACAATCAATCAATTAAATGGCGCGTCGCTTGCCTCGAACACTGACCTCCAAGTGGAAGTTACACTTGAATTTTTTAAAACGGCGTCATTTTGAAAAAAAAAATGTGGTCAGTAATATGTAACACAAATTGACTGTTTAACCCTTTCCTGTTTAATCCCTGGTTTTTACGTCCCTGTAATTTTATACTTGAGAAAACATTGTAGAAAAAGAAGAAATTGCTTGTCACAAGCAATTTCTTCTTTTTCCACAATGTTTTCTACTGTACTGAATGGTTATTTTTCAAATAAAATCTGCTTTAAATTTTTGTCTGCAAAAACCTTTGAATTTGGACTGATCTAATATTTTGCGAAAGGGTTAACGGGGCTTAAGACACTAAACCAATAAGTTTTCTAAACATTAATGTCGGGGTTTCAAGTTCACTTCCTATTAAAAAAATAATTTGATTGGTCGATGCTTCAATTAATTGAAAATGGTCAAATAAACGTCATTACTATTAAATAGATAAAAGAAATATACCTTGATTGTCTAATTGTAACAATTCTCATATTTTCCCATGTTTTGCTTTCTTTGAAAAATCACGCTGCATATCCATACAAATTCTATGTAATTCTATTTCAATGGAAACGGCGCCGACTTTTTTTTTAAAAATCGAAATCTTAAGATAAGATATCTTGTTTAATCCTTGCCGTTACAATCCCTGGTTTTAACGTCCCTGGTTTTAACGTCCCTGTAATTTTATACTTGAGAAGATATTGTGGGAAAAGAAGAAATTGCTTGTGACAAGCATTTTCTTCTTTTACCACAATATTTCTACCCCGTAGGTTGATTTCTTTTCAAATTGCACTCAATTTTTTAATGGTCGTCTAAAATTTCTTTGAAATTGAATGAGACTAAAATTTTGAAAAACAGGAAAGGGTTAAGTGAATACTGGTAACCAGTGTGTGGAAATTGAGTAATAATGATTAAGTATGCAAAAATATGTTTGAATTTGCATTCGTCTGACATTATCATTACTTTCGAGTCGATTTGAATGGGCGTTATCGTCTTTGGTTGGCCCCTACCGCTGTAGAATGTTATACTTGAAACTCTAAATAAAATGCAAGCTTAGACCCCATAGAATAGTTTGTTGAGAAATATTTTTTCCCGAAGCATACAGTTGTATTCTTTCGGGTTTTTTTTTTTTTTTTTTTAGTATTCCTGCTTTGGAAGGTGGTATAGATCTAGTGCAGTCTGATCTTGATCTACACCTATTGCTTGTACCCTCTCATTTAGAGATGTTAAAATAATCGTTTTTTAAAAGGAATATTGACCCTTATTAAGGCCTTCCAGTGCTGCCAGCAATTCTGTACGGGATTTTTTATTCAGCATGACAAAGGTTAACCCCTATTATCAGTGTTCCGCATAATCTAATAAATAAAGGCAGCCATTTCAATGTGTTATTTTGACAATTTTCATTGGCGGAGTGGAACTTCAAAAATTAGAATAATCTATTTTTAAAAAGTAGTTCAACACTAAAGTGCTTGTGATTACGGAATCCTGTTTCCGCCATCGACTTTTCGACTTATTGGGAACTCGAAAAGTAGAAATTCGGCGTATACATGCTGACTTCAACGAACAATTAGAAAGATTTAATATCAAAGTCGTGTTTTCTGTCAGAGCGTAGTGGGCGCTGCCAGTGATTAGTCCGTTATTTCGTCCATACAATCAGAGTTTTTTTGTTTGTTATGGGTTATTAATTTTATAATTCGTTGATTTGAGTTGCTTTTAAAAGTCCAAATATATCTTTTTACCAATCAGTCCCACTTGTTGAATAAGATATGTATATCGTTAAAAAGAAATATATAAACATACAAGAAAAGAAAAAAATGCCATAAACCATTGTAACAATATTTCTCTCCCCAATTGAGCAATCGCGACTGTCCAACAAATAACCATTTGACCAATGAAATCATTCATTTAGACTGGAAGTTCACTTTGAACTCAAACATTGGTCGCAATTTTGTGAGTCCTCTTTGTTGGTTTGGCGACTTAAACGTCGTATTCAAGCTGTAATTACGACGTTTAGGTCGCCAACCAACCATTCTTCTCTTTGTTTCATGCTACTGCCCCCTCCCCCAATAACGCTACATAAAATCGAAGTTGGAATTCCTGTCGAAGTCGATAGGCGTGGCAAATAGAGTCAGTGGGCGGGGCCAGCGATCTGTCAGATAGATATACACATTTACATGTATATTTCACGACTTTGCACAGATTTCAACTCTTTGGCCATATCTTAATTTTCATATGTGTCTTCTTTTATTTAATACATTCCCCCACAATGACGCTTTTTGAAGCCCACGGAGACAAACAATCCGGAAAACATTGATAAAAATGTAAAAAAAAAAAAGTTTGTTACATGCAATTTCTTCATTTTCTACAATGTTTTCCACCAAGAAAGTTGAAAAAATCTAGATATTCATAAACTTTAAAATTTCGTCCCCTTTTAGTTTTGACCAGTCCAAAATGTTGTCGTCTGGTATGGGTTAATTTGGACAACACTGAATGATGCAATGAAGAGTTATTGACCAGTAATTTTCATTTTATCAGTGATCGATGGAATGACTCATATGTTTGAAATTCTGTGACAACTAAAAAGGTATTTGTTTCCCGTTTTGATAACACCGTGCTTTATGTAGTTAATACATATCAACGTTGCTACGTGAAACCAAACATCACAGATTTGACAACTATTTGATTTAGATTTCATTGAGTATCGGAAGAACGTCGCGATTTGAAGTTGTGTCGGTTGCGATGAAATTTTCCTATTAAACTTGACATAATTTAACAACAGATATCATGCAGTAATGTGACCACAAAATGATTGTGGGTGGGGTGATCACCGCCTGGACCCTCCCTTGTCTACAGACCTGCACTGGTATTTGAGCAATTACCGTTGATGTTCAAATTTATAACTAAAATGATAACTAGTGAAAATAAGGGTGGTTTTTTTTGGTATTCTCTGATTCACGTGTACACATTTCTACGTATCTTCTCTTTTTTCATAGAAAAACTCAAAACATTGTTGTATTAGATTCTTTTATTTGACATAGCCTTAACCCGTAATGATCTAATGTCGAACTTATTCGTGGAATTAAACAGACTAATATTTTAAGTTACAAGAGATTTGGAATAAAAACCTACATCCAAACAAGAACAATAAAAACGAACAAAAACAACAACGAAGGCTCTAGAGTGTAATTAGTTTTTCCCCAAGGATATGAAGTAGTGGCATATAGCTTCTTAACTAATAACTATAACTATGATATAATGTCGATATCGTCCAAGTTATTACAGACGCAAAGATTTTGAACAAGTTCCAAGACAGAGGTCTAAAATGTTTCTTTAGAGAGCGCAAAAGATCATACACGATGGACAGCATAGCATGCCAGTGCACAAAAACTGACAATCAGCACGAACGCTCAAGTAAGCTATAATGATATTCTTATATATTCTTATATAATGAGATTTTAAAACAAACATTAGCCCCTACTTAATGAAAGAAAAAGCCAGCATAAAAGTGGGATCAGTATATATTACAAATGATTTGCTTTCTCAATGACATGGGATGTTCATTTCCTAATTACATGATGTAAGCGGAAAGCGGCCTGTATGTACTGATCTTTTCACAAAATTGTCTCATGAACTAGATTTACCATGTAAGGGGTCACAAAAGTTATTCGAGGCTAGTATTTTGTGTGTTCACTCAGGCGCCCTACGTGAAATGTCGGTACCATACAAGTGTTAGGGATAAGGATAAGAGATTGGATTTTGAGAGAGATTTTAGGTTCCTTTAACATATATAATCTTTGGTATAATTTTGGGGGCTCTAGTGGATTTGAGGTTTCTTCTCCATTCGAACTTAATCTATTCTTCTCCACTTAAGATTTAATCTATTCTACTCTACCCGAGCGATATTTTTTCTGCTTCATCTGAGCTTTATTTGTTTGTGCTCCATCTGAGCTTTAAGGCTCTACTTAAGCACAAGTTGTATATTTTATGGCAAAACATTAAGTGATTTCATTGACATATTTTATTTTGTGAAATTGTTACAGGTTAACCACATCGTCCTGCCAAACTTAAGTGTTAACTTTAATAGAGTAGCATTAAAATATATAGCCTTATTATGGCCTTGACTTAGTTCAGCAAATCAAGGCGGGGACTAAGGGCAACATCCCTGAACAAGAGTCAGAAAAACAGGGCCATCTGCTCTTGACACCCGGTTCTTATCATGCCTATGAAACAATAATAATAATTGACAATGACGATAATAAGAACAATAATCATTTTAATCCTTGTCATGCTGTATATATTACCTTACTGAATTGCTGTCAAATCAAAGGGCTGAAAGCACTGATAGAACTTGTTCAAAAAAAATCAAACATTTTTTTAGAAATCAACTTCATACACAACTCTGGCAGGAAAAGTACAAGCAGGAGGTATAGACTAAGATCAGCCTGCACGTTAGTGCAGTCTGATCTTAGTCTACTCCTCCTGCCAAAACCGGAATATTCCGGGTTCAGCATGACAAGGGTTAATGTTAATAATGATATAAATAAAGAAAGAAAGATGGATAAGAATAAACACCGGAAAAAAGGCTTCTCGACGTCTAGTGGAATTACGCCCTTTAACATCGTAGCCTCATCGGAGTTTTGGCTAGATCTCTGTGCAACGAATATGTTGACTAGCGTAATAAAACGAGAATTACCGGGGAAAACGAATTAAGCGTGCCATTTTTGTCAAAAGGTAAAATCTTACTATTAAACATGTTACAGTTAAATTGAGCGTGAAAATATGCCTATTTCTAACTAGAGCATCTATAAATATCTTTAATACACATCGATATGTCTCGACTGGTTTTTCCCAGCGTGTAAAACGATAGTTGTAAACAAAACACAGTCACAGTGTCCGATGAGAGTTCGGTAAATTTACAACTGTGTTAGAAAGTTTACGAACCCTACAATGATAACACAAAAAGCATTTAAAAAAGGTATGTACATCGAGTTCATTTTTAACCTCGTTCTTAATTTGATGCCATAGACAGAATGATGTTTTTTCCGATTCATACAAATTCTGATTTTAAGTTAAGACAAGCTAGACTTTTTAGTCTTCTGGAAAAGAACTGGTTGATCCTTGCCTACTCGAGATCCACAGATTCAATCTACAGTTCTACCCTTTGATGGGTCTTGGTACAGTACACCTGAGACCCATCACATGTGAAGGGACCATCCGGATAGTCTGGGATCACCAATTTTAAATAGAATTGGGTCAAACATCGACAGTACTTTGAAAAGCATGAAATATATAGTATGGCGAATGGCCATTTTTCGATACAGAAAATATGTTCAGAGTGACAACGTTTCGATCCTCATCAGGCTGCGCATGCCGTGTTGTCTAACCAGGGTCGATACTTTTGACAGTTCCAAGATGGGATATACCTATTGGTTACACTCCTGTCCGTTTTTGCCTCATTAAAAAAGAGCAAAATGGGCCATTTTCGCAATCTGTAGCTCCTCCCAAAAGTTTCGTTGGGCCTTAAATCTTAGTCCGTCTTAAAGAGCAGTCTTTGGTCTTGAATTACAGGCCAGGAAAAAGGTATATCAATAGGGATAATTTTTTTTTTCGCAAATCTTCATTCTGCACATCAACCCATGAAATTCTTTAGGCTCAGAAGTGAAAGTCTTGTAGGGTACCACCTTCAAATGTCAGTTTCTACAAGGAAATAGTTCCCAGATATGTGCTTTGAATCACATGCATGACATGCGGCAGTGATCTCTCACTCTGCAGAACCCAACATCAATCAACTTGCTGTTTATTAAACGTTAAAACAGCATGACAAAATGTTGAGATCAAATTTTCATAATGGACTACTTTAGGGTACAACCACCCGTTGTGGAGTTGACCATCCGGAAGTAATTCCGGAGTGGAGTTGACCCTATTGAGATCGGTTATTTGTAAAGGTCAAACTTCCACCCCGTATCCAAATGACCTATTGATGATTTGCGAATACCTTGACAGGAGAACGCTATTATTCCGACAAGTGTGTACTGTGCGACAAAATGCCACTCATTTAATTATATTTTCGTCTAATTGACAGGAATGGAATTTCCGACCTACACACCTGGTACGGTACGGTTATACAGTATGAGATGGTGTTCATATGCCCACAGAGCACGTTTAGTGTTGGAACATAAAAACATCAGGTAGCTATAAGCTTGTTTACGGTAAAGAGTTCGGTGATTCGTATTTCTACAGTCGATCTTGCTTTGGAATCTTGCTTTTATGATGATGAATGTATAACTATTCCTGGAGTTAACCCATTCTCACACAATCCAGCGATTTGACGCCCCTCTTGAGATGAATAGGGAAAACATTGTGCAAAATGAAGAAATTGCTTATCATAAGCAATTTCTATATTTCTTACAATTTTTTCTACCCACAAATACATTTTTAGTCTCGCTAACTTGATATTCTCGTCTGGAACTTCAGGCTATCAATTTTGGACCAGTCTTAAATATTTTCGTTTGGTTTGTTCAGCAACGAATGCCATTCTTAGTGCCTTTATGGTCGACCCAGCACTACTTTGCATCTCAGAAGACAGCCTAGTTCGTTACATTTGTTGGTTAGTGTTGGGATAATATTTCATGATAGATCTCGTGGTTAATTAACTCTCCGCCTTGTACTAATGGTAGACCCTACTGCTTTTCTGCAGGCTGTGTAAAGCATGGATTGAACGGTGACCAGTCGATATAAAAAGGGAGACAGTTGATTCATTATACTGTGAATAATAATTATAATAATGCTTAGTATAAGTACTAGTCAATATCAGTGATATTATAGTAATAAAAAGTATGACAAAAAACAACATCATAGCAATTTATTATAAACCTTGCTGTGAAATCTTGGGACTTCTCAGTGTAATAAATAGAATAATCAACTGGTTATTCAAGCTATGAAAAAATATTTCACGAGGAAGCGTTGTTAGGCGTTAAAAAAACTCGTGCTGCGCACTCGTTTTTTCAACGCCTAGCAACGCATCCTCGTGAAATATTTTTTCATATCTGGAATAACCAGTTGATTATCCTCTTTATAAAAGTAATGATTGACGGATCGCTGGCCCCGCCCACTGAGCTACGACAGGAAGTTCCACTTCTATATTAACGGCAATTTTTTGCAAAACGAATGAATAGGAACATTTATCAAAAATGCGAAATGGTTGTTTGGCGACCTAAACGTCGTAACTACAGCTTGAATAAGATATAGTTACGACGTTTAAGTCAGCAAACCAACAAAAATGCTTCACGTCAATGTCGGTCAATATCGAAGTTCAAAGCTCTCTACCGTTCTTAATGAATGATTTGATTGGTCGATTGAATATTTGATTGTGAGACGCGATCCAACAATTGATGTTAATAAGAATAATATCACAACTAAGTAAGTAACCCTTTAAACTATTATTAAGCTTATAAGCTCATAGATTTATGGATAAAAAAAAACAAATACAATGACATATTTCTTGAAAAATAATAATAATAATCATCATATTAATAATGGTAATAAAATGAAATAGATAGAACAAGAATGGAGAAAAAAGGGGAACTGATAATAATGATAATAATACATGTAATTGCCAAGTTGTTTGTCGACGAAAAACTTATTTTCGTTCATTTATTTTGTTCCAGATACGAGACCGTCAACATTGACATAGACAACAAACCAGACTGGTTTAAGGAGAAAATTAATCCACTCGGGAATGTTCCAGTCTTACAAATAGATGACGAGATAGTCTTCGAGTCTAAAGTCGTCTGTGAGCTGCTAGATGAACTATTTCCCGTCAATAAACTAACGCCAATAGACCCTTATCAGCGGGCAAGAGATGCTATGTTTTTGGAAAGATGTTCCAAGGTAGCGGTTGCTATACAGTAAAATATGTTTAACCTTTCCTGTCAAATTTTAGACCGGTCCATATTCAAAGGTTTTGCAGACGAAAATTTAAAGTGGGTTTGATTTGAAAAATAAGCGTGTAGTAGGGTAGGAAATAAAAAATGGTTACAAGCAATTTCTTCTTTTTCTACAATGTTTTCTCAATTATAAAATCATAGGGACGTAAGAACCAGAGATTCAACAGGAAAGGTTTGAACCTATTTTAAGATGACCCTATTTTAGACTTGTTCAAATTCGACAATTTAAGTTAATGATTTTTTTTTGGGGGGGGGGGGCATTGTTGATAATGAAAAATATGCTTGTATTAAGAAATTTCTTCACTTTCCACAATAATTTCATAAGCTTTATTTTTAGGGGCGTAAAAAGCGTGTTTGTGTTAACTGCCTTCTTGGAGGTCAGTGAGGGTGATCAGCCTTTCGTCAGTTGTCACTAAATCCAACTCTAGGTTAAGGCTATATAATGGAAAGTTGTGATTTTCAAAAAGTAAGTTTGAACAATTTTCGGATCACTGGCAACGCCCACTGATTTCCGTGATGTCACCGATCGAGAAAACACCCTTGGCGCAAATTTCGAAATTGATTATAAGTCAATCAATTTTAGATTTGTCGAGGGGATCAGTTCACTTAATCCATTCCAACACAGCAAAATTTTAGACTGGTCCAAATTGAAAGAATCTGCAGACGACAATTTCAAGTTGATGGAATTTTGTATTTTTTCGTCTTTTTGGATAGAAAACATTGTGGATAATGAAGAAATTGCTTGATACAAGCAATTTCTTCATTTTCCACAATGTTTTCCTATGCTTTTTTCTCGAGGGGCGTAAAAAGGAGGGATTGAGTTGGAATGGGTTAATCCAATGTTTTTTGATACTGTGTTATAAATACCAATAAAATTGGGCAATAAATACCAAAACCTGGGTAAGGGCTGACAAGGAAATGTTTTTATAAACAGTAACATTCCTTTTTTTTTAGAACTTCAGTGCCTTGAAAATAGAAAATTTTAACCTGGTCGCTTGTTGAAATGATAGCTTAAGCTATTCCCTCACAATCCCTCCTTTTTACGCCCTTCAAAAGGAAAGTGCTGGAAATAATTTTGGACATAGAAGAAATTGCTTGATTTAAGGAATTTCTTCAATGTCCACAATGTTTTCTACCCCAAAAGACGAAGAATTTTAGAATTTTATTAACCTGAAATTGTCGTCTGTACCTTCTTTCAATTTAGACCAGTCTAAAACTTTATCATGTGGGAATGGGATAATAGAAGTTGTCGGTAAAGGAAGATTTAATGAAACTGTTGTCTTACTGTGATGGCCGGATCATGGGAGAGATTCAGGATACCTTACCTTATTTGTGAGTGAACAAATGATTGCCTCCTTTCTCGTTCAACACATATTAGTCCAGCTCTTTAAGGGACAAATACAAGTATGACTGAACTCGGCTTTTAACACACTGGGTCATCGATGTAGTCTCACCATTTGAATGTCTGCTGGTCAACTGACCCAGCACGGCTGTCAATCAAAGAACCAGTCGGCTAATCGAATCATACATTTAGAACTGAAGTGAACTTTTAACTCCAATATTTGCCAACATTTATGTGAAACTTTTAGTTGGTTTTGCGACTAAATGTAACTGCAGGTAATTCAAGTTTGTAGTAACGACGATCATGTCGCCAACAAACTATCTTCAGTTTGCGGTGGAATTTCCTGATGGATTCAGTGGGCGAGGTCAGCGAAGTCAGTGGGTAGGCCCAGCAACCCTATGATTAACCAAAAACGTTAAAGTTTTAAAGGAAGTTTATCAGTCCATGCAGTCTCTTTGGGCTCGAACTGAGACTACGAACTAAATTCATTTTAGTAGTTTTCTCCTTTTCCGGTTTTATTGATAGTTCAGACATTTTTTAAATTTGTTTAGGTTGCCACAGCTTTTTACACTGTTTACTGTAATAAAGACCCCGAAGAGTTTCCAAACATTTCCGAAAGCGTCCAGACTGCCTTAGAAGTGTTTGAAAAAGAACTGGAAAAAAGAAATACAGCATACCTAGGCGGTAAGATATACTTGGATTACATTTTTCCTTTTTTATCGCAATCGGTCATTTCCGCCGTCCGGACACAAATTTTTTCTCCTACTAAACTCATTGTGGAATTTTAACTAAACTTCACAGAAATGATCCTTAGGTAAAGCTCTTTCAACTACGTCAAATAATTTTTAAATACTGACATTTGATTATTACCCAGAGTTTTGCAATCTGGTGTCATATTGTCAGTTTGCAACCAAAATATCGTAAATACAGTTTGAATAAAGCTTTATTTAAGGTACTTTATTCGCCAACTGACGATTTTGTTGTTTTCCTTTCAGGAGACACACCAAAGATGATAGACTTTCACTTGTGGCCACATATAGAGAGATTAAATGCAGTGAACGAGTTCATTCCAGAATTCACCCTGACCAAGGGTCGGTTATGTAGACTATATGAATGGATGCGCCAAATGCTGACCGTCCGGGCTGTACAAAATACCTCATTGACTGTAGACTTCTATAAAAACGTTTGTGAACAGATGAAAAACGGAAAAGTTGACTATGACACTGGACTTGAAGAATGATATTTTAGATAAACGACCTTTTTTCGTATTTGCCGTTTCTACGATCATGATGTTATGTTTGCAAAGCGACGATATATTCATGTTCTATGACAGAAAAAAGAACTTCCGATTATTTCGTCGATCAAATGTCGGATTTAGATAGGATCTAGCACAAATTAATCAAGGTTGGTTTAAAAATGAAAGTAGGGGTGAAAAATGAAAGGATAAAAATGAAGAATATTGATTGTAAGGTAGAATAACTAAGAAAACAGCCGAAAGGGATATATTTGAAACCAAGTTGGTCTACACTTAATTCCTGTGCTCTGTAATACGTGTCAATACTTTCGCACTTTACCCATTACCAGGCGGCAAAATTTGTTGCATACTATATATCAAGTAAAATTAGATCGAAAAAACTGTAGAATAGTGTAGAAATCATTGCCAGAAAAGGAGAAATTGCTTGTTACAAGCAATTCCTCCTTTTTTGTAATGTTTTCCAAAGATTTATTTTTTCAGTACATTAAAAGGCGGGATTAAGTTGTAATGGGTTAAGATACAGTGGTTTAGGGTTTTTTATTACCGCCAAATCCTTTTCAGACAGCCATCTGTAAGACTGAGCAAAAATTTTCTTCCCCTGACCCAGAAGGCGTAGACCCTTGATATTTTGTATGAAGCATCAGTTTATTGATCTCTTTCAAAATAGCTAAAATCATGATCCTCGGGTCCCCAGGGGCGGAGCCAGGGGAGGGGGGTTTATATAGAAATAAAGAACGATTTTTTAAATGACATCTCCTCCCAAACCACTGGGCCAATTTGAACCAAATTTGGCAGAACTGTTCCTTAAGTGGTCCCCTTCAAAAATAGCTAAAAGAATTGAAATCCGTTAAAAACTCTGGTTGCCATGGCAACAAAAGTGAAATTTTAAAATAATCTTTAAAAAATTTCTTCCCCTGACCCAGAAGGCGTAGACCCTTGATATTTTGCATGAAGCATCAGTTTAATGACCTCTTTCAAAATAGCTAAAATCATGATCCTCGGGTCTCCAGGGGCGGAGCCAGGGGAGGGGAGTGTAGGCATTCAGCATCAGTTCACAGACTTCTTTCTTATTTCTGAAATTATAACCCATGGAAAAAATTTTTCCTTCTTTCAAATCAGCACTAAAGCCTTGGAATTTGTAATTTAGACTTTTGGATCCCCAGGTTCATAGTCGTGGCCCACTTGTTGCATAATACTAACCTTAACATGAAATTAGACTGTTGAAATAAAAAGAGCCTTTATCTCAGATGAGCGCCCCAGGGCCAACGGCCCTCTTGTCTCATAATACTTGTTAAATTGTCTTTTTTCTCATAATATTTGTTAAATCCAGACAATTAATGATGCGTATAACCGACGTGAGATCATGTTTGTAATCAGAGGAGTGGCAATTTCTCTCTAAATATTCGGCAAGATCTGACTGAATCTATTGAATGACATATAATCTGTATGATTAAACCCAGTTTTCTGCCAAAATTTGATTATAAGGATATGCACATATATTTGTATTGCAAGGATCTTAGACTGGTTTTAACCAAATGAGATGATTTCAAATTGTTGAGAAAATAAAGTCTGATATTGTTGGTTTGACGACATGAACGTCGTAACTACAGCTTATTCAAACTTAAGTTACGAGGTGTATGGAGTCATCCATCGTTTTCATGTTACTGATCATAAATTTTGCAAAATAACGCCGTTTATAATTCAAATGGACCCACTTGTTGGAGTTAGTGGATGTAGCTAGTGGAGTATGTGGGCGGGGCTAGTAATCCGTCAATTCTGTATTTGTTACACATGTTTTGAATGGAATGTCACTTACTGTCTAGTATTTATCCTCTAAAACCACTTCAAGATTATTGGAATAAAAAGGTACATTGCTGAATTATAGATAGGTTATCTATTTTTTTCAATTTTCAATTTCCAATTTCCATTTGTTGCTTTCGGCTTTTTTTTAGTTTTGTGGTAAAGAATGAATTAATTCATCAGTGACTCTTTTAAACGACGAGGAAGCATCGTGTCTTTTACCCGCCAACAGTACATTCAGTACTCCGTTAAAGCGCGGATTACTTCGAAGAACTACTGATAGTCTGGGTACAATACACTTTAATGGAATTATATTCTTCCATGGTTGGACAAGGATGTCATTTAAGTCCCATGACTTCAAAATATTTTTGTTCAGCACTAGTCACAAACATAAATTTGGATTAGAGACAAATGCACGAGGAAAAAATGTTATACATTTAAGGTCCAAACGCCTGCAGCCAGTCTAAGTTTAGCCACGAGAACTGTTCGGTTATCAACGGTTATTAATAAGTACGACCTTACCCCAGAGCGACAAATCCCTAAAGGGGCCAACTTGTTTCCTATACGGGTATCGGTCCTAGTTACTACCTATCTGTAAATTGACGGATAGCGTTTGTCAATCGAAATATTGATCGACCAATCAAATAAATCATTTAGTCAGGAAATGAATATTGAACTCCGACATGTTTTATGGTACCGACAATCTATTTGATAAAATAATGCCGTTATATATCAAAGTCGAACTTCCTTTTGGGGTTAATAAGACTGGTCAGCGATCCAACAGACTTAAAATTAATATAATTAAGGCTGGTGCGTCAGCTCTAGATAGAGGACGTGATTTGAATCTTTTATGATTTGTTTACTATATGGTGTAGGTACTCACTTGAATCGTATTGTTCAGACGATTCGAAAGAATACCGATAACCTAGGATTCGGAGAAGGAATATCGCCTATCAAAACCACGGGGATGCACAGAATAAGCACTATGTAGCATTGAGTCAAGATGTTGAGAGAAACAGGGTGAAACAAATTGCATGAACTTTATATTTTATAACCCAAATTCCCCTGAAGCTAATTTGGACTGATGCGTGACGCTATATGGATTAAACATGTCGATATTAACAGGTACAATTCTGCTCTATTCAAATTTCATAATTGTCTTTTAAATTGCGGTATCATTCGCTTTATTGTCTATATATTTGTCTCTTTCAAGTCTTGTCTTTTTATTTGTACGAATTAGTTCTTCTATCGATTCGTGCCGTCAAAGATGTAATTGACTCATCGACAGCTAGATTCCCTGGTCTCCTCCAAGCAGTTTGCATGACGTGAGAAAGGGCTTTATTTTTCAAAATGCATAGGTAGGGACATAAAACATATGGCAATTCTTTTGATGTCGACCTTAACGGCATAATAACGACAAATAAGCTGTACTTACGCTGAATAATACGCTCAATACTGAAAATGCTTCACGTATATGTCGGAGTTCATATATGTTTACAATATAAATGATAAATTCGATAGAGCGTTTTTTAAGTATTTTCTTTTCTAATGGAAAATTGCAATCCGACAACTGCATTTTATGACAAGTTTTATTCATAAGTTACACATAGAATATGACTGCAATCAACAATTTCACTGTGCCGAAGTAGGGGAGACCTTCTGAAACACATCGAGATACCCGTACTTCGAAATGACAGATTTTCGAAGTCGATCGAAAATTCATTTTGAATCATGAAGCTTATAATATCATGAAATACGGTCGGATAAAATGGGATCTCTTTTAATGTTACTTTACCCTCTTCACGGTGTTCATCGTGGTACGCGCTATTTTGGTTCTGTCTGATAATTACATGCATTTTTCGATTTTCGTCGCCACAAAACTTTACAACGTACCTAATTATAAATTCATTTCTCCGCTTTTGACATATATAAAAACTGATAACAGCAACAGAGAGTAAGTTTGAAATAGAATTTAAAGCATGTATTTTGTAGTAACATTACTAAATCTTCTTCGAATAATTCTAAAATTTGACGCAGATTTTGTCGCCATGGTTATCTGACAAGCAAAATGGGCTGTTACCCTATCTTACAAAGATCCAGGAGAAAAAGACGTAATTTTTAGAATCCATGCCATTTCGATGTTGATAATGCGTGGCCTAATTTACATATGATCCAAACTGAAAAGAAGAAAACAATGTGAAATAGGCATCGACCATCTTGATGAATTTCGTTACATCAAAGAGATAGTGCAAAACTGTTTAAAGTGCCACTATTGATAAAATCTCTTACGACAGTTTTAAACTTACTTTTACAGAATCGAAAATAGGTTAGCGAATAGAACGACTAGTAACGTCACTATGACGTTAGTTGTGAAACAAACTCGTAATCAAAGCATTTTCAAACTCAAAGCGTGATGGCAACCGTTTAATGTATTGCGTTACTATACCGAAATTCATTGCAACTCTCCGGACGAAACCTTAAAGTCTATTATTTGGATATGTTTTCTGTTACGAAACTACCGATATATTATACTGATAAATGATCTCTGGTTTTTTGACAATCCATTTATAGAATATTGTATACTCAAACAATATGAAAGAGAATTTAAATGGTTAAAACCTGTGAAATGAAAAAAAAATCTATTTTCAGATTCAGCCATTGCAAAACCTTAGAAGTAGTCCATATAGGATTTTTAATGTTTTAAGAACACGTTAATCAACCCATTCCCACACCATGACGATTTTAAACACCCACAAAGAAAAATGCTTTGTAAAACATTGTGTAAAATGAAAGAATTGCTTGTCCACAATGTTTTCTTTCCCAAAATACAAGGATTTTCAAAATTTCATCAATTTGAATTTGTCGTCTGCATATTCTTTCAATTTGGGCAAGTCTAAAATTTTGCAATGTGGTAATAGGTTTAACTCTTAAGAGAGCAATAACTTACATATATATGTTTATTTGATTGTAACTACACCAACGTGAATCGTAAGGAGGTCACAACAGCGGCTACATGCTCGCTGCAGGTCCTTAAAAAGGCCCAAAAATAGGGAATGTTTTTGGCTAAAAATGCATCCATTGTTTTTAGTCATGGCCGGGTACTCATATTTCAAACAGGCACTCATCAGGTGATTACCCTGCATTATCCCTATGACATTGTGACCTTGAAGCCTTGTGACCTTGAACTATTGTTTTTCAAAATAAAAAAAAAGCTTTAACCAAAAACTCGAAACCATATTTATATTTCCTGAATGCCTCTACATTCGACAATACTTCACATATACGCTCATCAGAAGAAGGGCTTTCACTTCACACCAAATACTTTGAACCTACTAAATGAAAATTTGTGTATTCTAATGTACATGATATCTTACACGATTTATTCACTGCAGAACGTCATGAAGTTGTACACATTTATAAAGTAATCCTGGCCTTTTGACCTACTTAAATGAAGTTGCATTTATTTTGAGGTACCTAATGTTTTTCATGAGTGTATCTGAACTTGATTAGGCGAATGATTTTTACCTATTGACATTGGTCGTCATCTTCGGTGATGAATTAAGCATCTTCTGGGTCAATCAGTCGTTCCAGAGTTCCGCCGACAACTCTTGTTTTTATGCGCATAGATACGACGTATGCCTATATAAAATTAATTCAGATAAAAAAGGAATACCACACAATGGCGATTAGGGTTTTAAATTAAAATAGTTTTTTACAACTTTCATCCATGTTATATTTAGCAAATAGTTAGATCCACTTGTCAATCAACTGGTCAATTCTTGAAACACGACAAAAAGAAAGTACTGATCTCTTTCATAGTTGTATTAGTTTTATACCCCCCCCCCCAAAAAAATCCAAATTAGCTTTTTATAAGTCTCGTTAAAATTCAGCAGCCCAGAAATAAAGTACACAGAAATCTAAATTTCCACAGCATTTGGAGCCCGCTGAAATAAATGGATATACGATATCGCATGTGTTACTTATCGATGCAGAAATTAGTGGTTTAAAAATATAAGAGGATTTTGTAAATAGAACGCAAAGATTAATTTAATGACACATTAATGTGAATATACCGTCGAATTTATTACTTTTTATCCTTCATTAGGAGATAGATAGATAGATAGAGAGAGAGGGGGGGGGGGGGAGATTTCTACACGGCTGTGTATGAAGATTTCTACAGCTTATTCAAGTGGTAGTTACGAAGTTTAGGTCACCGACTAACCATTTTATTTTTTGTTACATGCTTCTGGCCATAAATGTTGAAAAAAAAAACCCGCCGTTAAAAATCGAAGCGGAACTTCCTGTTTGGAGTTAATGGGCGGGACCTAGGTAGTCAGTGGGTTGGGCCAGCGATTGGACAATTAGAGATGTTATCATTTTATTCAAAATACAGAGACGGAAAGAGAAATAATGTTCAGACGATGAAGTACGATCATATTTAGACGTTGCATTTACTACAATAATAATAATAATCTTGATTCCGTCTCTTATCTAACCAACCTTTATTTTTACTTTCGTGAAAACAAAACTGAAATGAGAATGTGCATTCATTTCGAATGATTTACGAACCAATAAAAAATTCGACGGACCAATCATGTCAGACCGGAAGTGAATGTTGACCTCCTATATTTATGACCAGTATTTTTTTGTCTCATAAAAGCTTATTTAAGCTGCAGTTACGAAGTTAAGGTCGGCCGCCGTCGATATTATGCTTATTCTGCAAATAAATGCCGTTTGAAATATCACAATAACGACCTACTTTAGGGTCAGTGATCGGGGTCGATCAACGGATCGCTTGCCCCGCCCACTGAGCTCCGACAGGAAGTTCCACATATCAAACGGCGTTTTATGTATGAACAGTAGCATGTAAGGCAAAAGTAAAATGGTTGGTTGACGACATAAATGTCGTAACTACAACTCGTATAAGCTGTAGTTACGACGTTTAGGTCGCAAAACAAACAAAAATGGTTCTAAGGAATGTCGGTCAAGGTTGGAGTTCAAAGTGCACTCCCGATCTGAATGAATAATTTGATTGGTTGATCGATTCCTTGATTGACATACGCGATCCGACAGCGACTTGTCAACTTGCTTATTATAATAACGCCAAATAAAGATTCAGATCGAATGTCGTGCACAGGAATATAGAAATGCAAATTATAATTGAATGTCGAGTAGACGACGCCTTGTTCAAAATATATTAACCATAAGTAATTTATGTGATAATATAATGTGACAAGGTATGCGAAAAGTTGCCTCTTTGAAACGCAGTTTCATTTTTAATCTGGTTTCATGTTTTCCATGTCAAGAAACTAAAACGCCTTAGGAAAATCCGTTAAATGATTGAAAGGGTGGATGATTGAAGCAGTAACTGAAGCATTCCAGTCTGGATCGGCTTATAGAATTATGTTGATGTACTTTCTAATCGATTCCCTTAACAGATCACCCTAAATTTACAAAATGCATTGAGCCAGCCCCGTCCGCATGTTATATCATGTTTTATAAGTAATGAAGAATTTGTTGTTGTTGTTTTGGTTGCGATATGAACCTAAAGCTTAACCACACTTTAAGAATACGCGAATTGGAGGAATTTGTGTGATTAAGTTATTAGGTTCATATTTCAATAAAAACAGCAAACATTCTCTTCATTTCTTTTAATTTAAGGCATCAAGCGAAACAAGGCAATTATTTTACTCGTTTTGAGTAAAAGTTTATGGAACTATTTTGTGCGCAAGCATACAAAATAGACGAGTGTTCAAGACTTTTTTCGTGGAGTTAACCAATCAAAATACTTGGATCTTGATAGACGAAACAAAAATCAAATGATTCTGTAATAAACCATTCGCACGGAAACTAGACTATTTAAAAGTATATACATCCATATATATCAATCAGATACTGGTATATTCAAGAGCGAACTTGACGTCAAAAGCCTAAAGAAAGCTGTAGATGAGCTGAACGAGGACGAAAAGAATAGAGATGGGGCAGTACAAACACTGAGAGAATGGATTCAACAACAACAACCATGGCTAACAGCACCTACAGGCTTGTAGTTTTCCATGACAAAATTCTCGAAAAATCAATTAAATCAGAATTTTATGGATGGCAAATAAAGACCATCTATTCTCCGGTAAAAACTAACAATCTTGGTTCTGATTAATCCATTACCATGCAACAAAATTTTAGGCTGGTCCAAATTGAAAGAAGTTGCAGATTATAATTTCAATGCGATGGAATTTAGAAAATATTTGCCTTCTGGAATAGAAAATGTTGTGGACATTAAAGAAGTTGCTTGTCCACAATGTTTTCCAAAGCTTTTTTTCTAGAAGTGCGTAAAAAAGCAGGATCGTGTGAGAATGGGTTAAAGTAGATTTATTTTACTTAAACTTGTCATAAGCAATTTCTTCATTGTCCACAATGTTTTCCAAAGCATTTTTTTTCTTGGAGTGCGTAAAAAAGCAGGACCGTGTGGGGTGGGTTAAAGTACATTAGTTTCACTTAAACATTTTACAAACGTTCTATAGAGCGAGGTATCCCCTCGCGATTATCAAATCAATAAGCAATATGTGATGAGAACCAATTAAAGAAAAGTCCATTATGAGCAAATGTACCTAATCAAAGTACACAACTGGCAGCGGGCCCGTAGGAAGCAATGCAAAATTGGGTGACTAACTTGAAAACATTTTAAGATTCGACGGGGGCTAGCTTGGAAACTTGGAAATTAGGGAAAGTTCTTAGTGTGCATGAGTAATTCAATATCGATTTACCATCCCCTTGTTCATACGGGACTGACAAGCGCATTTTAAAAGATGGACAGAAAATTTAAGTAGTGTAAGCCAAATGCATAATGCAAATTAGCTTTAAGTTACTCAGTAAATAAGATTTATAATTTCACTGACATGCAAAGTCAAATCTGAAGAGTGACCGCAGACTTAAAACAAATTGATATCAGTGCCTCGTGACTTAGGCATTCAACCAGGTAACATTACAATCAATAGGATTCCCCGTATTAACAAGGGTTACCTAAATATAAAGTTTGAAAGAGGTTGGATGATGAAAATAGAGAAGAGAGGTCAAAAATTTAAAGAAATATGACCTCATAATCCTAACCTTTGACCTGGTTAACTCAATATCAATAGGGTCTCTTACCATAAAAGGCTTACCACATCCAAAATTGAAAGATATTTAATGACTTTTTGATAGACCACAATAGCGTGATGGACGGACGTTCACACGGACGTACACATGAACATGGAGTTACGAGGGGATACATAGGAATCTATATTGAACTCATTTTTTATTTCGGTTTGAATATGGGTAATTAATGCTAGAATAGATGACTGTATAAGAATTCGAATTGTCTTTAAATATACAATTCAAAATTATGAATGATCTGCTCTATGTTTTATGACAGGTACAAGATTCCTGATGCAGTTCCTTCGCTGGAGCAAGTTTAGCCAACTCGAGGCAAGACGGAAATTAGAAAACAGTCTGAAAATGCGAACCGAGTTGAAAGCGTGGTCATATAATAGAGATACTAGGGATGCAGACTTCCATCAAATACTGAAAACAGGGTGAGTGTTATTGTTTTTAGGCAGCGACAACCAACGTAGCCTACTCTGAGGTAAATTAAGTTCAATAACCTAATGTACACATCTTTCATGATATTCGCCAGGCCGATGTTTGTAAAATATGTGTGTGAAGAACACACATATTTTATAAACATCGGCCTGGCGAATATCATGAAAGATTTGTACATAAGATAAATGAACGCAATTTTATAAGCATTTGACACATTTTAAACATAAGTTTGTATATAATGCTGTCCTTTTCGTTTTTATTCCATATGATAGACAGAACTTTTTGTATATTATCTTTAAAAAAAAATAAAACCCATAGACTATCCTTGAAAATGTAGAACTACGCTTTAAACCGAGTGCATTAATCGTTCGTATGTTATTAAACCCACCCATATACGGTAGTTTTTCTGTAATCATTCACAAAAAGCAAACGTAAGACCCTACATATTTTAAGCGCTTATTTGGGGCGTTTCTGTTACCAACGTCAAAATCATCAGTCAGAGCGAAGGTTAATTATCTATCGACGTCAAATTGTTGACACTGAAAAGGGATTCTACGGATAAACGCAATATTTGAATATTACGGGCTACGGGCTTCATATTTCGTTGGAAGAACTTTGTTTGGAAACCATCTTAAGAGTGAGTTGTCAATTCTCAATCGAAACTTGCTTTCTGTTCTCCATCCATGTCGACTCATAAAGGTCTGAAAGTTCGGGCTTTCGATGTACTCTCTTTTCACGAAAAGTAGTTCTAGGCGAATCTAACCCTTTATGATTGAAATATCTGTGTATAAATTACTCAAAACTGAACAAGACATTTCAAAAGTCTGGTGTAAAATGACATCCAAATTGCATGTTTGTTAAAAAAAACAAACATTTTATATGTCCTGTGTGGTCAGTGATTAGACGACTTGTCTGTTACACACACTTGGGAGGTTCGAAAACGCCTTTTCCTATGTAATCTTCTTTCAAAAGTTCTACTTAATTGGTGTAAGATTATCGAAACTAAGGCGCTTCATCAGAATAAGTTAAAAAATACTGCTGTAACCTGGCTGTAGTTTTTCTGCCAAATAATCTGTGACAAGTTTGTGAAAAGTCATTTCATTATTGTCATACCAATTTATACGATAAAAACAGCATTTGCTATGCAACATACACGTCGAGTCTACAGCTTCAGCAAAAAAGAAAAAAAAACGCTCGACATAAATGCTTCATTTCAATTCTGGTATATTTGGTTGCCCAATCCGTTTTTTTCAACTGACATCTAGGACGACGGATCCGACAGTTGCCACAAAGGTGTAGCTCATCTTCTTCTTCTTTATTTTTTTATTTATTTATTTTTTTTTGAAATACATGTACATATGTTTGTTAAATCTAAAATTCATTTAAAGTCTGATTAAAATCATATTCAAGATAAACATGAGAGATCTTAGACTAATATCGTTGCAATTGGAAATTTAAAGGAGAACTGAGATTATAATCAAGATAAATATGTGAAGCCTTAGACTAATATCGTTGCAATTGGAAATTTAAAGGAGAACTGAGATTATAATCAAGATAAATATGTGAAGCCTTAGACTAATATCGTTCCAATTGGAAATTTAAAGGAGAACTGAGATTATAATCAAGATAAATATGTGAAGCCTTAGACTAATATCGTTGCAATTGGAAATTCAAAGGAGAACTGAGATTATAATCAAGATAAATATGTGAGGTCTTAGAGGGATATAGTTTCAACAGGAAATTCAAAGGAGAATTGAGACTTTAATCCAGATATTAGACTAATATCATTTCAATAATTCAACAATTAGAATCATGCAATAAATAAACATATGTCTTTTGTTTAATTTTAAACACTCGTTACTACAGATTCAAACACGCTGTAGTTACGAGTTTTTCGAACCACTCCGACGATATGTTAACATAATCGACCGTCTTTACTAACAGATAAGCCCTAAACTCATATCCTGGAAGAAAACCAAAACACCATTAAGCATGGTGCGTGGTGCTAATTAAATATAATTGAAGTCACTATAAGTAATGTTCAACTAATTTTTGTACGATCCAGAAATATGATTAAATCTTCCAACATTTAGACATACTCTTTAACTCATTACCAGACGTCGAATTGATTTAGACTGATCCAAACTGAAGGAATTTGCAGAATATTTTTCAAAGTGTGTTTGTATCGAAAATTTACAAAGAAATATCTCTGTTTTCAGATTTTTACTTCGATTACCTCGGAGTGATCCAGAAGGACGTGTCTTTCTTTTCAACAGGCCAGGTATATTCAATTACAGTTGATCGAAACCTGAAAATAAATGTTTTCGGTTTTCTTTTTTAGAGGACAGTGATACTTGCGCAAGCTAACACCTTAGACATTAACCCTTTCCTGGATAAACACGGGTTTTTAAGTCACTGTGATTTTATACTTGAGAAAATATTGTGGAAAAAGGAGAAATTGCTTATAATAACAGTGTTTTCTACCACATAGGATGGTTTTGTTTGGAATTGCATTCAATTTTCATTGTCGTCTGCATCCTCTTTCAATTTGGGCCAGTTTAAAATTTCAAAAACCAGGAAAGGGTTAAAAGAGCCTCTTTATAAACGTAACAAGTTTTTCTTTCTTTGTGCGTAAATTGACCGATTGCCGCTGTGATGTGGCATTTGAATCATTTTTTTACACCGGAAATGAACTTTGAACTTAGATATATCCTAGTTGGGCACGCAAAATGTTGGAACTACAGCTTGAATACACCTGTAGTTATGACATTTTGCGCGCCTATTGACGCCTATTCTCGGTTTGGCGACTTTAATGTCGTAACTGCAGCTTTTTCGAGCTGTAGTAAAGATGTTTATGTTGCAACAGAAAGATTTGCCCTTTATTCCACATCCCCGACCACGTATATTTAAGAACGTCACAAAATTGACGCTGGTTCGCCGTTTTATTCATATCAAATATTTAACTCACTCATATTATTCAAAACATTCAACAAATTCATTCACGTCGCGGAATACATTCCGCCATTTCATTTACTGACCTGAACTTGGAGATATCTGATTGTTACGGGTTGTTAAACAAATCTATTTAAATAAATATGTGAAATTTATACAAAGGAGAGAAAATCATATTGTTATTTCACCCAAAGCTCTAATTTAGTACAAATCTCGGTCCTTCCGTTCAATTAATAAACAATTACAAATTCATTCAATTCAACAATGATACAATGTTCTTTATTCTTTTTTATATGGTTGTGCCCTGTCTTACCCCAGTGGAACTATGACGTCAGAGATCAGTGGGCGTGGCCAGATCCCCGTCAATTGTACATGGCAAAGGGTCATACATTTTTACAGTTAAACTTAAAAGTTTGATAACCATTCTTTTGTTTTCATTAAAGAATTCTGTGCTTTTTAACCCTTTTCTGTACAGTCATTGGTTTCAAGAAACAGCTTGTAACAAGTTATTTCTTCTTTTCTCACACTGTGTTTTACAACATAGGATGGATTCGTTTCAAATTACTCTCACTTTTGATTGTTGAGTACAACGCCTATATTATAGGACAAGTTCAACATGAAAAAAAATAAATAAAAACACGTAAAAGGATTAAATAAAATGGACTGTAAGAAAAGTTTGGTTTAATGTACAAGAACGTATCTGTGTCTATTTCATTGAGCAAAGTCAACATTTTGAACTAGTTCATATACAACAATTGTCTGCTGTTTTAGGTCTATTACCAATGGACCGCCTGAAGAAGGGAGAGTTTGGTGGGTTGGATACAGTATTTAGGGTAATATTATCCTTTATTGACTGGGTCTGTATGGATGAGAGGTCACAGGTCAACGGATTCATAGCCATCATGGACTATAAGGACTTCACATTTGCTAAACGATCCGTTCTTTATTCACCAACCAATGTACGACAAATTGCAAATCTGTTTCAGGTAAAATGCATAAACCACTTATTATGATGGATTAGGTGCAATCAATCAAAGTCAAATTATTTGCTGTGCGCATCTACTCGTTTTATTGATAAGTGCAGAAAAAAAGCGTATGTTTCAACTTATGACCAAATATTACGATTCATTTTGCCCTATTAAAAATGGATTATTACTTATATTAATATTTTTTTATTATTATTTTGAATATTGTGTGCCAACGCCTTTCTTTTTAACCCCTAAGTATTTCCGTGATGTTAACCCTTGTCATCCTAAATAAAATCTTTGTTCAGAATTTGCTTTAAAATTCAAAGGTCTGAAAGTACTGGAAGCACTAGTTAGGGGTAAAAATTTTTATTGAAAATTAATTTTATAAACTGCTCAGGGTTGAAGGAGACAAACAGGAGGTGTAGACAAAGATCAGACTGGACATATGTGCAGACTGATCTTTGTCTATATCTCCTGCCAAAACAGAAATATTCCGGTTTCATGAAAAGGGTTAAAGATCAACCTTTTTTTTTTCAAAATAATAGTCCTCTTTTTGTCACTTTCCTTTTACTGTGGCAAAAAGTATTGAAAAAGAATAAGTTTTTTAGTATCATTATTGTTATCGATGGAAGTCCGTTTAGCTTGTTGAATTATCCTGTATTCTCTCCCTTTTTTTCAGGATGCTAGCTGTTTACGTATTAAGCAACTTCATTTCTGCAACTCCGGTCCATACTACCAGGCTGTCTTCGCTATTTCGAGACCCTTCTTAAAACCGAAAATAAGAGACAGGGTATATACTAGTATAACATATCAAGTTTTACTTTACCGTTAATTGTAAGACATTTGAATTGCAAATGGCTTGATTGATTTTATTCTAGTAGTTATTTCAGATATCTATTCTAGTTCCGATGTAATGAAATAATGAGTTTCAAAAGCTTCGAGGGTTGGATTTCTTCGACACACACAAATCTAGTCTTAAGCTCAATGATATTGAAAGATAAACGAAAGCTTGACAATGTTTGAAATGATTATAATATTCTTGTATCTTGTACAATTATAAAATGATACTTGGCAGTGTTATAGTCTTGTTGCAAAACCGTATCATTGTTGTTGTTGTTGTTGTTGCTTTAGACCGGATAAGCAAAAGAAAGTAGTCTCGGATTGATTTATCTCGACTGAAAATTCATAAGAATTAAGAGGCGTATGATGCATTGTAATTGACGAAGTGCGGCTTTCCATAAAAAATGAAAAGACCAATCAAATCATCTTTCAAAGAGGAAGTGAACTTTGAACTTTGACATTTAAGTAAAGCAAATTTGTTGGTTTTGCGACCTAAATATCGGATTCAAGCTGTACTAACGACTTCAAGGTCGGCAACCAACTAGCTGGCTGTCGTTGTATATCCCAGGCAGCACGTTTCACAAATTAGTGCAATGTATAACCCCAGTCCAACAAAAAAAAAAAAAAAAAAAAAAAAAAAACGTAACCTCGGCGGAAATAAGCTGCAGTAACAATGCCTATGACGCACACTGGCGGACGCTGTTTTTCTTTCTTGAGATATATATTGTATTTCAGTGTTTTCAGATAGCCTATCTGTGTTTCAGATATCCATTCACGATACAAGCCTGGTATCTCTGTATAATGAAATAGACAAAAGTGTTTTACCTCGAGAATACCTACCAGACGAGTTCACCGGAGAAAATAGTGGAACACTCGATGAAATTTTAGGTATTAAGATATTCACAAAACAATTACATGTTAGATAAAAGTGTTTCATTTGATGAATTATTAGTAGGATATTAGTTTTGTTCATGAAAATAGGCGAGTTTTGCTCGGCAGTTCTTTTTAACCGATCAGCAGACGACGCCTTTAGACTGGTCGAATCTCAATAAAGTTAAACACGTCAAATATAAGTTTATGAATTCCAAGAAAAAATGTCCTTATGGTAGAATATTAATGGGCAATGAACAAATTGCTTATCACAAACGGTGTGTTGATTTACCACAATTTTTTCCAAAGCTCTTTCATGCGTGCGATTGGATTTTTTCATACCAAAATGGAAACTAAAAGAGCTATAACATTTCGAAAGAAACAGCAGGACATTTTCACACTTAATTGTTCTAAATTTACGCTCGTTTCAGACTACAATATACAAGGTTTAACCTCTGACCCTGTGAATGAATACATCAAGAAACTCTCAACAGACTACAGAGTTGACATGAGTCTCAAGCCTGGCGATACATCAGAACAAGCCTCTTTTAGAAAATTAAATGTGGACTGAATCTGAAAGAAAGTGTGTTTGTATTCTATCCCTATGTAGTTTACATGCATAGTTTGAACTGAGATCCATGCATAAATACACCGTGAGACTTTAATACAGAACACCGAGTTGATATGAATCTAGAGCAAGATGAGATACCAGAACAAGCTTCGTTAAAAAAACTAACTATATACTGAATTTCGAACGATTATGAATGTGTTTACTTCGTGCTCATTAAAACCTTAATTAGAGTTATGACTTCTTTCGTGTCCTTTACAGGGAAAAATGGCCTTTCTACTATATCGTAAAAGGTTCTGACCTTGTGTTTCGATATCCTAAGAAACTTTTACAGTTGTCACGAGTTTAACGTCATGTGAAACACTGGGACAAAATTTGATTTAGAATGAAATTTTGAAGAAATACGATTGTAGTTTCTATGCATATACAACGGAAGGTTTGACCATTGACCCGTACTTGACTGTATCCAGTAAATTTCGACAGACTTTAGAGGATTTTTTTTAAAAAATGATCAATTTTCATTTTTGACTCTTTGTAAAGAAAATATCTGTATTTTGATGTCAGATTAGCGCTAAATTTGATCTGCCTTTCACCTGATCTAATAACCCTAAGACGATAATTCTTAGTAGAGTATAGCCGAGACGAATGTAGTACTGTTTCAGGGATAGCGTAGTAAAAGGTGACGTAAATAATAAAAGTTCGGGATCGGTAGGATCTAGAAGGAGGATTCAATAAAGAGGGCAGTTAGATCACCGCAGAGACACCTCACTAATGTGGCAAGGTTTCCGATGGTGTAAATTTGTCAGTGCGTCTTTAAAAAAATACACATATACCGCCCATTGCTTCTGTACTACATGAAAACGTTCTTTACAACATATACACAAATACCACCCATTGCTTCTGTATTACATGCATACATGTAGCACTCCTTGCTTCTGTACTACATGCATACATGTAGCACACCTTGCTTCTGTACTACATGCATACATGTTGCACTCCTTGATTCTGTACTACATGCATACATGTAGCACTCCTTGATTCTGTACTACATGCATACATGTAGCACTCATTTCTTCTGTACTACATGCATACATGTCGCACTCCTTGCTTCTGTACTACATGCACACATGTAGCATTCCTTGCTTCTGTTCTTCTGTACTATATGCATATATGTAGCACTCCTTGCTTCTGTTCTACATGCACACATGTAGCACTCATTGCTTCTGTTCTACATGCACACATGTAGCACTCATTGCTTCTGTTCTACATGCACACATGTAGCACTCATTGCTTCTGTTCTACATGCATACATGTAGCACTTAATGCTTATCTACTACATGTATACATGTAGCACTCATTGCTTCTGTACCTATTATTGGTTCTCTACTGCATGTATACCAGTGGTCCGTCAATTCCTAATAGATTAAAATGAAGTTTCTAGCCTCTTGAGGAAACATATTAATGTTCTATAAATTGACATGGTGATTTTGCACTTAACCTTATATCGTCGAGATATTTAGAATTGACCGAGAAATATGAAAGTAAATATCTTGAAGATATCTGAGAAAAAAGGTAGATGGTCATGGAGAAGAAAGAAGTCCATAGAATGTATGCATGTTTTTTCTTGGACTAGGTTTGGTGGCTTAGTTTTTTACCACCCAAGAGATCCAATATTCAGGATGTCCGTAGTATTCAGGAGACTAATTCTCTGACAAAGTTTCAAGTTAGAGCCAAAAAATAATAATGGCCCAGCTTTTGGTCTCGCATGGCACAGAAAAGGCTTTGTCAAAAATAAAACACATGACCAAACAAACAAACACACACACACCGTCTGACCAAGTTTAAAGACAAGGAGAAGTAAAAAAAAACTTCAAAAGTAATACAAGTTGACACATTGTGGACGGCGAGCCCACCTGACATTGAGTACTTCGAACTTAAGTGAGAAAAATGTGTTCTGGTATACTGACAAACAATCAAATAATAATAATAAAAAAAAAACAATAATCGATTTCTCAGAGGAAACACTTTACGAACTTTTTTTGAAATTAGAGCACCATTATGTAACGAACGCGCTGAAATTGTTATTGAAAAGAGCGCAAAAATATACGGTACCGGAATAATCCTTATCATCGAATACGATAAAAATGAAGAGCCTGATAGCTTGTGATTGCTAACGAGCGACTCAAAACATACTGAGACATTTTGTACGGTATTGACCTTACATACAGAAGGTGTAAAACGGTGTATAAGAATGCAAACACAATGCGATCGCGGTGTTTTTTTAAATAGCATGACCCTTTGCTAGCTTAAGTTAACATAGCTTTGAAACTCTCAAGAGGCCAATGCGTGCAAACTGCCAGTGCATGACGAGAAAAGAAAATAATGCTTATAACAAGCAATTTCTTCATTTTTCAACCCTGTTTTCCATATTTTCCAATTCAAACAAACTTTATTTTGTCGTCTGCAACCTATTTCAATCTAGACCAGTCTAAAGTTTTCTGAATTGGTTAAAGTTAGTCGTTTTTAATGGATCTAAACTCGCCTGTGCTTCTTTCATTAACCTCGATGGCCGAGCGGTAAAAGGCCACGCGTTCAAGCCCAGTCGTCACCAAACAACAACAACAAAAGCAACAACAAAAAAAAATCAAAAAGATTTATGGCCCTTTGAATTATATCTAAATTTTTCTTGGCTATATTTTTAGGTCAATAAACATTATCCCGCGTCGATTTTTTGCATCGGGAGATATAGTTTTGGTTTGTGGTCGATTAGATGAAGACTATCATGCAGGTTTGGAAGATCTATAAATCCAATTAGCATCATAAACCTTTGGTAAATAAAGTTTCTGAAACAGAGTCATACTTACTACCTTACAGTACCCTCGGTACTTTGATATCTTCCTCTCCAAGTGTTTCAAACGTGCGATTGTAAAATGCATAAACTAAATTGTTGAGAAAACTTCGTATACTCTCCAAGCGCGAGCAGGTAGAGCTGTTGTAACGAAGTTTACGTCGCCAAACCAACAACTACAAAGCGATTAATATACATGCCTGAGTTCAAAGTTCACTTCCGGTTTAAATAAAAAAAATGAATTCAGTGTTTGATTGATAGCTGTGATATGTTGATTGTGTACTGCATACGAATCGTTTTAAGAGGACAACGAATTTTCTCTGTCCTCAAGTGTTCTGCTCTTATGTACGTATGCTTACTTTTGTCTATAACAATGTGATCCCAGTTTTAGCTCATTTTGAGGATTTCTAGAGCTTTTCTTCGCAATTCAAGAGCTAGTGAAATTTAAAAAATCTATATAAAGCCAATAGATTCATTTTGTTCATAAAATCAACACCTGAATAAGTGTTTTTTACATAATAACCATGGTTAATCAATACGATATATATTATTCGATTAGAATGTAGGTCAATACCATTTTTGGTCAAAGAGAGAAGACTCATTAATTTCATCTCACTATAAGAAAGGTTATTTCCCTTATATATTTTCTAAACTGCGGATTTGGTTTCTGCTCCTAGATCCATTGAGCTACCAGAGAAAATTGTGACATTTTGAGTATGAAATCAGATGTGTGTACTCATAAAAACCTCTGATCAGCTAATATGAAGTTTGTTAAAAAAACAACAACAAAAACATAGCGTCAATGGGTAAAAATGTTGTCCAGACATTTATATCTTTCACATGGCTAGAATTTCAGTTATAGATATTACAATAAGAACCTATCAACTTTGCCAAACCTCTTTTTGCCCCACAAAACATTATATCACAAATTCCTAATGAGACATTATGAACAATATCAATGTATGATAAATTCATACAAGAGACGTTCGATTAACAAGAAAAAATCACAACAAAACCTCCTTTTCTGTGACACTCCTAATTGGTAAAAAAACCAACAGACTAAACAAGAGGTAATAGGCCAACATGGATTCTATGAAAACACACACACACATTCACAAACACACATACAATAACTGGATTTGCTTCAAGAGGAAAAATTTGCCTTTTTATCCGGCACGACCTTTGCAATATGTCATGTGATGAGTTATGTGCGGTAGGGCACATAATGTGGAACATTCTATGAATATTTAACCATAATCTGCTAATTTAAGAATAGTTGTGTCAACAAGAAAAGTGTGGACAGACATACGAACAGACTGAGAAGATGATACCATCAAACGTCAACCTTGGTCGGCTTATAAACATTGTTATGACAGTGTATCTTCAAAGTACCCAGTAAAGTCTGCTTGAATTGAAAGTACTAGAGCTTAGTGGGCAATGACCTTCCGTTTACTCTTGAAAATATTAGAATCACCAAAAAATATTGACACGTTTAACGTGAATCATACTATTCTTAATTGCGTTTTTTGTTATTCAACCATTTTTTATTTCTGTATTTCCTGTGTGTGTTGTCAGTGTAATCAGAATTGTAAAGAGGCCAATTGTTTAGTTTTCTGACAGGATTTTCCTTCTCCGGCACTATTAGTGCTATGATTAATCACAGTATTCGCGATCTAAAACTCACTTTCTTATATCGTACAGTTGTCAGAATATTAGTGCCTCGAAGTGTTCCTACCGTAAATTGTGAATACTCCCACATTATATTAGAAATTTACATACATACCGGCTCAATATTACACGAAGATGTTTTTACTGTGATATAAAAAGCCCTCGAGCTAACTTCGACTGATGCGTGACAATACACTCATGTACATGGATTAAAAGATGTCGACATTAACAGGTGACTTTGTTTCTTCTTCGTGTGCTCTCTGTGTGGCATACTGTCTGTATTTCTGTCTCCTTCGTGACTAACGCTTGTTGGTCGTTTTTCATATGTCTTAGATTTATTAACCCACTATCACACAGTGAGATTTTCAGACGCCGCGGGGAAATAAGACCATGGGAAATCCTGAGGGGAAAGGAGAAATTGCTTGCAACAAGCATTTTCTTCTTTTCTCAAAATGTTTTCCACCATTTTTGGTACTTATTTTCCGATTTTAGCATTATTTGAAATGTCGTCTGCAACTTCTTTCATTTTGGACAAGTCTAAAATTTGTCTTCTTGCAATGTGTTGAAGAAAATATAGTTGAAAACTCTTCGACAACACAATTTCATATCCTAATATTGTTTTCGCTTCGAATAGTCATGTATAATCGTATGGTCATATATACAATCGTTCTTAAACATTTCTAAATTAAGGCACCTGTTCAGCCATCTGCTCGTGTGTACTTGCATTTTAGCTCGTAAGGGCCTCATGCATGTAGAGTGAAACGCCACGGTGTTACAACGTAATCATGCGAAGTGAATCCATTCTAAATTTTTAGTAACGTCTTCAAATACATAAGTGACCCGTCACTAGGAAATTTATCATTACATGACGACGCAACTTTTGGCAGGTCCAAATTGAAAGAAGCTGCAGGCGACATGCTAAAATTGTAAATTTTTTAGATTTTTCACATTTCTGGTAGAAAAAATTGTGTAAAATGAAGAAATTGCTTGTTACATGCAATATCTTAATTTTACACGATGTTTTCCCAATTGTTTTGTTGAGGGGCGCCCAAAAGCGTCATAGTGTGGGAATAGGTTAAAAGTAAAGCCTCTGGTCAGAATGCACAGATGTCGCTGACTTACGATAATCGAAACTGTTTATTGGTCGGTGTAAGTGATAGGTTTCTCTTCCCTACTTTACCTTATTTTATTACATAACACAACTGATTGATCTGTGCTTGAACCGATTTCTGTATCAATTAATTGACGGATCGCCCCACCCCCACCTACTGCCTTCAACAAGAAGTCCGACTATGATATTAACGGCGTTATTTGCAAAAATTATGGTCAGTCATATGTAAAAAAAGGGAAAAAAAGGAAAATGAAATGGTTTGCTGGCGACCCAAAAAGTCGTAACTTCGGCTAGAATAAGCTATAAGTACGACGTTTAAGTCGACAAACCAATAAAAGACGTTTAACATTATTGTCGGAGTTCAAAGATTATTTTCTATCTATATGAATGATTTGATTGGTTGATCGATTTGTTGATTGAAAATGGCTATTTGCCGATTTTTTTTAACAACAATGGATAATAAAATGGCGGGGGTGCCAAATTTATGGCCAGTGACATCTAACGGAAAAGTAAAACGCTTGATTCTTGATAGAAGAAAGCCAAATGAAATTATATGCGCGTGTACGCATACGTTGAGACACCCGGATATTTCAGACAGTGCAATTGAAATATATATATTCTTATTTATTTATTGTTGTCCTCGTGTACGCAGCTGTCATAGCGCAGTCGGTAGCGCGTCAGACTCCTAATCTTCAATTATGGTATGTACTACCATTACATCCTTTCCTATATTCTCCAGCTGCTACCTCACTTAGGTTTACGATTATCCAAAGAGACAAATATCGGAGTGGATAGGTGCCACCGCCGAGGATCGGACCCATGAAACCTCTTGAATGAAGATTGGGAGCATCGACCAGATTGTACATGCTGATTCAAGCCCATGTGAAATCGTTAAACCGTTTACTGTTTTTTCAAAATTATGGGCATGTCCATTTTCAAAGGTGGCAGACGACATTATAAAGCACGTACAACTAAAAAAATAACCATCGTACACTTTAGAAAATATTGTGGAAAAAGAAGAAATTGCTTGTTACAAGCAATTTCTCTTTTTGCGCAATGTTTTCTCAAGTATATATCACAGGGACGAAAAAATTTGGGATTGGATGGGAAAGTGCTAAATGACACGCATAGCCTCATATTAGTTTGGTAATAACAGTCTTTGAATAAGTTTAGCTCTGTACAAACAAAAATACAATATTTCTTTAGATGAGGGCTTATTCGAGAGCGAGCTTGACGAAAAAAGCCTACAAAAAGCCATTAAAGAACTAAACGAGGATGAAAAGAATAGAGATGGGGCTGTACGAACATTGAGAGAATGGGTTCAACAACAACAGCCATGGCTTACAGCGCCTTTAGGTATATTACTCTATATAAAACTCATTACACATACGAAAAAGGTTTGAATAGAACAAGCAATTAAGGAGAATTTGGTCAGATATCTTGGACTTTACAAGTCTACCTTCACCGAAAGTTGGTTTATCAAAAATGTCACTAATTTGGAGCGTTTAAAAAGATTATGTAAATAGCATTGTTTTAGCTCTACTGGTCAAAAATTGGGATAGCTATGAACACTGCGTGGTTTGGTTCGTCTGTTTGTCAGTCCTTACACGATTCCGATAAAATCCACAAAAATTACAATGTTCTCTAGAAGCTTTCATTTGAACTGCACATGGTCATGAAGTATGCTCTTTCGCGAATGGAAAAGAAAGGAATGAAAATAAGGGAAAATGGGGCTTTCTTGAATTTGACGATAAAATGTTCACCTTCGCGCGATAAAATCTACAGATAAAATCGGATTCTCTTGAAACATTCAAAGCATATTTGAATAAACATAAGACTTGTTCCTTTTTCAATTGGGGAGGATCTGTTGAAAACATGGGATCGAGGGCTTTGTGAATTTTACTTAGGAATTCTTCATCATAACAAAGTCACCATGTATGATTAAATAAATCTTGAAAAACCATTACACGATGTCTGTAGGGTTGCGTACTCTGATCTTTTCGAAGTTCCTTTCAAATATTTGGATGATTCTTCGGAAAAAAAAAATGTAAAAAGGCCTCTGTGAATTTTGCACAATATTTATTTTTTACGCAATGAAGTATACAAATATCTTCAGGTTTTCTCGAAACTTTCAAAGTTCATTCCTTCCGAATTTCGGGAGGATCCCTTGAAAAAAGGGGGAAGGGGGCCTTCTTAAATTTCCCTTAACGCATTCTTGTATGCGAAATTTTTCTTTAATTCCTGTGCAATTTACACAAGATGTTTGAAGGTTCATAAGGTTAGATTTGTATCGGTCACATAGAGTAAAGGGCCTTATGTGATATATATAAGCGTAGTTCATCTGGAAACGGAAGTGACACGGAAAAGCCAGTTTTTAGCAGATGTTTTATTAATAAAGAACTGAAAAAACTTGTCGATCTATTCATTGAATTTTTATAGATGTATATGAAATTTCATGATTTTTTTTATTAATTGTCGGGCATCTTATTGCCTAATGACAGAGATTCATACGTGGTGCTTTCTCCCTTCTAATTGTTATCTTATTTGGCGGCTATCGTGGTGTCTGTGATCGAGAGGTAGAGCGTCGGCTTCCCGATCAAGAGGTCCTTGGTCCGATTCGCGGAGCGGCTATCGATCTTGGTTTTGTCAGTGGCTCACTTTATCGGCGCGAGTACTGGTTAATCTAAGTTGGAAGAACTTGTTTCCCAATCGATGTAAAATAAATAGGTTTAAACCTAAATCTTATTCAGCCTCAATGAAATATCAAAATAATGTTAATCACAAAGCACAACGAAAACGTTTCAATGTAGGCAGATTTTCTTGATTATACGTGGTCATTCGAGATCACTACGCATTCGTTTTATAACTATATACTAACCAATATTGACACAAATTAGATCTGTTTTCTTGCATAAATATTTTATAGATTTTACTTAAGGCCTCTTCTTGAATTGGGTCACCTTTCTAAGTATAGGTACGAGATTTCTAATGAAGCATCTACGCTGGAGCAAGTTTAGCCAACTAGAGGCGAGACGTAAACTGGAAAATGGTCTGAAGATACGAACCGAGTTTAAAGCATGGGCGTATAACCGTGATACGAGGGATAACAATTTTCAAGATTTACTCAAAACAGGGTGAGGGTTTTTTTTTTCTTTTTCTTTAACCTATTACCACTTTGCGAAATTTCAGACTTGTCCAAATTGAAAGATGATGCAGACAAAAATTGAAAAAAAAATAGGTAAAATTTAATAATCGTGGCCTTTTAGGCTAAAAAACATTATGGACACTGAAGAAATTGCTTGTTACAAGCAATTTCTTCATTGTCCTCGACTTTTCCCCAAACATTTTCTTTCGAGTGGTGTAAAAAGCGGGATTATTTTGGAATGGGTTAACGTGTAAAGACCACGTTCGCTTGAGGAGTATTGACGTGAACATGGTCACTACCTGTGGTCACTACCTGTGAATGTCTAAAACAGCTTTTAAAAATACCTGGTTGGCTTGTATTAAAAAAGTATTGACGAACAATCCGGACTGCAGTGGGGAGCTATTGCATTATTTTATGAGTAGTGCTCAGTGCTTTCTCGATTCTCTCAAGTAAATATGGCAAAAAGGAACACTTTGTGAGTCTACGGGAATGGCCAAGCGGTGTTCATTCGGATAACCTTAGTCCTGTCTCGCACCAAGCCTTGGATTACCAATGTAATAATGAAAAGCAAAAACTTGACATTTCCGAATATTTCTAGGTAGTCAATTGCAAAACATTTGTAATTTGTAGTTAGGGGGTGGTATCGGTCAAATATAAGTCCATGTGATGCCTTGTGTACATTGAAGTGTTTTTCATGGATTGTTGTTGTTATTTTTGATTTATTTGTTCTAGAACAAATCTAGAACAGTTCAAGCATGTTTGCCATAACAGCAATTTTGGCACCTTGCTTAATTAGCGTAATTTAGGATGGCCGCAAAATGACAGACTGAAAAACAAGACTCATAGATTGTGCACACTGTCTTTCTATAGGTTTTCAGAGATTGTGAATTTTGCTGTTATCGTAGCATCCTAATACCGTTCGAGAAGAAGAAGAAAAAAAGATATTAAGCGACACTATGTTCCGCGTACTGCAATATGTTTTGTTTCATTTTTCTTGATTTTGAATCTGCTTTGAATAATTTAGCCTCGTAGTTGGTTAAAATTTAACTCTATGTTTTGTCAAATCGACTTACAATCGATATGAATATCTCAATGTACAGTCTATTTGAGTTCGCGTGCCATTTAAAGTTTTTGACATGCAATGCTGAGTGTCTCTGTCTTTGAATTTAATCGTCTATGACCGTTATAATTCACGAATTTGTTTTGTTCGTTCAACAGATTTCTACTTCGATTACCCAGAAGTGACCCAGAAGGACACATATTTCTTCTCAATCGACCTGGTAAGAAGCATTTTATTGAATGGCTATCAAACTGTGCATTTAAAGGAACTATTTCCACTCAAGTTGTTCCTAAAGAACCCCGAGATCTTAAGATCGCAGGTATATGAGAAAGATACGCCAATGTTTTCCTTTTTCGTCCAGTTGATGGATCGGCTCTGTAAATAGAAATTAGATAGACCAACGAAATCATATATTTAGACGGGAAGCGAACTTAGAACTCCAACATAGATCGACATTAATGTGATGTATCTTTTGGAGGGAGCGACTTACGCTGTAGTTAAGACAATTAGGTCGCCAATCAATCATTTTATTTTTATAACATGTTACTGGTCATAATAACGCCGTTTGATATCTAAGTCGAACTTCCTGTCGGAGACAGTGGGCAGGCTAAGTGATATTTCATTTTATGCTACTCTAAACAATTTAAGAGTCAATTAACGTAATTTACTCTGTTGATCCTTTGCCCAAAGATTGGAGATGTTCAGAACACGAATGCTTCGGGAAACAGTGCAAGTAACCCCTACCTCACTGAAGTTGTTGATACACCCTGGTCAATAGACCTTTTTATCAAGAAAAGCTCTATTTACTTTAAAAATGGCGTGACACGACGTATTGTTGAAAAACATTATGAATGTGAGCATAGGAATCATAGGAAAAGCTTAACCCATTCCCTCACAATCCCCCCTTTTACGCCCTTCTAGAAAAATCTGTGGATAACATTGTGGAAATTGAAGAAATTTGTTGTATCAAGCATTTTCTTCATTATCCACAACGAGTTATTTTTTTCGATCCGATGAACGTGTTACCAGAAGTTAAAAGTATAATTTGTTTTGAGTAAGATTATTCATACGGTTTCTTGCCAGCGAATATGACAATTTGTTCTCGGCTAGAAAAAATTATGTCACCCGAGCTACATGCTAGGGTCGACCTCGTTTTCTCCAACCAGAAATGATATAATCTGTCTACTTGTTACATTTAAATACTTTAGATGGTACATAGATGTATCTTTGTGGTATATCTATTGTGTTCAAGCTAATAAGTTATCAATCGCTACTGTCAATAAACGGCCAATCAAATCCTTCATTTTGCCCGGAAGTGATATTTAAACTCCAACCTTGGCCGACAATTTTGTGAAACTTTTTACTTGGTTTGGCGACTTAAACGTCGTAACGTCTGCTTTAATAAGCTGTAGTAACGACGTTTAGATCGCCAACCAACCTTTTTGTTGCATGCTCAATGTGATCTAAGAATAAGAATTAACCTGACAAGATTCACGCTTTTATCTATATCAAGGTTTACTACCAATCGATGAGATGAAGAAAGGACAATATGGCGGTCTTGACACCGCGTTTCGGATAATGTTGTCAGTTCTTGACTGGATTTCAATGGATGAGAGGTCACAAGTCAATGGGGTCATTGGAATTTTAGACTACAAGGACTTTACATTTGGTAAACGGTCCGTGCTGTATACGCCAACACATGTGCGGCAATTTATCAACTTGTTTCAGGTACCATTTCCGATACTCTATCATCTTTTTAAGTATTTTTGCCCATGCTTTTGATCTGTGTATTTCAGAGGTCGGATTATTCAAATTAAGCTTTTATGATGGGTAAATAGAGGTATGCAATGCACAATCCAACGCGAAAAATGATAATGACGACTTTTAACGATTGCTATGAGGAAATATCTTAGCGTATTATTTACTGTCAAACTATGATTATAGGATTATAAGATTTTTGTTATTGTTATTGTTCTGACTAGCATCTATCAACATTTAATGGTACATTTATTTTAGCATCCGTTTTACGATACATTTATATTCTGTGAACTGACGGATCACCGCTGTTAGTTGACCGTTCAAATTATTCATTATGTCTAAGTGTTCAGTTTCCCTCCAACATTCATTCCTAACCGTTTAGTTGTTTGTTGGCTGAAACATCTTAAGTAAAGGTTGAAACAATCTTCAGTTACGACGTTTGAGTCCAACAACAACAATTTGCTGTTTAGTTTTGTCCCTGAGCATGATTTTTTTTCAAATTTATGTCGTTTGGTATCACAGTTAAACTGTCTGATCGAAGTCGGAAGTCGTGGCCATTGATCCATCATTTGCCACAGTCATTGTCCTCCTAACTGATATTTCGGATGAGGTAATAAAAAAATACTATTTAGTAAAATGTGTGTTCAGAGACATAGCTTCGGTGCGTTATCAAAATGTAACAACAGCTTTATTTAACCTGTAGTTACGACATTTTGCTCACGCACCGACGGTAAAACAAATGGCAAATCGTCGACTGGCGGCCTTAGCTTCGTAATTATAGTTTGAATAAGCTGTAGAACCGGTGTTTGAGTCACAAACCCTAAAAAAATGTTTCAAGTGAATGTTGGAGTTCAAGCTTACCTCTGGTCTAATTGATAGATTTGATTAGACTATCTTTTTTACGAATGGCAGCGGCGATCAGTCAGTTTAGTTTACGCATGACATTTCCAATAATACAACATGCACTTCGTGTGAAGACTTAAAACGGTATGCGTTCTGGAGACAAGAACTGCCTCCTAGATAATCAGCAAATAGTCCTAACGCACTGTTTTTCAAGGTTTTGAGTTCTTTTTTTGTTGTTGTTTTACGTAGTTGTGAAATAGTATAGGAATATCAGGTCAGGGAAAATTTATTCATTCTGAATAGTTAAATCGTCAAAGTTCCATTATTTTCAGTAATCTTCTCCGTCTGAACTGTAGTCTTCTAAATAACTTGAGATCATACAAATAATGAAAGCAACCAAAAAGAAACTATTTTTGTCAATTTCAGGATGCTTGTTGTTTACGAATAAAGCAGCTTCATGTCTACAATCCTGGTCCATACTATCAAACAGCGTTGGCTATTGCTAGACCATTCTTCAAACAAAAAATAAGGGAAAGGGTAAATGAATTCAAACATACTATCATCTTTCCCACTTTAAATTCGTTGTTTCACAATACCAAATTAGTACACATACACAGAGGTATTGATAGAATTTGATCCCAATCATATGATAAGTATATGCGATAGCTCAAAAAGGCTTTAACCCATTACCAGACGACAGAATAGTTGACTGGTCCAAATTGAGTGAAGTTGCAGACGACAAATTCAAGTTTATAATATCTTAGATTTTTTACCTTTCTTCGTAGAAAAATTGTGTCAAACGAAGAAATTGTTTGTTGCAAGCATTTTTTTGATTTTACACAATGTTTTCTCATTTTTCTTTTTTTTTTCTTTTTTTTTCTTGAGAGGCGTCAAAAAGCATCATGGTGTGGGAATGGGTTAAAGGTCATATATGTCTTTCATGTCTGACTTTTATTAACGAAATTCTTACTATTTTAGACAGCATTTTCGTACTATAGCATGTTATACGTATAGGAAGGTATAAGAAGGCATTCTTTGTTCGTTTTGGGAGGCTGAAATTTGGGTTATTTCTTGGTTGCGACATGTAGCAGTCTAATGACAATGTACCATGAATTTCACAGATGTGTCAATGATCCCATGCCCTTGTTGTAGACATTTTCTTTCTAAAACCCTCAAAGATTTAAGTATCTTAACACACTCTATTCCGCTTTTTACGCCCCTTTAAGAAAAGGTTTTGGGAAAATTGTAGAATATGAAGAAATTACTTGTAACAAGCAATTTCTTCATTGTCCACAATGTGTTCTAGACAATTATTTCTAAAATTCCATTAATTTAGAATTGTAATCTACATCTTCTTTCAATTTGGACCAATCTAAAATTTTGTTGTTGGGTAATGTGTAAATGCTGTAAAAATAACTGATCGTTGAAACTTTATTTCCTTGTTTTAGATATTCGTACATGATACCAGTCTAGTGTCATTATACAATGAGATAGACAGAAGCGTTTTACCTCGTGAATATTTACCAGACGAATACACGGAAGTACATAGCGGCACCCTTGATAAAATTTTAGGTAGGCGATAATTTTAGACAAAAGGTTACCTTTTTTAAAGCCTCCTTATTTCTAAACTATTCTGTCTGTTTTTCGATCTTGCAAAACATCTTGGATAATATAACGGAAAAGTCTTAAGGTGAAAAGCTGAGGTTTTAGAAGGCAATGAGGCAAAGTAATACTATATATCGTTGTTTTGCGATTAAGGGCTCCTAACTCCAGTTTATATTAGCTATAGTTACGAGGTTTTAGTCGACAACCGACAATATCACGTATCATTGGGCGTTTAGTTAGTAAACAAATTAAACCCTTCCCATTTGGCAAAATTTTAGACTGGCCAAAATTGAAAGGAGTTGCAGACGACAATTGAAAATTATGAAACTTTGGATTTTTTTAACTTTCTGGGTAGAGAACAATGTAGAAAATGAAGAAATTGCTTGTAACAAGCAATTTCATCATTTTTCGCAATGTTTCCCGAAGCCTTTTATTCTTGTTGGCATCTTAAAGTGTCACTGAGTGGGAATGGGTTAATATACCCGCTTTCATGTAATGATATGAAATGGCGTATGCATTTCGTGTCTATTTTCAGACTATACGATACAAGGTTTGACATCTGACCCGGTACATGACTATATCCAAACACTATCAACAGACTACAGAGTTGATGTGAGCCAAAAACCTAACGATAACCAAGAGCAAGCTTCGTTTAGAAAACTGAATATAGACTGAAAAATGATCAAAGTCATACAAGTTAGAGTGAATGATTAAAGCAGAGCCGTTATTCGTATTTCAGATTTAACCCATTCTCACACAAGCCCTCCTTTTTGCGCTCCTCAAGATAAGAGCTTTAGTAAACATTGTGGAAAATGAAGAATTTGCTTGAGTCAAGCAATTTCTTCATTATCCATAATGTTTTCTTTCCAAAAAGACAAAAAAAAAAAATGAAATTTCGCCAACAAATATATGTCGTCTGCAGCTTCTTTCAGTTTGGACCAGTCTAAAATTTCATCATGTGGGAATGGGTTAAATATTTCACCAATACTTTCATAAACCCTATGTTGTAGTTATTCATTTGAATCGTCTTGACTGCACTATTAAATGTCTGCAGTCTCTTTGGATTAAGACCAGCATATTATTTTACCGTCAGGTATTGGGCGAAATCGAGAAGAAGAGATGGCGATTTTTTCAAATAAGTATAAGTTGTATAAGTTGAAAAGAAAGCAACATTTTCGCGAAGAAAACTTTGTCTAAAACGATAAACTAACCGTGACAGTCATTTTCTCCTTTCCGTCGAATGTTGATATTTTGATATAAGGATAATAATCGACCTAAATCAGTATGCAATCTACAAACTGCTTTCCTTCTGCAGTAGTTGTGTTGGATTTTTATCCGCTAAATGTATATTCAAATACATTTTTTCATACCCGTCTACTGTTAATTCCCAGAGATTATTTTTTTATTCCTATAGGTAATCATCATAAAAATAATGAGATAATTCACTAATAATGAAATAATTAGTACATCTAGAATCCATTAGAAACACGGCCTATACTCGGGGATAAATGCCATTTGGGAATGCTAAAGTATCTACTATGTCAAGACTGCACAGACTGACAAGAGCTGACACTTTTCGCTTTTGGTAGATATCTGAGTGCTAAAAATATCTATCCTTGTCAGACCGCATGGTCTGAGCAGTCTGACCGGTGATGCGATTTATTGCTTTTGCTAGATTTCTGAATCTAGATTGGTTATTCTACCCTACTACATGGTTAATCTCAAAGTATTTTATGTATCTAATTGACGGATCGCTGGCAACGCCCACTGACCTCAGATAGGAAGTCAAAGTTGTAATATAGAACGGCGTTATTTTTCAATTTTTTTTGCCATGAACATATAGAAAAAAATGGTTGGCTGACGACATAAACGTCGTAACTACAGCTTGATCTATTGAAAAGGATTATCTTTATTGTTCTATCGATTTTTGATTGAAGACCTGCTAATTGTCCTAAGCAGGATCCAACAAGAGATGTCCGTAGATAACTTTGACTGGTAAGTCTGTCCTTATCTGACAATACAAGCCAATATCGGAGAGCAGCGTAGACGGGACAGGTTCACCAGTCTAAGAATAACTAAGCTCGCCCTAATGGGTGATTGTCCCCCATCCCCACTCCCACCCAGAAAGAATGATTGTGTTATGGCAGAAATAGTTAATTGTGTGGCCCCATATGAACGCCAATCACCTGATGGGAGTATATATGAAAAATGATGGTCCTAGTTGTAAGCATTCAAAACTATGAGCAAGTTTAAAGATTTTAGTTAAAGTTTTAAAAAGTATGTTAAGGTCACAGTATCAAGGGTCACAGAATCAAAGGTCTTGGTCACAATTGAAAGCTTATCTGATTATAGTATACACAAAAATGATTGTCCAATTCATACAGGATAGGTTTAAGCTTTCGCTTCAAGTTTTTAAGGAAGTGCTTAGGTCAAGGTCACTGGGTCAAAAGTCTTGATCAAAGGTGAAAGCATAACACCTAGTCAGTGTGTATATAAAGTATGTTGACCCTAGGTGTAATCATTCAGAAATTTTAAGCAAGGTTATGTTTTTGGTAAAAGCCTTTTTGTTAAAGTTTTTTTTTAAAACGGGTCAAGGTCACAAGGCCTCAAGATCATAGGTGAATGTTTATCACCTGATGAGTGCATGTGTGTAATGTAAGCCACATGGCGCAAGCTGTAATAGAGATATAAAAAAATCGCTTGCAAAATTAGACGCCGATGCTGGAAGGGGACGATAATAACTCATCCGAGACATTCGTCCCGGATGAGCTAAAAATAGTTCACCGAGTTTCCGGTATGGCGCAACTCGAAACGCAAAAAAATCCAATTTTATTTAGGCTTCGCGGAGAGCTGAGGCTACATATACTGGATGATTCTCCTAAACTTCGCATTATTATTCAAAATAGCGACCCGAAAGCCACATAACTGTCATCCTTTCTATTCTAAGACCTTTATACTTTGCCTGCGGACATAGGGCAGTGGTAGCGCGTCGGACTCTTAGACATGAGGTCCAGGGTTTGATCCCCAATCGTGTATATCCTTTCTGACATTTGTCTCCCTCAATTGGGATGATAATCATAAAATTACGTGAAATGAGCAAGTAGAGGCTCGGTAAGGATAAAGTGGTAGTACTTGGGTGAGAATTGCTAGGAATCAACGGTTAGGTTTTCCAGTCGCCGCGATATGACTGATATACTGTTAAAAGTAGCCTTAAACCCAATTCATTAAATAAATCAATCATTTTGCGTGCCGTGTGGTTGGTTACTTCTTTTTGTTAGGTTACTTCTTTAACTATGTTGCAAGTCAGATTATCAAATGATGGTTGAATTGACGTCTCGCAGGTAACGCCAACTGACCACCGACGGAACAGTTCGGCTGGGGTAACAGACCACATTATTTTGTTAAATATCTAGTCAATGACTTGAAATAAAAGGTAAATCGTTGGTTAGCGACATATACGTCGTAACTACAGCTTTCAAAACTGTAGTTACGACGTTTAAGTCGCATAAACCAACACCATTCCTGACAGAGTCGGAATTCAAGGTTCACTGCCTGACTGAATAAATTATTTGATTGGTTAATCGATTATTTGATTGATAGCGTTGATCCGTCAATTAAACGCTTTCTAGATCAAACCGGAATCACGATAGATGGCCCAGTCAAATGGCCCAGTTGTGTCACCGTAGCTGGAAAATCAAACAACCTGAATCTTAAGTTTATTGCACTCGAAAAATACGACTATCGTATTCATTAATCCTTTCCTGTTTTGCAAAATTTTCAACCCGTCCAAATTCAAAGGTTTTGCAGACGAAAATTTGAAGTTGGTTTAATTTGAAAAATAATAATTCATCTGGGTAGAAAATATTGTGGAAAAAGAAGAAATTGCTTGTTACAAGCAATTTCTTCTTTTTCTACAATGTTTTCTCAAGTATAAAATCACAGGGACGTAAAAACCAGGGATTGAACAGGAAAGGGTTAAAACACGTTTGTATACAATACTGGATTCATGCGGACAACACAGAAATATCCAGACTCATTTTGCGAAAAAGATCAAACCAATCTTAACACAACTAGTAATAATATTTCTAATAAAATGAAGGGTAAACCATTTCCTATTTGACAAAATGTTTGACCTGTCTAAATTCAAAGGTTTTGCAGACGACAATGTAAAATCGATTTTATCTAAAGAATCATTCAGTAGGGTAGAGAATATTGTGGTAAAAGAAGAAATTGCTTGTTACAAGCAATTTCATCTTTTTCCACAAGGATTTCTCCATCATAAAATCAGAGGCACGTAAAAACCAGGGATTGAACAGGAAAGGGTAAAAACAAAAAAAACAAAAAAAAAAAAAAAAAAAAACACGGGACACATGAGATAGAAAATCTGATTAAAGGATAGATTTCTACTGACGAGGAATTCCTCGTTTTCGGACAATGTTTTCAATAGTTTTCTTCTGTACAACAACACGGGGGATTATTTGGTAACGGGTTACTATCGCAGAAAATGAAAACGCTCTAATGATTATCTTAGCTGAAACCTTTACAACAATTTTCAGTGGTTAACTAGTAGGGGGTCCTCACAACCACACGGGTGGTCAAAAATGACCTCAAATCCAAAATGGTCACTCAGTGGAAATGACCCTCCATATGAATCCCGGACACTAGCCATGAACCATGTATATATTACCTGAAATAAGAAAAGACGATCTTCATTTTTACTATACTCGATTTTTGGACTGCGAAAAAGAGAGGTTTTAACAATTAATCGGTGTTCTACCAAAAACCTCGTAACAATAGCAACGAGCTGTAGTTGCGGGGTTTTTATAGAACATCGACGTCATAAATCAAATTCAAAGAAAAAACATACAACTGAAACGAATAAATAAGACATTTGTCTTAAGCCAAATTTCTCCTCAAGAGTATTTTTTCAACGAGTCTTATTAAATTTGATATGATATGCAGCCGTGACCCTTACAACAATGTCGGTTATGAAATATTATATAGATATATATACATTACTAAACTCCAACAAAAGAAATTAGTTGGGGGAGCATAAAAATGAAGTTGTTTTAACCTTACGTATATATTCTTTTAACTTAGAAAAATAGAAATTATTCGAAATGCTGAGAAGACAGATCCCTATATCATAAACATTTCCTATTTAATCCTCGTTTTTACGTGCCTGTGAATTTATAATTGAAGAAATATCACAGAAAAAGAAATTACTTTTAACAAGCATTCTCTTCTTTTCACAAAATATTTTCTACTCAACTGAATGGAAATTTTTAAAATTAAATCAAAATTGAATTTTCATATGCAAAACCTGCGAATTTGGACAGGTCTAAAATGTTGCAAAACAGGAAAAGGGTTAACTTACCTTTGAGTATACAATTTTGATCCCATTCCCAAATATATGGTCAATAGATTTGGATACACTATCCACATTGTAAGGATTTCTAGACGCGTCACAGAATGTACAATAGCGGGCTGGTATTGTCGTGTGAAAACCTCTCTTCAGTAATTCATAAGTATCTGAATTGAAAAATTAAGTCATTTGTGTTTTTTCATGCGAAAAGAGACCGTCTGGTAATCAGTATTACAAATATTTGACCAAGAACGCATTATGTGTCTGTAAAACTCAGTTTCAGGTGCTGGATAGTGAAAACAATCAAAGTCGATAAAGGGGGCCTATTTCTCACAATAATATTTGTAGAGTTAACTCCCTGGATGGCAAGGATTGCTGTTCCGAGAAATCATCTTGCACTAACCACGTGATGCCGCCGTCATAGCGCAGTTGGTAGCGCGTCGGACTGTAAATCTAGAGGTCCTGGGTTCGATCCCCGACGGCGGCTATCATCCTTTCCGACTATTTGTCTCTCACCAATGGGTTGATAATCGTAGACCTATGTGGGATAGCAGCTGGAGGCTAGGAAAGGATGTAATGGTAGTACTGGTGTGAGAAATACCAGGATTCCATTGTTAGGTGCTCCAGCCGCCGCGATATAACTGAAAGATTGTTGAAAGCGGCGTTAAACCCCATTCAAACAAACAAACTAACCACGTGCATCCGGGGTGACAGTATGTCAGGAGACATGGCATAGTCGGATTTCCATATTATTGACCATTCGCTAGCAACGCCCACTGACGTTCCACAAGGAAGTTGGACCGAGATAAAAATGTATTACTGTCCGAAATACATGGCCAGGGACAGACAGAAACGGGTAAATCTTTAGTTGGTGCCCGAAGCGTCGTAGCTGCAGCTTGTCCCCAGTCAACATAGCTCTACCTTCTGGGCGTTTTCTTACAACAGGGTTAAATTGTTATTCATTAGAATTTTAGACTGGTCCAAGTTGAAACGGTTGCAGACGGGTAGAAGACATGGAGTAAATTGAAGAAAGTGCTTTTAATAAGCAATTACTTCATTTCACACTTTTTTTTCACTAACGTTTTTCTCGAGAGGCGTCAAAAGTTATCATTGTGTGAGAATGGATTAAGAACAACACATGGTGACAAAGTCAAGATCTTTGCCTAAACCCATTATGAATGCATACATGCACCAAAATATGAAAATGACATAAGAAGTAAAAATGTTAATATCTGATTAAAGGTCTCGGTCACAAGGTCACATGGTCAAGGTCAGTGGCTCATATGAAAACATATCTTCTGGAGAATGCATGTGTGAAATTTGAGCAACCAACGATGAAAAATAACATAGAAAGTAAAAGTAAAAGTTTTGGTACTTTCTCTTATCGGGTTAGCGCATGCATGAAATGTGAGATCCCTAGTACGAAAAATGATCAAGGCAGATGAAGTTAAAGTTTTGAGATATTTAAAAAAAAAATTAGTTAAAGGTCAAGGTCACAGGGTCAAAGTCGTTGTCTCAAAATCATAACTCTTGACGAGTGCACATGTGAAATATGAGCAAATAAAATAAAAAGATGCACGAAGATTTTTTATGACGGTTTACAGGTCAAGGTCATAAGGTCACATGGTCAAGGCCATTGTCTCAAATGAAAGCCCTTTTATAAAGAGTGCATCTGTGATATACGAGCCTCTTACACTTATTAAAAAGTGATATAAAATGTTCAACCAAATTGCTTGCCGACGCCGACGCTGATTCCGTTTAGGGCACGATAATAGCTCCTCCGAGATATTCGTCTGGTGCGAGATAAAAGGCCGTGCAAGGGATGTTACTCTCTTTGTTTTCAGTCGTCACGCTATACGAAGGGATATTACTTCCGCTCCATGGGCAGTGGTCGTCCTTGAAACCAAAGCGTCTGTGTATTAAAAAATTGAGCGAGTGTGATGCGTTGAATCGACCAATCGCTTGTCCCACCCACTAACTACGTCGGCCCCGCACAATGACTCAGACGCGAAGTTCAACTTCGATTTTAGATGGCGCTAGTTTGCACATTTTATGGCCAGTAGCATGTAAAAAAAACAGAATGGTTGCTCTGCGGCCTAAATGTCGTAACTACAGCTTGAAAAAGCTGTAGTTACGACGTTTAAGTCGCCAAGCCAACAAAAAAATGCTTACCAAAAATGGCTGCCAATGTCGGGAATTCAAAACTAACTTCAGGCCTAAATAAATTATTGCACTGGTCGACTGATTATTTGATTGAACGCCGCGCTATGACTGAAATACTGTTAAATGTGGCGTTAAACCCCATTCAATCAATCAATCAATCAATCAATCAGTTCACTTACTGGGTAACACCGGTGAGAGTTTATTTGTGAAGGCTTGTCCAATGTTCATGTCGCCCAGGAGAATCAGGGGTCTCAATTTTCCGTACTCTCGGATCAATGTGTTGACTTCAAATAGACTTTGGTCTTCGGGGGATCCATACACTGGCGTAACGAGAGCTGAAAGAAAGAAGTGAACACATTCAAACACAATCCCGCTTTTTGTAACCCACAAGAAAAAAGCTTTGGAAAATATTGTTGATAAAGAAAGAATTGCTTGTTGCAAGCACTTGCTTCATTATCCACAATATTTTCTACCCCAAAAGGCAAAAAAAAAAAAAAAATATTTATAGAAAATCATCAACTAACATTTATCATCTACAACATCTTTGAACTATGACCAGTCTAAGAATTTATCTTCTGATAATGGGTCCATAAAAATAAATGTGTTTTTCACTACTATTTAAAATCTAGTTAAACGATATGAAGGAAGTAAAAGCTTAAAATGGGTAATCTGTTGGGCCTTCTTTCCTCATGCCAAACGTATACAAGTATTTTCTTTAATTTTTATTTCATTTTTTGCAAAACAATAACAGACGTTTGAGAAAAAGAAACTGAACGCAGCACATGTCAACCATTCCATTCTTAATTTTTGTTTTTATTGCATAGGCGTGTTTGATGACAAATCTCTCATAGAAAACGTTATATGGGTTGAAAAACGTGTTCGAGGACGAGATTTTTAACGCCTAACAAAGCATTCCAGTAGCAGATTTTTTGAAATAAAATGATCATTTAATTATTCCACTCCGGTATCAAAGGGGATATATTGCAATTTTATGACTTTTGATATTGAACAAAATGTAAACTAAAGCTCCTCTACAGCTAAATTAAGCTGCAGTTATGACGTTTAAGTCGGCAATCCAACAAAAATACTTCATTTTATTGTAGGCAAAAGTTGGACTAAAAACTTCGCTTCTTGTCTAAATGAATGGTTTGATTGGAGAAATGATTCTTTGATCACCATTCGCGTTCCTATCAACTGAAGATTCAGTCAGAAACCTGTGCAATGAGCGTGAACAATCGGCTTACGTTTATCACTATACAACTGTAACTGCAATATTATTTCGAGCAATTGAGAACCTTTGTAATGCATTGAAAAATAAAAGGGACAAAATGGCCTCAAAGTGCTCACATGAGAAATATTTCATGATTTCTGCAAGTCGGATTAGCCTAACTCTGCCATTATTTTTGCGAAGAAAATTTAATGAACAAATTTTGAAAAGGGTCCCCCAAGGAAAAATCCAGCCTAGTTTAGTCCAAATTAGTTTAGTAATTTAGTAAGAGAAGAATTTTAAAAAGAAATCTTTCATTATTTCCCAAAGTCTGATAACCCCACCCTATCACGCCCCAATTTTTCACAAATCATAATTTCGAGGGCTTAGAACAAAAAACACAGTATGGCTCTATACAATGTATAGAGACCTACTATGTGTTTGCTCTAAGCCATCGATTTCATGAACAAGGTATGAAAAGGCAAATTCTTGTCAAGTTTGGCCCAAATCGAGATTTAAGAGGAGGAGAAGAATTATTTCATGATTTCAAGTCTTATAAGCTCAGCATGCCACGCCCTAATTTTTCAACAAATCAAAATTTCACAAACTATTTTTGAAAAGGAGCATTCTTGCAAAGTTTAGTTTGAATTGGCTTAGGAGGAGACGATATTTAATAAATTATTCTATGATTTCTCTTACTTTGATAAGCTCTGTCCTGTAACCCCCCTTTAATTGCCGAATCAAAATGCCGCCAACAAGTTTGAAAAGGGTCAGCCAAGGAACACTCCTGCCAAGTTTGGACCGAATTAGCCGAGTGGCTTAGGAGAAGAAGATGATTTAAGAAAACGTTGACAGCGCACGACACACTGTGGACGACACACGACGGACGCCGCACGGCGGTCACTGAGTGACCCTTAAAGCTCCCCTTAAGCACGTTGTACTGAGGTGAGCTAAAATTGGATAACAATTTCCAAACCCCATTTTTCTTTGTTTGTAAGATTATACGTGATTAGTTCCTTTTGTAATTGCCTTCAGACCTGTAAGGTAACTGACCAACAACCTCGGTTTTAAAGAAATAGCAGTTTCCGATATTCGAAGTGAAAGTGTATTAGTGATGATATCAAAATTTATTAAATTGAATATCCCAAAATACCACTGCTATGAATATTATACAGTTCAACTGAATTTGTTAAATGAAAATACCAAATAAGGTATAAATTATTGTGAGAAAAGGTGAAGTCACTTGTAACAAGAATCATCTACTTGTCACATATTTTTCCTGTTTTTCCCTCGGTGTGTAGACATGGGGGACTAGGCGATAACTAATTAAACTGATATGTTAGGAAATGGTAAAAATTCGCTTTCTTTTTCTCATATGAGATGATGTTCTCGTAAAGTATTTTGATATTGTCACTAACTGTGGCGTTAGTATTTGAGAGAAATGGTTATTTAAAAAAAGGAACACAAGCTATGGTCGATCACTGGCTTACCAATACCAACAAAAGGAAGCTTGGACTATAGTAATGATTTATTTATAATTTTTCATTGTACCTTTTGATGTATTAATCGTTTTTATAATGCATAAAAGGAATGAAAGATATTTTTTCAAAGGTCCTAAATTACTTAAATAACATCGTGAGACGTCGTCACAAGAGATATAATAGCTCACTTTTAATTGGTGAATTAGTTGCCAAGCTAGGTCCGTGAACCCCGATTTCATATGTGTTCTAAATCAGGTTGTCTAGGCCCTTTGACTTCAAAATAAAGACGGAAAAGTGACTTCAAAATAAAGACGGAAAAGCATTGTCAAATTTATTCAATATTTTTTAAAAAAAATGACCTGTCGCTTTAAGAACTTACGTTCAGCAAATCCGGAAATGATGGGTGTCAAGTGAGTACACACAACGTGTAGATTTTTGTCAAACTGAAATGAACAAATAGGCAGTCGATGTTCGATATGTCGACTTCGTTTAACTCGACTTATTGCTAAGGTCGAACCGAAATTCAAAATCCCGTTTCAAATACTGTTAAAAAAACACTTTAAAAACAGACAGTATGTAGCTAAAAGAGAGTTTCATTTTAACCCTTCCCATAAGGCGACGTTTTTTGAAGCCTCTTGATAAACGAGGCTTTTAAAAACGTAGTGGAAAAGAAGAAATTGCTTGCTACAAGGAATTTCCTCATTAACCACAATGTGTATATAATAGAGCCATGATTAAATGGTTCAAATTGTCCTTAAAAACTTATTTCGGTTCGCTGTAAATGTAGAAACTGATGTTGTCTTTATATTTGTTCTAGGTATTTTTGCGATAAAAGATCCAAAATTTCGGACCTTGATTGATTGAAAAATTGTCTCATTACTCTATCAAACAAGATGCCAACGCTCGGCTGATCAAGATCTTGAAAATGGGTAAAACTTCTTTGTCGAAAAGGGCGCATAATTCGTTCAAAGTGCATTTAGAGTTACCCCCTCTTGGCATAGATTCTCTTGTGATATAAATCATATTCAAGTGAATGTGTTCAGTGATACCGCAGAAATTGTCAAAGTTTTCGGACGACGACGACACAGCAATACCTCAAGTATCCCCGAGCAACAGCTTATCTAAAAAGGAGCACTAAGTATTTCTGTAAAAGAACTGTCTAACTTGCTGAAATCGCCATTTTGAATAAATATGCTTTTGTGGTGTCGCTAGCCTCGTCCACTGATCCCAAGAGGAAGTTCCACTTCGTTATCAACCCTTGCCATGCTGTATAAATTACCTTACTGAATTGATATAAAATCAAAGGGCTGAAAGTGCTGACAGAAATTGTTGTTCAAAAATCAATATTTCTTTTATAAATCAATTTCATAAACAACTCTGGCAAGAAAAATACAAGCTGGAGGTATAGATCAAGATCAGACTGCACTTATGTGCAGGCTGATCTTGATCTAAACCTCCTGCCCAAACCGGAATATTCCAGGTTCAGCATGACAAGGGTTAAACGGCGTGATTATACAAAATTTATGACCAGTTACATGGTACAAAAAAGTAAATTTGTTGGTTGGCCACCCTAAACGTTGTGACATATATAACGTTTAAGTCGCCAAACCTAAAAAATGCTTCTCATAAATGAAGGTCAATTTTTTAGTTCACTTTCGGTGTAAATGAATAGTTTGATTGGTCGATTGATTCTCTGATAGACAGCCGCGATTGGTCGATTGTTAGAAACAGAGATAATATTTTTTTTTATTTTAGTAATTCGAAGTATTGATATCTCAAAACATCATTTGACCAGACTGACGAAATGGGACCTCCTTTAGTGCTTCAAAAAGCATCTACTTTAGTCAGATAACGCTGATCCCGCAAGTTGACAGAGGTCGAAAGTTTTCATCCTTTGGCAATTTACTCAATGACCCTGCCAAAACATCGATTTCGGATTGAGATCTATGACCGACCTCTGCTAGATTCATTCTCTTTGTCACATTATCATTCAACGGATCTCACATGATTTTGTGTGTGTGTGTGTGTGTTTTGTTGGGTTTTTTTGTTTGTTTGTTTGTTTGTTTTTTTTGTCCTGACGGGTCACACATACCTCTAGATGTCAAACCAAGGGAGTATGGCACTGACCAATCGCTAGCCCCATCCTCACCGCACGACTCCAAAGGAAGTTCCATTTCGATTTAAAACGGCGTTATTTTGCAAAATTAATGACCAGTAGCATGTCATAAAAAATGTAGACTGGTTGGTTGGCGACCTAAACGTCTTAACACGTCTTGAAAAATAGTATTTTAGACGTTTAAGTGGCCAAAGCAAAAAAAAAATTCACATAAATGGCGGCAAATGTTAGAGTTCAAAGTTAACTTCCAGTACAAATGAGCGATTTATTTCATTGAAAGCTGCGACCCCTAAAGACACAGCCCTGTATTTTGGCGGAATGAAGGTAAATAATGGGAATTGTAAGTAACCAGAAGTTGTCCAAATACTTTACCTACGTTTTAACCCTTTCCTTTGTTGTCAAAGTTTAGGCCTGTCAAAATTCAAAGGTTTTGCAGACGCAAGTTAAAGTGGATTTGTTACAAGCAATTTCTTCTTTTTCTACAATGTTATCTCAAAAATAAAGCCACGGGGGACGTAAAAACCAATGATTGAACGGGAAAGGGTTAAACTGAGAGATCTTTACTAACAATCAAAGACATATTGACTAATAAGTTTATTCATATTTAACGAAAGTGAACTTTGAACTCCTATTTGGCGTCATATTTGTGTTCTCGCTTTTTTGACGACTTAAACGTCGAAAAAAAACCCGGCTTGGACAAGTTGTAGTTACATTTATGTCACCAACCAACAGATCTTCTTTCGTTTCAATATCGAAGCGGAACTTCTTGTTGGAGTCAGAGGGCGTGGCTAGCGGAGCCAGTGAACGTGGCCAGCGATCCGTCAATTCAACACCCTTTGTAATGTTGCCTACACCCCTTCTGATTTCGACTATTGTTTTTTGTTACTGTGTGAATTGCATCTTTCAGATACTTACCTTGGCATACAACCAGCCTTTCTTATTGATGGCTTTAAGACCCGGGTAGAACTCGTAATGTTGTCTATCTGAAAGTGGTTGTTTAGACAAGATCAGAAGACCGTCGTTGTTCATCGTGCGAGGATTAAATGTAGGTGAATCATCAGACGAACACCTGTAAAACGTTTATCAAACCATTACCAGACGACAAATTTTAAGACAGGTCTAAATTGAAAGATGGTGTAGATGAGAAATTTAAGTTGATGGAATTTTTTATTCGTTTGTTTATTTTCAATTGTTTAAAACATTGTGGATAATAAAGCAATTGCTTGTAACAAGCATTTTCTTCATTTTCCAGAATGTGTTCCTAAGCATTTTCAAATAGCGTGATTGTATAGAAATTGGTTAACGATAGAATAATTAATATCACATTAACCAACAACAATAGTTTAAAATACCCTATCATCTTTCAGAATTTTGTTACGGGTTAGAATGACGCGTACATTAACCCATTCCCACACAATAAAATTTTTGACCAGTCGAAATTGAAGTTTCAGACGAAAGTTTTAAGATGATGAAATCTTTAAGATCTTTGTGTTTTGGGTTAGAAAAGATTGTGGACAACCAAGAAATTGCTTGGTACAAATGTTTTCCAAAACTATATCTCAATATGCGTATAAAAACGGGATTGTGTGGGAATGAGTAAAAAATGATTATAAAGATACGAGAACCCTATTCTCTGCTACACCCAACATATTGTTATGAAAAAACATATCCGGTAGTATGGTGGCATAGTTCTGCCACGATACAGCCATTTCATGATAATTTCAAAACTTTCACAACAAAACGAAGTGTACAATTTGTTTTTTCGTATTTTTTTCCTAGTGGTACCTCGATTTTAATGCTCACATCGTGTTTGATTTATTGCGATAAAAGTACCTCATTGGTTGGCGACCTAAAGTCGTAACAACAGTTCGGATACGATGTAACTACAACGTTTGGTCGCCCACCGACGACCCGTTTGTGTCATGCATATGAACAAAATTAGCTTTACATTGAACTCAGTGTTCATTGTCCTGTGATCTGATGGTTTGGCTTTCTTTCAAAGTATTATTGAAGGTACTTTAAACTAACTAAGATTCTACAGCTCTCAATTTATATGACAAACGCATCCCTTTTCCCACTTACAGACAGCCTAAGATCATATGAATGAAATAATATTAGGTCTAGGAGGAAGAAGAAGATGAAAACGATATTGTTTTGGTCAAAGGTCATAGGTGACAAGCTTCATACTAGATGCAATGTGAAATCCACGTGACCTCGAGAAAGAGCGTGACATATACATTCTAGTAACTTCTTTCATCCCATCCCACAAAAAGATGCTTTTTTTCACTCCTCAAGAAAAAACAACTAAGCAAAACATTGAGTGAAATGAATAAATTTATTCAATTTTCTCATTTTCCATAATGTTTTCTAACCAAGAAATTTGAAAATGTCTGAAATTTTACAAACTTAAAATTACCGTCTGCAACTCCTTTAGATTTGACCCGGTTTGGAGTTTTGCCATCTTATTATAGGTTATCAATTTACAATGATACTAAATGCAAAGCGAAGTTCTGTATAACATTTGATGACCTAACACGTGAAGTATATTAATCCATTCCCTCACAGTCACGCTCTTTGACGCCCTCTGGAATAAGCTTCGGAAACATTGTGTAAAATGAAGAAACTACGCGTAACAAACAATTTCTTCATTTTTCCCAATTTGTTCTACCCAGGAAACCAACTATTTTATTGATTCCACCAACCTGAAATCGTCGTCTACAACCACTATCAATTTTGACCAGTCTAAAATTTGTTGTGTGATAATGGGTTGAAATAAACACAATGTCAAAGAAACATGGTGTTAGCCTATGACATTATAGAGTTTTTTGAACCATATGATCGTATTCGTTACGGCTTAACACAGTGTCATTAGATTGTTTATGTTCATTTTTTTCGTGAAACGTAGAGTATTCTCTCCAACTTTTAATAAAGCGTATCTTTGAGTAACGTCAACAGACGCCATATCCTGCGCAAAATTAACAGATCGTTAGGCCAGCCCTTTGGTTTCGCTGACCATATCCACTGATTCTGCTGACCTCACCCTATGATTGTGCCGGTCAAACTCACTGACTCCGCTAGTCAAACCAACTGACTCCAAAAGGAAATTCCACTTCGAAATTAAAGGCGTTTTTTGAAGTGGACAGTAATATATAGCTAAAAAGTAAAATTGTCGCTCGACGACATAAAGGTCGTAACTAGATATTGAATAAGATGTAGTTATGGCGTTTAAGTCACCAAACAAAAAATACTTCACGTAAATGAACGCCAAAATCGGAATTCAAAATTGACTTCCGGTCTCAATGAATGATTCGATTGGTCAATCGATTCTTTGATTGACATTCGTGATTGGTCAATTACATATAGGGTAAGGGAAGAACTATGTTACTTTTCATTTTAACCCATTACAACACAATGACGATTTTTGACGCCTCTCAAGAAAAAAATTAGGAAAACATTGTGGAAAATGAATAAATTGCTTGTAACAAGCATTTTCTTCATTTTCCACAACGTTTTCTACGCAGAAAGTTGGAAAAAGTAATGAATTATAATTGCCGTCTGCAACTCCTCTCAATTTGGACAAGTCTAAAATTTTGCCCTCTGGTAATGAGTTAAGTGGGGGATTTTAAATGAACGTTTGTATAAAGCTAACCCGATATACCTACACTATTACACTTACCTTTCTATACCCAAATCAGCGTTCTCAGTTGACACAGTAACACAGCTCACACACGTCTGAGATGTAGCGAGGAGAGCAAGGATCTGATTCGGACATACAACAGCAGAACAAGCTAATTCTTGTCGGTTATCTGGGTTAGTACAACCATTATCCCTTGAACAATTCGCCAGATCAATCAGCACTGACCTAGGGCATGGGGCGTCTGTAAAAGTATTTGACCAAATACAACACATCAAAAGTTTAGACAGGTCCAAATTGAAAGAAGCGGCAGACGACAACTTCAAGTTGATGGGATCTAGATTTTTTTCTTCTTTTAAAGAAAACATGGATAGAGAAAAAAAGCTAGATAGAAGCAATTTATTCATTTTCCAAAATGATCAAAGGTTATAGTAAATAGATGAAATAAAACCCATTACCACACAATCCTTTTTTATGCCCTAAAGAAATACGGCTTTGGAAACATTTTTCATCTGTCAAATCCTTTCAAGTTAAATACATGTAATCAACCCATTATAGTTTTGAAACACTTTATAGGGAAAGGGAAAATTGCTTGCAATTTGCAAATTATCCTCTTTGCACAATGTTGTTTTTTACGTTATCGGTCACTTGTTTTCCAATTTTCCGTTTGAAATGTCGCGGGCAACTTCTTTCAATTTGGACCAGTCTGAATTTTGTCGTCTGATTATGATTTGAATTAGCTGGGTCTTTCGAAATGGTCGAATTCTGGCTCCACGAAAGATTGTAGGAACCTATTTCATATTTTGTTACTTAACCCATAAACAGATGAAAAATTAGGCTGGTCCAAATTCAAAAGGTTGCAGACAACAATTTTTAGTTATTGAAATCTTTTAAATTTATTTCCCTTTACTTTATACATCTACAGGCTCTGTACTTTTTGATCCAAAAGTCATAATGACAAATTTCAAGGCTTTAGGACTAATATGAAGGCTGAAGACAAACTGGGTCAAGAGGGGAAGATTTGTAAAGATTAAACTTTCGTTGCAATGGCAGCCACAGTTCTTCCTCTGGATTTGTATAAAGCTAGGACCACCATTTCTGCCAAATTTGGTTTAAATTGGTCAAATAGTTTGAGAGAAAATGTCATTTTAAAAATCATTCTTTATTTCTACATAACCTCCATCCCCTGAGGCTCCGCCCTCAGGACCATGAGGGTCATTATGTTAGCATTTTTGAAAGAGGTCAATATACTGATGTTTCATGTAAAGTATCAAGTCTCAAGGCCTTTTGGATCAGGAAAAGATTTATAATGATTATTTTAAATTTTCATTTTTGTTGCCAAGGCAATCAGAGTTTTCAACAGATTTCAATTCTTTTACATACCGTTTCTTTAAAGGGGACCACCTAAGACCATTTCTTCCGAATTCGGTTGAAATAGGCCTAGTGGTTTTGGAGGAGATGTTGCTAAAATGTTTGACGGACGACTAACGTCTCACGGACGCCGGACACAAGATGATCATGATAGCTCACTTGAGCACTGAGTGCTAAGGTGAACTATAACAGAAGAAGACACTTAAACTGGAGTGATCGTACTAAAATTAACTTCCGAGGATCCAGTTGTAGGTTAAAAGAAGTTAGAAACTAGTCCGACACAAAATAGGCATTTTAAGTATACAGTGGTGATCTGCAGGCTCAAATGATTAATTTAGTATGATTTTTGCATCTGTTCTGTAGATTTACACTTCCGTCTCCGTCCTTGACTTTATATCCCAGAGGACAGCAAATGGATGTTGACTTACCCGAAGTAACCGACCCTTCCAAATATGGCCTCAATTCTGTCTAGATTAGCTAAAAAATCATTACTCATGATTCATGAACTTTAGTCTTAAAAGACAGAACTACGAATGAGGATGAAGGACTAAAGAGATCATATGTAAGCGAATGTTGTGGAATCTGTTACAGCATCATTACATACATGTATGTAATTTTATAAAGGACAAAGAAGGCCAAAAATCCGGTTTGGTCTGACGTTCTGTTACCTGCATTGGTGTTGGTCTGCTGAGGTAAAGTACCGTTAATACTATGTATGGGGCTAAAGGAATACGGATAAACAGTTCTTAGTTCGTTAACTATCTCTTCAACGTCCTGCCCAAGCCATACCTACAAATTAAACAGACACTGGTTGAAAACTGCACGGAGTTCTTTAATTTTAGCTATTTGTTTTTTCAAACAATGGTATGTGAGCTTTGTATTTCCAATTGGCGAATCGCGACTGTCAGTCAAATAACTAGTCGACAAATGAAATTATTCATTTAGACCAGAAACGATTTTTGAACTCCAACATGGGTCGCCAATTTTGTTAACCTTTTTTGTTGGTTCGGCGACTTAAACGTCGTAACTACAGCTTATTCAAGCTGTAGTTATGACGTTTAGGTCGCCAACCAACTATTCTACTTTTTGCTACACGCTAGTAGCAATAAATTCTACAAAATCGCGCCGTTGAAAATCGAGGCGGGAATTCCTGACGGAGTCAATGAGCCTAGTGGGCGGGGCCGGCGATTAGTTCATAGATAGATCGCTGACAACGCCCACTGACTTCCAACAAGTTAAATTGACCGAGATCATAAACGATGATTAAGAATATATGTAGGCATAGACATAAAACAAAAGGCAAGTCAATCGAGGCAAACTTTTTAAAGGGTGGTAACCACAGCTTGAATAAGCTTCACTTACGACGCTTAAACCTTTCAAATACAATTCCGGTATTTTACGTAGCTTTGATATCATATTTAAGAAAACATTGTGGCAAAAGGAGAAATTGCTTGTCACAAGCATTTTTTTCTTTTTATTTCCACAATATTTCCTACCAAATAGGATGGTTTGATTTCAAATTGCATCCAATTTTCATTGTCCTCTGCAACCTCTTTCAATTTGGACCAGTCTAAAATAAAAAAAAAACTTAAAGGGTTAAATCTCTCACAAAGTTATAGATAAACGCCACGTGTCAAAATGCACTTCCGGTCGAAATAAATGATTTCATTGGTCAATTACCTTTCTGATTTACAGAAGCGATCAGTCAATGAGTCGTCAAGAAAGTTAAGAGAAATCCGACACTTAAGAGTGTATAATTTAATTGTTAGTTTCGTCTATCAAAAACGAGCGATCTGATTGGTCCATGAACAAAATTTTGAGTACGCAGCCATTTTGAATGCTTCCGCACAAATAGTTCACTACAAAAAGGTATCAAAATTTGTTAAGTTGTTGCATTTTTCGCTCGATGCTATTAAATTATAAGAAATGAAGATAATATTTTTTGTTTTCATGGAGGTATGAACCGAAAAACCTAATCACACAATGTATGAATCCGCTTCGCGTACTCAAACAATGTGTTTAGGTTTTTCGGTTCATACCTCCATGAAAACAAAAAATATTCTCTTCATCTCTTAATTGTAAAAGTTTCTAACCGTTGTATTGCTGAATAAAATACTGTTTAGACTTGCACTAAATTCAAAGGACTGAAATCACAGGAAGCATTAGTTGTAGTTCTATATTTCATTTGAAAGCTGGTTTTGTGAACAACTCTGGTTTGATGGATACAAACAGGTGGTGTAGACAAAGATCAGCCTGCACGTGTGTTTAGGCCGATCTTAGTCTATAAATTCTGTCTAGACAGGAATATTCATGGTTCAGCATGACAAGGATTAACTAAGCAATCAGTCCAATATCCGGTATTGAGTATCTTTCCAAATACAAAAGGTTTCTTCCCCACCTCTTGCAGACATATAAGATCTGCATTAGAAGTTCCCAACTGATCAATGATGGCATTGCGTCTCTGTACACGGTTGTTTTCTATAAGTCCTGGCTGCGGCGACACGTCGTACAGTGCTGTATTAAAGGTGATCGCCTGGAAGAAACGTATGATCAGTGATATAGAACATATCAGTAAGATCTTAGAATTAGATAATATAAAGATAAATGGAATATATCAAATGTATGACTTGAAATACCAAATATATATTAACGAGTCATCTTGTAACAGAAAAAATAAGAGGACCAAAGGCACCGGTGCGCTAACCCGATATAAATGCTATTTTTCTTTCAATAGTCAAATCCAATGTCAAGGCTAGGATTATGATACGAATGAGTATAACCATATTTATACATATATTGGTTTTGCACCCGAGATTCCAAAGTCAAAATTTTAGCAATGTCCATTGAGCTATTGTGGAATAGAACCACCTGTTGAACATTTCTGCCATATTTGCTTTAAATTGGCCCAATATTTTGGGTGGATACGTCGTTTCAAAATCCTTCTTGTCTCTACAAATGCTATTTTTCTTTCAATAGTCAAATCCAATGTCAAGGCTAGGATTATGATACGAATGAGTATAACCATATTTATACATATATTGGTTTTGCACCCGAGATTCCAAAGTCAAAATTTTAGCAATGTCCATTGAGCTATTGTGGAATAGAACCACCTGTTGAACATTTCTGCCATATTTGCTTTAAATTGGCCCAATATTTTGGGCGGATACGTCGTTTCAAAATCCTTCTTGTCTCTACAAAGGCTCCACTCCCTTGGGAACCGCTCCCTAAGGACCTCACGGTAATAATGTTAACAATTTAGGAAGATATCAATATAAATATATAAGCTCCACGCTTTTGGCTCAGGAGAAGAAGATGATTAAAAATCATTTTTAAAATTTCACAAGATCTTTTTAAATTTTGAAACCATAGCAACCAGAATTTCAACAGATTCTGTTCTTTTAGCTTTTGTGAAAGAGGACCTGTTGAACATTTTTCCATATTTTGTTCAAATGAGCCCAATGGTTTGGGAGGAGATGTCGTTTAAAAATCCTACTTTTAGAAACACCCGCAACTTCTTGAAGGTAATGATTTTAGCGATTTTGAAAGATCTCAAAATACTACCGATTCATTCATCTTTAATCAATTTTAAATGGGGAAACCTAGGATATATTTCTGCAAAACTTGGTTTAAATCGGCCCAGTGGTTAGGGAAGAGATATCGTTTTGAAAAAAGCCCCTCTTTGTTTCCATATAGACCTCATAGGACTCCTCCCCTGGGGACCCTAGAGTAATGATTTTAGCTATTTTGAAATAGGTCAATATACTGATGTTTCACGCAAATATCAAGGCTCTAAGCCTTCTGGGTCGGGAGGAATTTTTTTTAACGAATTTCTTTTATAAATTACACTTCTGCTGCCATGGCATCGGAGTTTTCTACGGATTTCAATTCTTTTGGTTATTCTTAAAGAGGGCACATAAGGAACATTTCTGCCAACTTTGATTGAAAATTGCGCAGTAGATAACAATATCTCACATTAGAATTTTGTGTCTAACTGAGCTCATAACAGACATTGTCGAAGATTTTTTTTTTTTTTTTTTGTTTGTTTGTTTGTTTGTTTCTTTTTTTTTAGATAATGAGTTAGCTGATGATTTCTGGACTTCGGTTTCACGCAATCACTTTGCGAATTATTAATAAGAATTTCATAGTCACAAATTACGGGGCCTTTAAATCTTTCCATAATGTAAGATGAGTTGTATGAAAAGAACCTTTCCATTGGGGCTCCTTTTTCTGTGTTGCAGCCTAGATTGGTAAAAAAAATCCCTGATAACATGCTCAAAGTCAGGTGACAAGGAAGTTTCTGTAAAGTTGATGCGAATCTGTTTAGAAATGAAGGACGGTGAAGGAGGACTTGCGTAAACCAGAAATTTTGCAGTAAGCCTCCCTTTTCTATGACGCAGCCTAAAATGGCAAACCTAACAATATGCGACATATCAAGTGAATATGAACATCCAGTGAAAACTTTATTCAAATTCATCCATGAATAATTTAATTTTCAGTTTCGTCTATCATAAACGAGCGTTCTGATTGGTCGAAAAATATTCATAACTCCATGAACAAAATTTTGACCACACAGTGATTTTGTATGCTTCCTCACAAAATAGTCCCATACAAAAAGGTATCAAAATTTGTAAAAATTTTGCCTTTTTCGCTCGATACTATTAAATTATAAGAGCTGAAGAGAATATTTTTTTGTTTTTATGGAGGTATGAACCAAAGAACCTAATCACACAATGTATGAATCTGCTGATTAGTTTTTTCGGTTCATACCTCCATGAAAATAAAAATATTCTCTTCATCCATAAATGTAGTAGATATGTTAACAAGATGTGGACGAACGGACGAACGTCGTGTATCTATTTTTTTTCATTTGTTTAACTTAATTTTCAAAAGACAGAATTCAAAGATTTTATACAAACTGAAAATCATATGTGATGTGTTTTCTCTGGGTAATTTTAGCAAATTAGTTGTACTCTTGTCTGCAGTCGTCGACTTCTGGCATAACTACTTCCGCTCTTATATTAATGGTCCAAATTAAGATGAGGGAGTCGATCTTGCTCGTGCGACTACGTCTACTAACCTACCACGTCCATTAAGCGACTATTATCGCAATCCCTCCTTTTTACGCCCCTAAACCCATTTCAACACAGTGGAATTTTAGACCAGTCCAAATTGAAAGGAGCTGCAGACGACAATTTCAAGATGATGGAATTTTGGATTTTTTTCGTCTTTTGGGATAAAAAACATTGTGGATAATGAAGAAATTGCTTGATCCAAGCAATTTCTTCATTTTCCACAATGTTTTCCAAAGCTTTTTTGTTGAGGGGCGTAAAAAGGAGGGATTGAGTGGGAATGGGTTAAGAAAAACACTTGAGGAAAAATTGTGGAAGCAAGCAATTTTTCATTATCTACAATGTTTTCTTTTCAAAAAGACGAAAAAATCAAAATTCCATCAACTGAAATTATCGTCTGCAGCTTCTTTCAATTTAGACCCGTCTAAATAAGTTTTTTGTTTGGGAATGGGTTAACCTCTTCAAAGAACTACTTCTTGGGTCCATTGAAGGAAGTAACTCCGGAGTAAAATCGGTATGGTTGATTACCTCCCGTTGATGATTGGGTGAGAGGTACCAACAACACAAGTTTAGACTGGTCCAAATTCAAAGAAGTTGCAGATGACAGTTTTTATTTGTCTTTTTGAGAAGAAAACATTGTGGAAAACCTTGTAATGAGTAGTTTCTTCATTTTCCGAAATGTTTTCCAGAGCCTTTGTTCATGAGGGGCATAAAAAAGCGGAATAGCGTGTGAATTATTTAAATATATGCTACTCAGTTATTTAGTTTTACTTGGACACTAATTTTCATTTTACTCTATGTATTTTATTATAGCGTTGTTAAAAAGGGTTTGATAAAATAATGTCTTTGCGAATTATGATTAATGATTCTTTCACTGGTTTAATGCAGATGACAATACTTTAGACTGGTCAAAATTCTATGATGTTGCAGACGATAATTTTTGGTTGAAGAAATTTCATTTTGTTTTTATTTTGGATTTGTTTGTTTTGTTGATGTTGTTATTGTTGTTTTGATATATATATTTTTATTCTTATATTTTATTTTTATTTACTCCTAATTTTGTCCTACTGTCTTTTGGGGTCGTAAACATCGTGGATAATGAAGAAATTGCTTGAAACAAGCAAATTCCTCTTTTTTCTACAACGTTTCCAACTCTTTTTTACTTTATGGCATCAAAAAGAGTGCTTGTTTAGGAATGGTATAAACATACTGAAAGAAAACCTGCGAATGAATATGTAACAACAAGAGACTAGTCCAATGAGGGGTAACCTCGCAGGTGTCGCAAGTTGTTTGTACTATGACCGTAAGAACTAGCTGTCTTCAAGTTCGCCGCACAAGTAGGCAAATGCTAATGTTGCGACGATAAATAAGTGAAACGACAACTAGATTTTGGATCGTACAGAATTTATTAAAACATTAGGCAACTCAAACTATGCCAGTCATAGCCTGTTCCAGCAGAACTGGGTAAGTTTGTATAAATTTCTTTAACTCACGAAATATCCCCTTCGCCTTAAGGTAATAATTGTGAGGTTAATTTGATATTCCGTACTCCAGAAACCCTCACTTGATACTTGCATGTATACGGGGCTGAATTACAGAAACACATTTATAACATGCACATTTTAAATCTATTTTTGTTGCAGTGAATAGTTCAGAAAACTGCGCGTTTATTAACCCTTTCTATATTTTCCATTTTCGATTGGCATCTAACAATTTCCCATGATATCGCAACAATCTGAAGAGAGCTTTAACCCTTTCCTGTTTTATAAAATTTTAGACCAGTCCAATTCAAACTGTTTGCTGACGAAAAATTAATGCAGCTTTAATTCGAAAAATAACCATTCAGTAGTGTAGAAAATATTGTAGAAAAAGAAGAAATTGCTTGTAACAAGCAATTTCTTCTTTTCCCACAATGTTTTCTCAGGTATAAAATCACAGGGACGTAAAAACCAGAGATTATGCAGGAAAGGATTAATGAACAAGAGGACCATGATGGTCCTAAATCGCTTCCCTAAGTATGATGGTTCATTGCTTTATGATATAAAAAAATAGCAAAGCCCTCTGTCTAATTATTTTGGAGAAGATGTTTAAGGATTTTCTCTTTTAATCCTAGGTATATTGATGGTCCCACCATATAGCACAAATTTCCTGAATATGGTAATGCTTTGAAGTATAGACATCAATACATACCAAGTATATAAGCTCTAGGCCTAATGGTTTAGGAGAAGAAAATTTCAAAGATATCATCTAAAAATAGGGTTTGCACAGAAATGGGCTAATTTTTAAGTAATTTCGTAGAGGGTCAATGGCTGATGATATGTACCAAAAATCAAAGCTCTAGGCTTCATGGTTTGGGAGAAGAAGATTTTCAAAGATTTCCTTCTTTATTCCTTAGTAAAATCAGGAATTGCCCAGAAAAGGGCTAATTTTCAGAATACCGTAAATCTTTGAATTATTTTGGTAGAGCGTCCATATATGATGATATATACCAAATATCAAAGCTCTAGGTCTTATGGTTTGGGAGAAGAAGATTTTTAAAGTTTTCCTTCTTTTAGTTTATATAAATTTAGGGATCGCCCAGAAAAGGGCTAATTTTCAGAATAAGGTTATTCTTTGAAGTATTTTGGTAGAGGGATAATGGATGATGATTTGTACCAAATAAAAAAGCACTAGACCTTATGGTTTTGGGGAAGAAGATTTTAAAAGATTTCTTTCTTTATTTCTATGTAAAATCAGGGATCACAAAGAAAAGGATTTTTTTCAGATTACGGTTATTCTTTGAAGTATTTTGGTAGAGGGTCAATAGATGATGATGTATACCAAATATCAAAGCTCTAGGCGTTATGGTTTGGGAGAAGAAGATTTTTAAAGATTTCCTTCTTTTTTGATATGTAAAATCAGGGATCGCCCAGAAAAGGGCTAATTTTCATAATACGCTAATTCTTTGAAGTATTTTCTAAGAGGGTCAATAAATGATGATTTGTACCAAATATCAAAGCTCTAGGCTTTATGGTTTAAGAGAAGATTTTTAAAGTTTTCCTTTTTTGTTTCTATTTTAAAATCAGGGATCACAATGAAAAGGGCTAATTTTCAGAATACGGTAATTCTCTGAAGTATTATGGTAGAGGATCAATAGATGATGATGTATACCAAATATCAAAGCTCTAGGCTTAATGGTTTGGAAGAAGAAGATTATTAAAGATTTCCTTCTTTTATTATATGTAAAACCAGGAATTGCCTAGAAAAGGGCTAATTTTCATATTACGATAATTCTTTGAAGTATTTTGTTAGAGGGTCAATAGCTGATGATTTGTACCAAATATCAAAGCTCAAGGCCTTATGGTTAGGGAAAAGAAGATTTTTAAAGATTTCCTTCTTTATTTCTATTTAAAATCAGGGATCACAAAGAAAAGGGCTAATTTTCAGAATACGGTCATTCTTTGAAGGATTTTGGTAGAGGGTCAATAGATGATGATTTATTTCAAATATCAAAGCTCTAGGCCTAACGGTTTAGGGGAAGAAGATTTTTAAAGATTTCCTTCTTTTATTCTATGTAAAATCAGGAATTGCCGAGAAAAAAGCTAATTTTCAGAGTACCGTTATTCTTTGAAGTATTTTGGTAGAGGGTCAATAGATGATTATTTGTACCAAATATCAAAGCTCTAGGCCTTATGGTTTAAGAGAAGAAGATTTTTAAAGATTTCCTTCTTTTTTGATATGTAAAATCAGGGATCGCCCAGAAAAGGGCTAATTTTCATAATACGCTAATTCTTTGAAGTATTTTCTAAGAGGGTCCATAGATGATGATGTATAACAAATACCAAAGCTCTAGGCTTTATGGCTTGGGAGGAGAAGATTTTTTAAGTTTGTTCACTCCGTTGCCATGGCAACCAGAGTTATTCATGGATTTCAATTCTTTGAAGTATTTTGAAAGAGCATGACCTAAGGATCATTTCGGTAAAATTAATTGCAATTCCATGGTTAGTTTAGGAGGAGAAGATTTTTTTGTAATTGTGAACGGAAGGACGGACTGACGGACAAACGGACGGACGACGGACGATGACCGATCACAATAGCTCCCCCAGAGCACTTCGTGCTGAGGTGAGCTAATAAAAAGGTTCCAGTCCTCTAAACATGCTGTGACGTGAACAATTGTAAACCTTAGTATCTTACGTTGACGAAATCAGTTTGTGAAACAAATAGCGTGTACCGAGCAATTTTACCCATTTCAAATAATATACTGCAAATCTTTCTGAAGCGACCGCCTCTATTAAGCGATCATTTTTATACAGAGATCATAATCAAAATTTCCTTTCCCAAAAGTATTAGCATTTGACAAGTTTAGGAACTTGCTTATAGAATAGATAACCTAACTAAATCCGTTGTTATATGAGTTAGGGCACCATAGAATTGATTGATAATTCTGCAACAATTTATGTCATGCAAAACGACCCGGCATTATCATATCACAAAAACTGTATTAACGACTATTCTTTACTGCAACCACTTTTTGGCCGCCCCTTGAATGATATTGTCAAAATTTCCTGGCCTTCAGTACCGTTAGTACTTTGAATTTTCTAGTTACATGAAAAACATCGAGTGATTTGTTTCACTTCTACGTTTTGGATCATATCATAAATGTGAAATATTATAACGGCGAATACCCTATGTTTTTAACATTCTGCCATGAATGACCACCCATAAGTTCCTCTGAGTTTAAACAGATGGAAAAACGCTTCTAAATTCGTATTTGAATCGCGAATTTCAATGTAAAAAAAAAAAAAAAAAAAAGACGATAAACCATAGAGCGGACGTGAATTTTGAACTCCAATATTGACTGGCATTAATGTGAAGTTTGTTTGTTTTGTGTGTTTTTTTTTTTTTTTTTTTTTTTTCTGAATTAGGGACTTTAACGTTTAAACTACAGTTTAATTTAATTAAGCTGTAATGACAACGTATGGGCCACCAACTAACCCTTTTAAATATTGTAAGAATTTACTGGCCACAAATTATGCAAAAAACCTCCGTCTTATCAGAATTGAACTTCCTGTCGGAGTTCAGTGGGCGTGGCCAACAATACGTTAACCCATTCCCACACAGTGAAATCTTAGACTGATCCAAATTGAAAGAAGCTGCAGACGACAATTTTAAGTTGATGGACTTTTAAATTTCCTTTGTCTTTTTGGATAAAAAACATTGTGGATAATGAAGAAATTGCTTGATACAAGCAATTTCTTCATTTTCCACAATGTTTTCAAAAGCATCTTTCTTGAAGGGCGTCCAAAAGCCTCATTGCGTGGAAATACATTAAATAAAGCGACTTACCCGGATGCGATCTGGCTTGTGGCCTATACCAAACACTTCCTTTCCTACAGAGAATGTCAAAATTACTGCTAAAAAGTTACACACTAACCAAGCCATATTTTGTTTGACAGTTCGATTCGAAAAACTCAGGACTTTTGTTATATATGTTCACAAGTCACCCGTGAGTAATGGCAAACATCCTTTACACCATCAGAATAAAAGTCAAAATTGGTCACAAATGCGTCTCGTTAAACACATTCCCATATGATGTAATAAAAGAAATTACTTCAATCTTGAGGAAATGAATGGGAAAAAAGGAAAATCTCCTTTTTCTCACAAAGTTTTCAACCCTGTTTTGTACTTTTTACTCATTTGAAGCACACTATGTTTGCAGCCTCTTTAAATTTGGACCAATCCAAAATTTTGTCATGCGGTAATGGGTTATTATTATTATTATTATTTTTTTAATTTTTTGTCAACAGTATTAAGTAACATTGTTGCTTCACCTGTTCATATCTTTCTGTAGTTTCTCATACCAGGACATCTGCAACATTCTATCCGAGCAACAAACTTATCTAACTTAAGAGCACTATTTATCATTTGACAATTGTTGATAGTCAAAGGACACATGTCGCAATTACTGTTGTCCATTTGCGAAAAGATTGGCTTATTGAATATGGTTTAACACCACTTTTAACAGTATTTCGGTCATATCGCGGCGGCTGGAGCACCTAACCATATATTCCTGGTATTTCTCACAACATTACTAACACTACATCATTTCCGAGCCTCCAGCTGCTCATCTCACAAAAGTTTACGATGATTAACCTATTGGTGGACAAATATCGGACCGATCCCTGGACCTCATGATTGAGAGTCCGACGCGCAACCAACTTCGCCATGGCCGCGGCAATGTTGTCGGAAAGAAAGTTTGCCAAACCAGATCTGGTCCCACTAGACAAGGATTGAGATACAGGGCATTACCGACCGAGATTATCGGGCGAAGCAAAGGAATCAAGCCTCAGATACTCGGATAAAGAGATGTGGAAATTCTTTATTCAGATCAGAGAAATCGCTCTCTTAAGAAAAAAAGAGGGTGTTAACCAATAACCAGACGACGAAATTTGGAATAGTCTAAATTGAAAGATGTACCCTTACAACATTTCAAAGTACAAATGAATAAAAAAATCTTTCCGAAAAGGTAGAAAAAATCGTGAGTAAAATATAAACTGCTTGAAACAAACAACTTCTCCTATTCACAAGGTTTTCTTAAATATAATTCTTTCGGGGCGTTACAAGTTGGGATTGCGTGATAATTTGTAAGACTTAAGGCCTATCTAAAAGTTCAAAGTTATTTAATGATATTTGACAAGTCAAGGGAATGCGGACCTCGCGGAAATTTGTGATCCTGATCAGACAGTGCAAACCGGCTAGGATCGTGACATCAGTTTCGCCATCGGTGCATATATGCAGAATTTGAGAGAAATAATATATAGAGAGTTGAATGGCCATTCTAGATTTAGAATTTCAACCCAAAAGCGTCTTTTTTCTATGTTAAATTTCATAGCCTCAAAGTTGAAATTGATAGCCACAAATATGAAGGGATAAACTATGTGATAAAATATCTAGTTATGTGCGATGGCGTATAACGAAGTGAATTTCTCGCTTTTGTGAACATATGTTATAGAAATATAAGCTATCAACCGAAAATAAACAATTGAAAAAAACCCAACCAGTATATACCATGTAGTCCTATCCGCAACAAGGTATAGATCCGCCGTTCAGAGTGGGTGATCTACGACGGATCGCGACTGTCATTAAACCCAGACAAGAAAATTTTAGACTGGTCCAAAATGAAAAAAAGCTGCAGACGACAATTTCAAATGATGGATTCTTTTATTTTATTCATTTGTTTATTCATTTATTGTCTTTTTGGATAGAAAATACTGAGGACAAACAAGAAATTGCTTCATTTTCTACAATGTTTTCCAAAGTTTTTTCTTCAGGGACGTTAGAAGAAGAGACTTTGTGGGAATGGGTTAAAAAAAGGTTGACCAATCAAGTCATTTCTTCAGACATGAAGTGGACTTTGGACTCCAACATTTATGTAAATGATTTTTAAGGGGGTAGCGACTCAAGAGGTTTAGGTCGCCAACCAACGGTTTGTCTTTTATTCTAGGTCCTGGCCATACACTTTTACAAACAATATTTTAATAAAAATACCTTAGTCGAATTGCAATATCCGAGGTTGTGGGCGTGGCTAGCAATCGGCAGAAACATTCAAATATAGATCCTTTTCCAGAGTAATACTGGAAAATTATGTTCATGATTTATCAAATATACAATTTGACGTTATTGAAGTTTTATCAAACCCATACCATGCTTTGAAATATTTCTACTCTTGTTTGAATGGTATTCTTGATAAACATATGCCTATGACAGAAAAACAAGTTAAGAGACTGAAACAATCAGAGTGGTATAAGGGAGACATCAAAATAGCTATTTCAGAGAGGGAAAAATCTAAACGTTCTCGATATTGGCAAATGTATAAAATTCATAGAAACATAGTAACGGCAAAAGTAAGAAAGAGCAAAAAGGAGTTTTTTAAATAAAGCAGATCAAAATCAATCTGTCCCAAAAATCTTATGGCATAATCTGAGAATTATTACTACTAAAATGTGACTGTTTTTTCTAATACCGTCTTAATTATGTATCAATGATAGAAAAATAGAAGGTACTGAACATGTTATAAATGAACTTATTAACCACTTTTAAGATAATTTCTTAATTGTAGAGAAGGTTCCCTTAAATAAAGAAAGATTCACACATATGAAAAATAACATTGATGCAACATTACAGGGTAATTATTTTCATATCAAATTCATAACATTACTAGATGTTAAAAACATTATTGTAAAGTTGGACTCTAAAAAGACGCCGGATATAGATAATATTAGAGCCAATATATTGAAATTATGCAATGACTTTATTTCGAAAGGTATTTTCATGAAAGCAAATGTAACCCCTATTTTCAAAAGTGGCGAAAGAGTGACCAAAATAATTATAGACCAATTTCTATTTTACCTGCGTTATCCAAATTTTGAAAGACACATAGCAAATCACCTGAAAGATTTCTTAAAGAAATTCAACATCTTATACGTTCACCAATCTGGCATCAGGGAAAACCACTCTTGCCAAACAGCACTCACTCATTTAATAGATTCTTGGTTTACTTATATTGACAGGACGAATGCTTTTGGTTCTGTTTTTCTTGATTTCAAGAAAGCTTTTTATCTTGTTAATCATAATATACTTCTGTATAAGTTAAAACGTTACAATTTCTCAATTGACGCATGTAATTTCTTTCAGTCATATTTATCTAACAGATATCAAATGGTCAAATACGTAACAACTGTCTCTGACACAAGGCCTGTTAAATGCGGAGTTCCTCGGGGCTCTATTCTTAGAACCATTCTATTTTCGCTGTATGTAAATGAAATCCCATTAAATATCTCCTCAAATATTGACATGTATGATGATGATGCAACACTTCACACTTTCGATTCGGATACTATCAAAATTAATGAGACTTTACAAGAAGACCTATTTAAAGTTGAGCGATGGTGCCTAGATAATAATATGGCTTTAAATCCTAAAAAGACGACGTGTCTAATAATTCGAACAACAACCAAACTAAAACAATCTCAGAAATTAAGTTTGAAAATTATTGAAAATCACATAGAAAACGTGTACTCACAGAATTTTTTACGCATTTATATTGATAACACTCTTTCTTGGAAAATCCATTTAGATAAGGCATGTGCAAAAATTTCATCTAAATTATATTTTCTAAAAACTTCTTCCTGATGCCTGAAATGCGACAATTCCTTAAAAGTTCATATATACCGCCATATTTTGACTATGTATATTTACTTGGAGTCAATGCACGTCTGCATTTTTAAAAAGAATTACCAAAATTCAAAAAAGGGCAGCACGGATCTTTTAAATAAACCAAGGATATCAAACACAAAAGAAAATTTAATTGAATTAAAATGGTTAACAATTAAGACTCGGTGTGTATTTTTCACCGTCTTGGTGTTCAGTATTATGGTCTAAGATCCGAAACACTGAAATTTCTCTCGATTGTATACCAAAACTGAATACATGAAAAAGTCGTTCTTTTATAGAGGTATGAAATAATGGAATTCATTCCCTTAAGACAATAAGCAATATTAAATTATGAAAGAAAAAATTAAAGGAATACCTAATATGTATAAGACATTCATAACTTTTTGCTATATTTTTTCTGTTTTATATTTTTAATGAATATGTATGTCAAGATATTCATTGTTCTTACATGATGATACACCTCGTCTAAATCATTGCCAAATGTTCCAGTGTCACTTCGCCGTATAGTAAGCTCCGCTGACAAAAGACAAGTTAGGTCAAGTTGGGTCGTGAATCCATCCGTGAAGATTATCTTTTTAAAATCTTCTGATCTCCATCATGTTACGATAAACTACATGTTAATTGTTATATTTGACGAAGAAAGTACTGTGTGGTATTTTTAACTTAGAAATAAAAAAAGCAGAAAAAAATTAAAGAGTATTCCATCCACGCGGACCTTCCGTCAGCAACCGCTGGGCTGATTTTACTAATCTTACATATTTTCGTCTGAAAGAATATTCGGTAAATTTGCCAAACAGTTGCAAAAAAGTTTCAGTCTTCAATACTTTAAGTGCTTTTGTTTATATTTCTTTTGCAAACCCCTTTCTGTGTAAAATTAAAGGCTTTCTGTAGCTCGATTTCAGTTCGTTATCAATTCCGGATAGCTCGTAGGTATCTCAGTGTTTTCAAATATCGTGAAATTAGATCATTACCTGTCACGCTTGAATTTGTTTATGTTTTATTTGTAGCAAGGTCATTGACCTTGAGCAAATGATTAAAGGTCACTGAACGATATTAAAATTTGGTCTAGCTCGCATTATTCAAAGAATTATTAGATGGAAATGATACGAAAAGTTGAAAATCGTGTATTGAAAATCTACTTTCGTCCATAAAAAAACAATTGCCTTTTCGCTTCAATAAGAAAATAAACATGCACTAAAAAATTATGTTATTTTCGTGTTACGGATTCTATTTTTATTAATTCTTTTTTATTTCAACTCATAAACTGTATGAATACAATATTTTGAAAAGTAACCGCTAAAATTAAACTAAAATATTTGTATTGGGGAATTGTTTGCTACCTACGTCGTATACCTCGGCCTGAGGCATGAATAAGCTGTAGTAACGATCAAAATGCTTAACATAAATGTCGAAGTTCAAAAGTCATTTCCGGTTAAACTAAATAGTTTGATAGGTCAATCTATTTTTGATTAACAGTGGTGATTCGTTATTTAGTCGGTAGGATATCGGTATACGTATTCGAGGTCGTCCATAATCCATTCTACATATAGACCAATCCAGACCTAAAATCAATACTTCTTTAACCCTTTCCTGTACAAACCCGGGATATTACGTTGCTGCGATTCTATTTCTTAATAAAACATTGTGGGGAAAGAAGAAATTGCTTGTAACAAGCAATTTCTTCTTTTCCCACAATATTTTCTACCACATAGGATGCTTTCATTTCAAATTGCATCCAATCTTCATTGTTGTCTGCAAACTCTTTGAATTTGGACCAGTCTACAATTTCAAAAAATGGGAAAGGGTGAAGAAAACACACATTTCAAAAAATATATATATAAATGAATAATTAGACGTTAAGATAATCGAAAAACAAATTAACCCTTTCCTGTTCAAACACGGGATTTTACGTTCCTTTGATTTTTTACTTGAGAAAACATTGTGGAAAAAGAAGAAATTGCTTGTAACAAGCAATTTCTCCTTTTTCCACAATATTTTCTACCACATAGGATGGTTTCATTTCAAATTGCATCTAGTTTTCATTGTCGTCTGCAACCTCTTTCAATTTGGACTAGTCTAAAATTTCCAAAAACAGGAAAGGGTTAAAATAAAATTTCTCGGTGAACTGAATATTCGACTGTCAGTCTTTGGTGGTGATTATCCTCCTAGACTACATTTGCAAAATCAGATGAGCCCAAAGTCGAGGTCTTCTAAGCATTGTGCAGATCTCGATAACCTATCCTTGTTTTAGGAATGTAAAAAAGTCTACTTCAACTTAAACTTTTAATTTCTTATGGTTCAGTAATTTACAAAAACATCCAAGTGTTGTTTTTCGGACAAACGAGGAAAGTACGTTTTTCTTCCTTTTTTTTTTTTTACATTTTTTCCTTTCTTAACATGTTTTATACCCTCCTGATCAAGCATGATTCGGGTTGTCGTCTGTTTCCTATTTCAAAGTAGTCCAGCCTATAATTGTGTCGTCTGCTCGTGAGTAAATACGTTGATAATGGATGCTTTCCCCTCTAGAATATTCTTTGTTACCTTAAATTTATTTATTCTTGTGTATTTCAAGGGCCTCACAAAGTCTACTTCATATGAAAAGGTAGATAACATATTACCTAGTCTAAACTGAACAGAAAAAATGAATTACTTCCCTTAGAGAAAAAATACTGTCCCACTCTGTTATATGTCCCACGATAGTTAATTTCATTCCAATATTTAAGGCATATGGTGAATTCAGTTTAAAATGATACATTTAAATTTTGGATCAACGATTACTATACTGAACCCAAAACTTCTGTTTTGTCAGGAGGTAATAACAAAAATAATAATAATAATATCTTTTTTCAGAGAATGTACGATTGTTAGACAATTGTAAACAAATTTTTGTTTTCAAAATGGCCATAATATCAACATATAAACAACTTAAAAAAGGAAAAAAGAAGAAAAAAAACCAACACAAATTTCACCTCTCTTTTCTCCCCCCTCTCTCTCTTTTCTCTCTCTCTCTCTCTCTCTCTCTCTCTCTCTCTCTCTCTCTGTCTTTATATCTGTCTCTCCATTTCTCCCCCTGTTTAACAAAAGTAACTTATTTAAGATTAAGCGAACATTAGTGTTTGGCAGGTAGATAACGATATTATTTCTGTACGACAGATACAGATACGCGCATATACGTGCATTTATAATTATACATTCTACATAAAAGGGTTAAAATTTAGGAACAAACTTAGAAAAATAACTTTTTAACTTGTTCTTGAAAGTTTTGAGTTTAAGCTCATCTCTTATTTCAAGTTGAATTTCATCCCAAACACTGACTATGTAAAACTGAAGAGGTTATATTTTGTGTGTTTCGGACCTTAATGTATAGTTTTCGTTGTTTTATAAGGTAGAACGGCGGTGTAATATTAACATCTTTCAGAGAAAGGCAACCATTCCAGTTCTTTGAATAAATCATCGACTTTTGTTTTTACAGACTTGCCAAGTATTAAATGCAGTCTTATCTTAGTCTATACCACCTGGTTGTTTTGAGCCAGAGTCGTCTACAAAATTGGTTACGAAAATAAATATTGACCCTCGCCATAACCTTTCAGTCCCCTCAGCCCTTTTAATTTAATGCAATTATGATGATAGACTTCGTTAAGCATAACGATGGATTAAACTAATTAAATATCCGAGATCGAACAAGTCACAGTCCTCACATACCAGTTGTATTTTTCTCACATATGGGATATACAGTAAATCTTGCATTAAGCGAACACTGAAGGGAGCACTAAAAAGAGGTCGCTTAAATGAATGGTCGTTTAGTACACTTTATGGTGAAAGATATTCTCGCTTAATCTAATCCTGTTGGGATTCATTAAAATCGTCTGATTGAGACGATTATAATGAGTTCCAAAAACAAAAGACTATGTTACGATTTTTCGTAAGAAAAATGCTTTCACTTCTTAAAAGATTGTGCTTTCTAAATGAGGATCTCGATTATGGTCGCTTAACCCTTTCCCGCTTATTGAAATTTTAGACTAGTCCAAATTCAAAGAGTTTGCAGACAACAATGAAAACTGGATGCCATTTGAAATGAAACCATCCTATGTGGTAGAAAATATTGTGGAAAAAGTAGAAATTGCTTGTCACAAGCAATTTCTACTTTTTCCACAATATTTTCTGATGTATAAAATCACAGGAACGTAAAATCCTGTATTTGAACGGGAAAGGGTTAATGAAAGCGTTCGCGTTATAGATATGGTAGCTCGAATACGGTCGACTGTACCACGAGTTTGATGTTCACTTAATTTTATTGGCTGAATTTATTTATTAATCTTATTTCTTACATACTTCCGTGAACGTAACTTTGAGCACGCAAAACTATTTTTGTATGCTTGCTCATAACAGTAAGTCCATATGTTTTCTCTGAACTGCTCCTAAAAAGCGTTTGTGAAGAATTAATACTTGACAAAGGCTTGAATCTACATTTTTAAAAAATCCCGTCTACGCGAACGGGTCATTTAAAGATATTCTATAAATCTATTAAAAACGAATATAATGCTTTTGGTATAGTTGGTATAGTTTATGTTTTTAATTGGTCGGAAGACCAATTAGTGTAACTTAATTTTCGAGATTTACTTCGTCCCAATTTACCACAGCTGCCTTTAACAATAAAGACGAATATGTACACAGACTGTTTGGATTATTGATACTATTTGAATTAATGTCTTTGAAGATTTAGTCAAAGTTTCGTCTTCATTGTGTTCGATAAAGTCAGTTAAAACACCAGTGCCACTCTTTACTATTACAAATTGTATTGCTTCTCGTCACAATACATGCATTAGTTATCATTGAATGTTAAAAGGCAATTAAGCATTTCCAACAACATTAATACTTGTTTGCATCGAATGTCAACTCATCTTATCGCGTGCCAATGCATTTATTTGTCTTTTATTGGTGTGTAGGAAATAGTGGAAGTAGTGGAGAATTCCTTTTCTAACTATTTCCACGTAATCCTGATTTTTACGCACCCAAGGATTTAGAAAGTAATGTGTAAAAATCATTTCTTCATTATGCACAATGTTTTCTATCTCAATAGACAAAGAAATTCAAAGTTTCACCAATTCAAAACTTTCATATGCAACTTCTTTCAATTTGGACTAGTCTAAATATATTTTGTCGTGTGGCAATAGGCAAAAATACAATTATCAATCTGATTACTTTCGTGGAATGATTCAAACACATTTGTTTTTGAAAATATTTGGGTATAACCAGACAATACTAATATATGCTTTGATTGAACGTAAAAAAGGACTTAACGATACAATAATTTTTTTTATTTGATGTTGAAAGAATCAGTGCACTTTTCAGAATACAGTAATCAGCTGTATGTAAGACGTGTTGATATATAGGGGATATCATGTTACGATAGAGATACAACATTTTGCATTTGCATTGAGCTGCAGAGGAAAATTTTGATATTTCACGAGACCGAAGGTCGAGTGGAAAATCAATTTTCCTTCGCAGCGAGAATCAAATACAAGATGTTGTATCGCAATTATAACATAATATTTCATTTATTATAAACCTATTTTCATTAGATAAATACGGTGACATAATAATAACAATCTGTATTTCTGCAAGTATTTTCCTTCTGCTTTACCATTCTAATTACGTTTATTCGTATTATGCATGACGTCATCTATAAAATGAAAATTTCACCATCTTGGACAACCTTATATGGAACCGTATTTGACACTGTCAGATAGGGATTTTTTTCTGACGTGAACGATTTAGTCCGTGTTGAATGTATATATTTTCCGAGATATGTTTATATGTATATAGGTATATAATATATATATTTACTAAACGATATTGCCATTCCATCTTGAGTAATAGATATAATCTTTTACAATATACTCTTTGTTTGCACGGAATATAGAAATGATAATACATCTCCCATTATACAATTATTTGGATTCATGGGATGTTGAAACATTGGAATATCACTTTACGATACAATCATCTAGTTTTGTCGGATTTAAACGATTATTTTAACTTTACATTACAATGATACTTTATCATGCGACGAAAAAATAAAACAAATCTCATTCAATATACATTCATTTGTTCTCATGAAATGCATCTGTTCAATACAATTTTTGTTTTCATAGAATGTTTAGTACGCCTCTTTTAATGAACCTGTTTTTTTCATGGGTTGTAATAGGGTTAAAACATCTTAAACGAAACAACCAACCAATTGCTTTAATGGATGCAAAAATGATATTGCATTTTCTTGCAGTTTTAACATATTTTTTATCGTGAGTCCGTTTATTACAAAGTTATCAAGCTTGAAAAGGAAAAAATGTGCACTTGTTATCTCCCAACTTTCTTCACGTTTTCTAACCTCTTTGATTCTCATTTCTTTAAATTCAGTAACTCCTATTTTTCTTACTGGACCTGTCAATAACTTTTCTGTGTTATACTCTAAGCAAAACTTTTAAACGTACACTTGGATTTTCAATGTTTCAAAAATATACACATAAGAGAGTCGAGCCAAGGCTAATTCTGCATTAACCCTTAATCAGACGGCCTAATATTAGACCGGCCTAAATTGAAAAAAGTTGCAGACGACAATTATAGGTTGTAAAACTTTGAATATTTAACCTTCTGGGTATAAAACACTGTGGAAAAATGAAGAACAATTTCTTCATTTTTCACAATGTTTTCAAAAGCTTTTTTTCAATGGGGCGTCTAAAAGCGTCACCGAGTGGGAATAGGTTAAATGTTATCTGTTTCTATCTAAAGAACGTTAGCAAGAAAGCGAAGAAGTCAATTGCTCTTCTTTCAAAAGTCAAAAAATTCGAATTATGTAGGGGGACTGTTAAAATCTCGAGATAATCTAATTTCGATATTTTGGAATTTTGCCATTACTTTCTGGAAGTTTATTCGCGTGCAATGGTAAATTCATAGATGATAAACGCAAAGTTATTACATGCTTTTCACAAACACCAATTTATTGAAATTTACCGAACCCACTAGTGTTAATTTTGAAATAAGGGATGTTTCATAACACATGCTTGAAAAGCATGATCTCCTAGCATTTTCAATACACTTTTCATTTTAGCTAAAACTTGAATAAGAGTACAACATATCTTCAACGACGGATCGTTTCAAAAATGACATCAAATAAGTAATATGGTTAAAAGTAAAATGTCATTGAATAAGGTTTGTTACGTGTTATTTGGGACGCTTCCCGTGTTCATTTGTAGTTTATCCTTTGAATGTAGGCAAAGGTGTATCACATAGAATAGCCTTGAGACAAAGAGATGAATCATAACTATATATTTGATTTTATTTAAGTTTCTTCTTTCAAATTCAGAGCATTTCGATTATCTGTTTTTTGTGTTTTTTTTTGTTTTTTTTTTATTTTTTTTGGTTGTTGTTTTTGTGTTTTTTTTGTGTGTGTGTGTTTTGTTTGTTTATTTGTTTGTTTGTTTTGTTTTTGTTTTACTTCCATGAACAAAATTTTGAGCACATAACTATTTTTGTATGCTTGCGCTCAAAGTAGTTAACACTAGTAAATATCTGCTTTGAAGAGATTTTGTTGGTGGTGGTGTTCGTTCTTATTTGTTTTGTTTTGTTTGTTTGTTTGCTCTTTTTTTATTGATGTGTGAACCAAAAAAAATCTATGAAGTGTAATCAAGTTTTTAGGTTCATATCGCAAGGAAAATAAAAAAATATTCTTCTAAATTCTTAAAATAAGGAATTTCTCCACAGGAAAATACAACAAAATAATGGTATATGGTATTGAAAGACAAAAAAGTGTTTTAAAAAATGTGAAGATGATATGAAAGACTGGCCAGAATGTTCTTTTCTGAACTACTTTTAAAGCGCTTGTGTAGATTTAGTAACAGAAAAAGGCTTGTATCTACATGATAAAAGTCCAGTCTACGCAAACGGGTCACTGAAAGAATTCTATAAATTTTACAGGACGCCTTTGAAGCAGTTCATGTTTTCTTGTGTGACTTGATAAGGATATACTTTAAATTCACACATTCCCAAACGACAAAGTTTTAGGCTTGTTTAGATTGAAAGAGGTTGTAGACGACAAAATATAGTTTGTTTAAATTGAAAATCAGGGCAATATGTGATAGATTTAACAAAAAAATGTCAGAAAAGAAGATATTGCTTGAATTAAGCAATTTCTTCTTTTCTTATAATGTTTTCTATAACTAAATTCCTGATGAGAGTAAAAAGGCATGATTGTGTGGTTATGGTTTAATGCCTTTAGATAGCGGCCCAAGACTTAATTTACTATAAAAAGGGAAAGCTAAATGGCTTTGGTACGATATAATGTTAGCGTAGTCAAAAGAACATAAAGTATTACAAACTCATACCAGTTTCATTAATATAATTTAAGACACTATTCGTAAAATATATAAAAAAAAAAACTTAGGAATTGACGGGTCAAGGTGTACAACGAATCTTTATAAATATACATCTCAAACTTGGGGCTGAGAGAGAGAGAGAGAGAGAGAGAGAGAGGAGAGGGAGAGAGAGGGGGAGAGAGAGGGGAGAGAGAGAGCGAGAGGGAGAGAGGAAGGGAGGGAGAGAGAGAGGGAGAGAGAGAGAGAGGAAGGGAGGGAGAGAGAGAATTAGAGAGAGAGAGAGAGAGAGAGAGCGAGAGAGAGAGAGAGAGAGAGAGAGAGAGAGAGAGAGAGAGAGAGAGAGAGAGAGAGAGAGAGAGAGAGAGAGAGAGACTCCTACTACAACACGGGTGAATGGAATTTTGTTATAACTTGTAATAAATTGAGTTATCTAATAAAAAATTTTCTTTGGCTATTTCGTTAAGGTCTTCACAGACAATTTCAACTGAACAAAGTTTTTAAGCAATGATTGAAGTTCTTCTTCGTACTAATCTTGGTCCTTTTTATGCCTTATCCAAAGCCATGTCCACGTGACCTGACGATGTGAAATCGTATCTTGCGATTCTCGTCCAGTTTTCTCCTCACTATTCCACGATGGACCCATATCCTCAATATTTAGTCGTTTGGTTAAGAGGAAATCACCGACCAGGGAGTCTAATTCATTTGTATTTAACGTTTTATATCCACCACAGATGTGAATATTGAACCAATAAACGTCGCGACAGATGTGTTATTGATGAGCAAACGGAACTTTCTCCCTATTGTAGGGTGCTACGTCTGCGTCCTTGAAACTGTTACCACACGTGAAGTGGTTTCATATAGAAATGTCACCAGGTTTTTAGTTTCATACCTCCATGAAACAACAATAGTATCTTCAATTTCCCAAAGAAGGCCTCTAACCCATTTAATATTTGTTAATTTGATGTATGTTTGTTATACATATATATTGCTGATATAACACATTGCTGGTCCCCCCCCCCCCAAAAAAAAATATTAGACTTATTCAAATTCAAAGGTGTAGCAGACGACATTATAAGTAAGTACAATTAAAAATATAGCCACCCCATATGATAGAAATATTGTTGAAAAAGAAGAAATTACATGTGACAAACATTTTTCCTTGTTCCACAACGTTTTATCAGGTGTAAAATCGCAGGGACGTAAAAATGTCTTGAAAGCCGTTGCCAGCAGTTGCAAAACTTCGCTGGTACTAGAAATAAACTGCAGGCAATAACAGTGCAGCTAAGTTGAAAAACTAGTGTCCCGAGAAAATATTTTGGCGAAAAACGACTTGCTTGTGACAAAAAAATCTCTTCTTTTCCAACTATGTTTTTTTCTAAATCATAAACTATGTACCCGTCTTTTGTACCTGCAGAAAAATTATTGTGAGAATATCAGTGATTTTTTGTAACATGCACTTTCTTCTTTATAACGATTTTTTTCTAGCACACATGGAACTCATTTTTGATGGACTCCGTAGGCGTCCATCAGTGTTACCCAGTTTGGAAAATCCAGTTGGATGTTACTATATTGGAAGAAAAGAAGTGCCCGGTTAGGTTCGATGTATTATTTTCAAAACCTGTTTGACACAAACAACTGTCAATTTTGAAAATGGCGTAACACGAGAATTTTTAGAACGCGTAAAGACACCTCTTTAGTACGGAAACACCTACCAATAACCCGCTTAGCGTATACAGACGCAGTCACGGTTCAATAACGCAGAGTCTTTCTAATACAAAGTGTTGCCTTTTACTTTGAGAACCAAGCATTCCAGATATATACCGCAGGTGTGTTAAGCTATACAGTTACATATATTTAAAGATGTTTATTATTATTTGAATTAATCTTTTCAATCCATTATCAAACGACACAAATTTGGAATAGTTACAGACGACAATTCAAATCGCTTTGAGATTGAAAACTAAGGCCCAGATAGGGTAGAAATCATTGTGAAAGAAGAAGTTTCTCCTCATTTCACAATGTTCTCTTCAATGCATTTTTTCAGGGGCGTAAAAAAGCGTGATTGTGTGGGAATCGGTTAAGCTTCTACTGGATCACGGAAGGTTTAAATGATATACGAAATCTCCCGTTTTTATTTGCGGAATGTCATCCGAAAATGATAATCTCAGAAAAGTAAAGTTAAACTACGATCAAGTGAATTTGTTCTAACGGGACTTACAGTATTTTAGTAAAACTGCCGTTTGTAGGTGCACCCAACCATAACCCATTGGGATCAAATCGTAAGCCCAAATCGTGATCTCCTCCTGATCGTAAGTTCAAAGAGTTTAATCGTAGACTGTCAAGGCAGATCTGGTCGAATCGAGGTGAACTCATTATAACACATCTGAACGTGTCTGTTCGTCATGAATCTGATAGTCCGGTCGTAATAATCGTGTCATATCGAGGTTCAGTGATTGATTCGGTCGGGATAATCTGGACCAAACGTATGGGATCGTATCTAAACGTGTCTGATCGTGAAGTATGGTCTTCAAAAATCGTTAACAGATGGCAAGAAATCGCAGAAAAACGCAAAGGAACGTAACCGCTTCATCACGTCTTATTTAGGTCGAACAGTTTATAGAATTGCCACGATCTGACGTGATTGTCAACCGTAGTATTCATAACCGATTCCACGACAGCAGAAAGGTAGCATAAAGATACCTCAAGGCATCTGAAAACCAACGATCGTGTGCAATAGAATAAACGCGTGCTGAAATGTCCTAGACAAACTTTTAAAAGATAGTTGTCTACAGCATCCATAGTGAGGACTTTGATCATACTAGGGAGGATGGGGGTGGGGAGTGGGGGTGGGGGTGGGGGTATACAGGCTGTACTTACGAGATTTTAGAATTACACTCACGATATACAGATAAATGTATGATCCATTTCTTCAATAGCTCGTGTTCTTTTGTTAAGAAAATGTCAGTCCGATCAAATAGTGTATCTTTCTGGAAGCATCAATTGCATCTCATGAGAGTCTCGATGCAGGGAACAATGACTTATATTGTCTGTAGGAAAGAAGGAGCAATACTCGAGTCGCTAAGCAATACTATAGTTCTATACCTGAAAACCAAACAGCGTGAAGTCAGCTCTATCGGCTAACATAGAGAATGTCACAGACTTGGATCTCCACACCTGTTACTTCAAATCGATCGACTTTGTCGTCCGCCGGCGCATGCGTACCACACGAAAACAATATTGGCTGCAGACGACAATTTAAAGGCACACATGATTGTTGTTTGATCAATGTTAGATACGAGCATAGCATTCATTTAACTGTTAAAATGGCAGAAAAAAGTGGTTCCGAGTCGAAAAAAGAAGGAGAGTCCAAAAACTTTTTGAGGCAATTTCGAGACTCGAAAACGAGAGAGTTTAAGCAAATTTCGGCCGCTCAGTTCATGGAGGTTTGGAATCATTATGATACCGACGGTAAGAGTTGTTAATTATTTTTATTAACTGTCATGCAATATTGTTATTAGATTCTTTGTCCAACGATGTTATAATTATACATAGAAACGTAGTCATAAAGGTACGCTTGTTTTGCTCTGAAAGAGCAGTATTTTATCTGGATTTGCCGAATTGTGATAGGAAGATCATTGCCTGATTATTTCGAAATATTTTTTTTTCTCAAAAGAGAAAATAACATAAGTAAACGATCACGGCTGTCCATTTATTTGGAGTGTTTTTGTTGGTTTGGCGACCTCAACGTCTTAACTACAGCTTGAATGAGCTGTAGTTACGACGTTTAGGTCGCCAACCAACCCTTTCCTTCTTTTTTACCTTTTGATAAAGATTTTGTAATGAGCATTATTATTATTACTAGAAAACTATAAAAGAAAAAAAAAACGTCGTTTAATACCGAAATGGATTTTTCTGTTGGAGTTAGTGGGCGTAGCCAGCGGAGTCAGTGGGCGGGAGCAGCGAAACGTCAAGTGGAAAGAGGTTTAACCCTTATTTTTAAATTAACATTGATGGGTTGGTGTTTTAGCTAGCAAAGCGTCAGCTTTGATAGCTTAAGTTAACAGACAAATTTTGAGGTCTTCTCAATGTTCAACGAGTGCAAACCGCCACTGGGGGCTTAACCACCAAATCGTTGGAATGCCTACGCCATAAAAATAGTTCTTTTATATTTCAGGAATATTGCTAACTCTATTCACATTGTAGAGAACTCTATCAACAGCATGTTATTTAACCCATTCCCACCCGATTCCGCTTTTTAAAGATATAAAGAAAAAGCTTTAGAAAACAATGTGGACATTGAAGAAATTGCTTGTAACAAGCAATTTCTTCAATGTCCACAATGTTTTCTACCCAACAAGGGAAAGATTTTCTAAATTCAACCATGCTTTGCTAGCTTACAGTACTTTCAGTACTTTGATTTTTAACCCGTTGCACCTTTATGAGGGACATGCCAAGTACTTCATTTCCTTAAAAGTTTTGATATTTAATACGAACAAGTCGTCGAAACTTGTCCGCTGAAGGAACTATTTTTGAGAATTTCTGGGGCTAAGATTATGAAGTTCCTCAATAAAGTGTATGTTTTGAGAATTTTGGAAAGAGGGGTTGGTGTCTTTGACTCTTGGTTTAAGAAATCACGTTGTATTGTTCAAATGATTTTTTCTTCTTAAATAATCTTAAACGGGCGATTATTAAAACAACAGAAATAATTATATTATTTGGCATGAATACAAGGAATTCAAGATTGCTTTTTAGAAGTATCATACATTGCTTTTCTATGTACTTTTTATTGTTCAAGCTAGAGTAGAGCTATTACGAATCAAATGACTAATATTCTGACACCAACTAGAAAATTAATGTTTTGTTTCATTGGCTTATAGAATCCCTCGAAATCCCTTTCCCACACAACAACTTTTTAGACTGGTGCAAATTGAAAGGAGTTGCATACGGCAATTCAAAACTTATTAAACTTTAGATTGTTTTTACTTTTACGGTAGAAAAATGTGGAAAATGAAGAAATTGCTTGTAACAAGCAATTTTTTTCATTTTCCACAATGTTTTCATAGCTTTTTTTCTTGGGGGCGACAAAAGCGTCATTGAGTGGGAATCGGTTATATAATTGAAAACATCAACATAGAAAATTTTAAGTATTTGGTGTAAACCCATGAATTTTCAAGAGCACGAAAACTGTTTTGATTTTTATATTGAAGACGAAATATTTTATACAAATAAAGTTAAAACATTATGTATAGAATCGTATTGGTAACGAAACCCTTTTTTTTTTCTAGCAACCTGTCTTTTATTTGACCTACCATAAAAGTTAACACAACTTGATTTGATAAAGCAGTTTTAAAGTATGTCAGAGATACTAAGGTTCGATACGCTTTCCTTTTTTCGGGGGGGGGGGGGGGGGGTCCTACTGAAATTTAGCCCTTTTCATATTGAAATACTAAATCAAGTTAAAATCAAAGGATTGAAAGAACTGGAAGTTTTCATTGTGAATCATTATTTCGTTTGAAAAATGTCATGTAAAACAACTCTCGCTTAAAAGGAACAAAAAGTTGAGTTAGTGTATACTAATATGCTTCTGCACATGTTTAAGACCGTCTTTGTGTATACCCCCCCCCCCCTTGCCAAAATTGGAATATTCCGGGTTTAGTATGACAAGAGTTAAGACTGAGACAACTTTTCTTGTGGATATTTGATGCTGAATTAGACGGTTAATCTCATTCATTCATTCCTAATTCCATTAGGCTGATAACTCCCCTATTTGTCTGCTGCAAAAAATGTTTTGAGCACATTTTGAAGGAGAGCGAAGCACGAAAGTGTCTTTACCCAATACCACACGGCAAAAATTTTAGACTGGTCTAAATTGGAGAAAGTTGCAGACGAAATTTCGAATTGCGCTAAAATAAAAATAACTGCCAAGTAAAGTACTTCTCATAGTCTATGATTTTCACATAATTATGTGAATATAATAGAAATGTGAGACGCAGGTAAATCTAATTAGGTAATAAGATACTCTTCCTGCTTCTGAGCTCCAGTATTTCAATCAAACAGCACAGCGAGCCAGTTATAAATTCTAATCACCAACTGAGGAATCTAGGCTGTCAATCAAAGAATCAATCGACCAATCAAAGTATTTATTTTGACCGGAAGCGATCTTTGAATTCAATTATTGGTGGAGATTTATTTGAAACCTTTATGTTGGTTTAGCGACTCAAACTTCGTAGCTATAGCTTGTGCAAACCGTCGTTACGACGTTCATGTCGCCGACCAACGCTGTTTCAATTTAGTTACATGTCACTGGTCAAAGAATAAAAACAACGTTTAATATCGAATTGTAACTTCCTGTCGGATCAATAGGCTTGAACAACGGATGCCAGTGGGCGGGCCCAGAGATCCGTCAATTACAAGACAACACATTCTAAGATAAGTCAAGATAAAGCAACCGGCATTTCAAAGCGGGCTTAGTTTTTTAAAAATAAGAGCCTGTTAGTTAAAACAACAACAGCAAAAACAAAGTGACAAAAAGGAGAAGTTGCTTCTAAAAAGCATTTTTTCCTTCTGACAATTTTTTCTATCGAATACAAATTCTGAGTGTCGTTAATGTGGGAATGGGTTAGAAATTAAGAGTTCGTGAACTGTTAATATATAATCGATATGTGAAGCAGGTAGTTGATACAATATCGAAAGTACAAAGTCAATTTACAGGCCGTCTCTACACAAATAAGAAAATAACTCTAATTCCAATATCACATTATTGAATAAAAATTCTAACAAGAGAAACCGGGGGCGCTCTCATTAATTTGTTGATATTGGCATGATAATGCAAGCTCGTCTCATGTTTCTTAGATCCAGGACAGATCTGAATCTTCTCTACTTATTGTCTGCCGTTTAAGTTGATTTTAGACGATTCCAGATTACATATACTGAGCAAAAATTAAACTTGACACTCCGAATTATGCGACCAAATTTTTGATATTAGATATAAAGCAAGTATTTTACAAAACAAATGGCTATTCGTAGAGGTACACAAATAACTCAGCGGTAGGCAGTTATATAATTTCAATAATCGTAAACCAAAGAGGGCTAGCAGCTTGAGGCTAGGAAAGGGTGTAAAGGTAATACTAGTGCGATATATACCAGGAATGATAGGTGCTCCAGCCGCCGCGATATGATTGAAGAGTATTCGAATCGGCGTTTAGCAATAAAGAAAATAATATGACGACAAATAAGTTAGGGTACACTCAAATGATTCACATGATGAACAAAAGATAACACATGTGTTTTCTATATCGATTGTGTCCACCTCTGGAATCCCTAATAGCAAGATAGCTCCTTTATATGGATTTTGGAACATCTGGGAACACTGACTGGGAGCAAGGGTACGTTCAAGATCCCCTAACGTCTGGAGTGGATTGACTTGCTAACTGACACGGCGGCCCAGTTCGTCCAAGATAAGATCAATCGAATTGAGGTCAGGGCTACGTGAAGGCCAGTCTAATACCGGTATTTCTCAGAAAGTCTGAAGTTAACAAATGTTATGTAGGGACAATAATTATCGTATTGAAACGTAAGGCCAGGGTCGGGTCTCTGCACAAAGGGGAACAAAAAGGGTTGCAAAGTCCTGTACTGGTTAGCGGTTAAGTTGCCTTGGACAACAACAAGGGGGAATATTCTTGAGCACGAAAAATCCTCATACGATAAGACTCCCTCTACCAATTCTCCACCGCCTCTCTGACACAATGGCTTGAGCATGACGTTCTCCAGCGGTACAAATTTTTACTCGGCCATCAGCTTACCGAAATGTGAATCACGATTCCTCGCCTAAGATTACTAAGCTCAAAATCCAGCTTCTCGCGAACGGTTCTAAGCAGTTCAGTCTGTATTCCTACCACAAGTCATCTCCTGCTGATGTAAATCTGTTTCATGTACATCGTATTTCGCGATAATCAAGTATTGGCGTCCCTCGTACCGCCCCGGGTTTCGGCCGTTCAGCAACCGACCCGGTTTGGTGAACACGAGTTTCTGAAACAATTGACCAATCGCTTGTCTCGCCCTGACTCATTAGGCCCGCCTATTAACTCCGACAGGAAGTTCCGCTTCGATTTTTAACGGCGTTATTTTGCAAACTTTATTGGCAGTAGCATGTAACAAAAAGAAAAATTGTTTGTTGGTGACCTAATCGTCGCAACTACAGCTTGAATAAGCTGTATTTACGACGTTTATGTCGCAAACCAACAAAAGAGGTTAACCAAAAACGGCGGCCAATGTCGGTGTTGAAAGCTCAGGTCCGGGCTGAATAAATAATTTGATTGGTCGGTTGATTCCTTGATTGACTTCCGCGATTGGTCAACTATCGCTTGCCTTTGAAATTCTATGCTCTGGTAACAACGCTGACAGATTGACGAGCCAAAAGCCTTCATATGACTCCTTGGCGTTGTTCATTGGAAAGTCGTAGTATTTCCACAATAGTCTCAAGGCGATTCAAATTGATTTTTCTCTTTAGCTTAAGCTTCTGAAATTAGTGGATAAATGTGTACCAAAAGACAGCAATGTTTATGGTATGCACGTGCAATGGCTGTTTTCCGTTTTTCACATTCTACACGTCAACGGAAAGCGTGTACTTTTAAAATCTTAAATAATTTATGCAGTCACGTGATTTCTATTTGCTATGTCATAGTTCAGACACTTTTCTTTTTTACACGGGAGAACAATAATATGAAAAACTTCAAAAGTGTGAGGTTTTGTTCAGTTTATTTTTACCTGTTTTGATTTGAGCTTTTATTATGAGAAATTGGCGGATCACTGCTGTCAGTCAAACAATCAATTGACCGACGAAATAATTTATGTAGACAGGAAGTAACCTTTGAACTCCAACATTTGTCGACATCAATATGAAACAATTTGTTGGTTTGGTGACTTAAACTTCTTATATATATATATAGCTTATCATTACGTTTAGGTAGCCAACAAACATTTTACTTTTTTGTTAAAAGTGACTGGGCCCAATTTTTGTTGAAAACTACACTGTTTAACATTCAAGTGGACGGCTAGTGGGCTGTGCCAGCGATCTATACAGTAGAAAAAGTACTCAAATAAGAAAAGATTGAGTTTTTTTTAAGCCTTCTTATAATTTTCATGAATAATTTCCAATGAAATTTTAGGTTATACAAAAAGTTTTGACATCCCTGAATCTAAACGGATGGGAACAATTTGGGAAAGAATAAATTTTCATTATCAAATAACTTATTATCTCGGTTGTTCTTTATCCTATTAGTTTATTATTAGCGTTGTTGTATGTATGTATGTATGTATGTATGTCTATATGAATGTCTGTATGTATGAATGTGTGTATGTACGTAGGTATGTATGTATGTATGTATGTACATATGTATGAATGTACGTACGTTTTGTTTGTTTGAATGGGGTTTGACGCCGCTTTCAACAATCTTTCAGTTATATCGCGGCGGCTGGAGCACCTAACAATGGAATCCTGGTATTTCTCACACCAGTACTACCATTACATCCTTTCCTAGCCTCCAGCTGCTAGATTGACAGTCCGACGCGTTACCAACTGCGCTATGACGGCGGCTATGTACATACGTATGTATGTATGTATGTATGTATGTATGTATGTATGTATGCGTGAATACACGTACGTATGTATGTATGTATGTATGTATGTATGTATGTATGTATGTATGTATGTATGTATGTATGTATGTAACTACTCACGCATGTTTTTATGTATTTATGTTTGTGTGTATGTATGTAGGTTTGTTTGTATGAATATATGTATGTACGTATGTATGTATGTTTGTACGTACGTATGTATGTACGTATGTATGTATGTACGTATGTATGTACGTATGTATGTATGTATGTATGTATGTATGTATGTGTGTATGTATGTATGTATGTATGTATATATGTATGTATGTTTGTATGTATGTATGAATGTATGTATGTATGTATGTATGTACGTTAGTGTTTGTTTGTTAAGAAATGCAGAGATTATTTTTTCGTTTTCATTTCGGTATGAACCTTAAAACTTATAGTCACACTGTATAGTTACGCGAAGAGGACTGCGTATTTTGGTTCCTACCTCAACGATAACAAAAAGTTTTCCCTTCATTTCTTATTATTCAATTCGATCAATCAAAAGAAAGTGAATGTTTGTTCTAGTTTTAATGGTTCGATATTAAACGGCGTTTTCTAGTTTTGAATAAAGTTTCATCGATCTACAAAAAATGATAGTGGAAGTATGAAAAAAAAATCAGCCATTCAAAACGCCTGAATCTTGATAGACAGGACCAAAATTAAATTATTAATCCTTGTCATGCTGTATAAATTACCTTACTAAATTGCTGTAGAATCAAAGGGCTGAAAGCACTGATAGAACTTGTTCAAAAATCAATATTTCTTTTAGAAATCAACTTCATAAACTACTATGGCAGGAAAAGTACAAGCAGGAGGTATAGACTAAGATCAGCCTGCACATAAGTGCAGTCTGATCTTAGTCTACACCTCCTGCCAAAACCGGAATACCGGGTTCAGCATGGCAAGGGTTAATCTGTACTCCTAACATAGTGTGTAACTTCATGACCAAAGAGATGTCGATTCAAGACCCCGTCGCACCGCAACACATATGTGAAGCATGTATCTTGGTTTGGGGACTAAAACGTCGTTACTACAGCTTATTCAAAACTGTAGTTACTATATTTAGTTCGCCAATCAAGATACTTGCTTTTTTCTAAACATCGTATGTAACCTCTTTCGATTCGTACCAGTCTAATATAATGTCTTCCTTTAGTGAGAGGCATGGCTGGATATCAGTGCCGTACGGATCAGTGGTTCGGGCGTTGAATCGTGGCAACAGAGAAGTCAATTCAAGTCATTATCACCGCGCCCATAGACATGTGGGTAAATGCTATGGCGAGACATAGAGAGTCCCGGTCTAGCACTGGTGATACCCAAGAAGATAATCTAAATACTGAAAGCACTGTAAACTAGCAAAGCATGATTTTGTTAAGTAATCTTCTTTGTCAGAGGTTATCATGATAAATAAACGATGTTAAAGTAACCAAGGAGTTAACCCATTACAACGTGAGAAAGTCTTAGACTTGTTCAAATTGAAAGAAGTCGCAAACGACATTTTCAAGATGGTGGAATTTAGAAAATATTTGCCTTGTGGACATTGAAGAAATTGCTTGTAACAAGCAACCCTCTTTATTGTCCATAATGCTTTTTTCTTGAGATGCGTATAAAAGTGGGACTGAGTTGAAATGGGTTGAATAGCACGCTTTTGAAGGAGTTCTCTACAATTTGAATAAAGTTCATTCGTGTGGCCAGACGTAGAAGTGCGCATAGTGTAGACTCTGATCAGACTAATTTTGTACACAATATGCTCAAGTGAGTTAAAAAAAAAACGTAGAGATGAACTTGTAAGCAGAATTTGCAATATTCCTGAAACACATAAGAACTATTTTTATGCAATCAATGGATTTAGTAGTTAAGCCTCTCGTAAAGCGATTTTCTTTCTTCCTTACTTTTTTTTAAAGTTATGAACAGTCCTTTTTCATTACAGCTTAGTCACCCTCCTACAAATGTCTAAATGCATCACAGTCAGAAATTTGAAAAATTGGGAGTCAAAATATTTCTTTCATAAGATGTGCAAGAGCCCCTTTAAAGTATGATTTGTCGCAGAAACATTTATGCACTCTACGAAGAGATTGTCTCTACTTACAGAATCAACCAATCGCGGCTGTCAATCAAAGTACAAATATATGGACTGATCATATTATACATTAAGACCGAAAGTAACTTTGAGTCCCGGTATTGGTCGACATTTATGTAAAGCATTTTGTTGGTTCGGCGACTTAAACGTTGTAACTACAGCTTATTCAAGCTGTAGTTGCTCCGTTTAGGTCGTCAACCAACAATTTTACTTTTGAAATACACGTTAATTGCCACAAATTTTTCAAATAAAGCACTGTTTAATTTCCTGTCAGAGTGGGGGGCGCTGCCAGTGGGGTTAATGGGTGGGCGGGGTCAGTGATCCGTCAATTAGACCTCTCCCGTTTTTTTTAAATTTTAGACTGGTCCAAACTGAAAGAGTTTGCAGACGACAGTGAAAATTGAAAAAAAAAATTAAAATCAAACCATACCATGTGTTAGAAAATTTTGTGGGAAAATGAATAATTGCTTGTTACAAGGAATTTCTTCTTTTTCCATTATGTTTTCTATGGTATAAAATCACAGCGAGGAAATATCCACGGTTTGTACAGCAAAGGGTTAGTGTAGAACTCATTACCTATTGTGTCGTGTTTTTTTTTTTTTTGTTGATTTCTGTAGTTGTTGTTTATTTGTTTGTTTGTTTGTTTTTATTAGTATTAAAATTATACCTTTCTTTTCTCATTTGTACAATAATTCGTTTATGTCAGAGCGCCAAGATTATCACAAAATGTCTGCGAAACAATCCTACAGAAGATATTAGTTTGCATGTATATCTAATCTTTGTTTGATGTCGCATACGATACTATTTATATGATATTATCTTCACGATTTTAGCCAATGATCAGACGACAAGATTTTACACTGGTCTAAATTCATAGAAGTTAGAGATGGCAATTTCAGGTCGTTTGAATTTTAGAAATCATTGTCGTTTCGGGGTAGAAAAAATAGGGAAATCTGGGGGGAAAAATGCTTGTTACGAGTAATTGACCAATCACTGGCCCCGCCCACTGACCCCCTAGGCCTCGCCCATTAACTCCGACAAGAAATTTCGCTTCCCGGCGTTATTTTGAAAAAATACGGCCAGTAGCATGTAAAAAATGTAGAATAGTTGGTTGGCGACCTAAACGGCGTAACTACAGCTTGAATAAGCTGTAGTTACGCCGATTAGTCGCCAAACCAACAACAAAGGTTAAAAATGATGGCCAATGTTGGAGGTGAAAAGCTCAGGTTGGTCGGTTTATTCCTTGATTGACAGCCGTGATTGGTCAACTCTTGTCCACAACATTTCTTTATCTTTTTCCCTAGAGGAGCTTGAAAAAGCGAGATTGGGTTGGAAATGTTTAAATCGCTATTTTCCTGAAGGCAACATTTGACTCTAACGATCTTAGCGAATTGATTTGACGATACATTGTAAGGGTGAAATATAAATACGGTAATGATTAGACGTTAGAGTAGTACGGTTAGATAATGTTGGTATCGATTGATTTCTGATTGATGCAGTTTCATTCTTGTGACATTAGGACTGTTACAAGATAGACGCAGTGTTTTTATTGGGTCAAGGTAAACCGAGTTTTATACCCCAATCCGGTGTTCACGAGCGATCATTGAAACGTGTTTCCTGTTTTCATGTTTTGCTTACCTTAGCCGAACCTATAAACGGTTTAACCCAAAGCTAAACCTTTTCCGACTCTGAAAAATTGTATTTAGGAAAGCATTAGGAGCTATTGTTTTTCAACATTGGCACAGTGAACGAGAGCCTAGAAATTGCGGGCAATATGACAAATATTCATTTTTCGGCATTTTTCGGTAGTGTCCATGTTATCCTAAAAAAAAAGCGGACAATCGTATAAAATACAAAAGTATATCCGTAAATTTCGAGAGTGCACTTGAAAAGAGTGAGCGCTCAAGCGTTATTTCAAATCGTGATCGCTTAATTTTTGATCTCACACGTTTAAAAAGTTAGAACCATCATGCATGCGCTTGTGATGTCACGCACGTTTTATACGCGTGCATGATCAGTTTTTGAGAACACATTCCTGAAATTTGTAGGTCCACCTGTATATCTTTCGTTCTTCTTAGCGTGTACTAATAAAGTGGACTCTTAACCAATTTAGTGCGTCTTAGTTTCCGATAGGATAAAGTCTATCTTCAATAAACCCTTTCCTGTTTAATTCCTGTTTTTTACGTCCCTGTGATTTTATAATTGAGAAAACATTGTAGAAAACGAAGAAATTGCTTATAACACCCATTCCCTCATAATATATCCGCGTGCGTATCACCCATTCCCTTATAATGATGCTTTTTGTCGCCCCTCAAGTAAAACGTTCTTTTTCTACAATATTTTCAACCCTACTGAATGGTTACTTTCAAATTGAATCCATTTTTAATTTTCGTCTGCAAAACCTTTGAAATTTGACAGGTCTAAAATTTTGCAAAACAGGAAAGGGTTAAAAGAATACATCAATTAAATTTCCAAAATATATCCGCGTGCGTATCACCCATTCCCTCGTAATGATGCTTTTTGTCGCCCCTCAAGTAAAACGTTTGGGAAAACATTATGTTAGATGAAGAAGTTGCTTGCAACATTTGCATTTTACAGCATAACGGTTAAAATGTAGGTGCTGTGTCTAAAATGATACTTCATTTTTCTTTGCCTAAGACAAATACTAAACAGTTAGCTGGAAACGCCCACTTACTTACAACTTTAAGCGAGGTTTGGATAATGAACGGAGTTATTCTGCTTTTTTTTTACCTGTAGAATAATGGTTGGTTGGCCCTAAGCCTTATGTGCATAACTAACATACAAGTGTTTACACAAAGTTTGCTTTTCGACTAAATGAATGATTTCATTGGTCAAGCGATTTTACTTTTTTTTATTTTATTTTCCGGTTTTTATCATCAATTTAACCCTTTCCTGTTTTTTCAAATTTTAGACTAGTCCAAATTGAAAGAGGTTGTAGACGACAATGAAAACTGGATGCTATTTGAAATGAAGCCATCCTATGTGGAAAAAATATTATGGGAAAAGAAGAAATTGCTTGTCATAATCAATTTCTTCTTTTTCCACAATGTTTTCTTAAGTAAAAAATCACAGCGACGTAAAATCCCGTGTTTGTACTGAAAGGGGTTAAACAAAATATAACGCTGTTTCTGTTTTAATTTGATTTTTGGAGCTTTGTGGTATGTGACCATGAAAAGTCTGTAAACAATAACTAGTTTTACCATCCGTCAAAGATAACGTGTTTATTCAGACAATAATGAGAAAACAAAATCAATGGCGCTCTAACATGAACAAAAGATTGAAAGCCAGCCAGGACCGCGTGAGGTGGATAATATATGGACGACAATAACAAATTCTCTGAATGCGTTTTTGCCCCCTTAAGTTGGTTTAATCCAATGTATTGTAATTAGTTACACTGACAACTAAAATAAAGGATTATTGGGAGCACAACGGGGAAACCACAATAATTAGGAACTCCAGAAGGAAGACCTAGTTGAATTTGATTTATGGAACAATAAATTAATAATGGTCGACTTTACCTAAATCACGAACTGCTGCTTTCAATATTTAGACTAAGTGACCAATCAAATCATTCATTTATAACGTAAGTGAACTTTAAACTCCGAAAATAATATTTTATTGGTTTAGCGATCATAATGCCGTAGCTACAGCTTATTCAAGTTTTAGTTACGTCCATTTAATATTCAGTTCCATATAACTGACCATAGCTTTTGTAAAATAATGTCGTTTAATATTTTAGTAGACTTTCTCGTAAGAGGCTAGTGGGCGTGACCAGCACTCCGACAGTTATACAACAAGTGACGGTCGCTGTTCCCTCCCACTTACTTCGCTTGCTACGCCAACTTATTCCGACTGGAAGTTCTCCTTCGATATTAAACTACGTTATTTTACAAAAAATATGACCGATATTATGTAACAAGAAAGTGGTTGGCTGAGGCTAAACGTCGTTACTATAGCTTGAATAAGTTGAAGTCGCTAATTCAAAACAAATACTTCAAAACTAAAGTCGGTCACTGGCGGAATTCAAAGCTCACTTCCTGTGTAATTGAATGATTTGATTGGTCAATTGCATCTTTCATTGAAAGTCTGGAACCGTCAATTTTGATCTACAGCATGATCCTACCTTCTCGTGTTAAGAAGAAATATATCTATCTAACATGTGCTCTGCGATAATCGTTACCACATTGCAGGAGATTAATATCCAATACCGCATTTAGAAGCATTGGAGAAAGGTGTGTGTGTGTGTGTGTGTGTGTGTGTTTTGTTTGTTTGGTTGTTTTTTTTAAACATTGGCATAAAAAAAAAACTGCTTATTTGAGAGGTATAATGCCAGTTGTAAATATTGGATATGATTTTAACCCTTTCGTGTTCGACCCCTGGTTTTTACTTTCGAGTTATTTCATAATTGAGAAAAAAAATTGTACAATAAGAAGAAATTGCTTATAACAAGCAATTTCTTCTTTTTCCACAATATTTTCTACCCTTCTTTAGGGTCATTTGTATAGAAAACAATATGAAAAATGAAAAAAAATTGCTTGTTACAATTCTTGTTATTCATTCTTCACAATGTTTTCCAATAGTTTTTCTTGAGAGGCGTTCAAAAGTGTCACCGTATGGGAAAGGATTAACCTATTACGAGACGGTAAAATTTTAGACTTGGCCGAATAATACTGAGTTACCAAGGACAATTTGAAGTATTACACAATATTTTTCCAAACTATTTCTCTGTCGGGGCGTCAAAGAGCGGAATTGCGTGGAAATTGCATGGTTAAGGATATATATACATGTTGTTTTTATTGAAAATCAGTATCTCACTTAAATGTTGCTATGTTGGCACAGGCGTCTGTTTATTAATTTGATAGGCTACATATGCTCTGCACAATATATTTAAGGCTTATTATATTGCAAGATTTCGATTTTCTTCCTAACGTAACCCATTCCCACACAATACCTCCTGTTTACGCCCCTCAAGGAAATGTTTCGAAAAGCATTATGGATAATATTCACAATATTTTCTATCTAAAATTATGAAAAAATTAATATCTATCATCTTGAAATTGTCGTCTACAGCTTATTCCAATCCAGATCAGTCTAAAATTTTGGTTTATGGAAACGGGTTAAACAGATCGAAGAAAAAATAGCATAGGACGTCACATCGATTGTCGATAATCTGATCTACCAATCAAAATTAACAGGCATCAGGGTTGTCGTCCGAATATTTTACCATTTTGTAATATCTCTAGTATTTTTTAACACATTCACGTGAATCTCGGAATATATGTTCACTATCAAAAAGGGGACAACTATAAATGCATTATCAATTTTTCGACTTCAAAATTTTACTAACTATCAAGCAGTTGAACAGACGAGCTTCGACATTCACTTTGACATTCGCATGCAGTGCTCTTGTTTTAATTCCTGTTTGTTTGTTTTGTTTGTTTGTTTGTTTTTGGTGTGTGTGTGTGTGTGGTTTTTGTTTGTTTGTTTGTTTTGTTTGTGTTTTTTATTTTTATTTTTTTTGTTTTGTTTTGTTTTGTTTTGTTTAAGATTCGCATTTGAACAAAACAGAACGCCAACTGTAATATTGAGAGCATGAAAACCATCAACATGTTGTTGAGTTAAAAACTATTAAAGATTGAAATTTTGTCGACGAATTCACAAATGGCCCGTCAGACGAAACGGCACCACATGGATGTTTCGTAACACAAACACTTGAAAAGGAGATTAGGCATATCGCAGCGGCTGGGGCAACTAACCATGAGAATCATGAAAGAGCGAAAAGTCTAGGCCCTGATCAGCTTGCGCTGTATTTTCGCAGTCTGACCAAAATCGGTACCTCTCGTAGGTCTCATTAGGTACGTTGTCGCCTAGTGGGCCATGCACGTAATCAATGTCGCGGATATGAATATGAATTTAGAAGATCGCAGTCTGACCCGGATCGACACTCTGTAGAAAATTGTACTTTAATCAATGTAACTTGCTCTACGGTTATTTCTAAAGTTATCTCTAATTGACCTCTGCTGGACCAGACCTCTTTTTAAAATGTTTGTTTTATGAATTTTTCAAGTGGATAATTAACGCGTGACGTTAAGCAAATGACGGATTGCTGGCCTCGCTCACTGACTCCGACAGGAAGTTCAACTTAGATATTTAACCCATTCCAACTCAAGCCCTCCTTTTTACACCCCTCAAGAAAAAAGCTTTGGAAAACATTGTGGAAAATGAAGAAATTGCTTGTATCAAGCAATTTCTTCATTATCCACAATGTTTTCCACCCCAAAATACTGGCTAATTTAAAATTCCATCAAACGTATATTGTCGTCTGCAGCTTCTTTCAATTTGGACCTGTCTAAAATTTTCTTGTGTTGGAATGGGTTAACGGTGTTATTTTTGCTGGTTATATTGACGGCAACATTTTGGAAATGACTGAAAATGGCTTGTTGGTGACCTAAACCTAACCGTCGTAACTTGAATAAGTTGTAGTTACGACGTTTAGTCGTCTAATTCTCCAAAACAGTAAAAATCTTCACATGTCAACTAATATCGGAGTTCAAAGTTCACCTCCGGTCTAAATGTATGATTTGATTGGTCTGTTGATTTTTTACTGACAACGCAATCCAAAAATTATATACACTATAAAAAGCAATATCTTTGTAGCAAACAAATCTTAGATTTTTCCAATTTCCAAAGACTTTTAAATTATATGAAAACTTCAAAGGGAGCCACATTCATATATATATCACCTATTTCAAACATATGGCTCTTCAATTTTTAGTTTTATTGAAAATAAACGGCAAAAAAAAATCAGACGGTTTTAGGAAATACGACACTTTTATTCCGATAACTTTTAGATTAGTTGTTTGAAATTTTAATGAAGATTCGCTGACAAGTATAAGATATTTCATTCTCGTAGCATCGAGGGTGCATATTTGAAACCATGGTTACAGCTGATCCATTAGGTGCTTGCTCCTGTGCTACGAAATAGAAATTGAAACCAACTTCTAATCTATCACTGCATGGTTCTCAAATTATAAAGTCCTTAAACCATTCCCAAAAGATGACGCTTTTTGACGTCGCCCAAGAAAAACAATTTCGAAAACATTGTGTACAAAATGAAGACATTGATTTTAACAAGCAATTTCTTCATTATACACAATATTTTCTTTCCAGAAAGTGGAAAATCTAAAATTTCATAAACTTTTGATTGTCGGCTGCTTCTCCTTTCAATTTAGACCAGTCTAAAATTTTATCGTCTGAGAATGGGTTAAAAAGACGTGTACTGAAAAACGTTTACTATGTTTGATTAATAAAGCCTTCTGGCACATATTTGATTGGAATTGAGAAACGAGATGCAAGTAAGAGAGGAAACAAGACACTGACTCTTTGTTAAGAAAGTCACCGAACTCGCATTTTGCAACACTTCAAAATTTCCACCAACGAAAACCCATCTTGTACCCATTGTACAAACGTATGACTTACGGTGGAAAACTTTGCTTTGCTGTCGGTCAAGGCAATAGTGGAAGTCGCGTCAGGTTAAGAGTTGTATGCCTTTTACAAGTGACCAACTGAAAGTTTACGTTCATGTACCTATGGCTGTTCGTTCGTGTCTTTCTTTGGTATCACCAAAACCCTCTTGGGGCTCTGAAATGCTATAATTTTTGAAATTCCACCGAAGGTGGTTGTATATTGCTATTATCATCTCCGTCTGTCCGTCCATCCGTCCAATTTCTTGTTTATCCATTCCCACACAATGACGCTTTTAAACGCTTCTATAAGAAAAGCAATTGAGAAAACATTGTGTAAAATGAAGAATTTGCTTGTAACAATGTTTTCTACCCAGGAAGTTGAAAAAATCTAGAAATTCATCAACTTTAAATTGTCGTCGGCAACTCCTTTGAATTTGGACCAGTCTAAAAAAATTGTGTAGGGAATGGGTTAACACATCTTCTTCTACGTTTATAAACGGATTTTAAGGAATTTTTCACAGAATACTTGGTGGATAATAGTAAACCTAAGTGGAATGAGCAGTTGGATGCACGGAAAGGATGTAGTGTTTGTACTGGTGTGAAAAGTATTGGGAATCCATGATAAGGTGCTCCAGCCGCCATTTTTTGTTGTTGTTGTTTTGCGCGGGTGTGTGTTTTGTTTATTTCTTGGGTTTTGGGGTTTTTTTTTTTTTTGTTTTTTTTTTTTGAGACTCTACAAACATTCTTCGTCCTTTAACGGGTAACGGTCTGAAAAAAAAAAACGTGGTAAAATAAAGCCTCAGAATAGGAAGTACATGTAAGTGGGAATAAAAGTCTATAAGTCTTTCAGCATATAATGGCCAACTTTCCAGCGATTTTAATCAGTATGATAAGCTGTATTGTCGAACTAATGTGTTATTACGGTATGATTTGTCGCAGAAACATGAATACGCTTCCCCAAGGGACTGTATCCACTTACAGAATTAATCGAGAACTCATTGCTTATTGTGACATTTCTCATTTAAAAACCCTTTACCAGAGTTGTTGAATGTCGTCTCTGAAACGGTAATAATGCTTATAGTCGAGAATGTTTGATCTGAACCAATTTGCAATTGTTGTTACGGGAACAAGTAATATATATGCAGTTAAACTTGTTTTAAACGACCAATCGAAGGACAGCCAAAAAGTGGTCACTTGAGAAAATGGTCGCTTAAGCTATTTCATCACAAGAAAATTTTAGACTTGTCCAAATTGAAAGAAATTGAAGGCGAAATTTCAAGTTGGCGAAATGTTAAATATCTTTGTCTTTTGGAACTGAAAACAATATGGATAATGAAGAAATTGATTGTCACATGTTTCGAAAGCCTTTTCCTTTGGGTGTCAAAAAGCCTCACTGTGTGGTAATGGGTTAAAGCGCATTTTTGTGAAAAAAATGAAGGACTGGTGCGATTATATTCATGAAATAATACAGATTTCTAGCTAAATCTTACGAAATTTGGCCTTTTTGGCTTATATTTACTGAGTGCTTTCACAAGGTCAATTGCATTTGATAAATATGTTCCACCGTCATAGCGCAGTCGGTAGCTCGTCAGACTCCTAATCTTCAATAATGGAAAGTCATCGGTTCGATCCCCGGCGGCGGCACATATCCTTTCCGACATTTGTCTCTCAACAATGGGTGGATAATCGTAAACCTAAGTGGGATAGCAGCTGGAGGCTAGGAAAGGATGTAGTTGTAGTACTGGTGTTAGAAATACCAAGAATCCATTGTTGGGTGCTCCAGCCGCCGCGATATGACTGATATACTGTTAAAAGAGGCGTTAAACCCCGACCAATCAATCAACCTTTCTCCCGGGACTGTGTTCGATTAATCAGCTCCTTCAGAGACGATATCTGTCCCTGGTTATCGCGGGGTGTTGAAAATCAGGATCATCTGGTTACGATGCAACGGGGTTACAAAGAGGCAGATAGTCCATGATAGAGCAATATTCAAACCCTCTCCTGTTCAAACCCTGGTTTTACGGCCCTGTGATTTTATAACTGAGAAAACATGTTGAAAAAGAAGAAATTGCTTGTGACAAGCAATTTCTTCTTTTTCCACGTTATTTTCTACCAAACTGAAAGGTTATTTTTCAAATTAAATCCACTTCAAATTTTTGTCTGCATACCCTTTGAATTTGGACAGGCCTAAAATTTGAAAAACAGGAAAGGGCTAATGTAAGCAGTCTTTGTATGGACTATAAATACGGTAAATCCTAGTAAAGTACGGTTAGGTAATGTTGGTATCGATTGGTTCCTGATTGATGCAGTTTCATTGTTGTAACATTATGACTGTTACAAGATAGGCATCGTGTTTTTATTGGGTCAAGGTAAACCCATGTATTAAGGGTTTCGAACTTTGTTAACTAGTCTGGCTTTTAACATAGCCGATGGATCGACAAAGTTTCGTATATGTTTCCTCGTTTGCCATTTTTACATGATTAAAAGAGGAATGTGTTTGTGGTCGCTTTCAAATTCCCATGAGCCCTAAAGTCCTCAATAATAAGCATTTGTATGACATTTACATATACAAATAACCAACCCCACTGACCTCCTACAAGGCAATTCGACAAAGACATCGGACGTCTTTAATTTGTCAAATATAGTCGGAGACACAAAGCATAAAACAAATCGTTACTACCGATTGAACAAGAAGTATGTGAAATAAATGCAGGAGTAAAATTTTCACTTCCGGTATGAATGAATGATCTGATTTGCCAATAGCATTTTAATTGATATCGGCTTCCGTGCATTTTATGTGTTTTAACCCTTGCCCTTACAATCACTGATTTTACGTCCCTGTGATATTATACTTGAGAAAACATAGTGGGAAAAGAATAAAGTGCTTGTAACAATTCATTCTTCCAAGAAAATTGGGAAAATCTAAGATTTCAAGAACGTTATATTGTTGCTGGTAACTCCTTTCAGATTGGACCAGTCCAAAAGTTTGCCTGCTGGGGGGTTAAAATAGGTTCAGCTTTTCAGCAATTTGTTCTCGGTACCTAATGACAAACCTCGTGTTTGTGGCAATATAGTTATTGACCAAGATTTGTTTATTTCAATCCCAAAGAAGCTATCATACTTTTAGATAACATGATAAAACCAATTCTTGCATGTTGCTTACTTTTTTTGCGTTAAGCGAGTGTGGTCGATACTTTTTATCTATGATTATATATATTGGATTGAGCCTTAGAGTACGTTACCAAATCGTTATCCGAAGCAGTTTTACAACATTTAACGAAGAAAGGACGATATATTGACATATTTAATTGCAGTTCGGTTTTGTGTATATCTGGATAGCTAATGAAGTTGGAGATACTTGCTTGTTTATAAAAGCAGTCAAAGAACGATTCATTGACTGTGACAAACAAATTGTGTTATCAAATATTAATTCCTCACCAAAAGCAGTAGGCTCTATCATTCACCTTGTTTAAAAGCGGTTTAGGCCCCGAAAAATATCTTAACATATCAATGTCGAACATATATTAAAAGATACTTGCAATCTTTCGTTGTTCCGGACATGACCTTATGGTAAAGAGAGGTATACATATGATACAGATGAAAGACTATGCAATTATTTTCTTCAAAATGATACATCGATAATAGAAGACGAAATACATTTTCTCCTACATTGTCCTCTTTAAACATATACCTAGTTCCATAAAAAAGTGTGCACTTAATTTTGTTTTATTTCACTTTTCATATTTCACTGGAAATAATGTTTGGTATCAAATTGTAGTGTAAAGTTTCAAGAAAATACCCGGCTTGTCAGATTTTGACAAAAAGAGAGTTTAGAGGTTTTCTTCTGAATTTAAGTGGAGATGGTATGAAAATCAAAGTTGCAAAAGTACACACAAACTTAAAAACATTAAAGTTTTGTTTCACTTAGGTTATTTAAGTTGTTAATTCAATATATTGTATGGCCTACTCTGCTTCCGATGCAGGCGAGTATGCGACGTCGCATGCATGGGCCTAACATAACGCAATATCATTGCATCTTGAATGTTATTCCAGTCCTGAATTGAAGCATTGGCCAAATCTGTGATATTATTGATGTTTTGGTGCGATCGACCCTTCTCCCTAAATAATTCCACACATGTTCAGTCGGATTCATATCTTCTGACAAAGCTGGTCAGGGAAAAACATCAACATAGTTTCTGTTTAGAAACTGCTGGCTGACTCGTGCTACATTGGGACGTGCGTTATCGTGCATGAGGAAAGAAGTTTTAGGTCTTCGTAAAAAGGGGTCTTCTTCAGGCCGCAGAACTTGGTCTATGTACCCCTTGGTTTTAAGGTTGCGTTGTAAGACAAGAAGGTTTGTCTTCCGTCTGACCATGATCCCTCCCCAAACCATTACGCTCCAGCCCCCGAATCTGTCCCTCTCCATAACACAGTTGTTGGCGAAGCGTTCTCCCCTTCTCCTTAAAACCCGCAAGCGACCATCATGATGGCTGAGATTAAATCTCGACTCATCCGAAAAAAGCACCCTGGCCCTCTGCTCTCGACCCCAACGCAATTGACGTCTAGCCAATTGTAACCAAGTAGCCCGATGACGCACTCTTAACACCGGTCCAATTTACGGTCTCCTTGGGTGAATGGGTGCTCTAGCTTGCCTTAAAGGCCTAGTTTAATCCTTCTTTATTTGACCCCCCCCCCATTGAGATATACAATTAACCACCCGCTGAGAATTTGATAAGGAAGCTGTATACAGTATACAAGGGATTAAATCTGCTTTATTGTCATGGATAAGTGTGGCATATATTTGCACTTTCTTTGTAGCTAATTTGACTCTTATAAATTATGAATTTTGTTTGGTTTTAATTGTTAATAGAATAATAGTTGGGAAAAGAGAAGAAAACATTGGGGTTTTTTTTCTGATTTCCCCTTTCGTCTCAATATTTCAACACCTTTTCTCTTTTAGTAAATTGAACATTTTTAGTTTGTAAAACTGCTATGATATTCAGGAAATACTTCCATATTCTAAGCAAGGAGATAAATCAAGATGGAAAAAGTATTTTTACCAGAATTCTTACTTTACCACAATGTTTTAAGAACTTTTTAACCCCTTTGGTTACAACAAAGTAATGCATGTGAATTTCTTTCAATTACATTCAATCAAGCATTCTGCAACTTAGTCACTTTTCATTCAGTAATTTGAAATTTTAAAAGTATAAAAAACATAAGATAAAATAAAAAAATAATTTTGTTTTTTATAAGTTCTCATCAGCATAAAGCTAAGGTGCAGCTATTGCATAATATTGAAATATTTCGACCATGGTAATAACATGGTAATAATTTGAAAAATAACTTTACTTTGGTTTCTATCAAATTCTCATCAGCATAAAGCTAAGGTGCAGCTATTGCATAATATTGAAATATTTCGACCATGGTCATCAATAGAATATACAAGATGATACCCCCCCCCCCCTGGAGTAATTAACAGATAAGGCAATTAGCTTATCAGTAGGGGTCCAACATACACAACATTCCTTAAACTAGGTCTTTAAACGACGCAACACAGTTTGGCGACTAATACCGTATTGTCTTGCGGTGCGAGAGGCCGGTTTGAACCGACTACGCAAGTGCGTAAAGGGGATTAACTTATCAACTTGACCAACAGTTGATCTCGGTCGACTGGGTCTACGACGATCGGCTACGCAACCTGTTTGTTGAAACCGATTTCTTAGACGAATAATTGTGTTTCTGTTAAAGCCTAACGCTCTACCCACGTTTGTTACGCTATCACCACGAGCAAGCATCATCAACACTTGTATGCGCTGATTTTCACTTAATCTAGGGATGTTTAATCTTAAACGAAATTAAAGGCAAATGCGATTTTTCGTTATGCGAGACAAAAAAAATCCCAATACAAGTTTTACGTTGCATGTATACTAACCAAGTGCTGAACGTACGAATTGTGGAAACCCACAATTATCCGACGTAATCCTGGACTTTTAATAACATGCGAACAATTTTACAAATTATCAATGGTGAATCAAAAGTGTTCTAACCCTGTACAATTTCTAAATCTGTACGTTATCTGGATGTTGAAATAGTCCAAATTTAAAAGAGCACACTTTCTTTTGGTACTGAGTATATCTAAGAGAGCAATTCTTTAAAGCAGAATTGAACAGTGTCATTGTAGATGTACCCATTTGAATAATGTCGGAATAAAAAGGGAAAGTATAGTTGCGCTAGCTAAATGTTTAGAGCAAGCATTTAAGCTTAGGCTTAACTTCACTGATCAAATATAATTGAGCCTGTGCGTGACATTTCCAACCATTTTGCATGTGTGTGACTCGCACACATTGAGCACCCTGGACAGCCATTCGGGGCAATTAGAATATTCGCTGATTGTTTAAAGAAGCTTTGGGTCAGTATCTATCTACAGAGCGCAGAGTGAAGACTCTGATCAGACTGTGCAGATGCACAGGCTGATCTGAGTCTTTACTTGGCGCACATGTTTAATGGTTGAAAATGACACGCATGCGCTCAATTATAACTATATAAATATCTCAATGTCACTAGCCACGCTTAAAAGATGTAGGGGAACTTTAATTGCATGTAAAATAATTGACGCATACGATAGTTCTTGATTTTTTATCTAAAAGAATGCAATTGACTGTTGACTTTTTATTTGTCGTAAATTGTTGGTATTTTGGGTCAGTGGCCTTATATTGTCAATAAACCTTTGTCACTAGACCATTAAGTATATGGTGCAATTAAGAAATGAAAATGAATAAAATGTGTTGTTTTGCCTTCATTGCGGTGTGAAACTAAATTCTTAATCACGACGTATGAATACGCGAAGCGCATTAATACAGTACATTGATTACGTTTTAAGATTTACACCTCAATGAAAGCCAAAAGAGGATATTCCTTTCTTTCTTACAGTTTGTTGCCATCAAGCAAAACAAAGCAAATACTTTACTAGTTTTGATTAAAATTAAATGGGTCTACTTAACCCATTCCAACACAGCAAAATTTTAGACTGGTCCAAATTGAAAGAAGCTGCAGACGACAATTTCAAGTTGATGGAATTTCAATTTTTTTCGTCTTTTTGGATAGAAAACATTGTGGATAATGAAGAAATTGCTTGATACAAGCAATTTCTTCATTTTCCACAATGTTTTCCAAAGCATTTTTCTTGAGGGGCGTAAAAAGGAGGGATTGAGTTGGAATGGGTTAATGCACAAGCAAACAAAATAGTTGCGTGCTAAAATTTTGTTGATTGGAGTATGAAAAAATATCAGCCAATCAAAACGCTTTATTCTTGATAGACGCAATTAAAATTAATATATTGGGCAATGAAAAGGTTTCCTAGAATTTGAATTCCTAAAATCGATTATTCTTGTCTATTCTGTTTGAAAATAACTTTTGGAGTTTTGTATCCTATGGCTTGATTTTTATACTTATTCTAATCGTTTCCAAGATTTTGAGATATATGGCCTCTCAAAATGAAAAATGTTCAAACAATATGTGGTTCCACCATCCGTCAAAAGATAACGTGTTTATTCAGACAATGTTGACGGGAAAACAAAATCAATGACGCTCCTCCTATGAAAGCCAGTACAAAAACGGTGTGAGGTGTATCATTACTAGACGACAATGACAAATTGTCAGGATGCGTTTTAGCCCTTTATCCAATTTGTTGCATCGTCTGCCACGACTGCGATGATTGTGCTGAATTTGGGATAAGGCTTTGGGAGTTAAATGTTATGGCCTCTCAAAGATATATGCATTGTGTAAGCATGATGAATAAATAACAGTAACACAGATTTACAACAAAAGCCCTTTCTGATTACGGGTCTAAAGCGTAGTTAAAATATTTTCTACCTTTTTCTGCTGATTACGGAAGATTCGCTAGGACACACATGCGGGTGGATTCTAATCCAAATCTTTATTATCTGTTTATTGTTTGAGATTCTGTGTGACGTCATTCGACGCGCGTGTCAGCATGGCCATTCAAATCGCTCAATTGTACTGGAAGCGAATTCTGAAATGAGATTTTTTTTTAAAGCTAGGATTACGATGATAAGGTCTCAAACTAACGATTTGCCTATTGTTTTTAGCCAGCTTTGATAGCTAAAGTTAACAGACAAAATTGATCCCGAAGTTTAACGAGTGCAAACTGCCACTTGAGGCTTAACCACTAATCAGTTGGATGCATACAACATAAAAAGTAGTTCTGGTGTATTTTAAGAGTATTATAAATTCTATTCAAATTGTTGTGCACTCTATCAAAAGCATGCTATCTAACCCATTCCCACTCGATTCAGCTTTTTAAACATCTCAAGAAAAATGCATTTGAAAACATTGTGGACATTGAATAAATTGCTTGTAACAAGCAATTTCTTCAATGTTAACAGTATTTTATTTCAATGTCCATTATCTTGAAATTGGCGTCTGAAACTTCTTTCAATTTGAACCAGTAAAAGATTTTGACATGTTGTAATGGTTACTTTAACCTAGTTTATTTATCATGATAACCTTTGACAAAGATAATTACTTAACAGTAATTTCAGTACTTTGATTTATGTTGCTGGACGCTCAGCGTACTGTACAGCCATAACGATTATTCAAAATTTCTCACCATAAGGTTTATTGATAAATTCAATTTGGTTTTACGCCACTTTTAACAGTATTTCAGTCATATCGCGGCTGTTGGAGCAACTTACAATAGATACCTGGTATTTCTCACACCAGTACTACCACTACATCCTTTCCGAGTCTCGATCTGCTCATCCCATTTAAGTTTACGATTATCAAACCATTGGTTGGAATTCGCCTAAAGGAATCCTAAGATATTATTCAAATTTGTTTACAGACCCCTTAATAGATACTTTCAGAGTAGGCCATAAGCCATTTTCCGACCATAAAACGGAATAAATTTCAACATTATCTTATTTACCAAATAAAAACAATTATGAAATTTATTTTTCGCTTTCTATTCAGCAAAGCTTTCCATATCAGGCTTGAGACCTATTCTGAAATTATTGATTAACGGGTCAGTACACAATTTTAACGGAGATTTCAGGATACCTTTTGACAAAAATTAGAGCCATTGAGCCTGAAATGCTGATCTGGGGATATACTTGGCGTACATCGGAAAATTATTTAATTTTCAGTTTCGTCTATCAAAAACAAGCGTTCTGGTTGGTCGAAAAAAAATATTCATAACTCCATGAACAAAATTTTGAGCACGCTGCGATTTTGTATGCTTCCGCACAAAATAGTCCCATACAAAAAGGTATCAATTTGTAAAGCTTTTTTTTTTTCGCTCGATGCTATTAAATCATAAGAAATGAAGAGAATATTTTTTGTTTTCATGGAGGTATGAACCGAAGAACCTAATCACACACTGTATGAATCCGCTTCGCGTATTCATACAGTGATTAGGTTTTTTTTGTTCATACCTCATTGAAAACAAAAAACAAATTCTCTTCATCTCTTAATTGAATGAAATGTCAGAAACAGACGCTCTTTACTTAGGAGGTCATTGAGTTAGACTAAAATACTAAAACGCTATTGAGATAATTCTAAGCGAAAGTTGTTATCTTCTAAGAATTTTCATCACGATTTTTTCATTACTTTTATTTTCATTTCTTTTCTTAACCCATTCCCACACAATCCCGTTTTTTGACGCCCCTCGGGAAAACAGCTTTAGAACTATTGTAGATAATGAAGACATCGCTTGTGTTTTCCATACATTAAGAGACGATTGTTACTGTTTCATCGAGTTGAAATTACTTCCTGCAACTTTTTTAAATTTGATTCACACTTAAGCTTTCTCATTTGGTAATGAGTTAAAGAAAAAAATTGTGAAAGATCATTTGCGTGACTAAAGAATCGAAGAGCGATTGCTTTCAGTGAAATGTCCAAATCAAACACTTGCATGATTAAAACAAGATGCTTTAACCCTTTCCTGTATAAACCCTGGCTTTTACGTTACTATGAGATTATATTTGAGAAACATTGTTGAAAAAGTAGAAATTGCTAGTAACAAACAATTTCTTTTTTTCTCTCAATATTTTCTACCGCATATGATAGTTTCAGTGAAAATTTAATCAAATTTCATCGTCGTCTGCAACCTCTTTCAATTCGTATGAGTCTAAAACTTCAACAACAACCAAAAAAAAAAAAAAAAAAAACAGAATGAGGGTTTTTACAAATTGACTTAAAACTGAAGCTTTTATAAGCCCTCGCAACTATGTTTATACTTTCGAATTTCCCCGAGAGCATCATTTCATTATTTTCTGTTTGTTGTACATACGTTGGTGAAATAAAGATAAATGTTACTCCCCGTTTGGTATAAAGTGTTATAGCATAGTCATTTCATTGATGAATTTTCGAATAACTATAAGTTTTAAGAATCATTTGTCAATATCAAATTAATGGAGTAAGAGAAATCAAGAGAATCTACATGCATTATTTGGAGGGGTGTAGTTGTTTGATGGGGTTGTTTGACATCTCATCTAACCATTTACCAGAAGACCAAATTTTAGACTGGTCCAAATTAAATATGTTAGAGACGACAAGCTTTATTTGATGAAATTTAAAGGTTTTTGGTCCATTGTGACAGAAAACATTTTGGATAATGAAGAAATTGATTGTAACATGCAATATCTTCATTTTCCAAAATGTTTTTCAAAGTTTTTATTCTTTAATTTGCGTTAATATACGGGAATCTGTTATAGTGACTTTTCGACTTTATTCATAGGATGTGTTTTCTTACGTCTAATTGTTCATCTTTAGTAATCCCGGGGGGGGATACAAAAGTTTAGGGGTAAAATATGAATTGTTGTTAATCTAGGTTAATATTCAAATGAGGTGGTTACATGCAACTACAGAAAAATAAGATAATTTATTTGACGATGCGTAAGTATTTTTAGTACTATGCACAAAATACATCGATCCTTTTCATCTAGTGTAAGTTTGAGACAAAAGGGGGTAGCCTATTTATTTTTCTCTTTTTTTTGAATCTTTGTTGTTATGAAATATTCATATTTTTTATTTATGGTTTTAAGTTCCATTTTGTTCTTTTCAAATGCAATATCTTTAATGCTTTAAATCTTTAATGCTTCTCTCTTAAAATGGTCGCGATACCCGGCAGCGACACATATCCTTTCAGACATGTGTCTCCCACCAATGGGTGGATAACCGTAAACCTAAGTGGGATGAGCAGCTGGAGGTTTGGAAAGGATTTAGTGGTAGTGCTGGTGTGAGAAGTACTAGGAATCCAATGTTATGTACTCCAGCCGCCGCGATTTGACTAATATACCGTTAAACCAAATTCAATCGTTCAATCTTAAAATGGTCATAGTTGTCGATGCGTCGTAACTATTTATTCATTCCTAACATGACGTCATCAATAGGGAAAGAATCGATTGTGATGGGTTTATACTTCACCGTGGTAAAAATGAAATTTGAATACCCTACTACAATTGACGGATCGCTAGCCTACTGAGCTCCGATAGGAAGTTCCGCCACGGATCTGTTTTGAAAAGATGTGGCTGTGGCATGTAACGAAAATGTAAAATGGTTGGTTGGCTACCTAAACGTCGTAACCAAACCAATAAAATGTTTCACATAGAGAGAGTTCAAAGTTTATATCCTGTCTAGATGAATAATTTGATTAGTCGATTAGTTCTTTGATTGACAGCCGCGGACTGGAATGGAATATAGCTACATGTGTTTAGCTAATCATCGTTTAAACTTACAGCCATATCTTTTAAAAGACGGCGATGAAATTAAATGCATATTGTCGACTGAACTTTGTCGACATTACCTGGTAGTATACAAGCTCGATGGCGCTTTAAAGCTTTGTCCTTGAATCAAGTTACACACAAAATAACTATGTAAAATACTTCAAAGGAACTGTAGTTCAAATAACAGCTTAATGTATTACTCTTTTCCAATATACTGCTCTTCGCCTCTTTTTAGTGTTGTGGGTAATAAGTGGTAAATATATCAGACATTTTGAGGAAATTCGACACTTTTATTTCGATTAGTCTTTTGATTTGGTGTTTGAAGTTTTAATGAAGATTCTCTGACAAATAGAAAATGGTTTATTTTCGAAATACACAGAGACATTTGATATCATCATTACAATTTATCCTTGTAAGCAATTAGGTGCTTGTAACATTACTGTTCGGTTCTAATTCACTTGCTTCCTAAATAATAGGTTTGGGCTCTAAAGAACCTTGTCAAATACCTATAAACAGGGCGGACGGGACTCGAATGTCTATTGCATTCAAAACGCGGACTTCCATGTGTACAAAAGACTTCAAGAGTTAATACTTCATTCGCCGTGTACTATGTGAGAATAACGGGGTCTCTTTCAAATTCTCATTTTGTGTTTATCTCTGAGTTTTTGCGACCAAATTTATATATTAAATATACTGAAAGGATAGTTTGTGCAATAAGACCACGATACATTTGGCTATTCTTAGATGTATACAAATGTCTTAGTGGTAGGGTGTCATATTGATAAGCGTCAAAAATGTTTAGAACATGCTCAAAATAAGATTCACATGATGATCAAAACATTTATATCGATTGTGTCCACCCCTAGCATCGCTAATAGCAACACAACACCTCCTCATAGATATTAGAACATTTGTGAACACTTCCTATTGTTTTTGACAAAGGTACGTTCACGACCCCTTAACGATTGAGGTAGAATGACGAACACAGCGGCCTAGCTCGTCCAAAATATGCTTAATGGCTAGTCCAAGACCTCAAGACCATTATTTTCCAGAGAGTATTGTGTTAAAAATGCTGTGTTTGGCTGAGAATTAGACCACGACCCTGTCTCTGTATATGAGGTGGGGAGGCAAAATGGTTGCAAAATCTGATCTCTGTACTGTTTCAGGGTAAAGTGTCCTTGGCCAAAAACAAGGGAGGAATCAGATACCCACAGCCAAATCTCTCCTCCTCTCCGGAACATGTTTGAGCATGACGAGCATGACATTCTCTAGGCCTTCGGTATACACATACACTGTCATCAGCACATGTGAATTGTAATTCGTCACTAAAGACAATCGAGTTACATTACCTGTGATTCAATAATAAGGGCCGTGAGGCCCATTCCAACCTGTTGCACCTAAAAAAAGGTGTAAGAATCGGTTCATTATGTGGTCTTCGAACTCGAATTCCTTACCAACAAGCAACTATCTACTGGTGGATTTTGTTGACGAAAATCTGCTTTGGTGATGTGGCAGTCGTATTTCATCATTGCTCTTGCAAGTGCGGTCACAGACTGGCCAACCAAAAGCATTCAAATGGCTTCTTGGCGTTTCTAATTAGAAATTCGTGGTATTTCCATATTAGTGTCAAGGCCGAAAATTCAATTCGATTTTTATATTTAGCTTAAGCCTATACGCCAAGTTGTTTGTGGTATGCACGTGTAATTACGGTTTTCCGTTTTCACGTTCTACGCGGCAACGGAAAGCATGTGCTTTTATGATTTTAAAGATTTTACGCATTTACACGGTTCCTATTTGCTATGTCATAGCTTATGATGTTTTTACACAGGAGAACAAAAGTTTTGAAAACTCAAATAGTGCCATGATTTCATTATTTCTCTGTATATTTTTATGCTGGTTTAAATTATTCATCCACGTTGTTTAAGGTGGCAGACATTTGGAAAACGAAAAATATTCTTTCTTACCCGAGTAAAACGAATTTCATTTGAGAGTATTACAATGTCGCTCTGGAAGGCCAAAAAGCTGTAAGATTATTTATCCAAATAAACAGCTTCATGGATTGATCGGCCTGTCCCGGTCTGCAGTAAATAGTTATTGTGTAGCTCATGGCGGTATTCATGCAAATTACACCAGAATATCTTTGAAACTTGATTGCAAATTGGTCAGGGCTTGAAATAATTCTAGTGCATTGAAACACATTCTCTTCTTGGTCTGTAATTTTAATCTTTCAGTGTAGATTTGGATTTGGATTATAACTAGCTCTAAAGGAGTTGCAAGCGCTATGCATTCAATTCAAAGACAGATATTCATATTCAGAATTCTTGTTGGTTTTTTTACAACTTAAACGTCGTAACTTCAACTTATTCGATAATGAGTTACGACGTCTTCAACCAAGGATCTATCTTTTGTTTCATGCCCCTAACCACATATCTTACAGATAATATAATTTATTACTTCATTCGAAGTACAGTGTTGTAGATCACTTCCGGTCTAAATGAATGATTTGATTGGTCAGTCCGTTTTTGATTGATAGCGGTATTCCATCAATGGCCGTCTATTAGGGAACTCGCAACCCCATTCAACCAAGCACGTCATGACTATAACCCTTTAACCCTTTATCAAACAATCAAATTATGACACATCCAAATTCAAAGAAGTTGCAGACGACAAATTCAAATTGATATTATTTCATATATTTGTATTTCTTGGTAGAAAACAATGCGGTAAATACAAAATGAGCTTGTTCTTCATTTTCTACATTGTTTACTTTTCCTGAGGGCGTAAAAAGCGGGATCGTACTGGAATGGGTTCACAATATTTCCTGCAAGCTTTAGACGACAGTGTCCGATCTCAAGATGGTAATCTCATACAACAGAAAAGCGTAAATGTGGCTGGTTCAATCTGTAATGACAAACTTTTGTTTATTCGAGTCATCACTTTTGAATCTTGAGAGACCATCGGCACTTAACTTAATAACCCTTTCTGTCCATTTCCTGCTTTTTACGTACCTATGATTTATAAATGAGAAAACATTGTACAAAAAAAAGAGAAAGAAATTGCTTGTTGCAAGCTGTTTCTTCTATTTCCAAATTTCTACCCTGCTGAATGTTTATATTTCAAATTAAATCCACGATAAATTTTCGTCTGCAAAACCTTTGAATTTGGGTAGGTCTAATACTTTGTCTGTGTGTTACGTATAAAAGCATTGTAAACCCCGTTTTCAGAAGACAATATGTTAGAGATATAAAAATTTAAAGATGTTGCAGAAGACAATTTCCGATAGATGCTTTTTTTAAAACCTCTGTCTTTTAAAGTAGAAATCAATGTGGGTAATGAAGAAATTGCTTGTGACAAACAATTTCTTTCAATTCTACAATGCTTTCTTAAGTCTCTGTCTTGAGGGGCGTACAAAAGCGGGATTTGGTGGAATGTGTTAATGCTTAGAAAAAAGTACCGGGAATCGCTGACAAATCAACTTCCTCTCCAGGGAATAGGGCCATATACTTCTGTAAAAATCATGTGTTTTTTGTGGAATATACGAGACAACCTAGGTCAAAAGAGAATTGGATGTCGTGTTAAAATAGCAAGACTGAAAAATGACTAGACAAGATTTGACGCAGACACCTGAATTTCGGAATGCCTTTTTTTCTAAAGACTTTCAGTTATAATCGAGAATCCTTGGCGACTCTTTCTGTGATTCCCAAATAGGTCTCGGTTTAAACTGAAAGATATTTCTTTGACACAGTCCCAATATGTTTCAACATTTGAATATTAATGGTCGCTCGTCTCCCCCTATATCCTAACCCAATACAGAACACAGAGTTTGACCCTTTCCTGTTCAATCCCTAGTTTTTACGTCCCCGTGATTTTATAACTTAGAAAACATTGTAGAAATAATTGCTTGAAACAAGCAATTTCTACTTTTTCAACAATAATTTCTACCCTACTGAATGGCTATTCATCAACTTAAATCAACTTTACATTTTCGTCTGCAAAACCTTTGAATTTTGACAGGTCTAAGATTTTGTAAAAGAGTTAAAGTCAATTACTGAACATTACTGTAGTCTCTAAATAATGATTTATTTGAGCGGGGTCCCTTTTTCTGTTTTAGGTTCGGCTTAATCAACCATCTTAGTCAAATGTTCGGCCCCAACTTTCAAATAATATTTCGAGCATAGATCATATATTATTTTCGTGTTATTTTGTTGTTGTTTATTCGTTTGTTTGTTTGTTTGTTTGTTTGTTTAATACAAAAATAAAGCTCCCGGCATCTTTCAAAATGTTCTGTTCGAGGAACACTGAAACTTTGATTTTTAAGGTCAATGGGATCAAGATATAGTGCAGGTCATTCTCGAATTTCGATATCAATGATTATATTTTTTTTTTCAAAAACTTCGATATATCCATATTTAAGAATACGTAACATTTTTGGCTCCAGTGTCTTCATATTTGGTCAAAATAGTTGTCTTCATAATATCTCGAACAAGTCCAAATTTGGGTCACTTCGGGTCAGAAACTAGGTCAAATCTTAGAAGTATCTTGGTGGCACTTAAGAGGCCACAATTGTAGCTCAAATGTCTTAATTTGTTGTTGCTTTGCTGTTGTTGATGTTGTTTTGTTTTGTTTTTGTCAAAAAGTGAGCCTTTGTAATGTCTCGGCCACGTTCAAATTTGGGTCACTTCGGGTCAAAGGCATGGTATCAAAGTCAAATCCTTGAAAACCTTTATTTGCGCTCTAAAGCCAACATTTTTGGCTCAAATATCTTGACATTTGGTCAGAATGTTAATCTCCATTAGAACTGGGTCAAGTTCGATAATTGGTCACATGGAGTCAAAACTAGGTCACTATTTTTTTCACTATTAATATAAGAAATATTCCTTTCAGTGTACATGCTATTTTTCATGCACAAAAGCTTAAAACTTTATGAGAATATTTGTTTTTAATTTTTTTGGATAAGATTTGGTAACAGGTTACTTTTGGACAAAATCAGTCTTTAGGTTTTTTACTGCTGTAGTCATCAGCTCAAGTGAGCGCTTTAGGGCTAATGGCCGTCTTGTATGTTGTAAAATGTAGACAAAAAACTTAAATATCTACTTTATTATCCGTTCATTATTCATTTTCCACAATAATTTCCAAAGCCTTTTTTCTTAAGGGGCGAAAAGGAGGGATTGTATTGGAATTGTTTAATGCGTGTGACATCAGAGAATTTCACTTTTTTACAGCAATGAAAATTCGGGAATTAGTACAAAACTATGAATGCTATTTCCTCCAATTTTCAATATTTATACATGTAAATGAAAAAAAATTAAAACAAATTGATGAATAATTGTGTGTTCTAAGATTATTAATACATCAATTGTTCCGCAACTCGGACCACTAGCGACGTGACGTAGTTTGATCAAAACGTTTTATTAGCTAGCAAAGCGTCAGCTTTGATAGCTTAAGTTAACAGACAAAATTTTGAGGTCGTCTCAAAGTTCAACGAGTGCAAACTGTCACTGGAGGCTTAACCACTAAATCCGTTAAATGCCTACGCCATAAAAATAGTTCTTATGTATATCAGGAATTTTGCAAACTCTTTTCAAATTGTAGAGAACTCTGTCAAAAGCGTATTATTTTAACCTATTTCCGTTCAATTCCATTTTTAAGGATCTCAAGGAAAAAACAACAACTTTGGAAAACATTGTGGACAATGAAGAAATTGCTTGTAACAAGCAATTTCTTCAATGTCCACAATGTTTTCTACCCAACAAGGGAAAGATTTTCTAAATTCAACCATGCTTTGCTAGCTTACAGTACTTTCAGTACTTTGATATGTATATAGCCGTGGCCGTAGCGCAGTAGCAGCGCATCAGAGTCTCAATCATGAAGTCAAGGGTTCGATACCCTGTCGCAGCAAATATCCTTTCCGACATTTGTCTCACACCAATTTGGGGATAATCGTAAACCTAAAGATCAATAGATTTTTAAAGCTGTACGAATTTCGACAAGCCATCTGCGAAATAGAAAATGTGTTTCAACAAGAACAAAATCAAAATCTGTCTTTACGCAACTAAAATGGTTAAATTTCGAAAATATGGGTAATTACCACACTGCTGTACTAATATATAAATCTCTGAAGAATCTCACACTAAAATACATTTCAGACATTGTTTCATTCTCAAATAATTCTACGTACAACTTAAGGTCGACTACCCGTCGTGATATTACCAACTCTAGATACATGCCAGTATTGAAGTATAAGGGAGGCCAAAAATATATACAGTTTCAAAAAGAAAAAAAGCTTATCTACTTGACCAACACAAATAAATGACTAAACTTGCCTGTAACAATTGCATCAAAACATTTTTTTAATCACCTCATATTGTTTGTTTCATTTTCATGATTAATATTTACCTCGTCCATGTTAGTTTATAAATGGATTAAGAGAGAAAGAGAATGAGATAGTGAGAGATAGAGAGAGAGAGTGTGGGGGGTGAGAGAGAGAAAGAAAGGGAGAGTGGGAGGTAGAGAAAGAAAGTGAGAGAGAGGGGATAGATAGAGAAGGCAACATTGTAAAAAAAAAATCTTTTTATTAATTGTAAATTGAAAATGCTGTCTTAAAGTTTTACTTTCTTAAAATAAAGTTGTTATGATTATTATTACAAAACATTCCATCACAATCCATCCTTTTTACGGCCCCCCAAAAAAAGGCGACGTAGAAAACATTGTGGAAAATGAAGAAATTGCTTATTAAAAGTTTTTTTCTTCATTATCCACAGCGTTTTCTATAAAAAAAAAAAGACGAACATTTTTAAAATTCTGTTAACTTGATATTATTGTCTGCAGCTTCTTTCAGTTTTGACTGGTCTTAAATTTTGTTTTGTGGAAATGGGTTAACTCGTGAAAATAAATCGCTCATGAATAACAGATGACACTTAAACCATACCTTAGAGAAGCCATGAAAATGTCGTTTAAAACGGGAAAGAAAACGTTAATCTTGAATAATTTCTCCCATCTTTAGCTAGGCTATTTTTGGAAAAATACGAGGTATTGCTAAGGCCGGGTCGTCTTCGTCGTCGTCGTCGCCTGCGTCAGCGTCTACGTCATTCAAAAACAATTTGTAATATATCAGGTATTAATGAACACATTCACTGGAAACTCGGAATACATGTTCACTCTGAATAGAGCGATTTTTACAATAGTCTGTTTGGCTATATATGCTAAAATGGTAGTTGGTTTCAAATTCATTCGTTTTACATTCAGATACTACATAATAAATGACAACTGCATATGCAGCTTTGTTAGAGAAAGCATAGAGGTATTAAATTGTTAGTAAACCGATAAATTCATGGCCGATATTTGTATTTCAATACATGATGAAATATGGCGACTCATTTATTAATAAAACGGATTGGACAATACTAACTGCACAGCAATATTTGTAATAAAGACATGCCAAATGGTGATAGCAATGTTATTAATATACTAATGTTCATTTTCTATCGGCAATTGACCAATCGCGGCTGTTAATCAAGGAATATATTGACCAATCAAATCATTCATTCAACCCCGAATTGAATTTTAAACTCCAACATTGGCCGCCATTTGTGTGAAACATTTATGTTGCTTGGCGACATAAACGTCGTAACTACAGCTTATTCAAGCTGTAGGTACGACGTTTATGTCGCCAACCTACTATTCTACTTTTTTGCTACATGCTACTGGCCATAAATTTTGCAAAATAACGCCGTTGAAAATCGAAGAGGGACTTCCTGTCCGAGTCAGTGGACGTAGCCAAAGAAGTAAGTGGGCGGGGGCAGCGATTGATCAATTAACCTAAACCGTGCCGTATAAGTTGTTGCTTCAGCCCATAGAGCCTTACATTTTTATATTGACCAAATATTGATAAAGCTATTGGTCTAGATAATGGCACGGAAAAAGTAACAGAGATTACAGATATTCTTCCCATGTGGTTGTTTGCTTGCTTTGTGTTTTACTTTGATTTTTGTGTGTGCATCTATTTTTTTATTTATTCTTCTTTATTATCTTTTTTTTTCAATACAGGATTAAAAAAAATAAAGAAAAAAAGAATATGTCGAGAAATCAGAATTTTGAACGCTGCCCCGAATTCTTGTATTACTCTCTTTTCGTAGTAAATTCATGAAAAATAAAAACTCTGTTCCTGGATATTAGATGTGTTTGTATTAGTAGAGTTACCCGCGAATTAGATTTCTGACCAAGTTATTATACTAAAATGCTTCTCTCAACCCTTTACCAGATAGCTAAATTTTTGACTGGTCCAAACTGAAAAAAAGTTGCAGATGACTATTTAAAGATTATGGAATTTTAGATTATTCAAAGTTTCAGGGTAGAAATATTGTGGGAAATGTTGCAAGCAATTTCCTCATTTTACATAATTTTTTCCTAGTTGTTTTTCTTGAAGGGCTCCAAAAAGCGTCATTGAGTGGGAATGTTAGTTTTTGTTTGTTTGAATGTGGTTTTACGCCGCTTAACCATATATACTGAAAGAAGACGATGGACCCATAATGCTTCCTAATTGAACCACCTTTTACTCTGGATAATAATTTGGGACTTTTTTTAACCCTTTCCTGTTCTATCCCTGGATTTAACATTCAAGTGTTTTTATACTTCAGAAAACATTGTGGAAAAAGAAAAAATTGCTTGTTACAAGCAATTTTTTCTCCTCCCACAATATTTTCTGCCCCATTGAATGATTATCATTATAAAATCGACTTTGAATTGTCATCTACCAAACGTTAGAATTTAGAATGGTCTAAAATTTTGCAAAACAGGATTGCTTGCTTGCTTGCTTGATTGATTGATTGGGGTCTGACGCCACTTTTACCAGTGTTTCAGCCTGAGCACTTAACGATGGATTCCTGGTATTTCTCACACCAGAACTAACACTACCTCCGCCTGCTATCCAACTTAGGATTACGATTATCCTCCAATTAGAGAGAGACTAATGTCGGAAAGGATATGTGCCGCCGCCGGCAAAAAACAGGAAAAGGTTAAACTAGAAAAAAAATTCAGGAATTCAGTATACCCTTATTCGTTTGACAAACACAGGTAAACAGGTTTTGGTTTTAAGGGTATATTAGCTCTCGACATGATAATACAATTTTAGCTCTTTGTAATTGGAAGTGTCGTGGTGAGGCGGTCATTCGCTGCTTTCATTATAAGATTATTACGTGCGGCTGATTATTTCCTTAAACCTTCCTAATTCATGGAGACAACTTCTATTTGCGTCATTTTCACAACATTGTGCGGAATAAATGTCCTCTCCTGCTATGATTTTCTTGATTTTCTTGGATATTGCGAGATTTTCTCTGGGATAGAGATGTAATAACCAGAAATCCAACAGGCGCCTTTAGTTGATACTTCTGCAATTCTTGACATCACTTATACACTGTTTCACGTTTCCGCACGTTTCCGTTGTGTATAGAGCAAACAGTGTGCAATTATCCACGATTTTAGTCAATATCTTAAAAATGGACAAAATAACAGCTGTTTTTTGTACATTAACCCATTTCCAGACGAGAAAATTTCAGACTGGCCTAAACTTAAAGAAGTTGGATTCGACATTTGACAATTTTTAGTCGATCATTTTTTTCAAAGAACATTAGAATCTACAAAAAAAACCCGAAGAATTCGTGAATTTTGCTTTATGCCCCTATCGCACTACGAATCTGTTTTCATGAAACCCAACGAGTCCAGAAATGTATATATGTAGCTATGTCACAGGTAATTCTTGAAGTTCCTAACTGACTCGTATCCAGTTCGCGAGCATTCGGGTACGAGTTGTTGTTTATTTGTTTGATTTGGGTTGGGGGTTGTGTGTGTGGTTGAACATTTTTAACAGCCAAAAACTTTCGTCTCGAATGTTCGCGAACTTCAGTTTAGAACTCCAAGAATTAACTGTGACATAGCCACGAATCTATGAATTTCTGAGCATTAGAAATTAGCCAAGGGTCGATTTGTATACATCCGTAGGCTCGAATCATAAATTCACCTGGGTCGTCGATCCGTCCGTCCGTATGTCTGTTAGCAATTCTTGTGTACATAGCTCCTTCTCATGTTTTAATAGGAATGAACTTAAACTTTTCACACATAATTATTATGATGTCATGCTGGCACCAAGATTATTTTGATTTCTCGTCTGATTTCAAAATGATCTGAACTTGACTTAGCAAAATAGCTTAAACTGTACTGTTTTGCGTGCACATAATTGTGTTTTTTTTTTTTGTTTATTTGTTTTGTTTGTTTGTTTGTTTCAACACTCCTTAACAATTTGGCAAAAATGTTAGGAAAAAAAATTTTCGCTGACATGCCCCATCTCAAGTGTATGCGCCTCTTTGCGAAGCTCTTGCTGGACATAAAAATATCATTTGTGTACGGAATCAACATCGGGATTATATGGCTTGCGGTATTATAGTCAGTTAGAAGGAAATATAACAGATATCTGAAAGAGATTGTTCTGGGAGTCAGTGTAAAGGATGATTATCATCACAATTAGGATAGAACTCAACCTTACATAGAAAATATATATTTTAACCCTTGTCATGTATAAATTATCTTACGGAACTACTGTCAAATCAAAGGGCTGAAAGCACTGATAGAATTTGTCGTTCAAAATCAACATTTATTTAAGAAATCGACTTCATAAACAACTCTTATAGGAAAAGTACAAGCAGGAGGTGAAGACTAAGATCAGCCTGCACACAAGTGCAGTCTGATCTTAGTCTACACCTCCTGCCAAAACCGGAATATTCCGGGTTCAGCATGACAATGGTTAACACATCAGCAAGTTGATTTCTTAAGACTGGTCCAAATTGAAAGGAGATGCTGACGACAGTTTAACTTTATGAAATTTAAGGTTTTTTCTTCATTCCAGGAAGAAAATATCTTTCTCAACTTTCTGGTTAGGAAACATTCTGTAAATTGAAGAATTTGTTTGTTTGTAAGCATTTTCTTCATTATACATTATGTTTTCCAACTTATTTTCTAAGAGGGGGGGGGGAGGGCGTCAAAAGGCATCATTGTGTTGGAATGAGTAAGTGGATTTCTGAAAGATAATTTTTATGTACATGTCTAAAATAATTTCAAATGTGACGAAAATAGTCATGATTTATATTTTTTTCACAGTAAGGCTTTTACAAAGATAAAGAATAAGATTGATTCCTACAATAGATTGTTTCTTCAATCTTTGCCGAATATGATTAATAGGCGTGTATTCTTTTCATTTGTTCTTATCAAACCCGTCTATCATATTATAGAGCATCAGTTTTTAACGTCATCATATATTGTTCTCTTTCAGCGTGTGTATGACGTGGTATGATAATCAATTGAATCATAACATTCACTTAATTCTCATTCAGTGAAGGCAACATTGTAAAAAAAAATATTTCAAGTTAATTTATTTGAAATGATTGTCTTAACCCATTACCACACAATGACGCTTTTCAGACGCCCCATGAAAAAAAAAGCTTTTGAAAATATTTGTGAAAATGGAGAAATTGCATGGCGATTGGCGATCAGTCAAATATAATTTAATTGTTAGTTTCGTCTATCAAAAACGAGCGATCTGATTGGTCGAAAAATTTAATTCATACCTCCATGAACAAAATTTTGAGTACGCAGCTATTTTGAATGCTTCCGCACAAAATAGTTCACTACAAAAAGGTATCAAAATTTGTTAAGTTGATGCATTTTTCGCTCGATGCTATTAAATTATAAGAAATGAAGATAATATTTTTTGTTTTCATGGAGGTATGAACCGAAAAACCTAATCACACACTGTATGAATCCGCTTCGCGTATTCATACAGTGTGATTAGGTTTTTCGGTTCATACCTCCATGAAAACAAAAAATATTCTCTTCATCTCTTAAATAACTTGGAAAATAGGAGTTCATGTTTGGTTGTTCAAGATACTTATTGCAAGTGTCAAAATTACAAACAACCTTTTCAAAATTATTGCAGGTAACGGTTATATAGAAGATAAAGAATTAGACGGATTCCTAAAAGAACTTGTTTCTAGTGTGAACGTCACAGATATTGGTCCAGAGGTAAGACTGAATTTATTCCACCTAGTAATTTAAAATCGAACTTCGCAACATTTTTGATTGTTATAATATATTGAAAAAAATTGCGGAAGACAATTTCCCAAGTAAGCGAAATTTAAGAATCTGTTATCAAATATATTTTTCCCTTCTCTCCCCCCTCTCTCTCTCTCTCTTTCTCTCTCTCTCTTTCTTTCTCTCTGTCTCTGTCTCTCTATCTCTGTCTCTCTCTTTCTGTCTGTCTCTCTCTCTTTCTTTCTCTCTCTTTCTATCTCTCTCTGTGAAATCAGTCATTACAGCGTTCAGCTGTTCCTCAAAATGCATATTTCATTTAACCATTTCTCCAACGTTTCTCTCATTGTCCTGATCATTCGGTTAATGGTCTGAAATGAATTTACCAAGAATTTTATCGAAACTATTAAGTGAAGACTTGTGTCTGGTATAGTTCTCATCTAAAGATAAGAGACGATTTCCCTTCTAAATGAATAGATTTGCTGATATTTACACGAATCGTTGTTGTTGTTTAATCTAATGCCAGACAACAAAATTTTAGACTGACCCAAATTGAGGGAAGGAGTAGACGACAATCCAGAGTTAGTAAATGGAAAAATAACTCTCTTGTATACCAAAAAGCATTTTATGAAAAAAGGAAATTTCTCTTTAAAAGCAAAAATATGTAAATCAATCAATAAATAATAGCCTCTTTTCTTGGGCATGTCAAAATATAGGACTTTTTTGAAAATAGGTTCACTTATTGTCTATACCTCTTTTTTACGATGAATTCACACGCATGAAATTAATAGATTCTGTTAAAAAACAATACTTACAACAACATATCTGAACATGTCCCTTCAACCAAACTTGCTCGAGAGCGCGCAAAACAGTCATATTTCCTTCTGATTTTTGAGTCTCTTTATTGTATAAGCAACCTGGCGTACCTTATCGTGGGAAAAGTCAATCGCAGTTTTTGGATTGCGCGATAATAAGCTGAACAAAATTATTTACGATTTCAATACTCTTCCCTTTTTTTGATGGAAACACCACACTAGAGAATATTGAGGGGAAAATAAAACATAACTGTTATCTTTAAATCACTGCGTATTGTTTTCTTTGACTTAATTTCATAGAGCACATGTAAGACAGCGCAATAGTTTTCACCATGAAACGGAGAGCTGGAGAGCAGAAGATCTGAACTTTTGACGTATTGTGTATTTTTTTCACTTTTCACGGATCAAATTATGACCACATATTTTTGAACGAATAATTTGCTATGGACAATAATTTTCAAGAATGAAGAGATCTCGTCAAGGAGAAGAATTATTATAAATAGCAATAACTTTGGCGTGCTTAGTTTAAGAGGCATTCCCTCTGTTTTACTGGAAATTGTTTTTCGGTGTATCTGAAACTTTTAACAATCACCAACACATAACTTCTTGTGAGGATATGTCTCAATAATGAGAAAATCTGAGCAACAAATCTCTATAAATCTATAGAAGAGGGCTTAAAGATATATAACCCTAACTAAACTTTTGCTTTAAATTTGAAACCTAGATAAACACTTTTCGATATTCTAACGAAAGCGTACAGATCCAAGTAGTCTCGTGTTCAAAATCTGTTCTTTGTAAGAAATATTGCTTAAATTAGTAATCAAAGGACAAAATTGGCGCTGTCAGTCAAAAATCAAATTGACCTATCAAATCATTCATTTAGACCGGAACTGAAGGTTTAACTGCGATATTTATGCCTTGTGTGTTTGCTGGATTGGCGACTTATTCTAGCTGTCAACGATTCATTCTGTGTCTCCCGTACTCATTTATCAAACAATTATGATTTGAGACCTCTTTCAAAGTACTTGGTCGGAGGTCAAAAGGCATCCTCGGATACCCACGGATCTCTTTACTTTCTACGCTACACCGACAATGTAGCGTGACCTCGTGGTATCCGAGGATGGTCAGTGAGCATGGCTAGCAATATGTCAATTCGAAAGAAAGGGGTCATTTCTATGTTGATACTGACCATTACTGCATAGTAGGCGATTCCCAGGAACACCATTTGCATCAAACCTAATCCTTAAAGGCAACAAAACTTCAAATAGGTCTGTTTTCTATTAAAAAAAAAGACTAAACCCAAATAATCCAGTCGCCCTCACAACGTGCTCCATTTTCAATGTAAAGCCGTATTAGCGAAGGGAAAAGTCTTCATACTGTAGGACAGTGGTTAGTATGCAGCTATACCGAGTATAAACCCATCGGGATTGTGTGTCCAACGGGTAAAATGATGTTTCTAGCATCATTCCAAGTATCCGAGATTACTTTGAAAAGGAATACACCCGTCTAGAGTTTACGATACAATCAGTTCTGGCAAATAGATAGTTAACATGGTATATTCGTTATGCTTTTCTCTCTCTCTCTCTCTCTCTTAACGCCGCCTTTAACATTTTCTCTGTCATATTGCGTCGGCTGGAGCACCTAGCAATTGAATCGTGGTATATCTCGCACCAGTATTACCATTACATCCTTTCTCAACCTCCAGCTGCTGTCCCACTTAGGTTTACGAGTATCCACCAAATCGTGAGAGACAAATGTGCCGCCGCCGGAGATTCGTTATTCCTAGTTCCACAACGAAAGAGAATTCCGGTGCCGCGGCGATAATTGACCACAGAAATAATCAAATTTACCGCGAGGCTCATGGAGACAATTACGGTTGAAGAGAGTTTTCGATCACCAGGGCATTAAAGCTACAGGATTTTCATGGACCACGTCGTCTAAATTGACATGTCAGTATCGTTTAGTCATTGCATTTAGATATCAATTGACTTTAAAAAAAAAGGTTTCAACATCTATTATTCAATGTAGACGTTTTCTTCTACTATCGTAAACCTAAGGATGTAGTGGTAGTACTGGTGTTGGAAATCCATGAATCCATGGTTAGGTGCTCAAGCCGCGGTATGACTGAAATATTGTTAAAATGTTGTTTACCCCATTCAATTAAGCATAATAAATCTTATTAACAAGGCCTAAGTCGGAATTGAAAACACTTCAAGATTTCATTTCGCCTATATTTACAGAATATGGAGTTCAAAATCTCAAACAATTTAGAAATACAAATGTAATTCCAACTTCATTTTAGTGTCATGTCTTTCTCAGTAATGATTCAGTTTTATCAACCTTTTTAGTTAAGTGTGATCATTTAAAAGAATCAAGCTTTAGCAAAGAAAAGTGTTTGCTTTATCTGTAAGAGCCGAAATACGGTATCATTATACTCAAACATTATGCTTGTATATATTCCTTAGTAAGTTGAGAATATGCTACTCGTCTGTCTCAGAATAATGAAAAGTATCGGTCCATTAAAGACTGCGGATTTGCGCAGTCCGACCTCGGTCGAACTTATTAGCTTTTGGCTTATTTTCTGAACGGCAAATTGTCATTCAACCCTACATTTTTAACTCATCACTAGATCAAACAAAGTCTATCAGATTTGCATGAATGAGCCAGACAGTCTGTTATCGGGTACCTGCATTACAGGCTGCGTGGCTCTTTCCACATCGAAAATTTTCCCAAAAGAGAAGCATTATTGACCTTGTCAGGTGTAATAAGTTTTCAGATTAAGGTTTGTAAATTGAAATCTTTACGTAGTTTCAAGGTTGTCCCTTTGCGTAACAGGTAACATTTTAGTCATTATAACAAAAGGCAAAGCCTATTTCACTGCCACTGTGGTCCCTTGCGACTGACAGGTCATATAGGATTGCAAAAAGGTCACATAGGATTGCAAATAAATTACGATTCACAATCTATGCTTTGTGTTTCACAGGACAATATTTATAAACTGAAATATCTTACTTTCAAACTGTCACAAAACTAATGATTAATCTAATTAAAATACAACGCTAAGACGCTAAGAGATTACGGAATTACAGATCGCACTTTTAATTGACCCGCCTGCCCACTTACTCCTCTGGCCAAGCCCATTGACTCAAACAGGAAGTCCTGCCTGTATTTTTAACGGCGTTATTTTGCCAAATTTATGGGCAGTAGCAAGTAACAAAAAAAAGTAAAACGGTAGGTTGGCGGCCTAAACGTCGTAACCACAGCTTGAAGTAACTGTAGTTACGTCGTTTAAGTCGCCAAACCAACAAAAATGATTCATTAAAATGGCGGAGTTCAGATTGAACTTCCAGTCTAAATGAATGATTTCATTGGTCGACCGATAATTTGATTGACAACCGCGATTGGTCAATTTGACACCTTCTAGGAGCAAAAACAACAACAACAACAACTAACACAACTGAAAAATGAAAGACGATTTCAAATCGAATGACAACTGTTCCCTTCTACTTTCACTTTTACTTTCAGGAGACGAGGACAGGACAAAAACATCGTTAATTATGAACCTTAAGTGTTGTACGACCTTACATTTGACAAAATTTTCCCCACACAAAATAATTTGAATAATAGAATATGAAAATTTAACTTTTATATTATTCCACGTTTCGATTGCTTTCCGCATCTAAGTCATTTTGTTCACGTGGCGCTCTTCCCTTCAAATATCACGCGGAATGCGCGACAGACATTCCGAAAACAGAAACGTGTTAATGTAAAAGTAAAATCCACTCCTCCAAAAAATCTACTAAAGTGCAAATCGAGACTGTAATAGACGGACGTGTTAGTATGTTAGTAAAGTTACACCAAACTAGAGCCCAAATCTAATTATTTTTGTAGGAAAATCGAGTGGAGTGACTACTAGTCCCAAAAAATAGTGTTCCAATACATTTAAAATCCTTGTAGAGACCAAGATTTGATTACATGCGATCGGAATGCAATTTAGACGGAAACTGATACAGTTTGTAGATTTGGGGCTCTGTACATTGTGTTAAAGAAATTTAAGAATAAAACGGAAGATATGTAAGCCAAAGCTTTTGTGTGACATTGGCTGAAGTTGCACAGGTACTATTGGTCATAAAATATTTCATAGGCGTAGGTGATATACAATACCATAGTGTTTTCGAAAGGGATTCATTCAAATTTTATCCAATTTCAACTTCTAATTAAGAATATGGATTTTTAGTATGACTCTACAAATAATTTCACAACCATATAAAACAGAAATTAACTCTTGTATGAAACATGTGTAGTAAAAATATATGTATTATGTGTAATTGGAGTGATTGGTGATCAATTTTTTTCTAATCTAGATTCTCCAATCTTATACATTCGTTTTTAAGATGCTTTGGTTATACTTGTTTAAATGTTTGGTTGTAATATTTTTCTAAGAACTAAAAAGTTGATAAACTTTGAAATCGAAAACCATGAAGAAGAAAATTGTTTGCGTGTGTCCCTACGAAATGGACGCACATATATAAATAATATACTGTTTCAATAGCATTTTGTTGACCTATCGCTACCTGTTCCTACGGGCCTTAAGAAAACGCAGGACCTATGGAACTTTGTCGTGAATTGACTGAATTTGTACCGAACAAACACAAAGAAATCTTATCTAGCTAAAGAAATATTTTTTTTTTTACTGTATATCTTTGTCACTGAAATTGATCGGTCAACTGGTTCTTTGATTGACAACCGCGATCAATCAGTTATCGTTGATAAGAATACATTTGTCGAACAAATTGTTGTTCACGTCCCCAAAGGGGTATCATTAATACAAGTGTTAGATCCTAGTCTTGTCTGATACACATAATTGAGGCGTAAGGACAGTAAATTGGGCTGAAATCTCAATTAGATGTTCAAGAAGATACAATTTCGTGGTATAGAAGCCATTAACACAAGTGTTTCTAGTCAATAACCTGTCATTAGTGTCACTTATGTGTTGTTTCGTGATGTGCTTCAAAACCCCTACATGGAAAAAATCTGTACATGGAAAAAACTGTTTTCCCTAGCTTTTCAGATGGTGGGGCCTATAGATGTACGAGTTATAAGTGAGAGATAAAAGGTCAAATTTGTCTATACCTGTATAAACAAAATTGACATTTGATCTCTCACTGTAACTTCTACATCTACAGTTCAAAATTGTGCAATGGTCAGACATTTCGGTAGTTGGTCGGTTGGTTGGTGGTTTGGTTGGTGGGTGGTAGTTTGGGTAGTTGGTTGTATGGTCGGACGAGTTTAGTTGGTGCTGTTACTGTTTCTTTGATTGTCAGTCGTGTTCCGCCAATTTCTATTGAATGATTGTCATTTTTACAAAGATAGTTTCGATAAGTACCCGTACAAATATAACCGTATGTAGTTGTAGAATACCATACCTGTTCGTTCAATAGATCGATCACTGCAACAATCGACCAATAAAATCGTTGACTTTAATTTCTTCATTTTCTCAAATGTTTTTTACCAAGAAAACATAGATTCTTAACATGTTTAAAACGCCTTCGCCCTCTGACCATTTGCACTTCCAAACAGGTCACTTACACTCGAGTTTTCAAAATTTCGGTCCTGAATTCCACGAAATATTTCACAAATAATGCATTGTAGAAAAAATCCGGTTTATGAAATTGTCTACAAACTGTTTGTCCCTGCAATATTTTTGTTTTTTTTTTACTTCAAATCTGAATACCCTACCGTATATTTGTAAAGGCACTAAAATACTCTAACATTTCAAAGTGTTGAAATTTCAATGTAAATTTGATACTTGGAATCTTTCGCTCATGAAACAGTTAACTTACACCTAAAATGAGTGATATAATCGAGTACTTGTGTAGCAACTGAAAACCTAAAATACCTAACGGTGTGGTGATTTACATGCCAAACAGTGTTTGCACTGTTCTGAAAGATTTGAATAGGTGGAACAAAACCACTAAAATATAGATTGTATATTTATTGTAGACCAACCCCAGCTTGGTAATGGGTTTTCTAACGGCTACAAAACAATTAACCGAGCAGTGAGAAATGTTTGCTCTCGTCTTTAACTGTCAAAAGATGAAGAATTGTCCTTGATTATTATGTACTCGAAGAAAATTGGATCTATCCTTTTTTGCTAGGTGATAGACAATTTATACAGCTCCAGACTTTGATGATGGTGATGATTGTAGTAGTAGAACTATGAACGAAGATAAATCGCAGGCGAATAATCCATCAAATTAACCGAATCCCTTGCAATGACGCCATAAGACGCCCACAAAATAAAAAGCTTTTGAAAACATTGTGGAAAAATGAAGAAATTGCTTGTTTCAAGCACTTTCTTCATTATCCACCACGTTGTCTATCTCAAAGGTGAAAAAAAATCCAGAATTTCATAAGCTTTAAATTGTCGTCTACAACAAATTTCAATTTCAACCGGTCTAAAATGTTGCCGTCTGGTAACGAGTTAAGTAAAAAAGATGTGAAAAAAACCTCATATAGAAAAGGGTTTCGTAGATAAGACAATAGTTGTTAGGTTTTGAAATCATAATGATAAAAAAAAACTTCTTTTCGTGTTTATTTTAATATTTTTGTATCTAATTACAACTGATCGCTGGCTCCGCCCCTGACTCCGCTGGCCTAGCCCTCCGAACTCCGACAGGAAGTTCAACTTCATAATCAAACGGGTTATTTGAACAATTTGTTGCCAATAACATGTAACAAAAGAGTAATCTTATTGGTTTGCGACCTAAACGTCTTAACTGCAGCTTTGATAAGTTCATTCGTTCAATTATCTATTTTTATCAATTTATTTGCCTATGGTCTTTCTCAATTCAATTTCATCAATTTCAACGAAACGTTGTAAAAATTATCAGAAAAAAATGTTCGTAAAAAGCAAAGATTTTGTAACCTATATGTCGGCTACGATATCCTTTTGGCATTTATCAGCAATTACAGTCGGTTGAGGGTTGTCACGTAAAAGACAAACTAGCATTTTGGGTCTCATTATCGGTGATTGAAGTGAAATATTATTGACACAAGGGGACTCGTTATGTATATATCAACCATTTATCACGAGTCCGCAGAAATTTACTGTGGGAACGAAAACTAGAAACTAGTATTTATATCTATTACCATGACATCGTGTTATACGTGTTATAATTCAATTTTTAGTCTCGTCTATCAAAAACGGGCGATCTGATTGGCCGAAAAAATAATTCATAACTCCATGAACAAAAATTTGAGCACGCAGTGATTTTGTATGATTTCGCATAAAATAGTCCCATACAAAAAGATAACAAAATTTGTAAAGTTTCTGCTTTTTTCGCTCGATGCCATTAAACTATCAGAAATGAAGAGAATATTTTTTGTTTTCATGGAGGTATGAACCGAAAAAACTTATCACACTGTATGAATACGCGAAGTGTGATTCATTTCTTAAATACGTTAAACAAAATATACACGACAAAAAGTAATAAGTTGCGACCAGACTATTGTTAATACAGCTTGAGTAAAGCTGTATTTACGACATTTTGGTCGCCACTAACAAAATTCATAAAGCAGGTTTGCTTTCTTAACTAAAAATGTGACTGATTACACTTTAAAAGTACTTTATAATGGTCGTAAATTTACACAAGCTCGGAGTAATTATTCATTATTGAAACTGATCGAGAGAAGGATAGACCTTGTCTGTGCAAGGGATAAATATTTACATTCTTAACCCTTGTCATACTGAATTAAAATTGCTTTAAAATCAAAGGACTAACAGCACTGGAAAGTCATAATGATGGACAATATTTCTTTTTGAAATTAATTATTTAATCAACTCGTGCTTAAACGGGACAAAAAGGAGGTATAGACCAAGATCAGACTGCACTTATGTGCAGGATGATCCTTGTCTATACCTCCTGCCAAAACAGGAATATTCCGAGTTCAGCATGACAAGGGTTAAGTTTATGGGGGTAGCTTTGAAAATATACAGAGTTCTACCGAGAATGAGGGTTTAACACTTTTTTATTAACCCATACCTACACCATTCCGCCTTTTACGCACCTCGAATAAAGGGCTTCGGAAAACATTGTGGGCAATGAAGAAATTGCTTGCAACAAGCAATTTCTTCAATGTCCACAATGTTTTCTACCTTAAAAGACAAAGATTTTCAAAATTCCACCAACTTGAAATTGTCGTCTGCAACTTTTTCAATTTTGACCAGTCTCATATTTTGTTGTGGTGGTATGTGTTAAATACATGATGACAAGTTTTATCTAGAGTAACGAGAATTATAGCTTGTTCATTTTCATTTTCTCTTGAGAATTCGTACTGAACTTTCCCACAGAATAAATGATTTTAAAATCTGTAGCACCTGAGCGCTCTATGTATAGCTAATGACTCAACCTGCGATGACTATTTGAAATGTGAAAAGCAGATTAGTATCTCCCTTCACACATCTGTTAACCCATTCCCACACAATGACGCTTTTAGACTTCCCTCAAGAAAAACAATAGGGAAAACATTGTGTAAAATGCTTGTTTCTTCATGTTACACAGTGTTTTATACCCAGAAAGTTGAAAAAATTTAAATTTCATAATCTTGAAGTTGTCGTCTCGATTCGGACCAGTCTAAAATTTTGCCGTCTGGTAATGGGTTAAATTGCTGGAAATGTCACAGGCTCAAAGAATCATCGTGCAGCTCTTAACCCTTTATCGTTTACGGAATTTTAGACTGGCCAAAATTGGATGATGTTGCAGACGACAATGAAATGTGTAGGTATTTAGAAAAGAAATCATATTGTGTGGTATAGAATATAGTGGGAAAAGAATATTGGTACATATACTTTCTTCTTTTTCCACATGTTTTTCTCAACAATAAAATCACAGGGACGTAAAATCTAGAATCTATACAGAAAATGGTTTAGTGATAAAAATAAGACTACGCTATTTTACGTCCGATTTTCTCGTGGTTTTATTATGTTGTTGCCTTTAGAATAGACATGCTTGAATGTACTGAACTCTTCACAAGAAAATTTGTCACTTCAAAGACTTGATTCTAGGAAAGTTTTTCAAGCTCAACGTTTCCATATTTTTGTGGCACTAAAGTAGATATTCTGAAACTTTTGATCGATAATTAAGAAATGTCTAAAACCCCTGTCACACAAGGGTTGCAATCCCACGCCGCTCCCACGGCGGTCCAAAAATCTCCAGAGCGCTGTGAGGACGTCGTGACATCGCCATGATCGCTGCGGGAGGGCAGTGGGAGCGCCGTGTAATCGCATAGAGCGGCGAGGGATGGCGCGCACTTTGAACATGCACAAAACAATCGCCTTGGGAGCGCGGTGTGATAAGTGCGCAGTAGGAACGTCGTGAGATCGCTTTAGCAGCGCCACAAGGTCTCCTACAACGCCATAAGAGCGCCGCGATGTGAGCACAGTCAGAGCGCCATGGCAGGCAATGGCTATTGCACGGCGACTATACCACGTTCTATGCGCATCCCTTGTGTCTCTACTGAATTCTTAGCGCAGTGCAATCGTCGTGAGCGCCTAGTGCACGCACCGTGACGTCTCCGTGAGCGCAGTAGAAGCGCTTTAGAAGTGCAGTCAATCGCCGTAGGGACGCGATACATCGTCGTAGAATCGTCGAAGGAACGCCGTAGGAGAGCCGTAGCATCGCCTTGTATCTCTATTTTCCCGAAAATTATTGATGTTTTCCGGCGATCCTACGGCGTTCTGAAAAATGCTAGCGCGCCGCGCAATCGCAGTGCAATCGCCGTGTAGTGTGACAGGGCTTTCACATACATTTCCATGGTTCAGCGCGAAACAGTTGTAACTGTTGTGCTTATATAAGCAGTAACAACTGTTTCGCGCTGAACCGTCGATTTTCTTTCTTCTTTCAATGCAAACTTTGAGCTATTGTCAACAAGATCTTTCATCGTATGTGATTTTCCCGGTTTATCGACTCGTAATGGGCTGAATTTTATTCTTTCCTATAGATTTGGAGCAAAATTTAATTATACCTAAAAAGGGAGACGATGAGAGAAATAATACTACTACGTAGAATAAATTGAATTATCTATAAATGATGTCTTGACATCTCTACACACTAGGGATCTTAATGAGGATCAGAGTGAAATCGAAGCGTTAGATATGTCTGGCTGATTTAGGGCTTACTTTTCATAGAGGGCGTTATCCATTACCAGACGACAAAAAATTAGACTAGTCCAAAATCAAGGATGATGATAATTTTAAGTTGATATTAATTCAAATATTCTGTCAGTCTGTATGTAACACAAAACCGAGGCATAAGATATTGTCTTTCTCATTTAAAGCTTATTTTTTATAGAGAGCGCAACCAATTACCAGACGACAGCAATTTAGACTGGTCCAAAATAAAAGAAGATTGAAATTTCAAGTTTATATCATTTCTAATATCTCTGTCTTTGTGGGTATACGAAGTGTGAAATACTGTCTTAATGATGTTAGACTCACTTTTCACAGAGTGTAACCAATTACCAGACGACAATAATTTTGACTAGTCCAAAATCAAAGGAGATGACGATTACAAGTCGATATCATTTCAATTATCTCTGTTTTTCTGTACATAACGCAACATCGAGGCATAAGATAGTGTCTTGCTGATTTAAGGCTTACTTTTCTTATTTCTAGACGACAACACTTTAGACTGGTCCAAAACCACATTGTTTTCCTGAACCCTTCTCTTTAGTGGCGTCAAAAAGCGGGATTGTCAATTATAAAATGAAAATAATATTTAGTAGATCACATATGAAATTGGACATCTCGGGAATGATTAAAGCATTAACTCAAGGTATCATTTGCTAAATTCACACTCTGCCTTGGCACAATTTCATTCTTGATAAATTTTTGTGGTTTTTTTTTTTTTTTTTTTAATTGAAATTAGGAATTTATGCTTATTTGATGGTCAGTTGGGGTCCAATACCTCGGACCTACAGCTTCGGGGGTATCTAGTTAAGAGTATTTGGACGTCCAACGAAGATAGATACATTAAAATCCTTATATAACGATATCGTTAAATAGATGATTTCGCTTATAACGAAGTTGATTTCATGGTCCCCATGCTGTCTGTGAGCAAGGTTTGTCATCGGTAATATTCTTAATTACATTTTTAAGATAAACCGTTCTTTAGATTAAGATTTTTAAGCCGCTAAATAAGACTCTTCAGAATTCTGAATGAGGAATTTAAGCGTACTGCATTGAGTAAACGAGTAGCCTTGACGACGTCGAATATTTTCACTCAAAATATCAAAAACCGTACTGAAAGAAATCTCGAAATTCTTATTTAGTGGGATTTTTCATCTCGTCGAAAAGAATGTACCTCCGAAGTGCGTTCTTTTCGTCGAGAATTTTTTTTTTTTTTTTTAGATTTTTAAGAAAAAAGGGTTCTTTAGAAAAATATTTGATATTTTCACTCAAAATAACAAAAATCGTTATTAAAAAAGTCTAAAAAATCTTATTCAGTGGAATTTTTCATCTGGACAAAAAGAACGCACCTCAGGAAAGCCTTCTTGAATGACGTTACTTTTTTAACAACACTCAATTATTTTTAAACTTTACACAACACGATCTCTCTTCATATCTGTGATACATATTGATTTGACGTTACTTTTTTTTCTACGCGGTTAATTCTCCTGATGCGTATCATTCGTGTAGCCTGGTTGCTGTTGTCGTCGTCGTAGTCTTCGTTGTCGTCGTCGTCGACAGTTATACAAAAAGAAATTTAACCTGAAATATTGTAACCCGTCAAGACCTTTTGAGAATTAGAACAACTATTTGCAGAAGGACCTGCTCTACTTTTTACTGAAACTTTGTAGAAATGTTGATTGCGCAATGAATTTTGGCATAGCAGGGTAGGAATTTTTCCATTTAATATTCTTTGAAAGACCCCTTGTCTTTAAACAGTATTTTTACCTCGCATTCTTTTAATCGAAATTGATAGCAAACTTGGAAGGGCCTAAAGAAAAACGGACAATGACCCTCCTCCTATTGCCCGGTTATATAATAACTGTAGTTACAAGGTTCTGATATCCCACCAATTATGATGGTAATTGCTTTAAGCTAAACATTGTGTTATCCTTGAAAATGTCATTTACCAAAGAACTGGTGTTCTCGAAGACATTTTCCCTCGCATATGACAAAAAAGATGAATTATTTATATAGCCTTGAGACATACCGTTAATTATTGCCAAGGTTTCAACATTGCCGAGCCATGATAATGGTGTTTTAGACTTTAGCTGAATGAGTTTTCTTTCAAACTTTTTCCCTAGTATTATCTTAAACTAAACATATGCGAGTACATATGTACGTCTAGCCCCGGCGGCGGCACATATCCTCTCTGACATTTGTCTCTCACAAATGGGTGAACCTAATCGGGATGTAGTGGTAGTACTGTTGTGAGAAATACCAAGAATCTATTGTTGGGTGCTCCAGCCGCCGCGATATGACCGAGTTAAATTCAACCAATCAATGTAAGTCTAGCTTGGCAAAATTAAACTGGTCCTGATATTTATGCTGAACATATAATTAGGCTTATGGGAAGGAATTCGGCGATTCTGCGGTAAATACCGATCATATTCGCTGAAGTTACGTATGTCCTTACACCAAAAAAACAGGATTCCTGAGTAAGAACCTCTCGAAGTGTTTGAAGTATGGAAGACGCATGTCGTAAGAGGCGAAAAGAGTCGCCATTATTATTATTATTATTTTTTATTTATTTTTTTTTTATTTTTTTGTTCATTTATTATTTATCATCGAATATGCGTTTTGTTATTGTTGTCTTTTTTATTATCGCGTTTTATTTTAAACTGTCCTTAAAGGAGTATTGCTGTCGATACTTCGTACATTACCAATCAATTAATATATTATTATTAACATTTTTATTATTGTTGTTGTCTTTGTACTTTATGCTTTCAAAAGATGGTGTTTTCGCTGATGCATGTGATAATGATCTTCCAATTAACTACCGGCCAAATGGAATCATAAGGATTTTTTTCATTTATTTATTTATTCATTTTATTGTATTGCATTTTTCTTAAATTATTATAACTATTTTAATGCATCCGTCTTTGGGAGGTCAGAAAAAGTAATGAGTAACTTTAGAATAAGATTAAAGAAAGAAAAGAAAAAAATAGAACATTGGAAAGGTTTATTGATATCACTAAATGCAGTTTGTAATTCTATTTCTTCTTCATCGACTCCTTAGTTATCTTCTTTAAAGCAGAGTTTTTTCCCTTTATTTCGAGTACATATAATATGAGTTACATGACAAAATGTTTTGTCAATATAACATTGCGTGACTGTATCTACTAGGTTATAGAGTATATGTATTGTATTTTCGGCCCACATTGATCTCTCCGACTGACTGTCATCGTTTATTCTCATTTCTGGTTGTATATCGAGGCGTTAGAGCAAAAAACATACTATGGGTCTATACATTGTATAGACCCATACTATGTTTTTGATCTAACCCCTCGATATAATTTTCTCTGTCGTAAGCTCGTAACTCAGGCCTTTCCCAAATACATCTCTCGTCAAGCCGGAGCGACAGGATAAAACAACCACTTTATCTGAGGTTGGAAATAGTAATTTTCTCATATTCATTACATCACACATACATTCACACACACAACACTCTCTCACACATACACACACACGAATTAGATGGAGTATATTGGTTTCATTATGTCTGTCTGTCCGTTTGTATATCTTGTTCGTTTCCGTTCTCTACATCTAGAACAAATTGACCTTGAATAATTTAACATCATGTAATTGTTGCCAAAGATCCAAGAAATAGCCCTGTTATTTTAGTTCACGTAGACAAACGGTCAAGGTCACAATTTTGATCGAAATCCGTTTCCGTACTCTAACTCGTCTAAGCCATTTGACCTTCGACATTGAAGTTGCCAAACCAACAATAAAGGTAAACAAAAATGGCGGCCTATTTCGGAGTTGATACGCTCAGGTCCGGACTGAATAAATTATTTGATTGGTCAGTTTATTCCTTTATTGACAGACGCGATTGGTCAATTCTGATTGATTCTACTGATAAATTCATTCATTTATTTCATAAATTGTTTGGGTTCTTTTACGAGTTATAAAGATCGCAGATCTAATCCTGCCAAGCATGACTTGTGAAATATTGTTTTGTGGCCCTGTTTCGATTTTTGTATAAGTAGTATTAGTGTTATTTATTATCACTATTATCATTTCTTTGTTGTTGGTATTGTCGTTATTTTGTTATATCCTAATCACCACGTGGAAATGTTGTACTCGAATGGCCATCTCTGTTCATCTGTCCGTCCGTCTGTTGAAATAATTTTGTCCGGATCTTTTTTCCTACAATTATTGCAGGAATTGCTCTAAAATTTACATTTGATACTTGTGTACGTGTGAAATTTAGCATGTGTAATTTTCCTTTTCCTATTATTAACGGTTCTGAAATTATCTTTCATTGAACTTGTAATTAATGCCGAACTATGGTTGTCCGGAGCATTACTCCCTATGTATTATATGCTCTGAACTCAAATTTACTCATAATAATCCTAATGATATGAAGTTGTGTATGTCTTCTTTCCAAGACCCCTACTGTGATTTGTCTGAGGTTTATATCCCCTTTAAGTTTTAATTTGCACTAAATTATTGTATTTCAGAGCAATACTTTTACAATTTGCATGTTCTAGGCTCAAATTAATACATAATGTTCCTGTTACTATGAAATTATGGTCTATTTTTATGATTTTACTGTTTTTAGTTTTAGAATTATATCCTCTTGAATTTTGAGATTTTGGCTAAATGACTGGTTAATTATGTTTTTGAAAAATGACCCTGATATTTACATGATTTGTAGATAAAAAATATTGCATTTTTATGGCATTAACCTGCCATTTATATATCTAATATTTCTGGTAAATTTGCTGAAACTTCACTGTTTTTTTTTTTTTTTTTTTTTCATATAGGACCAGAAACTATACAAAAGGCTTGATCTGGAACATTGGTACCATTTACTATTATGTGATAAGCAAACTCTTTTTTTTCTCAATGTTTTTGTTTGTTTTTGTTTTGTTTGTTTGTTGTTGGTTTTGGGGTGGGTTTTTTTTTTCGTTCGTTTTGGGGTTTTCTTTTGTTTGTTTGTTTGTTTTTATCTTTTTTCTTACTTAATTTTTAAATTTTAGCGAAATTTGGAATGTCGTCCGCAACTCCATTCAGTTTTGACCAGTCTATCATTTTCTCGTCTGGTAGCCCTTTCCTGTTTTTCAAAATTTTAGACTTGTCCAAATTCGAATGTTCTGTGGATGAAAGTTGTAAATGGATTTAATTTGAAAAAATAACCGTTTAGTAGGGTAGAAAACATTGTGGAAAAAGAAGAAATTGCTTGTAACAAGCAATTTCTTCTTTTTCTACAATGTTTTATCATTTACAACTATATAGGGACGCTAAAACAAGGGAATGAACAGGAAATGGTTAACAAGTTATTACATAGAATACATAATGCTTTTTTTTATAATAAAAAATATCATACTTTCCAGTACCTTTTATTTTTACAATTGTGCTAGATTTGAAGGAAAATTAATAATCAGGATTGGCTTTTCCCCAATATTTGATACACAAATGGAACGGAATGATATCCGGGGGAATAATAAAGTCAAACAGTGATACGTACAAATTACAATTTACTGCTGAAATAAGAGATAGAACGATTTTCGTCTTCGGTAATTCTGCGAAATTTACGCGAGAATCTAGTCGGCTCTCAAATACCAAATACCAATTTAAATGGAAAGACCTTTCTTCGGCGCCTTGATTTACGCAAAGATAGAGGCTTGTCGATATTTTTTCTAAGCATTGTTAGATCTACATTCAGTTAAAGGGAAAACGAAATTAACGAATCGCTGGCCCCGCCCACTTGGCTCTGATAGGAAGTTCAACTGTAATATAAACTGCATTATTTTGTAAAATTAATGGTCAATCAATTGTAACAAAAATAGTCGGTTGGAGACCTAAACGTGGTACCTACAACTTTAATAAGCTGTAGTTACGACCTTTGAGTCGCCAAAACCAGCAAAAATGCATATCATAAATGCCGAACTATGCTTGAGTTCAAAATACGAAGTTCGGTCTAAATAATTGATTTGATTGGTCAATTAATCTTTTGATTGACAGTCGAGGTCCGTAAATTTCACCGTAAGTTTGTGCTGCCATGGCTATAATTTATTTTAATTTTTTACTTCTGTCAGTGATTAACAAACAGCAAATAGCAGAAACAAAGTGATCTTTTCTTAGAGACAAATAGATAAAAAAAGAACGGTTAGTTTCTGTATTTGCTGTTTATTAAATACAGGTGAATATTGACGGCAAAAGCGATAAATCGTTCTTATTGATGGATTTAAAACTATATCATGTCGCTTCTAATGGCTTTTGCTTACTTTGATGGGTCTTACATGCCGGTATTGCTTAATTGTACGAAATTCGTTTCTATTGGGGGTGGGTAATGTTCTTATAATCTTTTCTTTTTTAATTGATTGTTTGTTTGTTTGTTCACTCGTTCGTTCGTTTGTTTGTTTGTTGCTTGATTGTTTGGTTGGATGGATGTATGGATGGATGGATAAATGGATGGATAAATTGATGGATAAATTGTTTAGGTATTTGGCTTTCAAAATTCGAATAGAAAGGTAATTCCATCTACTATATTGATTTTTTTTCGAAAAGCTTATTCTAATTGGCTGTCTCTGAGTCCCGAGTTCCCAGGAGATCAGTTGTGGCTTACTGGGTCATGTGTGTTCGTCTGCGATTTCCTTAAAATTTCGGACAGTCTTACGTTCGTCTTCTAATACTGGAAACAACTGTTAAGTTCCCTAAATCGGGGGGGGGGGGTTAACAGGAGCCTGAACTAAGCGAATTTAAAATGAAAAAAAAAATAAACAAATATATCAACACATCAAATAAAGGATTACTACGGAGGCGGGAAATTGAACTTAGCTTTACTGAAGCTATTTTTTGGTACAAGGCAACGAAACAGAAAAAGGGACAAGTGATATATTGAGAAAAGTACGGAACCCCTGATGTGACATTTCAGACTTTTTTAATTGTTCAAATGATCAAAATTATTTCGAAATTATGAAATGTCATTTAGATATTTTGAAGAGTATTTCGTAATTACGAAATAGTATTTAAAAAGGTTTTCTTGTATTTTCTATTTACAGGCGATATCGGAGACAGCCCTTCGGGACGCTAAAAAACTCGTGCTCAATGCTTTTGATGAGAATAACGATGGACGTATTGATATATCCGAGGTAAGGGAATCTAATAGACGAGGAAGTCTATTCGACTGGTCTAAATTGAAGAAATTCACACTCGACAAATAATTTTTGCACGTTTAGTATCGTTTGTGTTGGAATAGTAGGAAAGAGACGGTGTTGATAAAGGAAAATGCAGTTAAATCTAATTGTTGCTAAAATTATTGGTACCTTGGTTAAAGACGATTTCTATAATTATATTCCTTCCACAGAAATGTCTTATTTTTCATATTTTTCTAGATTAAAGTATGATTAATGATCAAAAACAAAAAAAAGGGACAATGAATCGGAAGTTGTGTGAGATTTGCCGCTTTTTATTCATTATGCTCCCCAAAAAGTGAGCATATAACCGCCGCTTTGTCTGTCCGCTCGTCCTTCCGTTTTCCGTCCGTCCATTAACCCCCATATCTCCCAAATCCTTGGGCCTAAATTGAATGAAACCTCACATATGAATTCCTTATGATATTTCGCCGAGGTTTTTTATGTTTGTTTGTTTGTTTTGTTGTTGGTTTTTTGTTGTTGTTTTTGTTTGTTTGTTTGTTTGTTTTTGATAGCTCCAAGGTCAATGTGACAGTTCAAGGTCAGTTGATTGATTGAATGGGGTTCAATTTTGACCTTTGATTTTGAACTTGGGTGGATAATCGTAAACCAAAGTGGGATTACAGCTGGAGGCTAGGAAAGGAAGAAGTGGTAGTGCTGGTGTAAGAAATAACAGCAATCTATTGTTAGGTGCTCCAGCCGCCGCGATATGACTGAAATACTGTTAAAAGCGGCGTTAAGCCCCAATTAATCAATCAATCAATCAATCAATAAAAATAATTCGAAATGTGTTAAACTAGTATGACCTGTCGCGCTAACAGACGTCCTCGAAGAATGCTGTAAAATAGAATACATATCCTTTAACCCTTTCCTGTTCAATCCCTGTTTTTTACGTCCCTGTGATTCTATAATACAAAAAACATTGTAGAAAAGAAAAAGCAAAAAGCATTTTTTTCTTTTCCCACATTTTTTTCTGCTATTCTGAATTATTATTTTTCAAATAAAATCAACTTCAAATTTTCGTCAACAAAACCTTTGAATTCGGACGGTTCTAAATTTTTGCAAAACAGGAAAGGGTAAATGCGAAAAAGAGACTGTCTGAGAAGTAGAAAAACTATCTACTCTAGTCAGCCTGCGTGAACATTGGCAAGGATTGAGACGTTTCACAAAGTGGAGTGCTCTTTTTTTCCCCAATGAAATAACATTTACAAGGATTTTTGAATAGTTTTAAAATTTCGTTTTATCACGAACTAAGACTACCATAAAACGTTTGAAGTGAGCGATTAAAAACATAATTAGAGAGGATGATAGAATTTCTAAGGAGAATTCCGGGTTCTTAAAAATTCACTCGGTGTCTTGTTATAAAAGTTCTTCCGCTAATTGATCTCGTTCGTGTCCATTAACCCTTTCCCGTTCAAATCCGGGGTTTTATGTCGCTGCGATTTTATACTCGAGAAAAAACATTGTGGAAAAAGAAAAGATTGCTTGTAACAAGCAATTTCTTCTTTTCCCACAATATTTTCTACCACATAGAATGGTTTCATTTTAAATTGAATCCAATATTCATTGTCGTCTGCAACCTTTTTCAATTTGGACCAGTCTTAAATTAAAAACAAAACGGTAAAGGGTTGAATTAGCAACATGTATGATACCAGTAGAAGCTTGGTATTACAGATACTTCTGATTAAACTCTGGATCTTCCCACCAACCCACATTTCTTAACATACGTTCTTTTCCATACAGCTATCCAGCCATGCATTTAGACCGACTAAAGACTGACACATATTTTATTATGTACTACCACTACATCCTTTCCTGGCCTCCAGCTGACATCCCACTTAGGTTTACGATTATCCACCCAGTGGTGAGACTGTAATTACATAATGTAGGTTGAATCGTTAAATATAATATACCGAGAATACTGTGTAACCCGTTCCCGTTTTTTGAAAGTTTAAACTAGTCCAAACTGAAAGAGGGAGCAGACGAAAAATAAAATTGGATGTAAATTGAAATGAAACCATCCAGTGTGGTATAGAAAATATTGCAGGAAAAGAAGAAATTGCTCATTACGAGCAATTTCTTCTTTTTCCACAATATTGTCTCAAATATAAAATCACATCTATGTTAAATCCAAGTTTGAAAAGGAAAGGGAAGACGGTAACTGATTTTACCATATTTATCTTTTCATTCGCGCGTTTACTGTTTTGTCTTTTTCGATTTGTCCTATAGTTCCCATCTGCATGACAATATGACAATTCACATATCTATTCCTTCATTTATTTTTCAGCTTGCTCAGATTTTACCGATGGAAGAAAATTTCCTCCTGCTTTTTAGAAGAGACCATCCTCTCGACTCTAGTGTGGAATTTATGAAGGTACGTGATTAACTTTGTCTTGCGTTTATCGCTTAACAGACGAATAATTTAGGCTGGTATTTGAAACTTATTGCAGACAACAAATCCATGGTATTGTAAGGCGTCACAAGTGTCTCTCCGGGAATTGTTACAAAGTGGCGGATCAAAGGCACTTAGGAAGATGATTTTCCATTTAAAGTATATCTCGTAAAATATATGGATTAGCATAAAAAGCCGTTAGTATTAAAAGTATCGACTAATTTTCGCACTGTGCCAGTTAATTAACCCATTACCAGATGACAAATTTTTAGACTGGTCCAAATTGAAAGGAGTTGCAGACGACAATTTAAAGATTATGATTTTTTATTTTTCACCTTTCTGGGTAGAAAACATTGTGGAAATTGAAGAAATTGCTTATAACAAGCAATTTCTTCATTTTCCACAATGTTTTCCAATGCTTTTTTTTACAAGAGGGGCGTCTAAATGCGTCATTGTGTGGGAATGGGGTAAAGGCACTCGGCGACAATCATTTTCTCACAACATACCCGGGCTGGTACGACAATGCCATAAAACACAAACCAGTCCAGTAAGATTGCTTTCTTTTCAAAATGTCAACAGTCCCTCGTTAATGCATACAAATATCATCTCCTTAGTTCCCGATCCCATCGAGAGTACATCTGGGCTCGAGATTATAAAGCTTTATTCGTATTCAGTTAAAAATTTACTCGAACTTTAAGCTTAAATAAGTGTAGTGTTTCAATGGTAACAGTAGAACTGGGTTATAAATTATAATTTATCAATATCGTGTTCCATTTTCACTCACATACCGTAGAATTCAAACTATTATACATCTTAATTTTCAATCGAATTTTGAGTAAGCTCTTAAATGAGTACGAAAAAAGTTTTATAATCTCGGGCCCTGGAGTCTTCTGATTATCTCGGGCCCTGAAGTCTTCTGATTACAACGCAAATTATTAACAATGTTACTCCATACGTGTGTGTGTATTTCAATTTATTTATGAGCGACACCCCCAAAAGACGGTTAGTTGTTACGGGGGATAGTGCAAGGATACAGGACGAAACCACTGAGAGCTCCGCCTGGTTCTTTAACATGCTCGATGGATAGCATCGTCACACGGGGCCTCGGTTTAACGTCTCATCCGAAAGACAATTATATGTGTTAGTTGATAAGGTCAGTCCAGGGCTCGTAGCCGTGATCTTGAGGTTTGAAGTCAGGTGCTCTACCAACTGAGCTAATCGGGCTGACTACTGTATACGTATTTATTGTGCTCGCTTTGTATACCAGGTAGAATATCTGTCTCAGATCAGCGAAATGAAACTTGTTATACAGTAGACTTATTTTGACATTTAAAGGTAAACGACAGAGACTATTGGTCTAGAGATGTACATAGTATCTATAATTTCTGAATGGAGTGGCTATCTTGATAAGTTATTAAAGATTAACCGAAGAACAAGGGCTTGGGGTTGACACAGTTCTGATTTCTCTTAACCTTATCCCACATAATCCCTCTTTTTTACGTCCTCCAAGCAATTTCTTCATTATCTACAATGTTTTCTACCTAAAGATACATTTTTTTTTAATTTCATCACTTGAAAATTGTCGTCTGTTACTTTTTAAACAAATTTGTCATCTGGTAATGGGTTAAACAGATATTGAAACTGAAAGTCGTGCATCATGAATGCATTATGATGGCGGTATTTAGGCCTATAATGACATGACTTTTTTCACATTTTTTTCCAGAAAAAACCTCTTTTGGTTAATAAAGAGCTTATTTAACAAATACTTACCTACTATTAAAGGGGGTATTTAGTAATATTCAGGTAAACAACATAGATTTCATTTTCATATTCATATAGATTTTAGACTGGTCCAAATTGAAAGAAGATGCAGACAACAATTTCAGGTTGATGAAATTCTAAAACTCCTAGTCTTTTGAGATAAAAAAAAAAACATTGTGGACATTGATGAAACTGCTTGAAACAAGCAATTTCTTCTTTGTCCACAAAGTTTTCCAAAGCTTTTTTCTTGAGGGGCGTAAAAAGGAGGGCCTGTGTCGGAATTGGTTATAGCAAAAACCTGTCATATCGTAAGTGTACGTGCGCTGTCGGTGTTTACCTATTTGTGAATTTTAGAAGCTGTTGGCGGACACTTTTTTCCTGTGGTCACAGGCATAAAGGTTTTGTGGTTCTCGGTGTACACTACATACTTCAAACGTTAAGTCAAGCACTTTTTCACATTTGTGGTAGTAACAACTCTCTCGCAGTACAAAGAACACTCCATTTTCAATTCTTTGTCACAGTAATTGCTGATTTTGAAGTAAAGACGTAAAATATGGTGTTTTTCCCTCTTCAATTTTTTGGTGATCGTTGCGGTTGATATCAGATGCAAATTCTGAGAAGAATATGGACATTTACTAGCAAAAAACATACTACCGGGATTGCCAACTGAGACTAATAACACTATCTTTACTTCATGTTAATCTTTATTTGACGAGATATCACGTCGAAACTGAGCTACATTTTTAGCGTTGAATTATCCCATTCCCACATAACAAAATTTTCAACCGGTCCAAATTCAAAGAACGACAATTTCAAGTTGATGGAAACTTAAATTTTTCGTCATTTTGGATATTAAACATCGTAGAAAATGAAAAAAATGCTTGTAACAAGCATTTTTTTCCATTTTCTACAATGTTTTGCAAAGCCTTTATCTCGAGAGGTGTAAGAATGGATTGTGTGGGAATGGTTTATCCACAATCTTATAACGATTTCCGAGTAGATACCTATGACGCCTAACAGTACTGTGATAATGAACTTTCCCAAAACCATGGAGATTTTTAATACCTTAATAGTCAGGTTAAAGGAGTACGTGACTGGAATTTCGAAATTTCGAATTGCAAAAGTTCGGTCGATAATTAATTGATGTATGGAGATACTGTATTTTGCCATAAACCTATAATTGGATGTTCTATCCACCGGTAACTTTCAAATTTGAGACGGTCGTAAAATATACTAAGTAGCGTGGTTTTATTCCTAATTTGCAATGAAAGTGTAATCTACTCTGCAAAACGATGTATTTAACCCTTTCCTGTACAGCCCTGGTTCGTACGTACGTGCGATTTTATACTTAAGAAAATAGGGTGAAAAAGAAGAAATTGCATGTGACAAGCAAGTTCTTCTTTTATCATATTTTTTTCTACCGAATATGATGGTTTCCTTTCAAATTGCACTCACTTTTGATTGTCATCTACAACGTCTTTCACATTGGGCCAGTCTAAAATTTCGAAAACGGGAAAGGGTGAAACATATTTCTTATTTCTATTATAATTCCGCGAACAAGTTGGAAGCGTTTCATTGAAAAAACTAGTTTAGAACTTTTACACGACTTTGCTGATTCAGAGTCTTTAAAATTTTTTAGACTGGTCCAAATTGAAGAAAAATGCAGACAGCAATTTTAGGTTGATGGAAACTTAACATTTTTTCGTCATTTTGGATAGAAAACTGTGGACAATAAAGGAATTGCTTGAAACAGGCAATTTCTTCTATGTCCACAATGTTTTCCAAAGCTTTTTATTGGGGTGCGTAAAAGGGAAGGATTGTGTGGGAATGGGCAAAGTAAAGTACTTTATTTCACGACAATCCTTAATAAAGCTGACGTCATACTATAGGAAAAATTAATATTTCTGAGGATTTCGAACTTTTTTATCGTTTTGATATCACCATGGGAATTCAGTAAAAGTTCTAAGAAAGTGCATTCAACTCGTTATCCTTTTTTATCACAACTTGTGAAGTTTCATGTTATAGAGGCTGTTGTCGCCATCCTTCTTTACTCTGTTCCATGTAAGCAGTTTTTATTAACCCTTTCCAGTTCAATTTTCAGTTTTTACGTCCCTGTGTAATTTTTTACTTTAGAAAACATTGTAGAAAAAGAAGAAATTGCTTGTAACAAGCAATTTCTACTTTTATCACTATATTTTTTCCCCTTCTGAATGATTATTTTCAAATAAAATCAACGTTAAATTGTCGTCTGCGAAACCTTTGAATTTGGACATGTATAAGATTTCTCTATACAGTAAAGGGTTTAGATCGAGGAAATCGTTAGCATCATTACTCTTATAAGGACAGCCTAGAAATTTGTTGTTGGTGGTTGTGGTTGTTGGTTTTTGGTTGTTGTTGTTTGATTGTTTTAATAATTGGTTCCTGTTTACTCGTTTCGATCTTGCGTAAAAGGCTTTCAATAAATTGAATCTAGTCGGTGGCCGAGCAAAATGTCGTAACTACAGCTTAAATAAAGCTGTAGTTACGACATTTTGCTCGCGCACCGACGAAATACATGTTGTGATATTGGTATGTCTAACTACGCTCACTGAGCCCCGACAAGGAAGTTTGACTGAGATATCAATCAACGTTAATTTGTAAATTACATCGAAAGGGACATGGATCTTTAGTTGTTTTGGCGACACAAACGTCAGAATTATAGTTCGAATAAACTTTTTACGACGTCAATGTTGCCGAACGAACGAAACTGCTTGACATGAAAGTCGGGAAGGGGCAATATTTTCTTCCGGTTAATATAAGTGATTCGTCAGTAGATTTTTTTTTGATACCTTTAATTACAACTAAAATTATAGACTGTAACTTATTTGTTGCAGAGGGACTCATTGTAAATAAGTTCTTCATTGTATTGTTTCGTATGATAATTTCTTATAATATGCGATTTCTCCCTTTTTCACAATGTTTTCTATCCTATTTGCCACTTATTTTCTGATTTTAGCACGGTTTGAAATGTCTTCTGCAATTCTTTTGAAGTTAAAAAATCTTTAATCTAAATCAACGTTATCGGGGGGGGGGGGTCTTCACGAAATTCGTATCAAACATAATGTCTAGCTGCCCAATAACAATCGTAATCAGTCTGTCTAGCAAGGGTAGAATTATTTTGCAGCCCCTACAAGCTTTTCAATGTAACCGATGACCTAAAAAGGGTCATCAAGGAGTTTTGTTTCATAAAGAAACAGGATCTAGATCATGTCAATTGACGGATCACAGGCAACGCCCATTAATCGATAAAAATGGTTTACTTTGTAAAATCTATTGCCAGTCAAGTGTAATGAAAAGTAAACTGTTTGGCTAGTGACCTTTATGTCGAAACTAGTTTGAAAAAGCTGTAGATAAGCCGTTAACGTCGCAAAAATAACAAAATAATTCACGTAAATATCGGTCAATGACGGGGTTCAATCTTCATTTCCGGTCTAAATGAACGATTTATTTGGTCGGTTGATTCTTTGATTGACATCGCGATCAGCCAGTTACCGCTAATACTTCACAATGAACATGTATTGTAAATGGGCATTTCTGAATTCAGAAGGTCTGCCATAAGCGAAAAGTTTCGACGATTGTTCGCCTGTGCAAGTGACCAATCGCTGACCCCGCCTACTGACTGCCTACGCTCCGCCCATTAACTCCGACAGGAATTTTGGCTTCGATTGTTAACGGCGTTATTTTGCAGAATAATGACCAGTAGCATGTAACAAAAAGGTAAAATAGTTGGTTTTTTACCTAAACGTCGTAACTACAGGTTGAATAAGATGTAGTTACGACGTTTAAGTCGCCAATCCAACAATAAAGATTAACAAAAACACCGGCCAATGTTGGAGTTGAAAAGCTCAGGTACAGAAATTGATATTCTGTTAATATTTCCAAAGGAAAAAAATTAATGATTTTTAGTATTTAATCCCTTGAGAAGTAGTTGTATTCGAAAAGGATGGTAAAACTAGCTTTTCCTAAAAATGAAAAGTCGAACGTCATTGATGAAAGGATTCATTCTACCTTTCATATCGTGAACAACTTAAGTTCCGCCACTCGTGAAAATATATCTCGGTTGTCCTACCAATTAAAGATCAATCGACTTTACACTAAAAAAAAAAAAAAAGATTATCCTCTCTGTATTAGATGTTTGTTATTTGGATGGATAAGCTTGGACCCGGATCAGTGATCTGTCCCTTAAAGTTTTACTCCTTTTACATCGATTTAGATGGGTAGGCTAATTTTAAAATTATCCATTGCTTTTTAGGTCTGGAGAGAATATGATAGCGATCACAGTGGTTACATAGAAGCAGACGAACTCAAAGTAAGACCCTTTCTCTCTCAGGAACTCTCTCAGGAACTCTAAGGCATTTTTGCGATTGTTTAACAAAATTATCAATTCACTTAACTTTCTATGTGAAAAGTAATTAACCCATTCCAACACAGTGGAATTTTAGACTGGTCCAAATTGAAAGAAGCTGCAGACGACAAATTCAAGTTGATAGAATTTTTAATATTTTCGTCATTTTTGGGTAAAAAACATTGTGGATAATGAAGAAATTGCTTGATACGAGCAATTTCTTCATTTTCCACAATGTTCTCAAAAGCTTTTTTCTTGAGGGGCGTAAAAAGGAGGGATTGAGTTGTAATGGGTTAATCAAAATATACACGTGACCTGATAGGGACCAATAGAGGTCCACCTGAGGTCGCGTTCTGAAAATAATGATAGTAAGGAAGCATGGTCATTCAAACTTTATAAGATCTACGAGCAAAAGAATCAACTGTAACTAGTGCAGTCCAAACATTTTCGGGTCCGACCGAGATGTTCTTTGATAATCATTTTAGTTATAAAAAAAAAACAATGGACAAAATTAATGTGTAGTGTGATTACCTCTTTATTCTTCCAGATTTTTTTTCCCTTTTCGCTGGCCAGGTCTCGTACCGTTTGATTGCAAACTCCATTTAATATAAATTTTCATTTTTTATTTCGCGTGCTTATATTTATCAATAAACGGGGTCTGTTCTTTAGACGTTTCGAAAAACACATCAAACTGCTTTGATATACGAGTCATTGGATCAGATGGCTTATTTATTCAAGCTGTTGCTAGTTACATATACCTAGACTGGTTTGCGCAATGCTTCCGAATATTTCAGAATTTTCTGCATGATTTACTGGTCCAGTCCAACAGAGAAGCGGAAGTGACGGAGGAAGAGTTAATAGTTTATGCAGATACAATGGTGAGTATGACGACACAAATTTTTTATTGGTCCGTAAGCCTGTAATAAATGACGGATCGCCGGTCACGCCCACTGACCTCTGACATGACGATTCGAAAGAGACATCAAAGGACATTATTTTGAATAGTTCATGATAAAGAACATAAAATTTGAAGCAAATCGTTAGTTAGCGACCTAACTGTGTTAACTATTAGATAAATAAGCAGCAGTGATGGCCTATAAGCCGCTGAACTAACAAAAATACTTCACATAAATGTCAGCCTATTTCGGAGTTCATAGTTAACTTCCGGTGTGAATAATGACTTGTCCATTCGTTTATTGTCTTATAAACCTATTCCCAAACAATGACGCTATTTGACGCCCCAAACAAAAATGTTTTGAAAAACATGGTGGATAATTGTTTCAAGCAATTTCTTCAATGTTCACAATCTTTACTACATTAAAAGGCAAAACAGGTTTTTTTTTTTTTTTTTTTTAAATTACATCAAAATTCACTTCAGCAACAGTCTAAATGTGTCGTGTGGTAATGGGTTTAGATAATCCCTTCACAGTCTAAACCAAAATGATGTGAATTTCACACGTTGATCTAAATTCACCACAGCAAATTTTGTCTGAAGTAAACAACATTTCTGTTTCAATCGGACTGAAAATTCGTCTTGTTTGGCAAAAAAAGTGTTTACAAACGAAAAGGGTGTTTAGGGACTTTTGCAACAAAATCAAATTCTGTAACTAAGAAAAACTAATCGAATTAGCTGTAATTAGCTAAGAGGTATCAATACAACTTTTGCTGGAAACTAATTCCTTCGAGATTTGATGGGGAGTTTGGTTCGGATTTATCTAGAAACCCTGTATATTTTTTACAAGACAAATGGAGTAAATCATAAAACATACCAGTACCCGAGAGAACGCGGATCAAACTGCATATAGGGCTTCTAAAACAATCAAAGTATTTAACATATTATTACACAACCCTGCCTTTTACTTGCTGGGAAAATAGTTGAATAGATAATTATGAGGAGAGAACGTTTTCCTCTACACGCATTCTTTCCCACCTTATATGTTTTTTTTTACAAAATAATTTTACTATGAAATGCAATCTGCAGGCTGTTCAATTTTGACTTTAAAAGGTGAGTTTAACCAATTCTCACTCAATGACACTATTTGACGCCTCTTAATAAAAACAATTTGAAAAACATTGTCGGAAATGAAGAACGTTTGTAACAATGACTTAAACCAATTCCAACTCAATGACAATTTTTGACGCCCCTAAAGAAAAACAATTTAAAAAACAATGTCGGAAATGAAGAAATTGCATGTCATCTGCAACTCCTTTCAATTTGGACCGGTACAACATCTCAACTTTGAAATGCAGTCTACAGCCTGTTTCATTTTGACAAAATAAAATCAGTTTAAGCTATTCCTCAACATTCTCAGCGTTGTCCTGAGTTTGTTCCCTTGAAATTGGAATCATTTTTCTCTCTTTCGGGACTGGCCAATTCCAACACACCCAATCTCAGGAAAGACAATTGAGAAATATCGCGGAAAATGAATGAATTACATGTAACAAGCTATTTCTTCATTATCCATAATGTTTTCTACACCAATAGACAAAAAAAAATTAATCGTGTCATCACTGTCGTCAAAGCGTCCTTCAATTTGTACCAGTCGAAAATGTTCTCGTGTGGTCATGGATCAAACAGTGAGCTTTGTAGTAAAATTAAAATGTTTTTGTTGTTGCTTTTTTGTGTGAGTGTGTTTATGTGGTTTATTTTGTTATTGTTGATGACGATGTTGTTTTCATTTGCAAATAAAACACAAAAAGATGCAATTTTCTTATTAAAAAGAAAAACTGAAATCCCCTGAGATTTGCACGATATAAAAAAAATGGCATTGTTTAGAAAATGTTATACGTGGGTGAGATCATCAGGTATTTCCAAGACAATGTTGCCTTTTTACAGGTGCAGTTAATTATCTATTAAAGTAGAGACAATAACGTTAAAGTTCTTATGTGGAATAAAGTTTCACAAGAAATCAAGAACTGCTGAGTAAGGATTTTAACTAGATTGAATAGTTTCATGACAGAGGGCGTGTTTTATTACCGTCATGTTTTTCATGCTTTTCAGTTACAGCTATTTGACTTCAACAAGGATGGAAAACTGCAACTCAGCGAGATGGCAAAGTACGTGACTATTTTCTTCTCTTTAACCTATTACCAGACAGCAAAAAAATGGACTGGTCCAATTTGAAAGAATTAGCGGACGACAATATAGAAGTTATGAAATTTTAGATTGTTCAACTTTTTGGTTGGAAAATAATGTAGAAAATGAAGAAATTGCTTGTTACGAGATTGTTTTTCGGGGGGGCGTCAAAGAGTGCCATTGTGTGAGAATGGGTTTAAATACAGTTAGTTATAGACAATCCCGAAGGTGAAAAGATTTTCGACTGTTGCGAGCATGCGTGGACAAGACCGGTTCACTAGGATCGAAACTTAATGTTTGGTTGACTTTCCTTATATGGACTGACGTTTCTTTCTTAACATTTTTTAAAGACACGAATTTATGAGAAAGAAGTTTTTTTCAATTAATATTCAGGCACATATCATAACTGGAAGTGCCAAATTCATTTTCTTAAAATCTCTATGATGCCATGAATGACGCAATAATGTGGATCTATACCTTTTTGTTCATCCGCTCTCATTTTTAATGCCCCAAAGAACCGAATTCAGCAAACTCATGACAACATAATTGCTTCTAAGGAAGAATAAAGTCGAGGAAATGTTGCAGAAAGGGGAAAGATTGCATGTCGTTTTCAAATGATGTTGTATATAACATGTAGTATTACATGTAGAATTTTTGTTTCATACAATTGACCAATCGCTGGCCCCGCCTCTGCCACGCCCATTGACTCCGACAGGAGGTACCGCCTCGAATTTAAACGGCGTTATTTTACGAAATGTATGGCTAGTAGCTTTTAACAAAAGAGTAGAACAGCTGTTTGGTGACCTAAGCGTTGTAACTACAGCTTGAAAAAGTTGTAGTTACGACGTGTAAGTCGCCAAACCAACTATAAAGGTTGACAAAGAAATGGCAGCCGAACTCATTTCTGGTCTCAATGAATGGCTTCATTGATCGACTGGTTATTTGATTGACATCTCGATTGGTCAATTTCAAGGGTGTTCTGTATCTTTATGGAGCAGTGTAGTATGGTCAAAAATGACATTTGGGGATATTCTAACCTTTGTCAGGCTGAATAAATTACCTTACTAAATTGCTGTAAAATCAAAGGGATGAAAGCGCTGATAGAACTTGTACAAAAAACTATTACTTTTAGAAATCAACTTCATTAACAACTCTGTCAGGAAAATTACTAGCAGGTGTAGACCAAAATCAGACTGCAGTTATTAACCTAAACGTGACAACAACCGCTGTAGTTACTACATTTAAGTTGCATTAAATTCATCACGGAAAACTTCGACCAGTGTTGGTGTTCAAAGTTTCTTTCCGATCTAAATGCATTATTTGATTGGTTGATTGATTCTTCGATTGTCAAACGTGAACCGTCAATTGACCATTCACGGCTGACGATCAAATAACAAGTCGATCAATAAAATCATTCATTTGGTCCAGAAATGAGTTTTGAACTCCGACATCGGCCGTTATTTCTGTTAATCTTTCTTGCTGGTCTTGCGGCTTAAACGTTGTAACTATAGCTTATTCAAGCTGTAGTAATGACATTTAGGTCACCAACCAACTATTTTTTGTTACATGCTAATGACCTTAAACTTTGCAAAATAGCACCGTTTAAAATCGAAGCGGGATTTCCTGTTGGATTCAATGGGCGTGGTCAACGGGGTAAGTAGGCGGGGCCAGCGACTGGTCATTTGAGATACATGTAGGGCTGAATTTATGACATCTTTCAAAACACTTGAAGTTTTGCGGTGATGGGCTAATGGAATGGTAAAATTGAGAGTGGAAAAGAACTTTAAGTGATCTTAATTATCAAGGAAAGTATCCTTTACCTGAAATTTAATACACAAAAAATCGCATTATTCCGCAAATTGTGCGTATTTCCATGACAACTTGAAGTGCGGAATCTGATATGATAAAGTGCATGAAACATTAAAATGGATTTTAAAACACGCTGAGCTTCTTAATGCGTCGTAAAAACCTAGCAAACAATAGAAAATAGTAGGCAAACACGACACGGTCTTTGATAGAAAATCGTTACATTCGTTGTGTTTGGCAATGTTCTTCCCACTATATTAAAGAAAAGAAATGATTTTTTTCCAAATTAGTCGTTGCTTCACACGGTATGGTGAGGTTTTTAATTTCAAACCTAAATGATTTAGTATCAGTTTCGCCTATCGAGGTTTCAAACTGTTTGACTAACTGAATTTTCTTTTTCATATCTGTGTGTACAAAATTTTGAGAACGCAACTATTTTCACATAGTAGATTCATGAAATTTATTCAAATCTAGTAAAATTTCGTTTTGTTTGATGAAAATTATTGACCAATCGCTGGTCCCGCTCTCTTGCTCTTTTGGCCACGCAGGAAGTCCCGCTTCGATTTTAACCCTTTCCTGTTTTGCAAAATTTTGGACCTGTCCAAATTCAAGGGTTTTGCAGACGACAATTAAAAGTGGATTTAATTTGGAAAACAACCATTCAGTGGAGAAAAAAATATTGTGGAAAAAGAAGAAATTGCTTGTAACAAGCAATTTCTTCTTTTTTCTCAATGTTTTCCCAAGTTTAAAAACAAAGGGACGTAAAATCCCGTGTTTGTACAGGAAAGGATTAAACGGCGTAATTCTGCAAAAACTGTGGTCAGTAGCATGTAACAATAAGTAGAATCGTTGGTTGGCGACCTAAACGTCGTAACTACAGTTTGATTAAGATGTAGGTACGACGTTTAAGACGCCAAACCAACAAAAATGTTTCACACAAACGGCGCCCAATGTCGGAGTTTAAAACTCAATTCCGGGATGAATGAATAATTTTATTTATCGATATATTCCTTGATTGAAATCGCGATCAGTCTATTATAAGATATGTACAGGATATTTAATACTTAATCACACTAATGTATGAATATGCTTCGCGTAGTGTGATTATGTTTTAGGTTAATACCTCTATGAAAAAATATTCTCTTCATTTCTGAACTGAAAACAAGACATAGTCTTGTGATTCTATATTATCGCGACACATATGGTAAGATATCAAATAAGACTCCTTTTCACTACTTTTCGCGATAATATACAGAAAGGTTCTGTACTCATTTCTTCTACTTGAGGTATGAGCCAATCAAAATACAGGAATTATTATTGCCGTGGTTAAAATCAAATCATTTACCAATACCCCTACAGAAAATATGGATCGCTAGACACGCCCCCTTCAAAGGGAAATTTTTACAAGGAGATAATTACAGAACACTTTAACAAAGCAGACTGTCTCCCAGCTGGTAGTTTGACCCTTTCTTGGACAAACCCGGGATTTTACGTCACTGTGATGTTATACTTGAGAAAACATTCTGGAAAAAGAAGAAATTTCTTGTGGCAAGCAATTTCTTATTTTTCCACAATATTTTCTCACCTGTAGGTTGGTTTATTTTCCATTTGCATCCAATTTTCATTGTTGTCTGCAACTTCTTTCAATTTGGACCAGTCTAAAATTTCAAAAAAACAGGCAAGGGTTAAGACATTTTGCTGATTATAAGCAAAAGCTAATGATCGGTTGGCGGTCTCAACGCCCGAACTATAGCTTGAATAAGCTTTAGTTACGTCGTTTAGGTCAGGCCAAACGAGGAATTTTGCACAGATGCTGGATAATACTGACGCTTCGGGATGGATCTTTTGATATGCTAGTTCATCACTGATTAAAGGTTCATGGATCAAATCTTTTATCTTGTTCTGTTTTTCAGGTTACTTCCTGTTCGAGAAAATTTTCTATGCAGGCCTATTTTCAAGGTAGGAAAAGAAAGAAAAATAATTCACTCAAGAAAAAATTAATTCAAATATTTATGAGGTGGTTCTAAGAGATAAAGACACAGGTTTAAACCGTTTGACTGGGAAACAAGTTCTTCTAAATCAGATCAATCAATTTCAGTTCTGCTTCCTTGGGAATACACCATTAATTACGCGTATTATTTGGATCGATTGCAGAACCAATATCGATAGCCACTCCCGGGAATCAAACTCTGGGCCTTTGGATCGGGAAGCCTAAGTTTCTACCTTTCGCCCACGTACACCGCAGTCAGAATTACTAAGAGGAAAAAGTAATAACTAAAATTAAATAAATGTGGCCTCTCGTGCAAAATCTATCAAGCGCAAAAAGTCTTTCTTGAAAGTGCGAGAAGTAACAACTTAGACAGACTAAGCGGAGGTCATTGGGCGTGGTCAGAGATCCGTCAGTGATTGGTGTACTTTGTTCGAAAGGACACAAAGTAGACCCGTTTTAACCCATTCCCACTTGATAAAATTTTAGACCCGTCCAAATTCAAAGAAGTTACAGACGCCAATTCTAAATTGATGAAATTTTTAAAATCTTTGTCTTTACGGGTAGAAAGCATTGTGGATAATGAAGAAATTGCTTGTAACAAGCAATTTCTTCATTTTCAACAATGTTTTTCCAAAGCTTTCATATTGAGGGGTGTTTAAAAGCGTCACTATGTGGGAATGGGTTAAAGCATTTTTTTTCATGTAGGTTTGATAAAAAAAATCTGATAGACAGGACTAAGATCGAATAAGTGTTGAATGATGATTATGCATTTCAGGGCGCCAGTAGATTATCCAAAGATGACATCGACCGAGTGTTCAACCTTTATGATGTGGTAAGTTCGGAAAAATTAATCATAGAACATACTTTAATAGAAGTCAAGAGGAAATGCCTGATAAAACAAGATTGGTTTGTTTGTTTGAAAGGGGTTTAACGCCGCTTTTAACAATAATCCTTTCCCGTTTTTTTAAATTTTTTTAGACTTGTTCAAATTCAAAGGTTTTGCATACAACAATTATAAGTGAATTTTATTGGAAAAATAATCATTCAATAGGGTAGAAAATATTGTAGAAAAAGAAGAAATTGCTTGTTACAAGCAATTTCTTCTTTTTCCACAATATTTTCTAAAGTATGAAAAGACTGAGACGTAGAAACCAGGGATTGTGTAGGAAAGGGTTAAGCTACCTAGTCACTATAACTACATTATGAAAAAGCTACAGTTGTCAAGTTGAAGATGAACAATATATCTTTCATTCAGACACAGTATATCGTTCGTATGTTGTCAAAGGCGTATGAGCGGCAAAACCTCGTAATAAAGTATGAATGATCATTAGTTACGAGCTTAAATATACTAAAGTTGAATTTGGTTTAAAACTAGGCTTGAAGACAGGTTTGATTGGTTAATAATTCTTAGATATTTGAAGAGTATCCCTTTGTCCTATGAAAAAAACTCCATTTACTTGCAAATAATATAGTTTTCAGATACTAATATCAAGATTGATCATAAGTAGGCTGGTTTAACTTTCATATTCTACTATTAAAGATTGATCTTTAAATAAATTAGATTTAATTTCAATGTGCCTATTTAGATTTAACTTTTAGTTAACTGGATATAATTTCATTTGAATCTATCAAGAATGATCTTTTAGATAGCTGGTTTTAATTTCTTTCGTTTCTATCAAGATTGATCTTTCAGTTTGTGTTAACAAAAATGATCTCTTAGTTGGCTAGGTTTATTTTAGCCTTGTCTTTCGGGATTTATTTTTAAAAACAATAAAACATAATCACATTTCTGTATGAAACTACTTCGAGTAATTGAAATCTTTCTATACGGACAGGACGGTAACGGTTATATAGAGAACGAAGAGCTCCATGGGTTTCTGAAAGATTTGATGGAACTAGTACAAGATGTAAGTATTCTTACAAACATTGGCTAACCTGTAGATACAACCTTAAGCAATTACCAGGCGACAACATATAGACTGGTGCAAATTTAGAGAGGTTGTAGGGGATAAAAAGAGTGTCAAAATATGGGTTGAAATGTGAGAAAAGGAGAAATTATTTGTTTGCAATTTCTCTCTTTCTTACTATTTTCGTATTTGTCCGTTTCATCTGCGAGTCAAAGAGCGGTATAAAAAAGATTAAAGGGGTTCAGTAACCAACCAACTTAAATCAGAGACTTACAAATTGCTTCTGTGTTTAATTTTATATGATTTGGATAAGACTCGAGAAAATTCCTCGCCACACTTTTACTATATCTTTCTTGCTTATTGACTGTAGTTACGATATTGTTTGTCGTCCATCGGCAATACGTATTTCCTCTTCGTCCTAGTCTTGGCTTAGTCTTAGAATTATCAACGCATTCACGCAAAATGACCTTTTTCCTTTTTTATATTGGCGCCTTTTTGGAAAAAATAGGGAAAACATTGTGTATAATGAAGAAATTACTTGCAACAAGCAATTTCTTAATTTTCCACAATATTTTCTACCCAGAAATTTAAGAAATTCAAAATTTCATAAATTTAAATTTTCGTCTGCAATTTCTCCAAGTTTGGATCTGTTAAAAGTTTTGAGTCTGCTAAAGGTTTAAGATGTCAGATAAAGCCATAGTATCCGAACGGCCGTGTACGTCAACCATCTTCTTTATGCCTATGATTTGAGAGTTTTTTCGAGAAATTACTTTCTACATGCTGCCAGAGGTTGACGTATATCAGTATTATCAGTCCCGTTCGTCCGTCTGTCCGATTTCTTGCTAACGTATACCCTCCTGCATTTATTGACGAGTTTGGATGAAAACATAACATAACATAGCTTTATTCAGAGAATCGACTTGAACACAAAAGGTTCATCGTCGAACATACATTCATAATAACTAACATACACGAGTATGGACAAAATATAGAAATTCTGAAATTGAAATTTCTCAGTGCGGAAACAAAAGAGAGTGTAGAATCTTACCAGAAACATTACATGTAGAAAATACATATTGGCAGTAGGAGATGAATGTAGAGAAAGTGATTTTAACATTTTATGAGAGGAACAGGAAACTAATTACAAATTATATTTAATCGTTTTTTTTTTCTTTTATCCATTGCTTTAGTATAAAAAATGCCAATGGCGTTTAAGATTTGAACATTTCTGATTTCAACAGCTCTATTAGCTTAATCATGCTTGGTTTGATGTAATAGTATCTTCGTAAGTAAAAATGTCTTTGTTCTTTATATGCGGGACAGACAAGAAAAACGTTTAATTCATCTTCTAATTCGTTTTTGTCAAAACTACAGAATTACAGAATGTCCCTAATTACCTGACCTTGCGCATATTGTCGAAGTTTTGCTTTTTAAGGCGTGTCAAAGAAAAGGGGACTTAATGCAAAATTTCTTGTTAACACGCTTCTTCTTAAATTTTAGGACAAATTTATTGAAGTTTTCATAGAATTGTCCTAGTCACCTGACCTTGCGCACAATATTGGGATATTACAGAAAAAGAGGGGGGGGGGGGTGTTTGATGCAAAGTTTCTTGTCTTGGCTAGTTGATGGCGTATATTGTGACCATGACACTCTTGTTCTATATTAATGTAGCGAATACAGATTTCAACCCAACGGCAAAATTTTGAACTGATCAAAATTGAAAGGACTTGCAAAAGACATTTTAAAAATAATGAAATTGTTTTTTTTTTTTTTTTGTTTTTTTTTTCAAACTTTCTGGGTTGAAACCATGGAAAATGAATGAATTGCTTGTAGCATTGCTTCATTTTACACTATGCTTTCCTGATTGTTTTTCTTGAGGGCGTCCAAAAGCATTATTATTAGGGAATGGGTTAAAGTAATTATCCAAGAAAGGAATTCATTAGCAAGATCTATACGAGGCATTTTCTTCGTGCAACTATGGACCATGGTTAAAGTATTTCATTTCCTTTCAATTATTTTTACTTCAGGATTATGACGCAGACGACTTGATTGGGTGTCAGACGATATTATTGGAAAAATGTGACTTGAATCACGATGGTAAAATTAACAAGGAAGAACTTACCATGGTCCTAACATCTTGTAATAAACTCAGCTCTATAGATCCACCCTCGCAATGCGCTAATTAGATAGCGGCACTGATCTGACCTTGATCTGACCATGGTGGTCATCTCTCCGGAGTTTTGTTTTTTTATGTTTATCCTGTTACCAGACGGCAAATGTTCAAACCGGTCCATTTTTTTTTCATTTTCCCGCAATTTATTCCCAGATGCTATTTCAGTATTTCGCAACGGCGTGGAAGAATGAGATTAATTGACCAATCGCTGGCCTCGCTCACCGACTCCCTATGCCACGTCCATTGACTCCGACAGGGAGTCCGCTTCGATTTTTAACGCCGTTATATTTGCAACATTTGTGGCCAGTAGCACGTAACAAAAATGTAAAATGGTCGGTTGGCGACCTAAACGTCGTATCTACAGCTTCAATAAGTTGTAGTTACGACGTTTAAGTCCACAAACCAACAAAAAAGATTAACAAAAATGGCCGCCAAGTGTGGAGTTAAAAGGTCAGGTCCGGGCTAAATAAATGATGTAATTGGTCGTTTGATTCCGTGATTGACAGACGCGATTGGTCATTTGGAAAAGTGTAATTTCTGCAGTTTTCAAACATTTTTATGAACTGTCATTATTTTGTTCTCTGTGTCATCATGTTTAATTTGAAAATTCATTTGTCATAGATTTTTGATTCTGTATTATACGGGACCATTGCACAAGTATTAGTTTGTTTACTGTGTTTAGCATTTTAGCCTTACAGCAATTACGTAAATTTAGAATAGTTATTGTTTGTATTAATTTTGTTTGTTTGTATTTAGTATTCATGGTGATTGTCCAATGTTGCTTCGTTGTTGATTTTTCTTACCCACAGTTCATCCAGATTTGACTAAAACGTTTCGACGATGTTTGATGGGATACTAAAGGAAAAATACCAGTGTCTTTAATATTATCTTTAATATTAAAGTCCAAACATACTTTTAAACCCATTTGTACTGGATTATCTATAGGTCCACCTAAGTAGTAGGGGGGGGGGGGGGGTAAATTGGTTTTACCATGTCTTCAGCCCGTCCGTTCATCTGTCTGTCCGTAGAGTTTTCGTGTCAGTGCTCTAACTCTAGAACCAATCTATCCAGAAACTGCACACACATATTACCAATGATCCAGGGAAGAATTATATATTGTTTTGACGTCACGTAGGTCAAAGGACAAGGTCCCAATTATACTTTGATTGAAAAACTTGTTCTAGCTCATACGCCAATTTACCGAGGACAATGAAACTTTATACATATGTCATCCATGGCCATAGAAGGTGCCCTGTTGTTTTGGGGGGATGACGTAGGTCATAGATCGATTTTACTATCCCATTCCCACACAACAAAGTTTTAGACTGGCCCAAATTGAAAGAAGCTGCAGACGAAAATTTCAAGTTGATGGAAATTTAATTTTTTTCGTATTTATGGTTTAAAAACATTGTGAATATTGAATAAGCAATTTCTTCATCTTCCACAATTTTTCCAAAGCTTTATTTTAGTGGAGTAAAAGTGAGTGATTTTGTTGGAATTCCCACACAGTGGCGCTTTTAAACACCCATCAATATGAAATCTTTGGGGAAAAATGTGGAAAATGAAGAAATCGCTTGTTACAAGCAATTTCTTCATTATACACAATGTTTTCTGTCCAAAAAAGACAAGATTTTAAAGATTTCATCACCTTAAAATTGACGTCCGCAAGTTCTTTGAATTCGGACTGGTCTAAAATTTCATTGTGTGGGAATGGGTTTAGTGATAAAATGCTGGAATGGGATGCAAGTCCTTTTTGTGTCAATTCTGGATTTGTTAGGACTTATCATCGTGCATAAGGAAATTAAGATGAAACTCAAAATGTTTAACAGGACCCGGGACCCCACGAGGGTTGTATACACAGCAAATTTGTCGCAATTTCAAACAATTTACATGTATATAACTTTCAGAAGATATGACGCTGAAAAGGAAAAGAAACACATCGTCAGTATAAGTCTAAAACCTCGTAACTTCAGCATGATTAAACGAAGCTTTAGAATTACACCGACGATGTTTTCTTCTTCTGTTAACAAAGTTTATTAACACAAGAGTTATTAAAGTTGTTGACTTCGCATGACCTTTCATGTCACCGAAGGATCGTTTAAATCGCTAAGCCAACGGAAATGTACTTTATATAAATGTCGAAACTCTAAGTTAACTTCCGGTCTAAATGAGCGATTTGATCGATATATTATTACTCATGCGCTCCGTCAATTGTGTAAATTTAAACATTTGCGACCCACAATATTCGAATCCTTGTAAATAGCTAGCATTAAATTACTAAGAGCTTTAGATACTAGTAGTTCGTCTTTTTACTTCAATTTAACTCTTTCCTGTATAATCACTGTTTTTTCGTCCACGCAATTTCATACTTAAGAAAATACTGCGATAAAAGAAGAAATTGCTTGATACAAGCAATTTCTCCTTTTATCACAATATTTTCTACCACATAGAATGGTTTTTCTACCAAAAAAGGAACATGTCAGAGTTCAGGTTTTCAGCTGCGATGAAAGCAACAGATTCGATTGGTCATTTGGAGTTTTGACTGGCAATCCCGATTCGTCAATTGTCGGTGTATTATCCATTCCTAAATAAAGAATGGCCAAGCACTTGTTCGGAGCTCTTCCTTGGCGAATCGACATAGTTATCCCCATAGGTTTGAATCCGTAGCTTGCCATGGGTTGCTCGGGAGAGGGAGAGCTGTTCACCCACGTCTTCACTCTGAGGTCATATGACGAGCGGTTATCCGTGTTATTGCTGCCTTGTACTATTTCAAAATAAAGTCACATTTTTGTATGTTATGACTCTGCAACCTGTCTGAATTGATTGGTTGTATTGGGTGTACTTTCAACATTATTTTGTGGTTTGAGCATCTCTCAATGCGTTTCTGTAGCTTCCAGCTGTTCATCCCAACAGGGGAAAATTGAATCATTGGTTAGAGACAATAGACTAGCTAACTGTTTTAAATAGAACCAGTCTTAAAATTTGTGTATGAAAAGTAATTTTAGGAAATCATTAACCATGAGCAACATCTAACTGCATGGGCAATGGAAACTAAACACTTTTTAGAAGTTAGTAAAATATAGTTATTGCTAATTAAACAGCATTGATAAGAAATAGACAGATAATTACAACATAAATTCAGATCAAATGATAAATGGAATAGTTTTGGTTATCATTATCATTCCCGTCTTTGTTCTCATTCATCAACCAATAATAATGCACAAAATGATAAACAATGGTGTGAAGATAAATACAACAAGAGGACAATGATGGTCTTAAGTCACTCACCAAGAGTAGCAAATTACAAATAATGATATAAATTGAAAATATGGTTTGCCTCGACAGAGCCATAAAAGAACCTCAGGAAAGTTACTCAAATAACTTTTAAGGAAGGTAATGCTATATGTGTCATATGAAACCCTTTTGCTTTGTGGTTGGTTAGGATAAAGAAGACAAAGTTCCCCCCTCCCCAGTTCTTTGTACAAAAGGCAAGACCTGGTGAAGCCCAATTAGGAAAGTAGGAACATTATTCTAACAACATAAATAAAACAATCCAGGTGATTTAAATACATGATATGAAACCTCTAGGCCTTATGGTTTGTGAGAGGAAGATTTTTCAGTATATCTTTTTTTCTATGTTAAGTAGTGTGAGCCCGACAGAGGCTTAATTGGACACAAGAGGCATTTCTTTAACAATAATTGTAGAGGACCACTAGATGATGCCAAATGCAAAATACAAAAATCTAAGCTCCATTGTTTGTCATCAGTTCTTCTTTTTTAATTTTCAGTCTGTTTCTTCAAACAAAGGGAATGTGCCTAACAGAAGTATAATTGGAATACCAGGGGCTCGCTATCAATAAAATTTGTAAAGGGTTACCAGGTGGGGCCATATGCCTTCGGATTTTTTGTGAGAAGATTCATTAAGATTTCCTTCTTTAACAACTAAAGTAGAAGGCCACAAGGTTATTTAAATGTAAAATATCAAACCTATTTGACTTATGGTTTGTCAGGAAAGTAGATTTAAAGATTTTCTTCTTTGTTTCTAAGTAAGATAGCCCAAATAACAACCAAGCTTTTAACAACTTTTGTAGAGGAACACCAGGTGATGTCTCATGCGAAGTATCTTAGCTATAGACCTCATATTTTATGAGGAAATTTGTCATGATTGGCTTCATTGTTCCTTTATAAAATAGCATAATTATTGCTGATGCCAACCAGAGTTTTTATCTAAATTTAATCTAGGTAAAGTATCACATAAGGAAACAACCTGCAAAGTTTTAGCCTGACAGGTTTAATGGTTTTTGAGGGAAATCTATTTAAAGATTTTTGACAGACAGCTGAAGGACATTGACCGATCACAATAGCCCACCTTGCACATAGCGCAACAAGAGCACCACATACAGGTACCAATGCTGGGCTGCAAAATGGATAATCAAAAAAGATCAATGTCAAAAGATGGGCATAAATCTTACAAAAGATGCTTCCAGAGTTAAGCCTTATCATGCTGAATAAATCCTTATTTGAATCTGCATAAAAAATCAAAGACCTTAAAGCACTGGAAGTAATAGTTAAGGGTAAAAAATTATTTTGGAAACTAATTCTATAAACAGCTATGGGTTGAAGAAGACAAACAGGAGGTGTAGACTAAGATCAGACTGCACTTATGTGCAAGCTTATCTTTGTCTATACCACCTGCAAAAATAGGAATATTCCAGATTCAGCATGACAAGGTATAAGATTCAGAATATAAATTGCCCTTTAGATGGTAAACATACATACAAAGTTTCAGTTAAATATTTTTTGACAAAAACAGAGAGTTTCAGCTAAATATCTTTGATAAAAACAGCCATATGACAAATTGTTAAATTTGGTCTCGCCATTGATAAAGCTACTGCCAACAACGCCAAAATGATAACAATAGGTTGATTTTTTGTTTCAAAACAGTCAATCTTATAAATAAAATTGGCACAATTTACCCTAATTACATTTAATCCTTTCTTAACCCATCACCTCCCAATAATCTTTTTTGAAGCCTTCAAAATAAAGCTTTGTAAAACATAATGGAAAATGAAGAAATTGCTTGTTAAAAGCAATTTCTTCATAATCCAAATGTTCTCTTCCTCAAAGACAAAATGATTTAGATTTTCATTAAGTAAATATTGTTGTCTAAAACATCTTGAAGAAGGACCAGAAAATGTTGTTTTCTGATAATGTCTTAACAATATGACTCTTTCATGACCAAAGGATATGATACACAAGAAAATATCGAAAAATGAGAAAAACTGTTTGCTTGGCATATTTTACAAATTATATTTTAAATATGTTCAATCTTGTTTGTTCTTCATCAATCTCCTACATTGGAGGATATATACACATTATATACATCCTTTTAATGAAAAAAAAAAATCCTTTCTCAAACAATATACAGCTTTCATGACCAATGCAAACATGGCAAAAAGGAAAACTGTTTATTTTCGATTTTTCCTTTCCCCGTATTTTCAAACATGTAAAATGGTTCTTTTCTTTATTTTCACAACCACAAAATATATTCACCCATTCCCAAACAATCCCACCTTTTTATGTCCCTCAAAAAAAACCTTTGGAAAACATTGTCGAAAATAAAGAAATTGCTTGTATTAAAGAATTTCTTTATTACCCACAATGTTTTTTATCCAAAGAGATGAAAAAAATAAAATTCTGTCCACTTGAAATTATTGTCTGCAGCTTCTTTCAATTTGGACCAGGCTTAAATTTCAAAAACAGAAAAGGGGTAATGCCACGAAATACAAGACACAAGCACTTGACTGAAGCTGTTGAATTATGAATAAGGGATACAAAGTCAGACACACAAATACTTTTTGTGCTACTTCTGTCATAACTTACATCAGCTTTTGCCCATTCCCACACAATCCCACTTTTGGACACCCCTCAAGAAAAACAATAGGAAAAAAATTGCGTAAAATGAAGAGATTGCTTGCAACAAGTAATTTCTTCATTTTACATTATGTTTACTACCAAAAAAGTTGAAAACATCTAAAATGATAAAAGCTTTGAGTTGTCCTCTAAAAATTCTTTAAATTTGGACCATTGTATAATTTTGCTGTCTTGTAATGGGTTTAATTGTACATTGCCTCTCACATCTTCTTGGTATCCTTTTATATAAGCAAATTGCAAATAAAAAATCATTAATCCTAAAATCTAGTGTAAAAAAATCTTGTCATGAAGTAATATGTAGAAATTCTATTGTTTTGAATGCACAAACTTAACTATAGATATAGTACAAAGCAGTAATTTCTAAATGAAGGTGAATACAAAATTCTAAGTTTGAGTAATCATCTATGGTACATTATTGACTCATTACCTAAGAACAAATTTCAGACTTGTCCAAATTGAAAGAGGTCGCAGACGACAAAACAAAGTTAGTTTAAAATCTACAATGAGGGCCAAATAATGGGAATGGGTTAAGTTGACACCCCCCAATCCCCCAAAAAACCCCGCTTAATATGAAAGTCAGAGATATGAGTTTGCTTCCAGTATTCATAATTGATTTAATTGTTCAATCAAATTTTTGATTGACACCAAAGATTAGTCAATTGTAATGAGAACTCACAACATTGAGTTTGGAAGAGAAATAGCAAGTTTTGATAATCATCACACCCTTTTATCCAAAGTTTTCTTATAATGTAATGTTAAACTTTTTGATGATAGACACAGACAAATAAAATGACAAACCCAGAGCTTCAAATTACCTCTCGTTTCCTACATAAACAGCCAACCTTAACCCATTTTCACATAATCTGGTAATTTTGTGCCCGAAAGAAAACAAAAAGATCTTGAAAATATTTTCAAAAAGGAGAAATTGCTAATAAAATATTTTCTTACACATTTCTTACATTTTAACATTTAAATATATCATGAAATGTCCTCTTTGGTCATTTTCTAATTGGCCAAGTCTAGAATTATGTCAGTTAAGGGCTTTATATGAGCAGAAATGGCACCACATATGCAGGCATCATCCTTTACAACAAATTATAAGCATAATAAAAGATGAACATGAACACCTAACTCTTTAAGCTAAACACTAAAGTAAGAAATTGTTCATAGTTAATGTTTATCCATCCATCTTGGTCTGTATCATGCATTCTGAATGAATTGGTTAGTGTCTGAAAAGATACATAAAAAGTAATAAAGGCCAACTTCAAACATTTTTTAGACTTTAACCCTTTAGTGTATTACAACATTTTAGAAAAGCCTAGATTCAAAAGGGTAGCAGATCACATTATAAAGTGAGTATAATTCATAAAGAAACTATCTGATAGAAAATTTTGATGAAAGAAAAAAGAAATAGCTCATAATATTACATTGATATAACTAGAGGCGCTTGAGCGCCTGATTTGCTCGACCGGCCTGAATGTACTTATCATTCCTGAGAAATTTGGTTGAAATCCATCCATTGGTATCTGAGAAGAAGATTTTCAAAGTTTTCACCATATATGGAAATGGCCTCGCCCACTGAAGCCTTATTTTTCATCCGATCAAAATTCTTTGAAGGAATCTGATAAAATTTTGCCCAATGGGCATTCCTATAAAATTTGGTTGAAATCCCTCAATTGGTTTCTTAGAAGACGATTTTTAAAGCTTTCTCCATATATGGAAATTAGCCCAGCCAATTAAAGCCATGATTTTTCATTCGACCAAATTCTTTGAAGGAATCTGATAACGGGTCACCTAAGGATGATTCCTGTCAAATTTGGTTGAAATCCATGAATTGATTTCTGAGAAGAAGATTTTAAAGCTTTCACCATATATTGAAATTAGCCCCTCCCATTAAAGCAATTTTTTTCATCTGATCAAAATTCTTTGGAATCTGATAAAGGGTCACCCAAGGCTCATTCCTGTAAAATTTTGTTGAAATCCATCATTTGGTTTCTGAGAAGATTTTTACAGCTTTCACCATGAATGTAAATTGGCCCTGCCAATTTAAGCCATGTGTTTCATCGATCAAAATTCTTTGAAGGAATCTGATCAAGGGTCAACCAAGGCTCATTCCTGTAAAATTGGCTAAATTCCACCTATTTGTTTCTGAGAAGAAGATTTTTAAAGTTTTCATCATATATGGAAATTAGCCTAGCCCATTAAAGCCCTACTTTTCATCTGATCAAAATTCTTTGAAGAAGTCTGATAAAGGGTCACCCAAGGATCAATTATGTGAAATTTGGTTGAATTCTGTTTAGTACTTTCTGAGAAGATTTTTAAAGTTTAGGTTTACAGATGGACGGACACATGCACAGATGCACGACAGACACAATGCCATGACAATAGCTCGCTGGCTTTCAGCCAGTGGAGCTAAAAATCAGGGATTGTACTAGAAAGGGTTAAGATAAATAACTGGTAAATAAAATTAGTACTTAACTACACATAAACTTTAAGAGTATATGACAAAGAGGACTCCTAAAGAAGAAAAATTTACAAATACAAGTGTCCTTTGAAAAGAAATAAATGTGGAAAAAAGCTCCTGTTAATCCCTTTAATGCTGAACCCGGAATATTCCTGTTTTGGCTGGAGGTATAGACAAAGATCAGCCTGCACATAAATGCTTTTGATTTGAATTTGAACAAGTCCAAACTTTTGTCATCTGGTTAATAAAATGGAAATAAGACTCTTACCTGCATAACCACAGAGCACTGAATAAAGTCATCAAAGGCCACAGTACCTCTGCCTTGTCTGTCAAACTTTCTTATCAAAATATCATAGAATCTTTCAGATAGTCTGTACCCTATAAATATATACAGCCAGACTTCAATACAAAAATGTATTTGAAAAATTAATTTGATCTTAGAAGAGTCAAATGAGCCTGGCATTTGAAAATGATCAATATGGTAAATTAGCCCATTCCCACTTGATGACACTTTTTTGATGCCCCCCCCCCCCAAAAAAAATAATTTGCAAAAGATTGTGTGAAATGAAGAAATTGCTTGTGACAAGCAATTTCTTCAATTTACACAATGTTTTTCTACCCAGAAAATTGGAACTATCTGAAATTTCATAATTTATTGTTGTCTGCAACTACTTTCAAATTGGAACAATCTAAAAATAATGGGTTCAAATGTCTATCATATAGAAAATTGTCCAAAAGTAACACCTTTTGATAGACCCTGGTCAGCCTGAGCAATCCATGCAGACTGATAATGTCCATAATTTTTGGCTGTCACAAGATTGACCTTTTTGCAAGACAGGTGTAACAGATGTTTGTTGGTGACCAGACTGACAACTTGACGATACCACACTGTTGACCAGTGAAGCTGAAGTTACAATATTCTATTCTATTCACCCAATAGCGTAATCGTTAACATGAACGTCAGATTTTAACATTTCAATTCCAGTCTATATCTAATGATTTAATTGGTCAATCATCTTTTTTTAAGTAATTACTCAGATTGATTGATTTATTGAATGGGGTTTAACTAGTACCCTCACAACATCCTTTCCTAGCCTCTAGCTGCTATCCCACTTAGGTTTATGAACATCCACCCATTGATGAGAGACAAATGTCGGAAAGGATATGTGCTGCCAAGGATGGAACCCATGACATCCCGTGATTGAAGATTGTGAGTCTGATGCGCAACAAACTGTGTTATGACGGCGGCTAAGTAAAATATTCAGACCACCAAAAAAGTAAGAGAACAAGAGAAATAACTAGCAATAAGCAGTTTCTGTTTTTAAAACAACAGCTTTCAATACAATTATGCTTTAGAGATGTCAAAACAAGAGATTGTATGATACAGATTCAACTCTATATGTGTACCTACCAAAGCTGGTTAAAGCAGTTTTCAATTCATTTTTATCAATGGAGCCAGAGTTGTCTCTGTCATAGGATCTGAAGCAATTCTGCCAATCTGTCACATATTTCCATAAGGAGGAAAACTCTTGGAAGTTTATAGTGCCAGAGTTATCCCTGTCAAACATGCCTGCAAGAAAAACAAGATAAAAACATGTGGATGCTACTAAATTAAAATGAAGGTATGGGATAGCTAAAAAGTAAATTTACTGGTTAGTCAAAAATTTACATAATTTATTCTTGAATGCATTTTGTTATGTCCATTAATACTTTAGATTGTTAATTTGATAGTGAGTAAACAAACTAAGTTTCAGGTAAACAAGTTCACACACAATCCCACTTTGTTATGCCCCTCAATAAAAGGCTCTAGGTAAACAAGGTTGAATTCTTCATTTTCAGCCTAGTATTCTACCCCAAAACACAAATGATTCCTAAAATTCTGTCAACTTGAAATTGTAGCCTACAACTTCTTTGAATTTGGACCAGTCTAAAATTTTGCTGGATGGAAAAGAGTTAATAAGTGAATAATTCATTCAAAGAAATCCTTCATTATTCCTATACGGGAGTGATATCACTTATCATGAAATCTGTACAGACAAACACATAGTGGGAGAAAAAGAGAGAGAGAGGAGAGAGAGAGATATATCTTATTGTCCAAAAATGGCACCTACCTATCATTAATCTCACTGTTTCTGGGTTGAATGGGGTCCAGGTTCCTAAAATACATGTAAAATATACATGAGGTAACTAAGATAGTTGACAAATAGAAAATTGTTCATAAAAACGCAAAAATGGAAGTGGTTTTTTTTTCTATAAATTGTTTTTTCTGTGTTTGAATAGGCCTTATAGCAGACAATCAGTAAATAGGTTTAGAAAATTTGTTTAACCCTTTTCTGTTTTTATTTTTTTTAGACCTGTCCCCTATTCAAAGGTTTTGGAGAAGAAAATTCAAAGTGGATTTAATTTGAAATATAACCATTCAGTAGGGTAGAAAATATTGTGGAAAAAGAAGAAATTGCTTGACACAAGCAATTTCTTCTTTTCCCACAATGTTTTCTCGAGTGTAAAATCACAAGGACGTAAAAATCAGTGATTGTACAGGAAAGGGTTAAAGATGATCAATTAGTAAATCGATATAAAAAGAAAGTAATTCAGCTATGTCACTGATCAAATACAATTATCAGAGGAATTCATCTGTTATAAAGTAAAGTAATATTTTGCTAAATTGACATTTCAAATTGTCTTGTCAAAATGTTGTCAAACAGATTTTAGTGGTTTTCAATTATATTTTACATTTTCAAGCATATTTTACATTTTCAACCATGCAACAAAATTTTAGACTGGTCCAAGTTGAAAGGAGTTGCAGACAACAATTTTGAAAATGAAAATTTGTATTTTTCAACTCTAGTAGAAAATATTGTGTAAAATGAAGACATTGATGAAGCAATATCTTCATTTTACACATCGTTTTCTATTTAGGGTGTCAAAAACCATCATTGTGTGGGAATGTCTTGAAAAGAATTACCTACAGATCATTCCTACCATATTTGTTAAAAACTACAGAAGCATTTAGGAATAAAATTTCATTCAAAGAAATTCTTCATTATTACAATATACTTATTATTAAGTGATATAACTTCATGATCCTAGATTCTAGCATTTAGGAATTATCAAAGAAGTCAGTGAATCTCCTTGCACATATATCAAGATTTCAGGCCTAAGGGTTCATGCAGAGGTTTTCAGAGATCCTGGTTAATTTTCGTTTTTATTTATTTAATTTTTTTGTTACAAAAACAACCTGCTTTAAATTGATTTCAAAAATTATCAAATATCTGAGGGGATCCACCTACTGAAAATTCCTACCAAATTAGGTTGAAAAAGGCTAAGCAGTTTTGGAAGGACATGTCACTTTTGTTGGTATGGCAACCAGAGCTTTCAATGGACTTATTCTTTTAGCTTTTTTAAAAAGAGAAACACCTCATTTATATTCCTCAAATATTTGGTTGAAACTGGCCATGTAGGTTGAGAGAAGTTGTTGTGTAACCCATTCCCAAATGGTAAAATTCTAGACCAGTCCAAATTCAAAGAAGTTGCAGACGACTATTTTACCTTGATGAAATCTTTAAAATCTTAGTCTTTTGGGGTAGAAAACATTGTTGATAATGAAGAAATTCCTTGTTACAAGCAATTTCTTCATTTTCAACAAGGTTTTCCAAAGCTTTCATATTGATAGGTGTTTAAAAGCGTCGTGTGGAAATGGGTTACACTAGAAAGTCGTCCGGTGACAACATGGTTGGCATGGGGAATATTTGACCTTGATCAGTGACCTTGACCTAAGACATATCTGTACATTTTTTTAAAATGGCACATCTACTCATTATGGACCATGAGTGTCCCAAATCCTTTTGAAATCTATGCTTACATATGGGAGATAGGCTGTGAACAAGCTCAATGTGAGCATTTGACCTTGAGCTGTGACCTTGAAGCTATCTGAAAGTTTGTTTCAAAAGGTACATCTGGTCATCATTTTGAAGAAGTGTCTTAAATTATTTTTCAATGAAGATATATGCAATAGAAATGTACTTGACAAGCTTAATTTGAATGTTTGACGGTGAGCTGTGATCTTGACCTTACAGGTATCTGGGAGTTTGTTCCAAACAACACATGTACTCATGATGGAAAACCATTGTGCTAAGTTTATTTTTCTTTGTTTTAATCCATGCATCAAAATAGGAGTAATGGTCTTGACAAATTTGGACAGACTGAAACTCTTATGTACATGTATCATATTGCCACAGTGACAACTATGTCTAACTCACCACAAGATTGCTCAAAAAATGTTCAGATAAAACAAACAACATATCTATGATGCATGGTGTATAGTAAGTGATCACAAAACCTAAAAGGAAAATCAACTCAGACCATTTACAAGCAAATGAAAATATATTGAATTCTGTTTGGGATAAGTTTATCATACCAAGTTTATCATACCAAATCAAACAACTTTGACCATTATATATGCTAATTCGACAGGTTGTCCATTTATAATTAAAAAAGCTAGTATGCAGCAATTGAGTCATGAACAACTACTCAAGTTAATCTTCCAACATAAGAATCATACAAGCTATTTGGCCAGTAAATTTTAAATGCCATTTGTCTCTCACCAATGGGTGGATAATAGTAAACCTAAGTGGGATAGCAGCTGGAGGCTAGGAAAGGATGTAATGGTGGTACTGGTGTGACATAGACCAGGAATCCATTGATAGGTGCTCCAGCCTCTGTTAAACCCAAGTCAAATAAATAAATTTACCCATTCCGACACAATGATGCATTTTTACGTCCTCTACTATGGGAAAACATTGTAGAAAATGAAATGCTTGAAATAAGCAATTTCTTCTTTTTCCACTATATTTTTTACCCAGAAATTTGAAGAAATCTAAAATTTCATCAACTTAAAGTTGTCATCTGCAACTCCTTCAAACTTGGACAATTCTAAAATTTTGTCATCTGGTAATGAATCAATCATTTGAGAAGCTGAGTAAAATATCTGATTCTTTTTGACAATCCCTACACTACTGACTTTAGCCCTCTATTTTCTTTGCCTGGTGAATGAAATCTCTTATGTATTCAAGAAAATGGTTGGTACAATAATGGGTACTTGTCTTAGTAAGAATAACATTCTCCTGTTCCCTCATCAGGCTGAATAAAATCCTTCTCATGAAAGCAAAAAAACCATAGGATTAAAAGCACTGACAGTTCAATTTCCAGTAAATGTTTCTTTACAAACTTAACAAAAATATTAACCCTTTCCTGTTCAAATACGTGATTTTACGTTCTTGTGATTTTATACTCGAGAAAACATTGTGGAAAAAGAAGAAATTGCTTGTATTTTCTACCATATAGGATGGTTTCATTGTAAATGGCTTTCTGTTTTCATTGTCGTCTGCAAACTCTTTCAATTTGGACTAGTCTAAAATTTCCAAAAAAGGAATGGGTTAAGGGCCTAGCAATATGGTTAACCTGAGACACTACTTTAGGGTTTAGGTCGCTAATTCCTGAAAAATGATTAACATGTTTTTTCAAATAATTTGTTTGAATGGGGTTTTACGCTGCTTTCAACAATCTTTTAGTTATATCTCGACGGCAGCACCTAACAATGGAATCCTGGTATTTCTCACACCAGTACTACCATTACATCCTTTCCTAGCCTCCAGCTGCTATCCTACATAGGTCTACGATTATTGACCCATTGGTGAGAGACAAATAGTCGGAAGGGATGAGTGCCGTCATCGGGGATTGAACATTGGACCTCTAGATTGACAGTCTGATGCGCTACCATATTTTCAAATAAACAAATTGAGTTACAAATAAAATCTATATGAATGTGTTTAAAGCTTGTTAAACAGACAACACCAAATATGACTACTCAAATTGCCAAGCAAATATTAGCATCAGTATTTTGCTAGTATATACCAGTATCTTGATTTATTCAAGGTACTTTACAGGTTTTTTTCAGAGCTTAAAATAATACAAGGCTTTATGTCTTAAAGATGATCTCTATAATTTTTTACAATAAATACACTAATCAGACTTAAAAGGTTTTCATGCAAACTACATGTATGTTGTTTCTTTAAACCATCTAATATACTATAAAACTTCAACACCAAGAAATCTGTGAGTCAAAACTCACGGAGTATACCTAGTTTGATTGAATGGGGTTTAACGCCACTTTTAACAGTATTTCAGTCGTATGGCAGCGGCTGTAGCACCTAACAGTGGGTTCCTGGTATTTCTCACACCAGTACTACCAATACATCCTTTCCTAGCCTCCAGATGCTATCCCACTTAGGTTTACAATTGTCCACCCACTGGTGAGAGACAAATGTCGGAAAGAATATGTGCTGTGCCGGGGATCAAACCTATTACATCCCGTGATTGGGAGTATACCTAGGCAGGCAATCTCCTATAATAAAGTATGTGGTAAGGGGTAAAATAGGAAGAAGAGAAGATTTTTTTTTCAAAATATTTTAACAACCTATGGTACTTATCATTCAATTTTAATTTCATATCAAATGTTGCTAGTAACTTCTTTCAATTAAGACCAGATTAAAATTAATTTTGTTGCCTGGTAATTGGTTGATACTTAACTTTACATTTACAGTATAAACTAGAGAGCCAAAGTAATCTTTATCTCACAATGTTTCCTACCAAATATGGCTCTTATTTGAAGATTGAAGTGCACTTTGCATTGATGTCTGCAATCTGTAACAGTTTGGATGAGTATTATTTTTAACATTTTCCAGAAGCAATTTCTTCATTTTCCACAAAATTTTCTACCCACACAGATGAAAAAATCTAATATTTGATCAATTTAAATCATCGTCTGCAACTCCTTTGAATTTGGACCAGCCTAAAATTTTGTTGTTTGGGAATGGGTTAAAAGTGTGTTAAAGTGTTAATTACCATTTGACAAAGCCTGACCCAGCTCATGAGCAGTGATGGAACCACTACTGTCTTTATCAATCCTGACAAACATATCAGAAAAAAAGTTAAGGTCACAGAATAAACCATGCTTTCAATCGTGCAAGACACTATTTGTTCTAGTACACTAAAAACAGTCCTACAATTGAAATATGTGGGATAAGATAAAGGACAACAGCTATATACCTTTGAAAACCATTCTTTCTTCCAATATGTAATACAGTGTTGTTGTTTTTTTCAAGAGAGTATTTTATCTATTACTATTTCTTGAAGCCTTTGGGTCCACCTTCATCAACCCATTTCCACACAATCCTGCTGCTTTGCCCCTCTGAAGAAAATTGCTTGGGAAAGCATAGTGTAAAATGAAGCAATCTCTTTTGTTTCCCATAATGTTTCTATCCATAAAGACCAAGATCTTCTAAATTTCGTCATCAACAACTTCTTTTTATTTGGACATGTCAAAAATTTTAGTCACCAAGTAATGGGTTAAAAGATTGACTCAAAGCTGACACTTATGGTACTTTGGTAACTTTTTAAGTAAAAAAAAACTTCTATGTAATATAAAAATGAAAGCTTGTTTATAAATTAAAAGAAACATGTACAGTCAAACTTGGATTAAGCTATCACTCAATGGACCTAACAAGTGATCCTTAACTGGAATACCAGATGACAAAATCAGAGAAGATGCAGATGACAAATTCTAGTTGATAATATTCTAAATTTCTTTGTCTTTAGGGGTATGTAACATTTTTGATGACGACGAAGAAATTGCTTGTTACAAGTTATTTCTTCATTTTCACAATGCTTTCCAAGGTTTTTCCTTTCAGGGGCGTCAAAAATCAGGAAAATGTAGGAATGGATTACAGAAAATGTCAGCTTAAAAAGCTTCTTGCGACTCTCAAGATAGATTTGACTGCATATATAAACTGGAATTGTTGCACAGCAGACTTATACCCTCCACCAGCAAGTAGTTCAATTGACCTTGACCTTTGACCTACATTACCAAAAGCAATAGGGCATCTCCATGGGTGATGGATAACATTAGTTTAAAGTTTCAAAAACCTTGGCCAAATGACTTATGAACTAGAACACAGAAAGGTTTTTGATCAAAGACTAATTGTGACATTGATTTTTGTATTCCAAAAGTGATAAGGCACTTTTTTGGATCATTATCAACAATTCAATGAAGTTTCATTGTTGTAGGGTCAATTGGTTCTAGTATTAGAAACAAAAAAGTCTTTGGGCAAAGAGGTTGAAACCAATATACCTCCCTCTACTTTGTTGGAGGTGGGAGGGGGTCGGGTATAATCATTGCATAATTTTTACCAAATTTGTTCCAATTAATAAGAATCATTTATACTATTATTAAATGAATTCTAACAACAAAGGATTGTGTTAAAATAATTCTAACCCTTGTCATGCTGTATAAAATCCCTTACGAACTGCATTTCAATCCAGGGGCTGAGAGCACCGATAGTACTTGTTGTTCATTATTCAATATTTCTTTTGAAAATCAATTCCATAAACTACTCTGGTAGGAAAAGTACAAGTAAGAGGTGTAGACCAAAAACAGACTCCCCTTTGTGCAGGCTGATGTTTGTCTATACCTCCTGCAAAGACCAGAATATTTCTGGTATAGCATTGCAAGCTTAACCCTTTCCCGTTTTTGGAAATTTTAGACTAGTCCAAATTGAAAGAGTTTGCAGACGACAATGAAAACTGGATGCCATTTGAAATGAAATCATCCTATGTGGTAGAAAACATTATGGAAAAAGGAGAAATTGCTTGTTACAAGAAATTTCTTCTTTTTCCACAATGTTTTCTCTAGTATGAAATCAAAGGATTGTAAAATCCCGTATTTGAACGGGAAAGGGTTAAGAGAAAAAATCTCAACTTTTGGAAAAAATTTGCTTTGAGATGGGAATTATGATTGTAGTTTCTTAACCTATTACCAGATGACAAAATTTTAGACTGGTCCGAATTGAAAGGAGTAACAGACGAAAATTTACAGTATGTGAAATTTTAAACATTTTCAACTTTTGGGGTAGAAAACATTGCATAAAATAACAAAATTGCTTGTTGCAAGCAATTTCTTAATTTTACACAATGTTTTTCCATTTATTTTTACAGAGAGGTGTCAAAAGACTTCATTGAGTGGGAATGGTTTCATAAAAGTGATCAATCAAAGCAGTTTTTGCCTGGGCAAGATTGACTGTACATGGGAGAGGGTGTAGTTATTTTGTGCTTTCAAACAAGTATTATAGTGGTATATTATATGAAATTTGCTAAAACTTGACAATAGAAAGAATGGTTTCCATGATGGAACGTAACAAAAATATTTAACCCATGATGCCTGATACCTGAGTTCTAACTTTTGATGTGCTTTCCTTTTTGGTATATGACAGTTTTTATTGCCAATTTCACATGCATAGCACATTTCTAATTTAAAAAAAAAAAACAGTGTTCTTTTACCTGAAATGATTGCTCAGTCCTTTTTGTCCAATTTATTTCTCTCATCCATATATCTTATATGTAAGTCAACCTAATTGTACAACATTTAAGTTTCTGGTAATTTTGACATCCTCCATAAAAGTTTGTTGTGATATGGTTTCACTATCTATAATTCTAGGACAGAGAAAAATGACTGAACGAAACAGATATTTGATGGTGATGCATTAGCCAATAAATGGATAACAAAATTTCAGACTGGTCAAAATTAATAGAAAGTGAAGACTTTTCAAAGTGTTCTAAATTTGGAAAATAAATGCCAGATAAGGAGGAAAATATTGTGAGATACAGAAGAAGTTGCTTATAATTGCTTGATTGATTGAATGGGGTTTAACACCGCTTTTAACAGTATTGCAGTCATATCGCGGCAGCTGGAGCTCCTAACAATGCATTCCTGGTATTTCTCACACTACCACTACATCCTTTCCTAGCCTCCAGCTGCTATCCCATTTAGGTTTACAATTATCCATCCATTGGTGAGAGACAAATGTCGGAAAGAATATGTGCCGCTGCCGGGGATCAAACCCATGACATCCCATGATTGAAGATTAGGAGTCTGATGCGCTACCAATTGTGCTATGGCGGCTGCGAAAGTGCTTATAAAAAAAGTTTCTCCTTTTCTGACTAAGTTTTCTATAACCATTCTTCGAAGAGTCAAAGAAGTGGGCTAGTGTGGTACTGGGTCAACCCATTCAACACAATTCTGTCTTTTTAAATATTGTGAGTAATGAAAAATGCTTGTAACAGGAAATTCCTTCATTTTCTGCTAGGTTTTCTACCCAGAATGCCAGAGTAACAAAATCGGAGAGAAACTCTAAATAACATTATATGAGTTTGACAAGTGGCAATCAAACCCATTTAAGTCTGAACCCTGGAAAAGAACTATGCAATCCTAAAACATGAAAACAAACGGCATCATGGATTAAGAGAAGCTCTGTCATGCAGTAACAAATGTTTGGAGATGTATTCATTCATCTCATGAGATCTTCTTACCATTACTTAAAGCGGTGCCCAGTTCAGCTGCTGTAATCTGTCCACTCCTGTCTTTGTCAACTCTATATTAGAAATATTACAATAGATTGAAATAAGTGTATCCAATTTTCCATACCAGGTTATCAGAGTATAAAAGAAAATTAATATCTTATAAGGTATTTGTTGAGTATAGTTCTGTACACAATTCTACTTCTTTTACACCCCCAAGAAAAGTGAACAAATTTGATAAAATGCCCCCTAGGAGGTGATACATAAAAATTATCTAAGCTAAGATTTCATTAATTTAACCCTTTTTGTTACCATGGCAATCAGAGTTATGGGTATATTTCAATTATTTGAACATTTCGAATGATCTTCACCCAAGGAACATTCCTGCCAAGTTTAACCCATTCCAACTCAACAAAATTTTAGACTGGTCCAAATTCAAAGAAGCTGAAGACGATATTTTCAAGTTGGTGGAATTAAAATTTTCTTTGTCTTTTTGGATAGAAAACATTGTGGATAATGAAGAAATTGCTTGATACAAGCAATTTCTTCATTTTCCACAATGTTTTCAAAAGGTTTTTTCTTGAGGGGCGTAAAAAGGAGGGCTTGTGTGGGAATGGGTTAATTAAAATTGATGAAGATGTTTACAAAAATGTTGACAGATGCACAACAACAACACAGACACCTGTTATTAGGCATCACAATAGCTCACCTTGAGCACTTCGTGATCAGGTGAACTAAAAAACAACTGGAAAAAGAGCTGAATATTAATTGTTCTCAAAGCTGTTTCTGTGAATTATAACAGTCATAGTTGTGACAAGTAAAGGTCACAGCTGAATACTCACACTCAGATTTTCACAGTGGTACATAGTAGGTTTAAACTTTGAGATACTATTCACAAATGACTATTTGTTCCCAGATGCTTCAAACTAAGGTTACTATAGAAAAAGATTAAAAGGACTTAATGATTGTCTAATTTGCAATTCAACTGCTATAACTTCCATGCATACCATCCAAGTATCAGATAAGAAATCCCTGTCCTGAAAAATACAGGGTAACTTGAACTTCATTTTTTTAGGATTGGAAAAAGTAAAAGATTTATGGGTTATATTTTAGCCCTAAAAGGCTAATTTCTCGTAGTATAAACCTAGTCTCTGCAGTGTGTCCTTGCTTTGCACAGATGCATATCTTATTTAGAGTGTAGTAAAGCTAAGCCTGAGCCCTGGCCCTATGTGAAATTTGGCATCAAAAATGGGTCAGTAAATCGTATGATAGAAGGTGAATACCTAGATATAAATGCTGTCCAAAATGCTGGGGTTTTTGAAATTTGAGAACGAATTTTCAGATAGCAGGAGTGAATATAGCAGGTTGACACACATTACATCCTTCAGGGTGCCCATTTACATACCTCAGCACGTAATTCAGTTCAATTACGTCGGTTCACGTACAAATCTTTCACCAAGATGTGCATGAATGTACAGCAAAATAAATGAACATAGAAACAACAAGATGTGTTTGTGAAACACCATGCCCCCGAAACAGGGTGATTTTTATTGTTTTTTTTCTTTGTTTTAGGGAAAAGGGTTAAAATTTTGAACTTCACCTTGATAAAATGACCTTCCCCAGTTGCACCTTGTTGAGACCTATCTACATACCAAATAGGAGCATTGTAACTTACTTAGGGATGAGGTTATGGGAAAATGTTTAGTTGGCAGGTTAAGTTTTTGAGTAATGTTTAAGGGAAAAGGGTTAAAATTTTGACCTTGACGAAATGACCTTCCCCAGTTGCACGAAGTTGAGATCTATCTACATACCAAATATAAGCATTGTATCTTAATTTGGGATGAAGTTATAGGAAAATGTTTAGTTGGCAGGTTAAGTTTTTGAGTAATGTTTAAGAGAAAAGGGTTAACATTTTGACCTTGACGAAATGACCTTCCCCAGTTGCATGAAGTTGAGATCTATCTACATACCAAATATAAGCATTGTATCTTAATTTGGGATGAAGTTATAGGAAAATGTTTAGTTGGCAGGTTAAGTTTTTGAGTAATGTTTTAGGGAAAAGGGATAAAATTTTGACCTTGACCTTGATAAAATGACCTTCCCCAGTTGCGCCTTGCTGAGATCTATCTACATACAAAATATAAGCATTGTATCTTAATTAGGGATGAAGTTATAGGAAAATGTTTAGTTGGCAGGTTAAGTTTTAGAGTAACATTTTGAGAAAAGGGTTAAAATTTTGACCTTGACCTTGATGAAATGAGCTTCCCCAGTTGCAAGAAGTTGAGATCTAACTACATACCAAATATTAGCATTGTAACTTAATAAGCTATGAAGTTATAGGAAAATGTTTAGTTTGCAAGTTAAGTTTTTGAGTAACATTTTAGGGAAAAGGGTTAACATTTCGACCTTGACCTTGATGAAATGACCTTCCCCAGTTGCGCAAAGTTGAGATCTAACTACATACCAAATATTAGCATTGTAACTTAATAAGGGATGGAGTTATAGGAAAATGTTTAGTTGGCAGGTTAAGTTTTTGAGAAATGTTTTAGGGAAAAGGGTTAAAATTTTGACCTTGACCTTGATGAAATGACCTTTCCCAGTTGTGCGAAGTTGAGATCTATCTACATACCAAATATTAGCATTGTATCTTAATTAGGGGTTAAGTTATAGGATAATGTTTAGTTAGCAAGTTAAGTTTTAGAGTAATGTTTTAGGGAAAAGGGATAAAATTTTGACCTTGACCTTGATGAAATGACCGTCCCCAATTGCGCCTCGTAGATCTATCTACATAGCAAATATTAGCATTGTAACTTAATTAGGGGTGAATTTATAGGATAATGTTTAGTTGGAAGTTTTGCAGACAGACAGACGGACACCGGTAAAACAATATGCCCCCGATCTATCGATGCGGGGGCATAAAAATGCCATTACGTGCGTGTTTATTTAGAATTATTAGCGTACAAAACGAGAAACTCTACATGCGTATTTTTCCCTAAAAACAAAAAAAATGCAAGCAAAGTAGACAAAATCGCAGTAGGAACAAGTGATTTCCCTTTCATTCGACAGGAACCATTGGTTCTTTCTGACCTGTTTTTCTCTTTATAAAGAAGAATAGGGGAACCAGCAGCAGCTGTAAAAGTTCGTATAATGCGGATCTTGATGGCCTGACCAGTTTGTTTTGAAATAAGTCTAAAGTTGCACTATTTTCTAAACAAAACGATTCGTGACAAAATGGAGCCGTTTATTCTACATTGTAGTTTTGTTTTAGCTACGTAATTTGCTGTCTGCAAAATGTAACAACAAAACCTATTCTATTTCTCTTCAAATTGTGACTTTTGGACAGTTATAAGGCCAGTAGATATTTTCTGATCCAGATTTGTTTCAATACCGGAGTCTGAGCTAACAATGAGCTGACACGCCTGGTATGGCCTGCTCCAAAATGCCTTCCCAACCCTCGTAATTAACCTGTTAGAGTTGTTTAGCGATCACTCTCATATCCCTCTCAGCCCTTCCAAAATCCATAAGTAAGAAAAAGCAAACTGTAAATAAACAGCTTTGCAAGCCTTTGCTCTAAATTTATCTGAAACTGGCAGATGACGTGTGGCACTTATTTACTGATTATTAACGAGGTAGATATGATTATAACATTGTCAATTGGAAAAGTGTTCAGAATCTTAAGGTGTACCCTCAACTCTGAAAATAAAGGGTACACTGTACCCTCAGATTTTTCTTTGTAACCCCATTTCAAAACGTGAGGGGTACATGTACCCAAAAAATAAAACCCAGTGGGCATGCTGCCCTCCAAACATTTATGAGGGATCACATTGCAGAAGCCGAATAGGCACAGAGGTAGAGTACTTGCCTACAAGAAGAGATCAAGATTCCAGATCCAGACTGGTTGCATGTTTTTCTCTCGCTATGACGGACAGAAAAAATATACAGACAAGGTTCAAACTCATTAACTGCCGATCGTAAGGACGTCTTCGCCTTTGAAGATTGTGGAGTTCCTATGTATTAAACAAGGATGTAAGTTGCGAAATAACCCGACTAATAAGTAGGAGTTTATGACAGTGCTACCATAAGTTGTCAAAGATATCTTTTACGGATTAATCTATTCCTTAAACATACTTAGAAAAAACGCCCCATAGGAAGTTTTGGTCTGGCTGTTGTGGAACAGGTGGCCGTTGTTGACCGTACATTTGCTGCTGTTGTCCGTAGTACGCCATCTTGTCCAAGGTAGATAACCGTACAAACTGATTTAGACTGGTTAATTACCCCACCATTCGTAGACTAGAATTTACTTGTGACATTCTAACCCTTTCCCGTACAAACCCGGTATTTTACGTAACTGTGATTTTAAAAGTGAGAAAACATTGTGGACAAGCAATTTCTTCTTTCTCACAATGTTTTCTACCACATAGGATAGTTCAATTTCAAACTGCATCCAATTTTTATTATCTATCAATCTGGACCAGTCTAAAATTTCAAACAAGAGACTCATGAGGGCCTGAGACACTCTACTGGTTAATAAGTTTCCCGTTTAAGAAATGTGATATTAAGGAAGTTAATTACTTAAAGAAGAATGCATAAAAATTAACACATTTATGAATGTTTCTTATGATAGTGGAATCATTCTGTGAAAGATTGAAGAGAATCTGATGAAAACTGTAGACTCTAGAGTATTAATGAGGATTTTTTAATTAAATTTTCAAAAGGCCCCTTTTCCAATGTTTCTTCAGGGATCATACCCTATTTCAAAAGGAATGTTTCTTATAATAGTACAATTATTCTGTGAAAGTTTGAAGAGAATCCAATGAAAACTGTGAACTCTAGAGTGTTAACAAGGGTTTCTTTATAAACTTTTCAATAAATTTTTTGTAAGGCCCCTTTTCCTATGTTTCTTGACTGATCATACCCAATTTGGAGAGAAACAATCCTTAAAATGGTATAATCATTCTGTGAAAGTTTGAAGAGAATCTGATGAAAACTGTTGACTGTAGAGTGTTAACGAGGATTTTTTATTTAAATTTTAATTAGGCCCTTTTTCTCGTGTTTCTGGACGGATCTGACCCAATTTCAAAAGGAATTATCCTTGTGATGGTATGATAATTCTAGGAAAGTTTGAAAGGAATCTGATGAAAAATGTGGATTCTTGAGTGTTAACAAGGATTTCTTTATAAATTTTTCAATGAAATTTTTATAAGGCCCCTTTTCCTATGTTTTTTGATTGATCATACCCAATTTCGAAAGAAACAATCCTTAAAATGGTATTATCATTCTGTGAAAGTTTGAAGAGAATCTGATGAAAACTGTTGACTCTAGAGTGTTATTGAGGATTTTTTATTTAAATTTTAATTAGGCCTTTTTTCCCGTGTTTCTAGACAGATCTGACCCAATTTCGAAAGGAATTATCCTTGTGATGGTACAATCATTCTAGGAAAGTTTGAAGGGAATCTGATGAAAAGTGTGGATTCTTGAGGGTTAATAAGGAAAAAGTAATGGACAGATGATGGATGGATGGATGCAGGACAGGAAAAAGCAATCACAATAGCTCTTGTGGCCTTAGGCCAGTAGAGCTAAATACTGAAGGGTTAAAACATATAGTGGAAAAATTTAGGTAGAAGTAGAAAAATAGCTGCTTTAAGAGCGACCTCCATCATCAGTGTGAATTTTTTGTGCTTTTCTTTTAATTGATTGATTGAATGGGATTTAACACCACTTTTAACAGCATTTCAGTCATATTGTGGCGGCTGGAGCACCTAACAATAGATTCAAGGCATATTGCACACCAGTATGACAAATACATCCTTTCCTAGCCTCCAGCTGCTATCCCACTTAGGTTTATGATTATTCACTCATTTGTGGCTTTTCTTTGGACCAGTACCGATTGTTGATCAAAATTTCTACTAAATAAAAGCCACTCGACAAAATTTAAGACTGGTCCAAATTGAATGATGATTCAGACTATAGTTTCAACTTGGTAGAATTTAAAAAATATTTCACTTTTTTTTATCCAATCAAATTCTTTGAAGGAATTTGATAAAGGGTCATCAAAAAATAATTTCTGTGAAATTTGGTTGAAATCTATCCGCTGGTTTCTTATAAGAATTTTAAAGCTTTCACCAAATATTTTAATTAGCAACGCCCATATTTTCATCTGATCAAAATTGTTTGAAGGAATCTGATAAAGGGTCACCCAAAAATCATTCCTTTGAAATTTGGTTGAAATTCATCCACTGGTTTCTGATAAGATTTTTAAAGCTATCAACATATATGGAAATAGCCCCGCCCATTTAAGCCATGTTTTTCATCTGATCGTGACTATTTGAAGGAATCTGATAAAGAGTCACCAAAGGATAATTTCTATGAAATTTGGTTGAACTCAGTTGTGTTCTTTCTGAGAAGATTTTTTTAAGAAAAACTTTGACTGATACACAGGACGCATCACTGTTACGTCATGACAATAGCCCCATGGCTTTCAGTAAGTGGAGCTAAAAATCTTTCAATCAAATTTTTAAGTCAAACAAGAATTTCTAAGTCCAAAAAATGTTAAAATTACATTAAAATTAATGTTTGAGTAATTAATCTTTGCCTAGAAGACGATATGCTGGTCACAAAGAATTGTATAGTTTCAAAGTTAAACCAAGAATTTTGAAGACCAAAAGGGGTGACAATTCCCCTTATACGAATATCAAGTGATGAATCTGTGTGAAGAGGCCGATATCATTGTCTCAAAAACATGTGCTAAGTTTCAAAACAATAGCATTGGTAGAGAGTTAGTAAAGATGTATGACAGTTGCAGGTAAGGTTATACCAAGAATTTGTAAGTACAACAAGAGCCATGTCGGACATGGCCATCCCTTCCGCAAAAGCTTGATAGTAAACTGAAGCCAGTTAGATTTAGGCTTCTTGTGCACTGCATTTCTTCTCAATGAGTTCGATAATAGCTATTATACTTTCAGAGATATGCTCAGGACAAAATCTAAGTCTTTAAAACAACAAAGGGCAATAACTCCAAAATTATGCAAGCAAGCGTTGTGGTTCTTGTGCACTGCACTTCTCCTGAACGAGATCTATCCACCTCTGAAGTTTCAAGTTAATAGCTATTATACTTTCAGAGATATGCCCCGGACAAAATCTTAGTCTTTAAAACAACAAAGGGCAATAACTCCAAACTTATACAAGCAAGCGTTTGGTTCTTGTGCATTGCACTTCTCTCCAACGAGATCTATCCACCTATGAAGTTTCAAGTTGATAGCTATTGTACTTTTAGAGATATGCCCCGGACAAAATCTTAGTCTTTAAAACAACAAAGAGTAATTACTCCCAAATTATGCAAGCAAGAGTTGTGGTTCTTGTGCACTGCAATTGTCCTCAATGAGATCTATCGACCTATGAAGTTTCAAGTTGATAGCAATTATACTTTCAGAGATATGCTCCGGACAAGTTTAGTGACAGAAGGACTGAAGGACAGAATGACGGATGGAGACCATCACTATATCCCCTTTGCCGAAAAGGCGGAGGATAAAAAGGGTTAAAATTCCACTAAATTGAATGTCATATAGTAATATATCAGTTCTTAGAGGCTAATATTATTACCGAAAAAGCATGTGCAAAGTTTCAGAGCAATAGCATTAGTAGAAACTGAGACATGAAACTTGCATTTAAGGTTTAACCAAAGAATTACGCTGAGGCCTTTTGACCAGAATAGCCCCCATATTCTTGGAATAGTTGAACTATAGATGAATATAGAGTCATCCATCTTGATCCTTTTATAACTAACATATAAATGTATTCTGTCATAACAGAGGCAAAATATTGAATCTTTTTGGCGTAGATGATCAAAATGTCAAGGTTATACCACAGGTTTTCTGAGAAACAAGAGGGCCGTTGGCCCTGGGGCGCTCACCTGAGATAAAGGCTCGTTTTCTTTCAACAGTCTAATTTCATGTTAAGGTAAGGATTATGAAACAAGTGGGCCACAATTACATATAAACACTATGAACTTGGGGATCCAAGTCTAAATTACAAATTTCAAGGCTTTAGTGCTGATTTGAAAGAAGGAAAAAACCATTTCCATGGGTTATAATTTCAGAAATAAGAAAGAAGTCTGTGAACTGATACTTCATGCCTAAAGCCCCCCCCCCCCCCCCTGGAAACCCTAGGATCATGATTTTAGCTATTTTGAAAGAGGTCAATATACTATTGCTTCATGCAAAATATCAAGGCTTTACGCCTTCTGGGTCAGGAGAAGAAGATTTTTAAAGATTATTTTAAAATTTCACTTTTGTTGCCATGGCAACCAGAGTTTTTAACGGATTTCAATTCTTTTAGCTATTTTTGAAGGGGACCACCTAAGGAACATTTCTACCAAATTTGGTTCAAATTGACCCAGTGGTTTGGGAGGAGATGTCATTTAAAGAAATTGTTGACGGACGACGCATGACGGACGGACGCTGGACAAAAGGCGATCACAATAGCTCTCTTGAGCACTACGTGCTCAGGTGAGCTAAAAAGCCAACTATAGATGTATTTTATAATCAAGGGTTCCAAGCAAAACTGCATGTACATGAATATGAACAAGTACATGAACATTGTTTTATATTGCTATAGATTTTCCACAATTTTTTTTAATTATCCCTTCAAATAATTTTATGTATATCACATGGTGGAAAAATTAATAAAAGAAAGATGCTTTTCATAATTATTTCTTCTCCCATATTTTTTACATAATTAACAAATAGCACTAACATGGTGAAACAGAGGGAAGCCATGAAATGGTTTTAAGTCCTTTTACTTACTAAGTCAAGATAGGAGACAATGGAGACAAAATACATCAGAGATTTATGGATCTATAAATAGATGATTTATTTGAAATCAAAAATACGAAAGAATTAATGGAATACCATTGATATGGTATGACTCTTTTTTATTGTTCTGGAAACTTTAGGTTACAAATGTAATGCAATAAACAGATTGTAGCTTGTAACAAAAATATAAATTAACCAATCAAATTGTCATTACATACTGAAAAGTAACTACATCTAATCAAGCAGTAGTAAGGGATGTTTAGGTCGCCAACCAATTATCTACCTTTTGTTTTATGTCCTAGATAAAACGTTTTATTTACTATCTCAGTCAAACTGCAATGTCAGAAATCAATGAGCATGGCAATCGATCAGTCAATTTGTAGCCATTCCTACAGAGCATAATAAATGGTAGTTGTACTAAGATCTGCCATTTTGAATTTATAAGTATTTAGTCTAGATCATTTGATCTACACTATAGTATAAATATATGAACAGGCATGACAAAGAATGATGGATTTATATATATAGCACTTGTAATTTAATGTGGTTAAAATTTTATGAGAAAATAATAATTTTGATGGTGTTCTTGTGTGTGAGTTTATTGATTTCTATATTGAGAGGGGTAGGGTAGCAATTTATTGACACTATCATTTTTTGTGAGTACCAATATTAGCTATTTCCCCAAATTTATTGGCAAGTTCAAGCTCCAAGTATTTTCTGTACTTGCGTAAAACAGCCTGTACTACAAGCCTTGATTCTTCCTTTTCTTGTATGTTTTCTACCCTAAGAGGTACTTATTCTATAAATTTCATCAAATTCAAATTGTCATCTGCAACTTCTTGCAACCTGGCAGAATCTACATCAGTCTAATCTCTGTGCACCAGTCTATGAGCATAAGCATTGAGCCATGCATACTTCCCCTCCCTCACAAACAAAACACCACCACAGTATGAAATAAGTAAGCACTAGACATGACTAGTGAATTTTCAATTAACTTTAACTTCTTTTCTACAAAGTTCAAAAGGGAGAAAAAGCCTAATTTTCCTAATCAAGCATGGTGCTTCACAGCCCTGAGAAATTTTTTATTTACATTCGTTTAATTTGGTTTACCAATAGTACAGAATTCATAGACTGTCAACAATTCAATAATCAAGATATAGAGGGTCTGCTGTAAAAAATTAATGCAAAAGAGTAAATATGACCAAAGCAGGCAAACACTAGTCAGGTCTATAGCTCTCATGAACATAAATACCAGAGCTCTAGACAGAGGTAGTGATTTGATTTGAGCCTGTGTGTGACATTTCCAAACATGTCGCATGTGCATGACTTGCACACACTGAGCACCCTGGACAGCCGTTCGTGGCAATTAAAATATACTCTGGTTATTTAAAGAAGCTTTGGGTCAGTATCTAGCTACAGAGCGCAGAGTGAAGACTCTGATCAGACTGTGCGGATGCACAGGCTGATCCGAGTCTTTACTTGGTGCACATGTGAAATGGTTGGAAATGTCATGCATGCCCTCATTTCAAAATACAGTAAATATTGTATTAAGCAGCCAATCAAGACATTACTATAAAGTGGTCGCTCAAAGGAATGATAGCTTAACAGACTTTATTGTGAAAAAATGTGAAGGATTAATTTGATTGTATAGACAGAATATAACAGAATTTCCACTTAATCCTACGCTGCTGGGATTCATTAGAATCATCTCATTGAGACAATTCTTATAAGACCGCTCAAATGAGAGACATCTGACCATAACAGAGTGTTCAATTGAAAAATACAAAATTTTGTTTCTCATTACTCCTTCCTTACTTGAGCTCTGTTTACAAATATCACAGTCATAGCTAAACTAATTGGTTTGCAAATGGTCTAACAAATGACATGCTCTCTCACAATCATTCAATAAAGACAGCCCTTACTTTAACATTGTATAAATTTATTAACCCGTTACTAGACAACAACATCTTAGACTGGTTGAAATTGAAAGAATCTGCTGATAACAACATTAAATGAGAATATATCAAGGAAATAAGAGTTGCATCAGGATAAAACAAATGCTGAAAATGAGAAATTGCTTTTGACAAGCAATTGCTCGAAATATTTTTCTAATTGAATTTCTCTTCAGTGAATCAAACTGCTTGGTTGTGTGGTGTAATGGGTTAACTCTTGTCTAGATAATCCTATGAAAAATCCTGTATTTGCAGCAGGTATAGAGAAAGATCAACAAGCAATTACATGCAGTCTGATCTTGGCCTATGCTCACTGCTTATCATTTTATTCAGCAGTAAAATCATATCTTATAGTTGGTTGATATAATTGTATGAAGACAAACCATTAGAGCTGAAGCAATTTTCCATGATCAACAAAAGGATGAAAGTCACACTCATTCATCAACGTACTTGCACTATGATTCTATATAGTGTGCTTTAACCCTTTCCCGTTTCTTGAAATTTTAGACTGGTCCAAATTGAAAGAGGTTGCAGACAACAATGAAAACTGGATGCAATTCGAAATTAAACCATCCTATGTGGTAGAAAATATCATGGGAAAGGGAGAAACTGCTTGCTTCAAGCAATTTCTCCTTTGCCCACAATGTTTTCTAAAGTATAAAATCACAGCAACGTAAAATCCCGGGTTTGTACAGGAAAGGGTTAATTAAATATATAAAATGAATTAAAACAAAAATACAGCTATAAACACTGATTGGTTTTTGAGGAAATGAGTCATTGAGCATTTTGTGTCCTCCATTTTCAACACAGACCTGAAATGTTATCCTCTCCCAAACTTCATTCAGTAAAATTTTTTCATCGAAATCAGGCTCCTCTGATATGTTGAGTCAAAGTTTATTTAGAGCACTAATAATTGTCATATTTATTACTCTATTAAGAGGGCAATTTTTCATGTTTCTTTTACCCATTACTAAACGACAAAATTAAAGACTGTTCCAAATTATAAGAATTTGCAGAAAAGATTTTAAATGTTATCAATTCTTTTTAATTTCATATAAGGTAGGGTATGATTTTTCAAGTATTTCCTTTGGTGTATAGAAATGTTGGATTTTGTGGTAATGAGTAAAGAGGTTTTATGCATAATCATACATTAATGATTAAGAAGGACCAAATTTGGTCGTGTAGATTTTGAACCAATTACATTATCCCTAACTTTGATGTCCTCTGCAGAAAGCTTCCAGGAAACAAGAGAAATGAACTTTCAAGAAGGTTTCTGACCCATATGGTTTTAATATTCCTTAAAATATCATTTGCTAGGCCTTTTTATTTTGGCAAATATAAAAAGATTTCATAATTATTTCATTCTTTTAGGAGAGGCGTCTTGTAATGGGTGTTTATTTTCCTTATCAAAATGGGATTAACTATATCTTTTAATAATTTCTTTATAACACATTTTAACCCTCTTAATCAAGTACAATTTGAATACTATGAGAGTTGCTAGTGAAAAGGGGGCTAAATACATATAAGAAAACTCCCTAACAGGGGTGTTAAATTTTAATTAGCAATAATCTTTAGCACTAAAAAAATACTGCATCAAACATACCCTTTAACCCTTTCCTGTACCCAACCCAGGATTTTACGTCATTGTGATTTTATGCTTGGGAAACATTTTAGAAAGAGAAATTGCTTGTAATAAGCAATTTCTCTTTCTTCCACAATATTTTCAACTACATAGGATGGTTTCCTTTCAATTACATCCAACTTTCATTGTGGTCTGCAACCACTTTTAATTTGAACCAATCTAAAATTTTAAAAAACAGGAAAGAGTTAAGAGTTCTAAGGCTCTTACAAGCCAAGCATTTTGCCCTACATCAGAAATTCAAAGGAAAACAGCTTTTTATACCATTAAAAAAGAAAGTTATATCAAACATTATGATAACCAGCATTTACATTCAAAGATGTTTTCCCCCCTCTCTATCAATTATACACCGTTTATTACTGGTTTGTGATCCAATTTTTTCATTGGACAAGTCTAAAATTTAGTTCGCAGGCTGATTCATGCTCCTTTATCACAGAGTCCAGCTCTTGAAATTTGAAGATCCTAGGATTGACTTGTTTACATCAAACTGGTCGTGGATTATCAAAATTGAAAAGGCTTCTAGTCTCTTCCTTGATAGAGTCTATCACATATTCCATTGCTTCTATACCCTGCAATACAAAATATGATAGAATTAAAAACATTTCCATATATACTTGTATTTAACACATTCCTACACAGTGATGCTTTTTGACGCCCCTCAAGAAAAAGAATTGGGAAATTGGGAATTGTGTAAAATGAAGAAATTGTTTGTAACAATCAATTTCTTCATTTTTTCACAAAGTTTTCTATCCAGAAAGTTGAAAAGATCTACAATTTCATAACTTAATTGTTGTCTGTAACTCCTTTCAACTTGGACCAGCCTACAATTTTGTTGAAATTGGGAATTGTGTAAAATGAAGAAATTGTTTGTAACAATCAATTTCTTCATTTTTTCACAAAGTTTTCTATCCAGAAAGTTGAAAAGATCTACAATTTCATAACTTAATTGTCGTCTGTAACTCCTTTCAACTTGGACCAGCCTACAAATTTGTTGTGCGGGATCGGATTAAAATCAAATAACCCATCAAATATAGAAATGGAAAAACATTTAATGAAAAAGAGAAATTGCTTGTCCCTAGTGTGTACATGTACTTCTTTACTCTATATATTTATTTTTCAACTTCCACATTTTAAAATGTGTACTACTTCTTTGAATTGCATTAGTCTAAAATTAGTCTTCAATGAATGGATTAACAGCTTTAACCTTATTCATTGTTTACAAATATATTTACAAGAACATTTTTGAGACTCCATAAAAGAAGGGAAATTTCAACTAAAAACACAAAGTATACAGAAATGAAGCACAAATATTTACAAATATTTTATGTTATTAATTTCTCATGAATGCCGAAGAAAAGAAACAGATTCCAACATTTTTTTTCAAGCCTGCTTGCGGTGAGCGAGACATAGTTGTCACCATGAAAAGTCAGTGTATGTGCATTAGTCTGTTAGTCCGTCCAAATTTGTCCAGACAATTACTCCTACATTTATAGATGGATTTCAAAATAACTTGGCACAATTATTCTCAATCATGAGTAGATGTGCCATTTGAAAGATTTTTTGGGCTAGTTCTTATGTAAAGGTCAAACACTAAAATTGTGATTGTCCGGAGCATTTCTCCTACAATTATGGACAGATTTCAAAATAAATTGGCATAATTATTCTCCATCATGAGTAGATGTACCATTTGAAAGAATTTTTGGATAGCTTCAAGTTCAAGGTCAAAGCTCAAGGTCAAACACTAAAATTGTGCTTGTCCTGAGCATGATGCCCCCAAAACTTTGCCGGCTCAACAGCAGTTTTCCTGGGACAACCATCTAGTTGTTTGTTTGTCATGCCATCTTTATTTCTGGACAGTATGTTGTTTGAAAGGCAATTGTTATAAGCAATTTCTTCTTTAACCATATCAATGGCTCAGTGCGAAACAGTTGTAATTGCCAATATGTTTAAAGGCAGTTACAATTGTTTCGTGCTAAATCATAAATATTGTTTAATTCACTGCCTTCAACATGGTAATACATATGTTTAATATCATCAGGGTTCTCCCCAGGCCATTATGGCGTATCGGCCCGATACGCCTTCATTAATAGAGAGAGTATGCCGATACGCCTTCATATCGCCAATACGCTTAAATTTGGTCACCGATACGGCTTAATTTCCAGCAGAAGAAAGGGTCAAGCAAACCATTAAAATTGGTTGCAGAAGTGCGGACACGACAGGCTCTTTATCTATAGTGTTGTATACCACGTATTACATAACATCTCTATTGATAAGACCCTTACACTCTTACTAATTGGTGATTATCGATTTTTTTCTCGCGTTTCCCACTGGTACCTCGCTATCAGTCACCAAGCATGATAGGTACCAATATGTAAACAATGAATTCAAAATGGCGACCCGGTTCAGGAAAATTGTCACTTCGGCTGAGATTGGTCTAGTTAAAAGTAAAAGATTTGGTTATTTGATGTGACAACTATCAAACTAAAGCCACAGAGGTTTAAAATTTAATTTTTTGAAGGAAAGATTAATTGGGTCAGTTTATTTCATACATTGATCGCTGAAAACATACCCTTTTCGCGATCTTTTTTCCTTACGAGAATTTGCCAAAATAATAAAGACAGATTTGTATAGAAACCATCCTAGTTATACTAAGCTCTTGTTTTCAACTCAGTTTAATAATTACACACATGTATCTTCTGGAATAAGTCCATTTATTTTTTATCCAACATGGAGGGCATTATCTCAAACATTCGTACCCTGGTTTGTTCAGCCCATTTTTTCAATAAATTTGTTTTAAAAGTTTGATGAAAAAAATTATTATACTTTTAGTAATCATCTAATAATATCTCATCCTCTCATGTTTTTTACCCAAAAAGGAATAATACCCCCATAAAAATCAAAGTGCTGAAAGCACTTCAAGAACAGAATGCCTTAGACCAATAAGGGATTTCTTTTTATAAAAAGTAATGGTTTAATAATTATTTAGAATCAGGAAAAGATCATTCACGCTATAATATTTGGGGAAAAAATCCTCTTTTGAAAATCAAAGTGCTGAAATCACTTAAAGAAGAGAAGGGTAAAGACACTTGTTTTGATCAAGTTTCATGTTATAATTTGAGAAATAAGGTTAAGATTGGACACTGCTGATATATTATACTTTTTTTAATGTTTATTGATATCAAATAGCTGAAAGTACTGTTAGAAGAATAGTTATAGTGTCAGACAGTTGAAGGCTTCTGAATGGGCAAATAATGAGCATTTCAAATTTTACACAGAGAATCTCATGGAGCTCTTTAAGATGCAAAATTTGAAAATGAAACCAGGTATTTCACACAGGAACCTTATAAATACATTTTTGAAATTACTGATAATAATTTCTATTTTTTTTCTGATGAAGGGCATTTTTGTCAATCCAACACTCCATGCTTTTTTAAAGAGTCCTCAAGGATATGATTTTTGGACAGACTTGATAAAATGGCCAAGCATGAAAAGCTAATCCTATCTAATAGACAAGCAGTTGACACTTTTTTTTACTCATTCCTTTGAGACTTTTGGGTATATTCTTTCATTATCTTTCCTTTTCACATCCTTTTTATGAGACAATTTTGTGCCCTTTCCAACAAATAGGATAGAGAGTTGAAGTAAGCTGAGTAATGTCACAATTGGTTGGTATCAAATTAAGCCTCAGAATAGATAAATCAACTTATGATAATTAAAAAGTTGAAGAATATAATTCAAGAATTACTCTCAATTAAACAACAAGATGTCAATAATCAAGCTAAAAAGCACTTTTAATGACCTTTATTATGTATAGTCATACCAAGATGGTACAGACAACACACCGCGCATTTGCCACTACGCCTTCAAAAATTTCTGGGGAGAACCCTGATCATGTTATTTTGCATTTAAATCTTAAGAACCTTTTATGATTCCATGACTTCTAGACAATTCAGAAGGAAAATATTGACAATTTGTAATGAGCAATTTCTTCTTTTACCTATTATTTTTCACTCACTGCTTGTAACTCGGTAATAGTATAATACATGCATTTTTTGATGTTGATTTGAAGGACCTTTTATCATTAAGGAGGACCTGAAAGAACACGAACCTTTTGACTGATTGCTGACTACACCTACTTACCTCAAACATGCCAATTGAAGTTCTTCCAAGATAATCCTAGTAATTCTAATATATGTTAAAGGCCATAAAACGAAAGACATAAAGTTAGTTAGCAACCTAAATGTCTTACCTACAGCATGAATAAGCTGTAATCAACAATTGATTGATTGAATTGGGTTTAAAACCACTTTAAACAGTATTTCAGTCATAATGTGGCAGCTGTTAGTGTTAGATCTTGTTATAATGGGACTTTGATTTATGAGGGAGGACAAATTTAAAGCCCAGTTTAGTGAGTCATGAGTTACCTTGGCTGCATTTTTAGATATACTATCTGTAACAATTCCTTCTAGATAACTTGATAACGGTGTTATATTCACTGTTACTGTTGTTTCTTGCTTCATTTCAGTGCTGAAAAGAGACAATCAGTCAAGTGAAAGAAACAAGAGGGCAGTTGGCCCTGGGGCGCTCACCTGAGATAAAGGCTCTTTTTCTTTCAACAGTCTTATTTCATGTTAAGGTTAGGATTATGAAACAAGTGGGCCACAATTACATATAAAGACTATGAACCTGGGGATCCAAATGTCTAAATTACAAATTCCAAGGCTTTAGTGCTGATTTGAAAGTAGGGAAAAACTTTTTCCATGGGTTATAATTTCAGAAATAAGAAAGAAGTCTGTGAACTGATGCTTCATGCCTATACCCCCCCCCCCCTGGGTCCGCCCCAGTAGACCCGAGGATCATCATTTTAGCTATTTTGTAAGAGATCAATATACTGATGCTTCATGCAAAATATCAAGGCTCTACGCCTTCTGGGTCAGGAGGAGAAGATTCTTAAAGATTATTTTGAAATTTCACTTTTGTTGCCATGGCAACCAGAGTTTTAAACGGATTTCAATTCTTTTACTTAATTTTATGGGGGACCACCTAAGGAACATTTCTGCAAAATTTGGTTCAAATTGGCCCAGTGGTTTGGGAGGAGATGTCATTTAAAAAAAATGTTTTGAAAGAGGTCAATATACTGATGCTTCATGCAAAATATCAAGGCTCTACGCCTTCTGGGTCAGGAGGAGAAGATTTTTAAAGATTATCTTAAAATTTCACTTTTGTTGCCATGGCAACCAGAATTTTTAACCGATTTCAATTCTTTTAGCTATTTTTGAAGGGGACCACCTAAGGCCCTGTGTAATATGTATCTGGACAAAACAGTTCAAATTATTACAAACAAATCAAGAGGACCATGATGCTCCACTGAGTATGATGGTTCATGGATTTATGATATATACAAAATAGCCAAGCCCACTGTCTAATTATTTTGGAGAAGATGTTTAAGGATTTTCTCTTATAATCCTAGGTAAATTGATGATCCCAACATATAATGCTAATATCCTGAATATGGTAATGCTTTGAAGTATAGACATCAATACATACCAAATATCAACGCTCTAGGCCTAATGGTTTAGGAAAAGAAGGTTTTCAAAGATTTCCTTCTTTACTCCTATCTAAAATTAGGGTTCGAACACAAAAGGGCTAATTTTCAGAATACAGTTATTCTTTGAAGTATTTTGGTAGAGGGTCAATATCTGATGATATGTACCAAATATCAAAGCTTTAGGCCGAAGAAGACTTTAAAAGATTTCCTTCTTTATTCCTTTATAAAATCAGGGATTGCACAGAAAAGGGCTAATTTTCAAAGATCGATAATTCTTTGAAAAAGTATTTTGGTAGAGGGTCAGTAGGTGATGATATGTACAAAAATATCAAAGCTCTTGATCTTATGGTTTAAGAGAAGAAGATTTTGTTCTTTATTCCTTTGTAAATCAGGGATCGCACAGAAAAGGGCTAAATTTCAAAGTACACTAATTCCTTGAATTTTTTTGGTAGAGGGTCAATAGTTGATGATATGTACCAAATATAAAAGCTCTTGGTCTTATGGTTTAGGAGAAGTTTTTCAATGATTGCCTTCTTTATTCCTTTGAAAAATAAGGTATTGCACATAAAAGGGCTAAATTTCAGAGTACGATAATATTTTGAGGTATTTTGGTAGAGGGTCAATAGGTGATGATACATACCAAATATAAAAGCTCTAGGCCTTATTGTTTGGGAGAAGAAGACTTTAAAAGATTTCTTTCTTTATTCCTTTGTAAAATCAGGAATCGCTCAGAATAGGGTTAATATTAAGAGTACAGTAATTCTTTGAAGTTTTTTGATAGAGGGTCAATAGGTGATGATATGTACCAAATATCAAAGCTGTAGGCCTTATGGTTTAGGAGGAGAAGTTTTTTTTAATAATTGTGTCCGGATGGACAAACAGATAGATGGACGCCAGACAATTACCGAACACAATAGCTCACCTTGAGCATGTTGTGCTCAGGAGAGCAAAAAACCAAACAAATTCCCACATTTAATTCACTAAAAAGTCGTCCATGGAAACAAAGTTCTTCCAAATATTTGACATTTGGCTGCAACCTTGACCTTTGAAACATCTAAAATATTGTTTATAAATGGGATGTCTGTCTGTAATACAAACAATTGTGCCAAACTTATTTTGAAATACAACCACAAATTTATGCTCTGGGCATGCTCTATGTTGTTACCATGACCTTGGAGCTATCTGCAAATTTGTTTTAAATGACTTGTCTACTTATGGAGGGCAATTGTGTTTAGATAGTCATTCTGAAATCCAACAATGGAGTCTCCTGTTGGAGTCAGTTGGCATGGCCAGCATGCCCATTTGGCGAGGCCAATTGACCGTTGCTGGCTCCTCCCTATGACTCCCTAGGCCCCGCCAATTAGCGACCACAGAATGTTCCGCTTTGATCTTTAATGGCATTATTTTGCAAAATTTATGGCATGTAGCATGTAACAAAAAATAAATGGTTGGTTGGTGTCCTAAATGTCATAACTACAGCTTGAATATGCTGTAGCTATGACGTTTAAGTTGCCAAACCAACATTAAAGGTTAACAAAAATGGTGGCAAATGTTAAAGTTGAAAAGCTCAGGTCAGGGCTGAATAATTATTTGATTGGTCAGTTTATTCCTTGATTGACAGCTGCATTTGGTCAATTGCAGTTGGCAATATTGAGATTCAGTAGTCTATATCTAAACATTGTGATTCAAACTGACTGCTTAAGTCACACTCTACAAATGAAATATCTTTCACAACTATATATGTACCAAATTCTATACATTTTAATAGCCTATGTATTTGGCTTCTGAATGATAATGGACAAAAACTGAGTATAACTGAGTGTGATATCCACTTACACATCTTTATTTGCTGGATGTTGTCTGTAAACCATAAGTTCATCTATGTTAATTGTTCCTGCCCATGAGATCTAGGAAAAACAAAGCAAGTAAATGAAATCAGACTCATGATCAGGGCACAGGATCATTAGCAAAATTATGTGGTCAATTGAGAATTTACAGAACCCCAACTATCCAACCCAAGAAAAGTTTCACAACAGTTTCAGACTTACACAAATTAAGCATCATTTACATGATGAAATCAATGCCTTAGTGCCTAACCCATTCCAAACACCATCCTGCTTTTTACAATCTTCATGAATACAAAAAAAATTAGGAAAACATTATGGAAAATAAAGAAATTGCTTCAGTTCCCACAGTGTTTTTGCCCAAAAGGAAAAAAGCATTTTACGATTTCATCAACTAAAAATCTTTGAATTTGGACTATTCTTCAATTATGTTGTCTGTTAATAAGGGTTGCAAGTGCCTACACCTGTACACTTACACAGTAGAACCCTGTTAATTGCAACTTCAATTTGTCAACATTTTCACTGCATATAACAGGAAGTTGCTATCAGAAGGAGCTATCCGTTCTATAAATCTGATAGTTTATGCATTAAAGCAGTTGCAATTAGGCAGTGAATTTTTATTATCAGGGTTGCAATTTAAAGTTTGATGGAATTCTAATGTTGAAATGGGAAAAGGTATGAAATGATATCCCCTCAAAGTTTTGCCGCATGTTTTTGTGGAGTTTTTTTGCAACTATTGGAATTCAGATATTTGCAAACACCTATATGTTGCCTTCTATTAATCTAATATACACTTACTTTGTATTATATTGAATTAGCAAAATTCACCCCTCACAAAATATCTAAAAATAAAGAAAACATTCCAAATTTATGACTCATTGATATATTATCAAATACAGTACCATCATTAGAGGGTTATCTATCAGATTAACTCATTACCAGATGACAAAATTTTAGATGGGTCCAAAAAGATGTAGACAACAACCCAAATTTGTTTTAATTTATAACTCAAGCATCATAATTGGGTAAAACAAGAGGACCATGATGGTCCTAAATCGCTCCCCTGAGTATGATGGTTCATGGCTTTATGATATAAACAAAATAGCAAAGCCCTCTGTCTAATTATTTGGAGAAGATGTTTAAGGATTTCTCTTTTAATCCTAGGTATATTGATGATCCCACCATATAGCACTAATTTCCTGAATATGGTAATGCTTTGAAGTATAGACATCAATACATACCAAGTATAAAAGCTGTAAGCCTAATGGTTTAGGAGAAGATATCATTATTTATTCCTAATTAAAATTAGGGATTACACAGAAAAGGGCTAATTTTTTAAAGTAATTTGGTAGAAGGTCAATGGCTGATGATATGTACCAAATATCAAAGCTCTAGGCTTTATGGTTTGGGAGAAGAAGATTTAAAAAGACTTCCTTCTTTATTCCTTTGAAAAATCAGGGATCACACAGAAAGCTAATTTTCAGAATATAATTCTTTGAAGTATTTTGGTAGACAGTCAATATATGATGATATGTACCAAATATCAAAGCTCTAGGCCTTATGATTTGGGAGAAAAAGATTTTTAAAGTTCTCCTTGTTTTATTCTATATAAAATCAGGGATCGCCCAGAAAAGGGCTAATTTTCAGAATACAGTAATTCTTTGAAGTATTTTGGTAGAGGGTCAATAGATGATGATTTGTACCAAATACCAAAGTTCTAGGCCTAACGGTTTGGGAGAAGAAGATTTTCTAAGATTTCCTTCTTTTATTCTATGTAAAATCAGGGATTGCCAAGAAGAGGGCCCATTTTCAGAATACAGTAATTCTTTGAAGTATTTTGGTAGAGGGTCAATAGATGATGATTTGTACTAAATATCAAAGCTCTAAGCCTTATGGTTTGGGAAAAGAAGATTTTAAAAGATTTCCTTCTTTATTTCTATGTAAAAATCAGGGATCACAAAGAAAAGGGCTTATTTTCAGAATACGATAATTCTTTGAAGTATTTTGGTAGAGGGTCAATAGATGATGATTTGTACCAAATATCAAAGCTCTAGGCCTTATGGTTTGGGAGAAGAAGATTTTTAAAGATTACCTTCTTTATTTCTATGTTAAAAAATGGGATCACAAAGAAAAGGGCTATTTTCAGAATACAGTAATTCTTTGAAGTATTTGGTAGAGGGTCAATAGATGATGATATATACCAAATATCAAAGCTCTAGGCCTTATGGCTTGGGAGGAGAAGATTTTTAAAGATTTCCTTCTTTTATTCTATGTTAAATCAGGGATCACACAGAAAAGGGTCAATTTTCAGAATATGGTAATTCTTTGAAGTATTTTGGTAGAGGGTCAATAGATGATGACTTGTACCAAATATCAAAGCTCTAGGCCTTATGGTTTGGGAGAAGAGATCACACAGAAAAGGGCTTATTTTCAGAATAGAGTAATTCTTTGAAGTATTTTGGTAGAGGGTCAATAGATGATGATGTATAACAAATATTTAAGCTTTGGAGGAGAAGATTTTTTTTAAGTTTTTTCACTCTGTTGCCATGGCAACTAGAGTTCTTCATGGATTTCAATTCTTTGAAGTATTTTGAAAGAGCATGACCTGAGCACCATTTCTGTGAAGTTTTGTTGAAATTCAATGGTTAGTTTAGGAGGAGAAGATTTTTTTGTAATTGTGAACGGACGGACGCCGACCAATCACAATAGCTCCCCCAGAGCACTTCGTGCTCAGGTGAGCTAAAAATGGAGAAACAAGACGTGTTTGTGAAACACAATGCCCCCGCAGCAGGACTTACCTATGAAAAGTGTTGTTGACTTGTATATGAGTTTTAATAGAGTATTTTAGTGAAAGCAACAAGGAAATTTTTTTGGTGTTTGACCTTGGTTATGTGACCATGACCTTATCACATGACCTTGACATGAGGAGATGTGTATTATGGAGATGTATCTTCATGATAAATATGAGCATTGTATCTTAAATAGGCTGGTAGTAATTGGCAATAGCAAGTTTTTTGGTTAAGTTTTGCAGACTGACAGACAGACGGAAAGACAGACAGACAACTATAAAACAATATGCCCCTGATCTCTCGATGCGGGGGCATAAAAAGCAGAAATTGCTTATTGCTTTTCTCAGCATACTTTCCACTGCCTTAGTTCTCTGGTGCTAAATATGGGACTGGATGTGAGGGGTTAACCAATATCACTTACATTTCTTGTTCGCATAGTCATAGTCTTTGTTGCTGGATCTACTTCTGAATGTTCACTACCATAGGAAAATTCTGAGTTCCCTAAAATCTGAAACAAAATTAAGTTTAACAAATATAACTTCATATCATCAAGCTGTTGAACTGTCTAAATTTTTTTCTTGCTATGGCTCCTTTGTGCAAGCAACCAATGAAATGCATAATAAGGCTTTAAGGGCAATGAATTCATCATTGAATATAACAAGAGACATTAATCCTCTTTTTAATATCATGTTGAATCTATTTGATTCTCATGTATTGTCTGTATTGAATTACAGTTGTTAAGTTTGGGCCATTTAAATGGTAATTTGTTTATACCTGTTTTTTACGCAATCGTTTAACCATTTCCTTTTTAAACCCTGGATTTTATGTCCCAGTATATTTTTAATTAAAAAATATTGTGGACAAAAGAAGAAATTGCTTTTAACAAGCAATTTCTTCTTTTTCCACATTATTTTCTATCCTAGTGCACGGTTATTTTTCAAAATTAATCCTCTTTAAATTTTTGTCTGAAGAAAACTTTGAATTAGGACAGGTCTTAATTGTTTAAAAACAGGAAAGGGTTAAGAGAAACAAGTATCTATATCAGTAGCTGTCATGAACATGTTAAATACTACCCTTCTTTGTGATTGTTCAGAAATGTTAAATTGGTATTTGGAAAATCTTATTATTTAGACATAATGAATTGTTCTAAATATATTAACATAATAGCAAAAAGAAGACTGTCATCCCATAATTTAAAAGTAGAGACCGGAAGACATAAAAATATTGAGAGAAATCAGCGCGTCTGCAGCCTCTGTTCAAATAACAAAATAGAATATGAGTTTCACTTTCTTTTTGTTTGCCCTTTTTTCAAGGATATATGATAAAATCTTATTAAAAAATATTACATTAATAAACCAAATATGTTTAAATTTGTACAACTCTTGCATTCAGATAAAAAAAAAGCTATTTTATTTAAACTGTTGTCATTTTGTATAAAAGCCTTTAAACTATGACAGGAAAAAAAGAATAATTTAGCTGCCTTTTTCTAAACATACAAAAATTTATGTTACAGTCTGACTCTCAACGATGTTAAGGATGCTTATCCTTTACATCCAAATGAAACATTTTTTTTATCATTTATCATATGCCATTTAAAATTTATGTCAATGATGAGCTATGTATGCTTAAGTTGAAATAAAGTTCTGTTCTGTCAAACAGGGTTTTCCTTTGGTCTTGCAATTTCGAAGTCCTTGGGACTCTCAGCTGTACTTTTTGAGAGTTCTTTTGTTAATTTTAAGAGTCCCATCATGGGGAATTATGATACGGTTACCATACGAAGATCGCATATTTACGTAGAAGTAAATAGTTAAATCAAGGACTTTGCCGAAGCTGACCAAAGTCTCCATTTATGGGTTGCGTAAAAATAGACGAGCTGAAATTACTGAGGTGCCTCGTTTTTGGAGTTTGTATAGATCACCCTGAATAGTTATTACAACATGCTCTAAAAATAGATCTGGAATTCCGATAGCATGTGCGTACTAAGATTGGGAGCCAAGTTGAAGGTAAATTACCGAGAGTGAGAACTTTTGGAATTTTCTTATGCCTCAAATCTTTGTGAGTTATCTAAACAGGCTCATGAATTATTATCTTTCGCGAGTCCCTCAGGACGCACATGTTTTATTTTTGCGGGTCCTCATCTCGGTTATGAGAGTCCTAGACGCAATATCCTGCGTCCAGGGAAACCCTGGTCAAACAATTACCAGACCACCAAATATTAGACCAGTGAACTCCAATCCAATTAAAAAATTGCAGATGACACATCAAGGGTTAGTCCTTTGCATACTGAACCCGGAAATATTCCTATTTTGGCAGGAAGTTTAGGGTAGTTAAGACAAAGATCAGCCTGCACATATATGCAGTTAGATCTTTATATACACTACCTGTCTGTCCATTGTCCTCGTCGTGCAGAACCCGGAATACTCCTGTTTTGGCAGGAAGCTTAGACAAAGATCAGCCTGCACATATGTGCAGTCTGATCTTAGTATACACTACCTGTCTGTTCATTGACCTCATCATGCCGAGCCTGGAATATTTGTTTTGGTAAAAATAGTAGACAAAAATCAGACTGCACACATTTGTAATCTGATCTTATTATTGACCGCATGTCTGTCTATTTAAGCAAAGCTGTTTAAAGATCATTATTAATATGAATATTAACCCTAAATAAGTGTTTCCAGTTCTTTCAGCCCTTTGACTTAAATGAAACTCTGTAGAGGAGTTCACTCAGCATGAAATTGGTTATTATCTTAATATTTTCTCAGCATCAATTTCAAATAATTCAGGTAATATTTGCAGATTTTACCTAAATTGCACGAGGTAACAAAATCACTTTCTATCTGTAAACATACATTTATAGTCAATTTGTCTTTCATAATTGAATCTTTCTGTCAACTTACTGCTTTGCCCCATGAAGGAATGTTCCATCTAGTAGTTATTAAGCGGTGACTTTTCAAAACACCATTTTCTAATTTTCTGTCCAAGACATCTATTCCATGAACCTCTGGTTTGAATGGATTAGGGTACTTTCTCATTGCTGCCTGGATCACTGTTTCCCAGGGGTCACTGTAGCATAAAATAAATAGGAATAGTTGTAGAAAATCCAACATTCAAGACAAGTGTTAGACTAACATTAACAAAATTGACACGGAAATCCGGAAATTTTGGTGCTTTACCAACTTTGGGTGATTTATCAACCAAAATTGCATAACTGTCTCAGTGTTTATTCAAGGCTTCAGCCCAAAATCTACACAGATGAGATGTTTGGAACTTATAGCTCTTCATTAAGGAAAAATCCCCCGTCGTTGTTGAAAATTTGGGGGAATCTTTGGAAAAAGCCCCAATCCCCCTGCCTAGAATTTAAACTGCTGTCTGCTGCACATGCAATACCATGTGAGAATATTGTCTGGATTTGACCCGGTCACATTCTATAACGAAAATTAAATATGTTTTACTTTTCCTTCAGATGTTTATAAAATTAAACTTATGATAATGAATATAAAGGAATTGGTGTTCTTACTTAAATGTGTATTCGTTGCTCCAGATCTTCATGATTTAAGACTTGTGTACTTCCCGAAACAACTTCCGTGACCTTTACGTAAACTCGATGGTAACGAGTTTTAATATCCTCCTACACTGAAAAAGTAAAACAGATAGAAATATACGCCTGAATATATAACAAAACCACTGCATCAACTATAATATATTGATCTATAAAAATGAAACAATAACCATAAATATTTTTAGGAATGTTTCCCCGATCGACAGAGTTAGATTAAATGGATATTAAGATTCTTGCGGACTGATACGTGAACGTGATATTTTGCCCTACTTGCAACCTTGGGTACACTAGCCGGCAACATGCGCCATGTAATTTCGCCAAATGTTGAATGATAATTGTACTCAATCTTTATCAAACTGTTTTGAATGATAAAGCTCCAGCTCTATCCGATATTTTTATTAAACCATTCCCTAAAGACGAATCGTTTATAAGCTACCAAATGATTTTGGGGACTTTAACAAGGACTGATATATTGACCCGGAAGTGAAACATATATTGCTGAATAAGGAGTCACCCCAGTTAATTTTGTACAAGGGAAAATCATTTTGGTTTGAGGAAATGACACGGTAAACGGTGATAGAACAACCAATCAATTGTACAACACTCAAAGTGCTGTAATCAGTTATCACTGATTGACTAAGTTGCTTTATGAAACTGCCATTATTTTGTAACTCGCAGAGTTGATAGAGTTAATCCCGGCATTCAGAAAAAGGGATCCTCAACCCTAAATGGGTCGACTTCGACTACATGTAACTGCAAATAGTAACATGTCTCTTTGGAAGTATCCTAATTTGCATGTATCCCTTTAGGTGTCATAATTTGTATATATCACGACAAATTACCCCCTCTAAAACCGTCATGTTACTCTCCCCTCCGTGAAGACTCGTCTTGGGCTGGGAGATCCGTGCGTAAGGCAATTTCTGTCTGGTAAGTGTCTTCATCCCACCGCTGCAACCAAATTTAATGTTAATAGATGGTTCAGTTGACATGGTGGGTGAATGATAATTCATAATATTCAGTAAACTTTAAGTATACGAACCATTATTCAAGGACTTTAGAGAACATTTTTTAGAGGTAAATATACGATTGAACAACATTATAGCCTAAAAATACACTCAAATAGATGCCTAACATTTAAATATAAGTCAGTTATTGTCTTAGTGGTAATCAGATAGGCTAATAGTGGCTTTTTTGGTTATATAGGAAAGGTTCAAAGGAATTCCAGGCTGTTCTTAGATGTCACGGAACTCGGTTGTCGACACCGCATGACCTCATTTGCATATGACACAAAGTCAGAGGGAGGTAATAAATTGAAACTACGGAGGGTGTCAATATTCGTATTGACGCTTACGACAGGTTTGGACTGATCTTTACAGAATTGAAGACCGGCAAGCGAACATTACTCAGGACTAATGACCTAACGATGACGTTAGTTTGAGCAAATACAAACTGAATGCGGGATTCCAGCGGTTATACTCACCGCGTAAATAAGCCAATATCCTTTGCAGCTGTCTTGGCTTAATCTAAAAATAGATTAAAGCCTTCGTAGACTGTTATGGAAATAACCTGGTTTATTCTAATTCGCAAAACTACTTTTCAGAATATTGTATTAAAATATTATATGAAAGAGAATAAGAATAATCAAAATCTGTGACACGAAAAAAACATCGATACCTACCTTTAAATTATTTACTGATATCACTAAATCGTCGATTTTTTGATTTTTTTTTTTTTTTTTTTTTTTTTTTTCATACTAAAAGGTAGTACTTTCATCTAGCCTAAAATCGTAAAATCGGCAAGGAAAAATTGTTAGAACGGGGTTGAAAAGCCGGATCATGTTCGTTTTCATTCTCAATCAATCCAGCATTTTACTTGTAAAAATGTGAGAGAGAGGGGGGGGATAGACAAGGAAAGGTAGAGAGCGCGATTATTTTGAAATCCTTTTTTTTCCTTTTTTTTTCTTTTTTTTTTATTTTCAGCTTTGTTGCCAAGGCAATCAAGGTTTGAAAAAGATTTTGATCCTTATAGCATTTTAGACATACTAGTTGTCGTTGTCAAAATCCTTCTTGTTATCTTAATAGGCCACACTTCTCTTTTAGCTATATGTTGTGGGTACTTGGAATTTACATTGGAACAATTTTTTTAAGAATTATCTGCTTGTAAACTAACCACCATATTGGTAACCAAAAATACCAGTCTTAAACGACCCAATATTAAATCTGACAAAAAGCCCAGTCCAAAGAAAGCCGTCGTGTGTCAATAATTACTTTAACTAAACTTTAAATTGCATTTCCTCCTAAACCACTGGGCTAATTTCAACCGCCAGACAAAATTGCAAAGAGAATCGAAATCCATTCAAAATTCTGATCGCCATGACAACAAAAGCGAAATTATTAAAAATGAAATCTCTTTGGTTATAAGACTTAGAGCCTTTATATTTTGTATGAAGCATCATTACATTGACCTCTTTCATAATTGCTATAACTGTTCCCACCAGAGCCCCAAAAGCCGGGCCTATATGGAAATAAGGAAGGATTTTTTAAAACGACAATCCTTCCTAGACTACTTTGCCAATTTCAATCAAATTTGGCAGACATATTCTTTAGCTGAACCCCCTTGAAATTGCTAAAAAAAAAAAAAAAAAAAAAAAAAAAAAAAAAAAAAACCGTGTAAAACTTTGTTTAACATAGCCACAAAAGTGATCCCTTAAAAAAAGAATCTTTAAAAATCATGACCTGATGATGCTGATTTATGCCAAATATCAAAGCTCTAAGCCTTATGGTTTGGGAGAAGAAAATTTTCAAAGATTTCCTTCTTAATTTCTATGTTAATCAGGGATCACACAGATAAGGGCTTATTTTAAGGGTACGGCAATTCTTTGATGTATTTTGGTAGAGGGTCACGAGATATTGAAGCTCTAGGCATTATGGATTGGAAGAAGAATATTTTCAAAAATTTCCTTCTTTAATTCTATGTAAATCAGGGATCGCACAGAAAAGGGCTTATTTTCAATATATGGTAATTCTTTACAGTATTTTGGTAAAGGGTCAATAGATGCTGATTTATACCAAATATCAAAGCTCTAGGCCTTATGGTTTGGGAGAAGAAAATTTTCAAAGATTTCCTTCTTTAATTCTATGTTGCGATTGTAACTTATATTTATGTTAGAAAAAATCTTCTCCTGGCTCGGTCCTTGAATACAAAGAGCCTTATTTCAGTTAGCGACAGGGTTACTGTCCCTCGTGTTACTTATTTATATAGGCCCTAAGCCCTCGAAATTTGGTATGCATCTCCCTTTTTTAACGAGTTTTCTTAACCTGAAGTAATAAACGTAAAGAACAGGCATGTTCGGCCAATTATCAGTGCGTTAGTGCAATCTTTGAAAAGCCCCCTTTCCCGGTTCTGTTGGTTTCTCCGCTGCTATAAGTCTCTCTGTGTGCTTTCATGCGCCTTAAAAAGACATACATGCACCTTGACTGCTTCAGTGCGGGCGGTGTCGTATAGGTGCCTGACTAATAAAGGTCAACTGCTCGAGCCCATACGTTACGAGGGTCTGCTCATGGGTAAAATATCCTAAAAAGATAGCCCAAGCTACCCAGCTGTAAAATTGGGTACCAGTGGGTTTAAGCTGACGCCTCTCTCTCGGCGACGTGAAAACATCTGGATCGGCTAGTTACCTTATGTCTGGCTCGGAAAGCGACTTAAACATTTGGTCTTGATCGAACTAAAGTAAATAAGTTGAAACTAAACTAAAAAGACATATGTGTTTGGGTGGTGTGTTAATATTTCATTTAATGGCCAATCAACACAGTAACATGTCTACCTTCAAATGCTACAGACGATGTCGAAAATAGCATATCACAATTCTATGAATTTTCGTAGATGAAGCTTTGATTTCCGAAACATTGTTGTATCTACTGAGTGTCGCTTTCTATCAATTATCGTATCTACCAGTTGTCGTAATCTACCAATGTCTTTCGACAAAATGTCGTTGTAAATAGTTAAGGCGAGACTACAGCCGTTATCATTATCATTTCCCATTTATTGATTTTCTCATAGGTAGAACACGGAATGTATTCATTTTAGGGTGGGACACCGTCAGAGCGCGGTCGGTAGCGCGTCAGACTCCTAATCTTCAATCATAGGATGTCATGGATTCGATCCCTGGCGGCGGAACATATCCTTTCTGACAGTTGTCTCTTACCAATGAGTGGATAATCGTAGACCTAAGTGGGATAGCGGCTGGAGGCTAGGAAAAGATGTAATGGTAGTACTGGTGTGAGAAATACCAGGAATCCATTCTTAGGTGCTCCAATATGACTGAAATACTGTTAATAGTGGAGTTAAACCCATTCATTCAATCAATCAATAATATTTGGGTGAGTGATGTTTATTAGTAAGCGTTGGGTTTATGTATATAAACTCTACAGTGTATGCGTGTGTCGGGTAGACGATATTTTGAGCTCAGTCGCTTGATTGTGCGTTTTGAATTGTAGTGATAGAGGAGTTCTTCTAGGTTAAATATATTTCATTTCTAGTTTATTTGATTTTGTAAATGGTTATTTATTACATTGATTTTTGAAGTCGACATAAATGGGAAGAGTCGGTATGATAATTCGTTACAGACTGCACTGAAGAATGGCGAATGGTCGTATTGATAATTGGTCATTATCCCGCACTGTTTTGGAATGGTGTAAGGGTATGCTTGGATAAGTTGGAGCTTTGGGATGGTTCTTGTTGTTTCGTTTTATGCCATTTAACGCAACTAGCTAAGTTTATAAATATATTCAACTAATAAAACGTTGTGGTAAATTGATAATGTTTTATTGTCTGCTAGACACTACCTGATTTTTGTATTACGCAAATGCTAATGATGAATTACTGTATATGAAATTAAACAAATTTGGATGCTTAAATATATTTTAGGTTTTGTGTGTATATATAATTGTAAACAAATTGATAAGTCAAATCAGAATTTTAAGAAAACATTGTGGGAAAGTGTGATGTTAACAGCCTAGTTTTAAGGTTAGTACAGAACATCGATTGGGCATTTTGGGAAAACATTGTTGGAAAGAGAGCGTTTAGTATTTAATACTGTTCCACATGAGTTTCATATTTTTAGGGAAACATAGTGGGAAAGAGAGTCATGAGTTCTCTGTTTAGGTTTTTGTCATAATATTTTATTATACTTTGATTGCTTTGCTTTTGAACGTTATTGTTTGATAACGATGAATGCTCATGATGGATGAGTGGGCTATTGGTGCGTGCAGATGCCGGTAATGTAATGCTTCAGTCCAGTCTTTATACTTTAGGGAGGTGAATTGTTCCGATGTCAACGTTTCAGGAAGAGGACGTTTTGGATGTTGCGACCAGTACGAACTTATACGAAATAGATGACCGACGCAAAAAATATCGGTGATGTATGCGCGCACATAGTCACTGCATATGTGGGTTTTGTATGGAACTTTACTCTTGGGTGAAAGTTAAACCAAAACTGACATATTTTACATACTTGTGCCTTTACTTATCTGAGATGAGAAGTGGTGTCATACTCTTACAAATTGGACTTTCGGTTGATAGGAGTGATCATAAACATTAGGTCTGATAGTGAAAATTGGTATATGGGTATTATGATTATAATTTGACAAGTCGATTCGGATTAATATGTTTGTATATTTAAGTTTTTATGCGTAATATAGTTTTTAAATAAACATTCTGACTATTACAATACCACGAATTCAAACAACACTTGGTCGTATTATTACAGTCGTGCACCACCAATTCTGAAATGACTGGTGTTACGTCAACTCCGGAAATAGGACCTTCCGCTTGAAATCTCAGCGTTTCTGACTACCGGAAATGTTTGGCGTTATGGAAACAGCGCCAATATGGCGATGTAAAACAATGTTGACCGATGGTGATTTCTTTTTCTAAAAATAAGTGAATAACTGGTTACGAGCTTATATTAAAGGTGAGAAAATCAAGAGCCTATTAATTGAAAATTCACATTTAATTTATTAAATTGCCTTAGCAGAAACCAACAAGGTTGAAAGAAACTTTAAAAAGAAAATATAAAAACTGTAGCAGCGTCGATTTAGGCATCGTAAACAAAATTACTAAATAGGTTTTAAGCTCATTTACATCGATTTGAAAACCATACTATCATAGACACAACCTACTAAGTATATCAAAAGGCAAACAGCAAATGAATGTTTGCTGCAGCTATAGCCCAGTGGTAGCATGTGGGACTCTGTATCATGAGGTCCAGGTAGCTGGTGACCGGTCAACTCGGCCCATTTATAACTCGGCCCTTTGGCAACTCTGCTGATCATATAACTCGGCACGGTCAACTCGGCCCAAATATATGATACAGTATAACATGATTTGCAAAATTTCATAAAAGAAATATTTAGGGGAGAGGAAACTGTTATTTTCATCTGCTTTTTTTTTGTGTGTGAATACGTCCGAAACTGTCACGATTAATGGCATAAGAAATGACGGTCAATTTGATTTTAAGTGGTTGTAGATTAAAAAATTACATTGCAAAACAACAACCATTCTAATCGGCCCTGATTCTAAATATGTTAACAATATCATACTATTACAATAGAAGAAAATAAATCAATAAGCAAAAGATAAGTCACAGGATATTATTTTTGACAAAAGTTCCATATATTTTGTAATGTTCTTGTATTACTATATACTATATATTTGGGCCGAGTTGACCAGGCCAAGTTGACCAGGCCGAGTTATTCAATGGGCTGAGTTGACTGGTAACTAGGTAGCTGCGATATCGTAGCCCTCTTTCTGATAATCTGTTGGCAAGGCTTATCAGAAAGAGGGCTACGATCTTGCAGGTACGATCCCCGGTTGCGGCAAATATCCTTTCTGGCATTTGTCTCCAACTAATGGGAGGATAAAAGTAAACCTAAGTTGGATGAGCAGCTGGAGGCTCAGAAAGGATGTAGTGGTAGTACTGGTGTGAGAAATACCATAAATACCAGGAATCCATTGTTAGGTGCTCCAGCCATTGCTATATAACTGAAATACTGTCTTAAGTGGCATTAAACCCAATTCAAACAAATTTTCTTTTAATGTACTTTGGCAAAATACTTATCTAAATTTACTCCAGAGCAAGCAGACTGAAAACTAACTCACAAATTTACAGCTATTGCATTTTGTAAATTTATCAATATGACTTGATGCATTGTAATAGACATATGATACGAGGTGAGTGATGTTTACACTTGAATTATTTGATAATTGAATGTATTCATCTTCATTTAATTTGGGAGGGGCACTTGCAATAGAACCAAAACGTTCTCCATGTTTTTGTCAGCCATTGTTAAGACACTCTTTATGTCATAGATAATTCTCCAAACAAAAACAGCTGGACAAGGTTTTATTCCTTAGCCAATTCCATATAAATGCCTAAGCTTTAAATATCAAATGTTGCTAAATAAATGTGTTGCTTTGAATTAATTTGGTACTATACAATGTTCTTTGATGATGTTATAAAGGGAAAAGTTATTTTAAAGATGCTTTAGATATTCTTTGATCCATTTTGGTGAAAAAAATATATTTAGGGGAGAGGTGTTAACTAATTGTTGATTTTTGCAATGCTTTGGTGCCAATGCAACACTGATTGTTGAAGCTCAAACGTTTTCTGGCTTGTCCTTTGTTATTGGATATAACGATTAAAGAGACAGAAACAATTAACCTCCAAAGTAATAAGTGCCTAATATCTAAAACATAATCAAGATAAATTGTGTCTACAAGTATTGTTCTATGTATTTTTACACTCTGAATAAGCAAAGTGATTTAATCTTTATTTTTTCAGGATTACCAGCATGTCAGCATCATATAGCCGCTTGCGTCAAGCAAGTGGTCAGGCTTCCACGTAGGTTTTGCATGAGATTGTATAATCTGGAGCCTTATGTAGTTTTTTGTAGTTGTTCTATTATATCAGTTGATAAAATGATATGGAGAATATTCAATGTGTGATCATTTAATACCGAATTTATTAAGTGAATCTTCTATAAATGGATAAAAATGGATCTTTGATAAGTTTTTATTTGTAATAGATGACAATTTTTTTAATTCTGTTTTTCATGATCACAAATTTGAAGTTTTATTTATAATATGATCTTAATTTTTGTGATAAATTAATAGAATTCTTGGAATTTATGAAATGTATGATTTTCAAGAAATATATAACATGGTTGGTAAAGTGATATCTGCACATGAATTATGACATGATTTCCATAGTACAAAATTGCTTTACCATAGACTTCAGCTCTCTTGCATAGTTATTACACAAGTGTAATATCACCTGTATAAATTAATATCTAGAATATTCAACAGGTTTATTTTACATGAGCACCACAGGTCATATTATAAATGATGTATAGTGATGGGTCTAATGTATAATGATGTATTGTAAACTCTGTTCTGATGAGTAAAAGAATAAAGATTGTAATGACTGAGATTGATAATAATGCAAGAAGAAAGTTTAGAATCCACCGGAGCAAGCTTTCGGAAATGACAATTTCTAGGCATACAAAATGTCAAAATATCATATAATTCTTAATGTACGTTCATAATGTTATCCTTTGTTACCTTTGAACAGAATGACTGTCCTTGGAGTGAAACCTTGTGGCAAATCCCAACAAAACTGATAGCAGAGCTTTGATAGCCTAGTTCCTTTAACCCATTCCCACACAATACTTCCTTTTTAACCAGCCTAGAAAATAGTTCAGGAAAACAATGTGGGAAATGAAGAAACTGTTTGTTACAACCAATTTCTGCATTTTCCACATAGTTTTCCACCCAGATTAAATGAGATACTTGAAATTCTATTAACTTGAAACTCTCATCTGCGACTTCTTTGAATTTGTCTAACTTGTCTAAAAAATTTGTCTTGGAATGGGTTAAAAGTGTTCAAATACATTAGACTCAACACTATTAATTGCACAATAATTATGTTGTTACATATTTCATTTTTTGGTCATGCTTAGATTAATGTTTATATTTTATGAATGATAATGTATAAACTATACATTTTACCTTTTTTATTTTTTCTTATTAGATCAGTGTTAACCACATTTTAAAATTGTGTTTGCTAATAATGTAATTAAACATAGAATGGAATAGAAACCCAATGAACTTACATGAATGACCCAAAAAATAGGAATTTCTATTTAGTACTGATATGTAAGAATGTTCTCGCATAAATATGTCATGGGTTGTCTTCCCACTCCTTTAGCACTGTCTTTTGGTAATCTCAGTAAGTATTTGGTCAAATTTGATGTAATTCCACACATTCCTTCATTATTATTCCTAGTGGTGCAAGAAAGGTTTGGTCCCAGGTGGCAACACATATCCTTTCCAACATTTGTCTCTCACCAATAGGCGGATAATTGTAAATCCAAGTGGGATAGCAGCTGGAGGCTAGGGAAGGATGTAATGGTAGTACTGGTGTGAGGAATACCAGGAATCCATTATTAGGTGCTCCAGCCACAGCAATATGACTAAATACTGTTAAAAGTGGCATTAACTCCATTAAATCAATCAAAGCAAAAAACAAACAGATATGATTTGACCAAATCTCAAGGTCACAAGTCATTCAGCATATGGGTACTAAGAGTATTAGAAGAGTAAGAATTCTTACCAATTACCACACGATCCCTCCATTTTAAGCCCCTCAAGAAAATTGTTCAAGAAAGCAATGTGAAAAATGAAAAAATTGCTTGTTACAAGGAATTTCTGCATTTTCCACATTTTTTTCTTCCTGATAAATGACAGAAACAATTGAAATCTATAAGCACAAGCAATTTCTTCTTGTCCACAATGTTTTCTCAAGTATTAAAACACAGGGACATAAAAACCAAGGAAAGTCTTAAAGTTGTCATTCGCATATTCTTTGAATTAAGACCAGTCTATATGTAATGTCTGGTAATGGTAAAAATCATTTACATTATAGACCATTCAAGTTTCTGAAATCAAGGTTCTCTTTTCAACTCAAGTGATTCAGCCATGAAATATCTTTCAGTAAAAACAGAAAAAAGTTTTTTTTCATTATACCTTATTTTGAAGCTTAGTAATGTAGGTAGTGTAGACTAAGATAAAAATACATCTTACATATGCAGGCTGCACTTTGTCTAATACGCTTAACCTCTTACCACACAATACAGCTTTTTTAGCCTCCAAGAAGAATAACTGAGAAAATTATGGGAAAAATTGAGTTTGCTGTTCCACTTTTCCACTTTATTTTCTACCCCAAAAAACAGATATTTTTAAAAAATGAAATTATCATCTGTAAATTCATTGAAGTTTCAGCGATTTAAGCTTTGCTGGTTGTAAATGGGTTAAAGCAGAGGTAGAGTTAAAGGTTTTACTAAAATGGTTATACATGTATTACCTAGTATCGAAAAGATTTAACAGAAGATAACAAATAAGTTCAAGTTCATAAAAATGTAATGATACTTTGCTTTTAATTGATTTTATTTATCTAAATACTTCATTTCAAAATTTATGAATACAAGTTCTTGCTAGATACAACACATATAGGTAAAATTGGCTTATTTGACCATAGGGTGTGAGAAATACCATAAATTCTTTGTTAGGTGCTCCAGCCACCGCACAATGACTGAAATATGATTAAAAGTGGCATTAAACACCATTCAATAAATCAATCAACAATTGTATTTTTTTGCTTTGTAATGATTAATAAGCTATAATAACAAAAAGACAGAGGCTAGAACCATGAAAATTCATTAGAAAGTGTTTCTATTTGTAAATAATAACTGCAAAGTTCTTTAAAAAATCTATATTTTAGAGCCAGCATGCCTCTTGGCCCATTTGGAGAGGTGGTGGGAACCACAGGGACATTAGACGCCCTAGGCATTGAAGCAGGGAGCTACAAGAGTAAAGTGGTTGCCCCACGCAACCCTAAACTGTTCAAATATGGGGAAGATGAAGGCTTCAAGGTAAATTACCTTTCTGACATTTTTAATTTATCACTACACATTCACACATTTTGATGACCTATGGAGAACTTTGTGGGACAAGGCAAAATTGCTTGCAGCAAGCAATTTCTCTTTTTCCATTATAGTTTCTATCCTCTATGGCCTTTATTTCTCTGATTAAAGATAACTTCACTTCTCTTCCACATTTTCAATCAGTTTGGACCAGTCATTGATGTTTCATCTAGTTTTATGTTAAAACATGGCAAAAATGTATGAGAATAAGATTTTAGGTAGTCTTGAAACTAGAACCTAGCATCTTTCAAACACTCACCCTATCCAGTTCAATCCTGACTTTTTTACCAAAAAATGATACATTAAACATTATAAGAAAAGAAAAAAAAATTTCCATGAACTTGCGAATAATGGTGTGAAACCCAAACTTTGATTTCAAATTACACTTACAATGAATTATATTCATTGTTTTTCAATTTGAACCAGTTCAGAAGTTTATTGTCAAGTAACAGTTAAGTTATAATGTGAAAGGTTATATTTTGTTTGGTCTCAATCTAAATCATATACTCTCTCCTTTTATCAGATGACCCCAAGCAAATTCATGTTTGACATGCAGATGGATACTGAACAAAAACTAGCCAACACACACTCAATGAGGATCCCCAGGAAGATAGAGCTTCTGGATATGGCTGACACAAGTCTCCAAAAGGTATAGCAATAAAACTGTCCATTAGAAAAACATTACAAACACTATTAGTTGATTGTTGCTGTGTCTGAATTTGTACATTTTTCAGAGTGACATTTGACGGTTCATCGGCCCTGCCCACTGAGCTCCAACTGGAAATAGTCATTATTTTCCCAAATTCATGGTCAGTTGTTGTAACAAAGAAGTAAAATGGTAGGTTGGCACCGCAAACATAATAACTAGAACTTAAATGACTAGAATGACCTGTACATACTAATGACATTTAACCCTTTCATGTTTTTCAAAATCATATACTTGTCCAATTTGAGAGAAGTTGCAGACAACACCCAATGTGAGTGCAATTCAAACAGTAACCAACCTACAGGGAAGAAAATATTGTGTGAAAAGAAGAAATTGCTTGTTACAAGCAATTTCTTCTTTTCCGACAATGTTTTGTCATGTATAAAATCACAAGGACATAAAAACCAGTGATTGAACAGGAAAGGGTTAAGTCACTTAACCAACAAAAGTGCTTTGCTTAAATGTTGACCAATGTTGATGTTCTAAGTTCACCTAAGTCTTAAGGAATGAATCAATTGGTATGTTTTTGTTTAATTGATAGTCTAAACCTGTTTCTATTAAACAACCATTTCAAACAATATCAGTTGAATTTTGCTGCGTCAACTTTGCCAATCTTAATTCAATCTTATTTCAAAGTGACAACTGACCTAGTTTTGACTAAATTTTAATGAAACTTTGTAGAAAGATTAATCACATGTTGAAGATACCAATTCCCCTGGTTGAATGATTATTATTTTTTGGGGAAATTGGTGCTTTCTTAAATTTCTTCCGAGAGTTAAACTCATTCCAACACAGTGATTTTATTTGATGCCCTTCAAGAATAACAATTTGGAAAACATTGTGGAAAATGAAGAAAATGCTTGCAGCAAGCAATTTCTTAAAAATACATAATGTTTTCTACCCAGATTGTTGAAAAATCTCAAATTTCATAAACTTTAAAATGAAAAAATCTCAAATTTCATAAGCTTTAAAATCTCATATGCAACTCCTTTCAATTTGGACCAATCTAAAATGATGTTGTCTGGTAATGGTTTATAACCATTATAACCACAAGCTTAAGTTTAATTTCTAAGACTAAGCTTGTTAGTATTTCTTAACCCTTGTCATGCTGAATTAAAATCCTATATGTATATAAGTGCTTTAAAATCAAAGGTCTGACAGCACTGGAAGGTCTTAGTGAGGATCATTATTTCTTTGGAAAATGATTATCTAAGCATCTCTGAATTAATGGGGACAAACAGGAGGTGTAGACCAAGATCAGACTGCACTTACATGCAGGCTGATCTTTGTCTATACCTCCTGCCGAAACAGGAATGTTCCCAGTTCCGCATGACAAGGGTTAACATATTGGAACAATCAATTCAATCCAATGACTGAAATAAAGACTTTGGGCATATTTTAGGTCACATATGGTTTGTTACAGGGTCCACTCATTTAATCACAGATTGTTTTATATCTTTTCTTAATCATTTTGTGATAAAAATCGTTTCAGTAGAGAATGGGCAATTTATCTTGGAAATTTCTTTCATTACAAAGCAAGGTTTCTTTAGAATCTTTTGAAATAGAAATATTGATTTTAATGATTGTTTATAGTTCACATTAGAAAGGCCCCCGTTTTACAGATCGGTAAGTAACCACCCACACGATGTTGCATGAGAAAGCATGGCTCATTGTAATTCATCATTATGTATGGTTGTTTTAGTATATTTGATAGTGGTTGTATCAAATATATACTTGTGTTAACCTTTTACCCATCAATTCCTTCAAAAAAAATAAGCTTGGAAAATATTGTGGACAAAGAAGAATATGAAGACATATTAAAATCATTATCTGTAATATCTTTCAATTTTGACAGACTAAATTCTTGTTTTCTGGTAATGGGTTAACAGATGATTTGTCATTTAAAAATAGACCATTTGGGAAGGGCAAAATGTATTGACTTTGGTCAGACTGTGGAAATAAAATTTTTAGTTTTTGCTGAATTTCAAAATTGGCATCCTAATGTTCAACTTATTGCCATGCAATCCTGACTTTTTATACCGTTAAGAAATATGTTCAGGAAACATTGTTTGAAAAGAAGAAGTTGCATGTAATGAGCAATTTCTTCGTTTCTGACAATGTTTTCTTCCCCTTTTAACATTCAAATTTTTTTCAATTTAAGCCACTCAGGAATGCATCTGCTACTTCTATGGACTTGGAACTTTGTTGTCTGTTAAGGGATTAAAGGTCATATGTGGTTTTATATTGTACATTGTAATGGCCTTATCATTAAATGCACTTCTACCTTTACCCTTACTGTGTATTCATTTTCAACATACCAATCTGCATTGACTTGCTTGAGATGTAATCTGTTTTTCAAGAATTTATTAAATTGAATTCCTTATTATGGCATGCAGGTACTTTGATTATATTTACCCTATTGCAGCTTGATTCCTTCTTAAGTTTGATTTATATAGTATTTACCCCTGAAAAGATTTTTAGTCCAACTTAAAGACAACTGAGGCGGGTCAGATACAAGATGCAACATAGCCTTGTTTATAGGTAATAGCCCTTCATCTTGATATAGTAAGCAAATGATGTAAGTCAGTATTGATTTTGTATTTTCTGGTATATAACAGACGTATAGCAGAATGGTTTGATGCACAATTCTCTAACCCCCTTTTGTTTTGGCAAATTGAAGGGTCACCATTATCAATAAAAATTGTTTGATTAATCAAAATTATTAATGAATTGTGAACTCTGTAATTTTTATCAAGTATCTTCATATTCATATTCAAGCTGTGGTTACGCTGTGGTCACCCACCAACCATTTCCTTTTTATACTCCTCAAGGGAGAGCATATAGCCGCTGCTTTGTCTGTCAGTACCGTACGTCATTCCGTCCGTCCATCCAGAGCGATTTCTCCATAACCCTTGGACCAAATCAAATGAAACTTACCATGTGAACTCCCTATGATATAATGCCGATAAATTTTTTCCGGTTTTTGGATTTGAGGCCTCTTCACGGAAAGAGGGGACTAAGGGTGAAATATATTTTTTCTCAAATTTCTCCTAGTGTAATGGTCAGAATTTGATGAAATTTCATATTTGAGTAGCAAATCAGATGCCCTTGACCATAAACTATTTGAAATTTGCGGAAATAAGATGTGTTAAGAAAAAGGGGGCTTAATGTTTTTACGGTAGCTCTCCATTTCTCTGCAACAAACTTACATTGGCCATAACCTTTGATTAATTAAAGATATAGCCTTCATATTTCACAAGTGCATAGTTTATGACAAAATTTCTCTGTAGGTACTAAGGTCAAGGTCATCTGTTAAGGACAAGATCGTTTCTCAAGGTCAAAATTTAAAAAAAGATAACTTTTACATTGTCCATAAGTATACAATGGTAAGTGATAAAGCCTTCATATTTCACATGAGCATTGCTTATGACATGACCTTTCTGTTGGCATTAAGTTCAAGATCATCTGTCAAGTTCAAGGTCATTGGTCAAGGTCAAATTGTCAAGGTCATTAATTTTCAAATATATCTCCTTTACAAATTGCCAAAAGTTTTTGTTACTTTACAAAAATGTTGTTTATTAAGTGTTTATTTCAATTTTTTACCCTATGAACCTTACCATACTAAAAGGGGGCTTAATGCCATGTAGCTATACATTTTGTATATTTCCTATTCTGAAATAAATCAGTCTTTTGTTTCTGTAAGACTATGCAAATTAGAGTCTTCAGTTTTTGTATGTAGACATTTTTCATTGATAACTTTGAAGGTCAAGGTAAAATATTTAACCCTTTATCATATAATGATAAAATTTTACTAGAATAAGGCCTGTGAAGCTAAACAGATTCCTTCAATGTTTGTCCAAATTTCTTGTGAACTGAACTCTCAAATTATAGTTGCATTCAATAAGAAGTTTTTTGTCCAATAATGGCATACAGTTTTGTGACAAAAGCTTTATACCGGGAGCATAATCTGTCTCGCTCTTGTTGTTTCATGTCCCTAGCAGTATATTTTGCAAGCTAATGTTGTTTGATATCTCAGTTGGTCTTCTATATCCGAGGCTAGTGGATGGAACAGCCATCTGTCACTTGAGAGTTTGGTGCAAATTTGTACATAGTGTCTACACTATATGTTATAAGAACATTTAGTTCATTATTGCTCTTATTTATTGAAATATTTGAGAACTCTGATCTTCACCTATTACAGGGAGAACCAGCAAGGTCAAACTATAGATGGTACAGCTGGGAATCAATGTTCCCTCTCAGTGTAAACCAACATTTTCACATTTACAATTCAAGAATTATTACAGTTCATATCATGTTTACAGCTTTACTGTTTCCCGATAAAACTTGAAGCATTTTCATAGCAGGATTGTCAAACTGTATTGATGCCATGAAAAAGGATATGTTTAACAAAGTCTTGGTAACAGTACTGAAGTGTACATGAAAGCCAACAGTCTTATGCTTTATTAAGCTTTATTAACCCGTTCCCACACAATCCAGAGTTTTTACGCTCTTCAAGATAATGGTTCAGGAAACATTTTCGAAATTGTAAAAAATTCTAGTTACAAGCAAATTTCTTCATATTCCTCAATGTTTTCTACCCCAAAACACAAGTTTTTAAATTTCATCAACTTGAAATGGTCTGCAACTTCTTTAAATTTGGACCAGTCTAAAAAAATTGTGTGGGAAAGGGTTAAAGGCCAGAAAATGAATGCAAAACCTCAAGACTTTAGTTTTTGTTTCTCAAACAGTATGAAATAGCTACAAGAAAATTATTTTTTACTCTTATCATTTGAATGTAATATTTATCAAAGAATTACTTTTTGTGAATTTGACCATAGTCTGTCATGGCATGGCTATTAAAATGTTTCTTTTTCTTAAACATTTACAAATTTGATGTTGTTTATACATGTGTTATCATTTATTTGTTGTCATTTTATACCCATTTGTTCGTAAAATTTACAGTGTGTTGTTTTACTTTTGTCTTTTTGTCAGATTTCCTCTCTGTCTGTCTCTCTGTAATTATCTTTGATATAGCTGTGACATAAACAAATTTGATACAGTAATGTCAAAGACTTTTGTCGAAAAAGAATAGATGATAGAGTACTAGCAATCATCTTTAATTGCCAGGCAACAGAATTTTCAACTGGTCTAAATTCAAAGTTGCAGACAATATTTCAAAGAGCACTTGATTTGAAAAATAAGTGCAAAGTAAGGTAGAAAATATTATTAGAAAAGGAGAAATTGCTTGCTTCAATCAATCTCTTCTTTTCTCACAATGTTACAAATGGCCATAATTCTTTTTGGCATCAGAAAGTGGGATAGTGTGGTAATGGATCAACTGTTAAAAAACCTGAGTGACACCTTTAACCCATTACCAGACAACAGAATTTTAGACTGGTCCAAATTGAAAGGAGTTGCAGACGACAATTTAAAGTTTATGAAACTTTTGATTTATTAAACTTTCTGGGTAGAAAATAGATTGGAAAATTAAGAAATTGTTTCAAGCAATTTTTTCATTTTCCACAATGTTTTCCCAACTGTTTTCCTTGAGGGGCACCAAAAAGTGACATTGTGAGGGAAAGGGTTAAAGTTGTATTAGAGAAAGTCATCTGAAAGCACATGACTTAAAATTCTTTTTCAGATTTCTTCTAGTAATCTGTTAGTCATTGAAATTTCAGGCTTTGTTCTAATTCAGAAATAATCTCAAAGGATTTCTTTTAATTATATCCTTAATCTCTATTCAGAAGTTAAATTTTTCATTGAAAGTTTTATTTTCTCCATTTCAGTTTTCTCAAGTCAACGTGGATGAGCCTATGTTCCAACCTTTCCCATCGGAGATATTTTTCCAGAAATTCACACCGTTTGAGACCTATGAGGTACCACTGGTGTTGCGCAATAATGACAAGGTGCCCCGCCTTGTTAAGGTGACCCAGGCTGACTCACCCTACTTCAAAATCATCAGTCCACATGATGTTGGGCACAAAGTTGGACCAGGGCTACCTACAACATTTAGATTACAGTTTACACCAGATGAAATCAAGGTAAAAGAAAAGTTTGTTGTCTGAGTTTCAACCCATTACCTTACAGCAAAGTTTTAGACTTGTCCAAATTGAAAGATGCTGCAGACTACATATTAAAGTAGGTGAAAATTGTTTGTCTTTTAGGGTAGAAAACATTGTAGACATGAACAAAATGCTTGTAATAAGCAATTTCTTCAATGTCCACAATGTTTTTTCAAACCTTTTTCTTGAGTCCCGTAAAAAGCCCGATTGTGTGGGAATGGGTTAATAAAGATACAAATAATTGTAGTCAGGCTTTTATTGGTAATGTCTGTAACAGCTCACAAACATCAGAGTTTCAGTCTAAAATCGAGATATTATTGGTCCCAGGGACTCAGCATTTGGTGTCTTGAGGTTTATTGACTATTCTTTTTAACTTATTTCGTAGGTTTTGTTGGTTTTTATATCCTCCAAAACTATGTTTGGGGGGTATATAGGAGTCAGCTTGTTGGTCTGTCCATCAGTCCGTCTGTCTGTAGCTTTTTCGTGCCCACTCAATTTCTTGGCAACCATTAGACGGATTTGATTCAAACTTCATTGATATAATCAGTATCAAGCAGAGATGTGCATATTCCATTTTCGTTACGGTCCATTGATTTTTGACGGAGTTATGGCCCTTTGGTGAAAAATCGTGTCTGCTCAATTCCTCAGCAAAAATCGGACGGATTTGATTCAAATTTCACAGAAAGACTCAGTATAAGTCAGACATATGCATATCCTATTTTGGTTATGGCCCTTTGGTGGATCGCACTTGTTATGGCCCTTTGGTGGATCGTATATGGACAAGCGCTGTTGGGGGTATTAGTCCGCTTTGCGACAATGTCTATTTTTTTTTCATATTAATTATGAAATTATAGCATAGGTATAGATAAACCAAATTTGTTGACAGCCATGACGTATGGCTCAACTTCAGACACACACCAAATAAAAGATAAATCAATCTTACTCTGAAACAATCAGAAGTTACTGATTGAACAAAATGATAATTTTTCTTTCAGTATTTATGTATCCTTTTTTTCCAGGATTACACCCATGAACTAGTATGTATAACAGAAAGAGAAAAGTTCATTGTTCCTGTCCGTGCTATTGGTGCTAGAGCTATCCTAGACTTTCCTGATGAGATCAACTTTCCTATTGGTCCAGTCAAATATCCCAGTTCTAAAACACTATTGATTAGAAATATTGGGAATAAAGAAGGAAAGTTTACACTTAAAGTGGACAAGTAAGTGTGTTGTGTATTTTACTCTATTATCAGCTGACAAAATTTTAGACTTTACACTTTTATGAACCTTTGTTACAAGGCAGAGCATAAATCTTCTTACAAGTCATTTCACCATTTCTCATAAGTTTACTAATTTTGCTATTTCAATCTCTTGGAATTATAGTCTCTACTTCTTGCAGTCTGAATTTTTTCTTCTCATAATGGGTAAAAGGTGAGGGATATTTGAAGTATTTAATTTTACTTCAGCATATTAACTTTTTTGTTTTACTTGCAATGTCCTAGATAGTAAATATCTCCTATGGTAATATCTCCTTTTCCTGCAATGATTTGTTAAATAAAGTTAATATATCGTAAAGAGAAAGGCTTTTTAAATAAAGCTTCATAGAAAATTTTGTTGACCAGGTATATCCTTTGTTTTAATAACTCTACCAAAAGTTGTAGTGCACCTAAAGTAATGAAGTGTTGGCTATATTTTTTCAGACCTTTTAAAGTGACACCAGAGATTGCCACTCTTGCAGTCAACGAGAGTATACAGATTACCGTAGAATTTCTCCCAGAAAAAGTTGGAGATCACAGAGAAGATCTGATACTTCATTACGACACAGGTGAAGACATATTTATCTCACTGTATGGTGCAGCTCAGGATGCCAATGTACGACTAGACAAAAATACTATCAGGATAGAGAGCACATTTATATCAATGGCGAATCAGAGAGTGGTGACACTGAGTAATAGAACAGATGTGATTGCGCACTTTAGATGGACACAGTATGCTACTAAGGAGGAAGAGGACCAACAAAAATATAAGTAAGTTGTCCATGTACCCCACATTGTGCAATCTCCATTTAACCCATGCCCACAAAATGAAATTTTAGACCAGTCAAAATTGTAAGAAATTGCAGGCTACAATTTAAGGTTTATAAAATTTTAGATTTTTTTTAACTTTCTTGGTAGAACACATTACGGAAAATTAAGATATTGATTGTAACAAGCGATTTCTTCATTTTCCATAATGTTTTTGCAACTGAGGCCACGTACGTAACAGCGATTTATAAAATGAACATTGAAACAAAGCTAACATATAAATATGCTTTTTTAGTGCAACTAATTTTGTCAAATTTTATGATTTGTTAAATTCTATAATTTACATGTTTGTAAATTTCTCATGTTCAGATTTGAAAACATTTATACATATGTTGGATTCTATGAAATTCAAAACTGGTCAAGCAAGTGAGTGAACGTATTTTCGGACACTACCTACCTAGGACAATTGATTATGTCTTATCTTAATTTCTGATCAGGCAAACTTTTGAAATCTCGAACAAATTAGCCAGTCACCGACCCGTTCAAGCCACTGAAGTTTTACTGTACAATATATTGTTTCACATAATGAAACATACAGTGACATGAAACTTTTTCTTCTTTGTTTCAGAATATCATCAGCTCTAGAGGAAGAAGAGAAGACAGATTCTGACAGATTTCTGGAAGAATGTATTCAAGATCCTTCACTTAGAGATAAACTTGCAATTTTGGGAAGAACATTTAAAAATAGAAAACAGGTTGGTTGGATTTTGAAATGTCATTTGACTGATAGCAATGCTTTGTTGAAAGCTTAGCATAGAGTTTTTGGAGTGTCTATAATAATATGGTTCTTTTGGGATCTAAATTAATGATAATGATTATTATTACCTGTATTTTGAATTGATACAATACTCTTTACAACCTTACTGCACTTTTGTTTCAAATACTTATTTATTCATTTCCATCCAGACACATATTTTTATACCCCTTAAGAAAAAAACTTTGGAAAACATCATGGAAACTGAAGAAATTGCTTGTTGCAAGTAATTTCTTCAGTATCCACAAAGTCTTCAATCCCAAAATAGGAGGATTTTAAAAATTTCATCAACTGAAAATTGTCTGTATCGTCATTCAATTTGGACCAGTCCAAAATTTTGTCGTCTTGTAATAAGTTAATCTATAATCAGTTATTTGCCTGAATTGCTCCTTTTATAATCCTTCCCATATATTTCATCATTACTTTTTATCATTTTTTTGTTTTGTTTTGTTCTTGGAATAGTTAGACAAAGTTAGTATTTTCATTATAAACAACTAGATTAACCCATTACCAGACTACAGAATTTTAGAGGGTCCGAATTCAAAGATGATGCATACAACAAATCTTATGTGATGAAATTGTCATTTTTATTTTTATTTTTGGTTAGAAAACATTGTGAATTCAAAAATGTTGAAGACAACAAACATTATATGATGAAATTTTCATTTTTTTTTTATCCTTTTTGGGTAGAAAACATTGTGGATAATGAAAAAATTTCTTTGGGTCTTCAAAAAACATCATTTTGTGGGAATGGGTTAATACGTGATTTTATTTGGTACTTTGTATTTCTCGTTTTTTGTTACAGTTGATAAAGAATGATGACATGATATTTAATGATGATGTTGTAAAAATTGAGCCAGCCGAGGGAGACATCTGGCCAAACTCTAGTGTTGAAATCAGTGTCATTTTTAAACCAAGGGAGGCTAAAGTCTACTCCAGGACTGCATTCTGTGATGTAACTGGCAGGGAGAGTCGTCTACCCTTGAGAATAAGAGGAGAGGGAGCAGGCCCTAAAGTTCAGTTTTCCCTACAGAGTTTGGATATGGGCAATATCTTCATTGGATCAACTCATTATTATGAGATAATCATGGCGAATAAAGGAGACATTGATGCCATCTATAGTGTGATTCCCAATCAGACAGTGTTTGGTCCATGTTTCCAGTTTAATCCAGCAGAGGGGATAGTGATGCCGGGAGGTCACCAGGCTATTCAGGTCACCTTTAAGAGTCCATACCTCGGGGATTTTGAGGAAGAATTTTCATTCCAGATTGATGGACAACCAGATTTACTTACTGCCAAATTCATGTAAGGCATTCTTCTAATCAATCTTACAGAAATATGATAAACATTTTTTTACAAGAATTGACTCATCCTTAGTCTTTAACCCTTTCCTATTTTTCAAAATTTTAGACTTGTCCAATTTTAAAGAAGTTGCAGACAACAATTAAAAGTGAGTGCAATTTGAAAAGTTACCAACCTATAGGGTAGAAAATATTGTGGGATAAGAAGAAATTGCTTGTTACCAGCAATTTCTTTTTCCACAATGTTTTCTTGATTATAAAATCATAGGAACACAAAAACCTGTACTTGAACGGGAAAGGGTTAAGTAGCATTTTTACTTAGTCCATTTCCTTACAATCACACTTAATTATGTTCCTTCAGAAAAATGTTTTGGAAAACAATTTTGAAGATGCAGACATTGCTTGAAATAAGCAATTATATCATTTTGGGGTCAAAGGTCAAGATCACAATTGAACTTTTAATTGAAAACTGTTTCTGTGCTTTGATTCATAAGCCATTTGACCAAGGACAATGAAAATTAATACAAATGTTGACGTCGTCATAGTGCAGTTGGTAGCGCGTCGGACTGCTAATCTAGAGGTCTCGGGTTTGATCCCCGACGGCGGCACTCATCCTTTCTGACTTTTTGTCTTCCACCAATTAGTCGATAATGGTAGACCTATGTGGGATAGCAGCTGGAGGCTAGGAAAGGATGTGATTGGGGTACTGATGTGAGAATTACCAGGAATCCATTGTTAGGTGCTCCAGCCGCCAGGATATAACTGCAAGATTGTTGAAGGCGGCGTAAAAACCAAATCAAACAAATAATACAAATGTCATCCATGACCACAGGCAGTGTCTTATTGTTTTGGAGTTACGTTACATCAATGGTGTTATTTCAGTGACAAAGTACTGGTGTGGGTATAAGTCTGCTTTGCAACAATTCTGTTTTATAGTAGGCCTCGTTTGATTTCATGAAAAGTTTTTATTGGTAAATTACTTGAATTTTGTTAATTTATCAAGAAAATTCAGGTTTTATAAATAGAATATCAAATTAGTGTTGAAATAAATTTCTAAAACTGGTCATCTAAAATGGATAAAAACTCTGCAAAGCCTAGTTTTATCTGTTTAAAAATGACTTGTTTGATAAATTTTGTTTTTTCATGTCCACTTGTTCAATCCTTTATATACCATAGTACAATGTACCTTGTACCTTATTATTTTGCAGGGGATCTGTTATTGGACCAACTTTTCAGTTTGATGTACCAAGACTCAAATTTGGAACTGTGTCATACGGTAAACGTCTTTAATATCTTATCTTTCTACATGTGCTTTCCCCGTAGGTATTGAATTCAGAAGGATAATTAATTAATGTAAACATGAAGCATATGTGTTAAACAAAATACAAAGTCGTAAATTTGGCGGAAAATTCTTCGTTTTATCTGAAATACAATGGTAAAAATCTTTTCTTCTCAATGATTTTTCTGTACTAATTGACAGCTACTCATTAAATGGCATTTAAAACACGTAATGTCATTCTCTACTTTACCAATTATCAGACAATAAATTCTAGACAGGTTGAAAATGAAAGAAGTTTCAGATAATATCTAGATTATGGCCAAATATATGAACTTTTGGGTAAGGTAGGGAAAAATTCAGAAAAAGGAAAAAAAAATACTTGTTTACCGAATTTTCTTTATTTCCATGTTTTCCAAGGTTATTTTCTTTAGTGTGTTAAACAGTAACGATCCTTAGGTAATGGGTAAGGCAATTACTTGGATAAGGCAAGTACTCTCCATTTATATCTATGCACCTGCATTACAGCAATTGTATGTATTGTCTATCATTTGGTCCATCTATCTTTCCATCTTTCTACACAAATTTAACTTGTGTTTGAGGCCCACATATTTTCCCTTTACATAAAAAATGTTTTAAGTACATTGCTTATATTTGGTATGAAGATACTCTCATCAATTAACTTCTGCAATATTTATGCAAAGGTCAACTATGATGGTTAAACTTTTGAAAACTTTTTGGTTTCATAGACATTAATGTTCACTTGTTCTTTTATAGGATTTCTGAACTCCCAGAAATGTACTCTAACCAACACATCCCTGGTACCTATGAAGTACCATCTCCGTGTTCCTGGGGATGGAATAACAGACAGTGTGTGTGGTACTAGTGACCTTGACAGTGCAAAAAGTGAGATGGGATCACCGTCTGTGACAGTAGGCTCAGGCCCACCAAGGGAGTTTGAGATTGTACCTGCAACAGGAACAATTCCTCCACAAAGCGACATCAAAGTGACAGTCAATTTCATCTCCAATACAATAAAGAAATATGAGATGAATATGGTGGTTGACGTAGAAAATGTTGGAGAAGAAATTGTCTCTTTACCTATCACCGCTAAGTAAGTATATTTTACATCTCCTGAAATGGGTCATCAGGAATAGTAACTGTTTTGAATCTATAGGCATTTACACCTCTTTTTAATTGATGGATTCATGGTCACACAATCTTAGCTCCAATAGGAAATTTCCACTTTGAAAATAAGCTGCATTATTTTGCAAAATTCATAGACAGTACCATACCACAAAGAATTAAAATTGTTGGTTGGCAACCTAAATATTGTAACTACAGCTTTAATAAGCTGTAGTTACAAAATTTTAGTCGCCAAGCCAACAAAAATGTTTCACATAAATGCCGGCCAATGTCAGAACTCACTGTTCACTTCCAGTCCAAATGAATGATTTGATAGGTGGATTGATTTTTTTTGTTAAATGTTTATTAATAATAGAATAGCCATTAATATTTGAAATGTTGGAATAAGATTAGTTAGCTAACCAAATTTGAAACTTTCCCCTTTCTACCATGGTTTTTTAGTCCAAAATATCACGCCCTTTTAGCACACACTCTGATCTATGGGGGAAAAAGAGCTTGAAAACCTGAGGTATTGCAAAGGCAAGGGTATTGTCAGCAACTGCGTCAAGCATTGTCATCATTCAAAAATTTTGACATTTTGTAATATCTCTAGTACTGCAGAAAACATTCACTTTAAACTTGAAATATATGTAAACTATCAAGAGAGCAATCTACACCAATATGGAGGATAACTCTAATTGCTTTTTTGACAAATAATACATTTTTTTTACTTTGAAATTTCACCCACTATCAGGCACTTTAACCAGCCAAGCGTTTGCAAAGGCATGCAATGATCTTGGTCTTCAGATTTCACCAGCAATCATTAGGTTTAATTGCTTCTTTCTTAACCTTTTTCTGATCAAAGGTCTTAGAAGATAATTCACAAAATTATTGTAGAGAAAGAAGAAACTGCACATTTCATCTTTTTCTCTTTTCCCCACAATATTTTTTACCTCATTTAATATGAATTTTACACTTTCTAGCAATTATAGTATGTTTTGTGCATCCTCTTTCAAATTTAGACCAATTTTTATACGCCCGTCGAAGACGGGACGTATTATGGGATCACCCATGGTGTCCGGGCGTCCGGTCATCCAGGCGTCCGGGCGGTGTCCACTTCTTTGTCCTGAGCATAACTCTGTCATCCTAAGTCCGATTGACTTTAAACTTGGCAGTTATATTCTTCATATCAATACGGAGTGCAGTGCGCAATAACCATAACTCTACCTGGCATATTTTTTGAGTTATTGCCCTTTGTTTTTTTTCATACTTGAATCTTGTCCGGAGTATATCTCTAAAAGTATAATAGCTAGGATCATGAAACTTCATGGGTGTATAGATCTTACCAAGGGGGAGTGCAGTGCACAAGAACCATAACTCTACCTGGCCTATTTTTTGAGTTATTGCCCTTTGTTGTTTTTCATACTTGAATCTTGTCCGGAGTATATCTCTAAAAGTATAATAGCTAGAATCATGAAATTTCATTGGTGTATAGATCTCACCAAGGGGGAGTGCAGTGTACAAGAACCATAACTCTACCTGGCCTTTTTTATGAGTTATTGCCCTTTGTTTTTTTTCATACTTGAATCTTGTCCGTAGTATATCTCTAAAATTATAATAGCTAGAATCATGAAATTTCATGGATGTATAGATCTCACCTAGGAGGAGTGCAGTGCACAAGAACCATAACTCTACCTGGCATATTTTTTGAGTTATTGCCCTTTGTTGTGTTTCATACTTGAAACTTGTCCGGAGTATATCTCTAAAAGTATAATAGCTAGGATTATGAAACTTAATGGGTGTATAGATCCAACGAAGAGGGAGTGCAGTGCACAAGAACCATAACTCTACCTGGCCTATTTTTTGAGTTATTGCCCTTTGTTGTTTTTTCATACTTGAAACTTGTCCGGAGTATATCTCTAAAAGTATAATAGCTAGAATCATGAAATTTCATGGATGGATAGAGCTCATCAACTGGGAGTGCAGTATACAAGAACCATAACTCTACCTAGCTTATTTTTTGAGTTATTGCCCTTTGTTGTTTTTTCATACTTGAATCTTGTCCGGAGTAGATCTCTAAAAGTATAATAGCTAGAATCATGAAAATTCATGGGTGTATAGATCTCACCAAGGGGGAGTGCAGTGCACAAGAACCATAACTCTACCAGGCCTATTTTTTGAGTTATTGCCCTTTGTTGTTTTTCATACTTGAATCTTGTCCGGAGTATATCTCTAAAAGTATAATAGCTAGAATAATGAAATTTCATGGGTGTATAGATTTCACCAAGTGGGAGTGCAGTGTACAAGAACCATAACTCTACCTAGCCTATTATTTGAGTTATTGCCCTTTGTTGTTTTTCATACTTGAATCTTGTCAGGAGTATATTTCTAAAAGTATAATAGCTAGAATAATGAAATTTCATGGATGGATAGAGCTGACCAAGTTGGAGTGCAGTGTACAAGAACCATAACTCTACCTAGCCTATTTTTTGAGTTATTGCCCTTTGTTGTTTTTTCATACTTGAATCTTGTCCGGAGTATATCTCTAAAAGTATAATAGCTAGAATCATGAAATTTCATGGATGGATAGAGCTGACCAAGTTGGAGTGCAGTGTACAAGAACCATAACTCTACCTAGCTTATATTTTGAGTTATTGTCCTTTGTTGTTTTTCATACTTTGTTTGACAAAAATATTCATTCAAAATAACCTCAGTTCTATTCAAACCCCCAGCTAATATTAAGCAGTGTGACAGGCGTATCTTGTGACAGTTTGGCACCTTGTTTATTTTGTTAAATGGTAATGGGAAAAATGAATTTAAAAGATTAACATGATATCTGATATGTGTGTATTTTGTATTTCAGATGTATAGTTCCGCTTATCACAGTGTTAAGTCCCATCCTAGATTATGGACGATGTTTCCTGCGACATCCATATGAACACCACATCAAGCTTCACAATGATTCAGATTTACCTGCCAAGTATGAGTTACTGCCTCAAACTTTCAGTGAAGATACGCCTATTGTATATAATAGTCCTCAGAGTAAGGTATGGAAACATAATTTCAGATATGAATTGTGATTTAAACTTGTAAGTGCCTTAATACTCTATAGGCACTTTTGACCTTTCACCTATTGATAGACAACAAAATTTTAGACAGGTCAAAATTGAGAGTTTCAGACGAAATTCTAAGTCGATGAAATTTTAGAAATACTTTTGGGTGGAAAAACAATGTGGAAAATGAAGAAAGTGCTTGTAACAATGGGATATTGATTTCATTGCTTTCAGTGCTTAATAACTTTTAACTAGGTCAAGCTCTTACTTGTAATGAAGTTAGAAAAAGATGATGTATTTTACTTTAGATACTGCAACAGGCAACTTGTTTCCTAATGTGTATGGGAGTAAGTTTGATAAATCTAATTGAATTTATCATTACATGTGAAGCCAAGCACTTTGACATTGGCTATGTTGACAATTGATGGATTTCCACTGTCAATCAAAGAGGCTATTGACCAAAAAAATTGGTGTCTGTGGTCGAGAGGTAGAGAGTCAGCTTCCCGATCAAGAGGTCCAGAGTTCGATTCCTTGAAGCAGCAATCGTTCTTGGTATTTTAATTGGCCCACACATTCAGTGCAAGTATTGGTATATTCTCCAGGAAGCGCAATTGAGAGTGGTTATTCTAAGTTGGAAGAACTTGTTTCTCGATCTATGTAAAATAAAAATAGGTATGAAATCAAAAGATCATGAATTCAGACAAGAAGAAAACTTTGAACTCCACTATTTGAGTCAAGCAATTTTGTTGGTTTGACAACTTAAACATTGTGACTACAGATTACTTAAGATTGGGCAATCCATTAATCTTGAAAAGAAATAGAGAGAAAATGTTTTTAGCTCACCTGAGCACAACTTGCTCAAGGTGAGCTTTTGGTATCACCTTTTGTCCGTCGTGCGTCGTGCGTCGGAAGGCGTCAACAATTCTTTGAACATCTTCTCCTCAGTAACAACTGGGCGGAATTCAACCAAACTTGGTGAGAATGTTCCTTGGGTGACCCTTCTCAAAAGTTGTTCGCGGATTTTTGATTGACCCCAAAATATGGGCGTGGCAGGGCGTGGCAAGTTTTGACTTTGAAATCTTTAAACATCTTCTCCTCAGTAACCATTGGGCCAATTTCAACCAAATTTGGTATGAATGTTCCTTGGGTGACCCTTTACAAAAGTTGTTCGTGGAATTTTGATTGATGCCCAAATATGGGCGTGGCAGGGCGTGGCAGTTTTTGACTTAGAAATCTTTAAACATCTTCTCCTCAGGAACCATTGGGCCAATTTCAACCAAACTTGGCATGAATATTCCTTGGGTGACCCTTTTCAAAAGTTGTTCACGTTTTTTTTAATAATGTCCAAATATGGGCGTGGCAGGGCGTGGCAGTTTTTGACTTTCGAAATTTTTAAACATCTGCTCCTCAGTAACCATTGGGCCAATTTCAACCAAACTTTGCCAAATGTTCCTTGGGTGACCCTTTTCATAAGTTGTTCCTGGAATTTTGATTTATGCCCAAATATGGGCGTGGCAGGGCGTGGCAGTTTTTGACTTAGAAATCTTTCAACAGCTTCTCCTCAGTAACAATTGGGCTAATTTCAACCAAACTTGGCATGAATGTTCCTTGGGTGACCCTTTTAAAAGTTGTTCGCAGAATTTTGATTTATGCCCAAATATGGGTGTGGCAGGGCGTGGCAGTTTTTAACTTTGAAATCTTGAAACATCTTCTCCTCATTTACCATTGGGTGGATTTCAACCAAACTTGGCATGAATGTTCCTTGGGTGACCCTTTTCAAAAGTTGTTTTCAGTATATATTTTCACACCCAAATATGGGCGTGGCAGTTTTTGACTTTGAAATCTTTAAACGTCTTCTCCTCAGTAACTAATGGGCCAATTTCAACCAAATTTGGTATGAATGTTCCTTGGGTGACCCTTTTCAAAAGTTGTTCTAGAATGATGCCCAGATAAGGGCTTGGAAGGGTGGGGCAGTTTTTGAATTTCGAAATCTTTAAACATCTTCTCCTTAGTAACCATTGGGCCAATTCAACCAAATTTGGCATGAATGTTCCTTGGGTGACCCTTTTCAAATCATGTTTCAGAAATTTGATTAACGCCCAAATATGGGCATGGCTGTATTTTATTTAGAAATCTTTATATATCTTCTCCTCAGTAAGCATTGGGCCAATTTCAACAAAACTTGTCATGAATGTTCCTTAGGTGAACATTTTTCAAAAGTTGTTTGTGAAATCGGATTGACGCCCAAATATGGGCGTGGCAGGTTGGGGCAGTTTTTAGCTCACCTGAGCACAACCTGCTGAAGGTGAGCTTTTGGTATCACCTTATGTCCGTCGTGCGTCATGCATTGTGCGTCGGAAGGCGTCAACAATTCTTTAAACATCTTCTTCACAGTAACCACTGGGCGGATTTCACCCAAACTTTTCAAAAGTTGTTCGCGGAATCTTGATTTATGCCCAAATATGGGGGTGGCAGGGCAGGGCAGTTTTTAACTTTGAAATCTTTAAACATCTTCTCCTCAGGAACCATTGGGCCAATTTCAACCAAACTTGGCATGAATGTTCCTTGGGTGACCCTTTTCAAAAGTTGTTCGCAGAATTTTGATTCACACCCAAATATGGGCGTTGCTGTCTTTGACTTAAAAATATTTAAACATCTGCTCCTTAGTAACCATTGGGCCAATTTGGACCGAACTTGGCAGGTATGTTCCTTTGGTGACCCTTTTCAAAATTTGTTCGCTGAATTTTGATTGGCATCAAAATATGGGCGTGGCAGGGTGGGGAAGTTTTTGAATTTCGAAATCTTTAAACATTTTCTCCTCAGTAACCATTGGGCCAATTTCAACCAAACTTGGCATGAATGTTCCTTGGGTGACCCTTTTCAAAAGTTGTTCGCAGAATTTTGATTCACACCCAAATATGGGCGTTGCTGTCTTTGACTTAAAAATATTTAAACATCTGCTCCTTAGTAACCATTGGGCCAATTTGGACCGAACTTGGCAGGTATGTTCCTTTGGTGACCCTTTTCAAAATTTGTTCGCTGAATTTTGATTGGCATCAAAATATGGGCGTGGCAGGGTGGGGAAGTTTTTGAATTTCGAAATCTTTAAACATTTTCTCCTCAGTAACCATTGGGCCAATTTCAACCAAACTTGGCATGAATGTTCCTTGGGTGACTCTTTTCAAATGTTGTTTCTGAAATTTGATTGACACCCAAAAATGGGCTAGGCAGGGTGGGGCAGTTTTTGACTTAGAAGATTTTAAACATCTTCTTTTAACTAACCATTGGGCCCATTTCAACCATATTTGGCATGAATGTTCCTTGGGAGACCCTTTTCAGAAGGTCTTTGCAGAATTCTAATTGACGCCCAAATATGGGCGTGGCTGCTTTTGACTTAGAATCTTTGTACAGCTTCTCCTCAATAACCATTGGGCCAATGTCAACCAAACGTGGCATGAATGTTCCTTGGATGACCCTTTTCAAAAGTTGTTTGCGAACGAAATATGAGTGTGGTAGGCGAAAGCTTATTTTGACTTTGAAATCTTTACACCCACTTGGCCAATTTCAACAGATTTTGCATGACTGTTCCTTGGTTGAAATTTCTTGTTTGTGGAATTCCGAAACCAGCGGGCTAATTTCAATCAAACTTGGCATGAATCTTATTTGGGGTCATTTCTCAAAACTTGTTTGTGATAATTTGATTGTCCCCCAAATATAGAAATATTAGACCGAAGAATTTTTTGATTTCAAAATCTTTTAATATGAGTCATTTCTCCAAACTTGTTTGTGATAATTTGATTAAATTGATTGTCCCCGAAAATGTAAGGTTTAGGCATTTGTCGACTTAAAAATCCTATAACATGTTCTCCTCAGTAACCACAGGGTCAGATTCAACCAAACTTGGCGTCAATGTTCCTTAGATTACCCTCAAAAGTTGTTTGTAAATATGAACCCCAAAATATGGGTATGGCAGGGCGATCCTTATTTGACTTAGAAATTTTTTATACATCTCCTCCATAACCACTTGGCTACTTTGTTTTCAGGAATTCTTGAAATTTAATGCTATTGAAGCATTAAATTAGTCAGGTGAGCGATTTAAGGGCCATTCTGGCCCTCTTGTTTAGCAGTATTATGGGTCATAGATTGTAAAAGGAGTCTTTAGTATGATTTTAAACAATATATCTTGAAATTATCTGTACATAGGGAATAGTGGAGCCCCACTCAGTGTGTGATGTACCACTGGTTATTGAAGCACAGACTCTTGAGGAACAGGATGTTATGTCACAAATTTCCATATTTGGTAGTCAGGATCCACCACTGGTAAGATAACTTAAATTATGCTTTATTTACCCTTTCCTGTACAAATCTGTGATTTTACGTCGCTGTGATTTTAAACTAGAGAAAACATTGTGGAAAAAGAAGAAATTACTTGTAACAATTTCTCCTTTTTCCACAATATTTTATACTACTTATGATGGTCTCATTTCAAATTGCATCCTATTTTTATTGTCTTCTGCAACCTCTTTCAATTTGGACCAGTCTAAAATTTCAAAAAACAGGAAAGGGTTAAAGGAAAAGTAAGATATTTATGTTTGCAATAACTGATATTTAGCAGTATGGGAATAACTGATGTTTAGAATACTTGAATGATCCTAATGTCTTTTTTGTGTTTCAAATATTGATTTTCGATAGACTTTCAATTTAAAACCTTGTGCCATTTCTCTATTATTATGATCTTTTCATATACAAGTAACATTAGATGTACTGTCTATTCATAGAATTGACTTTTGAACATTGCTATGATAGTTTTATGTTTCTCGTTTTTATCAGCAAGATATCTATTACATGTAATTCCATATTCATTTGCTGAGGGCTTTTATTGCAAAAAGAAAAAAAAGGTTTTAAAAGATTAATAACAGAAAATACAAACAACATAAAATGTTCAATGAAGGAATTTACAAGTTATTGCTTTAGATAGAATGATACAGTTTAGATCTTGATCTCAGATTTTTAAAATTTCAGCAAGTTCATGTGGCATGTATTGGTGAAGGACCAGTTGTACATATCATGCCTCTAGATCTAGACTGGGGAGTTGTACCTGTGCTGCAAGACAAACCCAAGAAAATCCTTCTATCTAATGAGTCCCTCATACCAGCAAGATTTACTGCCCATATGGTGAGTAGGAAAATCTGTCTTCTGTTACAGATACATCATAAGACAGATTGCTTGCTTACAAACCTTACATGTATCCCTTTTTATCTTGAACCTTACTCAAATTTTCTGTTTCTTTAGGGCTAGGACAACTCTTGATATTTTTTGTGAAGAAAAATATTTTACTTCAGTTGGTTTTTAATTTGGTTTTTCTATTTTGTTAAAAGATATTGTTTCATAAACCTAAAATTTTCATCCTTTTGCCTGAAAGCATCCTTTTTCACATCCCTCTCATATTAGTTAAACAATGAGATCATTTGTTTCCAGATGAGACCAAAATCTGTATACAGAGTAGACCCATGTGATGGTGAGATACCTCCTGAAAAAAGTATGGAGATTACAGTCACAGCTTGTCTGGATGATTGTGTTAGGTAATGACATGCACATGCTCTTTTTTTTTTTTTTGTCATGACAGAGTTTCTTGAGTTTTATTTCTCATTATTTCATCATTTGAATATCTGTCAACAGCATTTCATGATGACAATGCCTTTTTCAGTAAATTATCAACATTGATAAACCAGTGAACTTATCAAATGATAAACTATTTGCTTTTATAGATTTAGCCCTACTGTCAATCATTTTGTACTACTGAAGGTCATTTCATTGGGTCACTTTCAGAGGTTTATTCTGAAAATAAATTCTCATTAACGAATTAAAATATTTAACTTTGTGAAAGAAAAATAAATGTTTCATGAATGATTAATGGTGTATTATCTCAAGTTGCTCTGCAACTCGTGAATACATACCTTTTTTGGTCTTGCACTGAAACAAACAATTATCCTCTTTATATTGTTAGTGAAAGTTCTGGGTAAGTAGTCAATGACCAAACAATATTGTTACTACCTGCTTGAATGTCAATGTGGTATTATCTGATTCTGATCATTCCTGAATTAACCCATTACCACAAAATCACACAGTAAGCACTGAAGAAGAATATCTTTAGAAAACATTGTGATAAAGAAGAAATTGCTTGTAATTAGCAATTTCTTCTGTTCTCAAAATGTTTTCTACCTGATAGAGCATTTATCTTTTAATAAAAATATAATTTGAACTAGTGTCTGCAAATTAGTTTAATGTTTAAAATTTTGTTGTGTGGTAAAGGGTTAAAGGATATTATATGACTGGGATTATTTGTGGTTGAAAATTCTGCATTGTGAAGTAGAAAACAGATCAATATGTTTCTATGAATTGAATTATTTGGTTGGTGGATATTAGAATGGTACCCACAGATAACCCTTTCTTTAGAATAGTTAATGAAATCTTGTAAAATTTTATCACAGAAATTCTTGATAAAAAGAGAAAGTACTGAAATAAGAAGCAATTTTCCTTTTGTCTTGATGTTCTCTACAGTAAAAATATTTTTGATTTTACACTCACTCTGAAATTTTAGCATTTAGAATTTGCAATTTAACATTACTGGGAAATTCGGTAGATAATGCATATCTGAAAATGGTAATTTTATTTTACTTTCAACATGCAGCTGTTCAAATTATAAGGAAACCTATTTCAGTCATCATAAGAATCAGTATGGACAAGTTGGAGAAACATTGTCATCAATTTGTTACATCAAAAGCTATTTCATAGAAACCTTAAACTACTATCCCAGTTGACCAATTGCTGGCCCCACCAACTTACAACATTGGCCTCGCCCATGGACTGCGACAGACAGATCCACTTCGATTTAAAGCAGTGCATTTTTGCAAAATTTTTAGCCAGTAGCATCTAATAAAACTGATGAATAGTTTGTTGGCAACCTAAACGTCATAGCTACAGGGTGAATAAGCTGTAGTTGTGACATTTTAGTTGCAAAACCAACAAAGATATTTCACAAAAAATCTAAAAATGGCAACCAATGTCAGAGTTCAAAGCTCAATTACTCCGGGTAGAATGAGTGATTTTATTAGTTGATTGATACCTTGATTGACAGCCTTGATTTGTCATTTGTTCATAAACCAGTCTCATTTACACATGTGTTGTCTTTTTGTCAACCTATAGATTAATTTTGAATTAATGTGACTTTATTTTGACTTATTTGAAATATTGTTATGGGTTAAGTTGTCATTTATTTTGATTTGTCTAATATTTAGTATTTTTATATATTATTATTAGTTCACCTGAGCACAAACTGCTCAAGTGAGCTATTTTGATCACCTTACTTTGGGCGTCTGGCCGTCGTGCCTCGTCCATTGTCTGTCAACAATTTCTTTAAACGACATCTCTTCCCAAACCACTGAACCAATTTAAACCAAATTTGGCAGAAATGTTCTTTGGGTGGTCCCCTCTAAAAATAGCTAAAAGAATTGAAATCTGTTGAAAATTCTGGTTGACATAGCAACAAAAGTGAAATTTTGAAATAATCATTTAAAATCTTCTCCCCTTGACCAAGAAAGTGTAGAGCCTTGATATTTTGCATGAAGCATCAGTATAATGACCTCTTCAAAACAGCTAATATCATGACCCTTGGGTTCTCTGGGGCAGAGCCCCGGGGATGGGTTATATAGAAATAAGGAATGGTTTTTAAACGACATCTCCTAAACCAATGGGCTAATTCGGACAAAATTTGGCAGATATTTTCCGTAGATGGTCCCCTTTGTAAATAGCTAAAAAAAATGAAATCTGTAAAAAACTCTAGTTGCCATGGCAACAAAAGTTAAATCTTAAAATGATCTTTAAAAATCTTCTCCTGACCGACAAGGCGAAGAGCTTTGATATATTGCGTGAAGCATCAGTATATTGACCTCTTTCAAAATATTTAACCTGGGATCCCAAAAAATCTTCTCCTCCTGACCCTCAAGAAAGGAAAATGTTTTGTCCTTTTTTCAAATTAGCCCTAAAGCCTTCGAAATTTGTCCTTAAGACTAGGGATCCCCAGGCCTATATATGTATAAAGTATGGCCCACTTGTATCAAAATCCTAACTTTAACATGAAATTATACTGTTGAAAGAATAAAATCCTTTATCTCAGGTGAGCGCCCAAGGGTCAATGGCCCTCTTGTAAGTATTTATAGCATGTAAATGAAGAATGGGTCCTAATGACCACTTCTGTCATCATTCTTTTGCACACTTTTCCTCACCATAAGTACTTTGTTTAATTTGTTGCAAATATTTACATTTTTAAGCAAAATCTTTGTGTATCCAAAGTTTTGATACTTAACTTGTTTGGGTAAGAAGAATTACTTTTAAACCCATCACCACTTACAAGATAACATGCTTTTGAAATTTGTCTAAAAGAAAGTAGACAATATTTGAAAAGCTTAATTTAAAGAAACAAGGGTCCTTTCAGTGAGAAAATATTGTGATATAAAGGAAATAAAATCAAATTGTTGTCAAATGCTTTCCTGTATTCATTATTTTGGAGGAGTGTCATATCTCTCTTTGAAAAAGAAAGGATGAAGTTTTTTCAGGATACTATGACACATTTAACCCATTCCCACGCAAAGCTTTTAGACGCCCCCCAAGAAAAACAATTGAAAAAACAGTGTGTAAAATTTTCATTTTCGACTATGTTTCCTATCCAGGAAGTTAACCACATCTAAAATTTCATAAGCTTTAAGTTGTAGTCTGCAACTCCTATCAACTCACTGGTCATAATTTTGCCAACTGGTAATGGGTTAAAGAAAAATTAAAATCTTTTGATTATAATTCAACATGCAGATACATCATCAAAGTAATTTGTACCAATTTCAGATTTCAAGACAAACTACAGATCAACTTTTTGGAGAGTCAAACGAGATTTATTCCACTACAGAGTTATGGCCAGGGAACTACCATTGTGTCAGACCCACCACTTACACCGATCTTAGATTTGGGACCTAACTTTAGGTATACATAGAGAACAGTAATCTTTAAATGCACCTGTCTTTGACACTTGATTAACCCATTCCCACACAAGCCCTCCTTTTTACGCCCCCAAGAAAAAAGCTTTGGAAAACATTGTGGAAAATGAAGAAATTGCTTGTATCAAGCAATTTCTTCATTATCCACAATGTTTTCTATCCAAAAAGACGAAAGAATTTAAGATTCCATTACCTTGAAATTGTCGTCGGCAGCTTCTTTCAATTTGGACCAGTCCAAAATTTTCTTGTGTGGGAATGGGTTAAGCTGTAGTTTCAAAGATTGAGTCCCCAACCAAACAAAAATACATCATACTTCGTGTCGACCAATGTTGGAGTCCAAATTCGCTTCCAGTCTGAATGTATGATTTGATTGGTCTATTGATTTTTTGATTGACAGTTGAGATGACAGATTGCTGGTCTGACCGACAGACCTCTCACATGGGAGTTTGACTAAGTTATAAATGACATTGCTTTGTAAAATATATGGACAAGGACACAAATAATTGGTCAGTATCCTAAACATTGTAACTACAGCTTGAATAAGCTGTAATTACTGTGCTTAATCCTTTCCTGTACAATCCCTTGTTTTCACGCCCCTGTGGATTTATACTTGAGAAAACATGGTGAGAAAAGAAGAAGTTGGTTGTCACAAGCAATATCTTCTTTTCCCACAATATTTTCTAACCAGTAGGTTCTTTACTTTTCAAATTTCACCCACTTTTGATTGTTGTCTGCAACTTCTTTGAAATTGGACTGGTCTAAAATTTTGAAAAACGGGAAAGGGTAAAGTTGCCAAACCAACAAAAATGTTTTTCATAAACATCTGGTAATTTGATTTTCTTTTTCTTTTACATTGGCAGTAGGTCAATTAAAACATGTGTGGAAAAAAAGCAAGAAAATAAAGCCTGTTAGATTTTCTTCTTTTCTTGTCATGTGAAATTGAATGGAAAATGGTTAATTCAAGCATTGATGTTTGAACCATCAAAGTAGGTCTTTTAAGTTCTGATTTCTTTTGATCAATATATTATCTTATTAGATACCCATAAAAGATATGGATTAAAATCTGGCTATCTATTACAACTTGACAGAAAAAAAATCTGTATTCGGCGTGTAACAAAAACCGTATTCGTCCAGTACCGTTATACATAGACTATTTTTTTGTGTATTGACGTTCAGGATTTATTTTCGGAAAGTTGGTTATTTCTTATTCATTTAAGAGAAATTTCTTTATGTCATGTCCTAAAAGGTATTTAATAAAAGGAATATTACAACAGTGTGTTTTTACTATTTGTTGTTATCGTGTTCGCGAAACGTGTGTAGGTATTTTTTATTGGATTCGACCTTCGGTCTCATCCAATAAGAAATACCTTCAGACGATTCTCAAACACGATAACAACGCATAGAAAAAGTCACTGTTGTAATATTCCCTATATGTACAGGTAGTAGGTCACGTAACTTGTTGTATCTTGTGAATTATCAACCCATTCCAACACAGTGAAGCTTTAGGACGCCCTCAAGAAAAACTTGGGAAAACATTGTTTACAATGAAGAAATTGCTTGTAAAAGCAATTTTTTCATTTTTCATTATGTATTCTACCCAGAATGTTGAAAAAATCTTATATTTCTTAAATTTTAAATTGATATCTGCAACTCCTTTCAATTTGGACATGTCTTAAAAAGTAGCTGTCTGGTAATGGGTTAAGTTCTGAGTGTAAGACTTAATTTTCTATTCTCTGTTGATGGTGTTCATAGATTAAAAACTCTTATTTACAGTAACAGACCATACTGTAAAGTGTTCCATCTGACAAACAAGGGAAGAAGACATCAACAGTTAGTATGGAGTATGGACGGGTTCTCACCTATAGCTAAAGCTAAAAAGGAGATGCAGAATTATAATCCTTTGGATATGAAATACAGAGTAAGTCAAATGTTTGAAATCAGTGTGTTATCACATTTTTACACAATTATACTTTTTTAACCCTCAGAAGACAAAAGCCTTAGGAAATGTTGTGGAAGATTAAGATATTACTTATAACAAGCATTTTTTTCTATTTCTCTAATGTTTTCTATCCTGAAAAACCTGGAATTCGATTAACCCATGAACTTATAATGGTTGTCTGCAATCTCTTTCAATCTGGACAAGTCTAAAACTTTGTTTTATTAAAAGGGGTTAGATAATCTTGGAATTATTCCTTTTTTCATTAGTTTCCAAAAGAGCTACCTTTGACACCAATTACAAAACTGTATGGCTAACTTCGGTATTGGTTCATTACTATTTCACATGACCGCCTTAGCCAAAAAATTCTAAATTAGGGGCAAATAGAAACTAGTATTAATACCTCATTTAATTCATTCCTCCATCCACCCAAAATCGGCCTGTCCTAGGTCTTTAGGACTCAGACTTTATCATGACATTTTTTGATTTCAGAACCAGCCACCACCCCCTGCACTACCCTCCCCTATATTTAAAGTACAACCCAACAGATTTGATCTACCACCTGGTACTAGCATTGATATGAAATTAGAGGGATTTGTAGCAAGGTAATACTTTCATAAGAATATGAATATAAGAATATGTTAGTTTGTTTTGAAGTCATAATGCTTAACCCATTACCAGACGGCAAAATTTTAGACTAGTCCAAATTGAAAGTAGTTGCAGACGACAGTTTAAATGTTATGAAATTTTAGATTTTTTGGCTTTTCCAGGTGGAAAACATTGTGTGAAATGAAGAAATTTCAAGCAATTTCTTCATTTTTCACAATGTTTTCCCAATTATTTTTCCTGAGGGGCGTCCAAAGGCATCACTGTGTGGGAATTGGTTAAAATAAGGTGAACAATCTTTTTAGTTTCAGTAAAATTTCATTCATACCAACAAGTTGACAGAATTTCTTTCATCTATGAAAAAAAAAAAAAACATGCTAAAAGGAATGAAGGAGAATTCTTTGAATCAGTTAGCATTGATTTATCTTTGATCAAATGAACAACAAAAGCTATATTCAGGAGTAGCAGAACCGTCATGTAAAACATAGCTTTTTGTTTGTACAAGGAAAGATTTATCTTGAGTGTTATACAAATTAAAGAATTATATTACTTTAATGCAAAACAGAGGTAAACCATTAACCCATTCCAACACAAGAAAATTTTAGACTGGTCCAAATTGAAAGAAGCTGCAGACGACAATTTCAAGTTGATGGAATTTTAATTTTTTTCGTCTTTTGGGATAGAAAACATTGTGGATAATGAAGAAATTGCTTGTTATAAGCAATTTCTTCATTGTCCACAATGTTTTCCAAAGCTTTTTTCTTGAGGGGCGTAAAAAGGAGGGCTTGAGTTGGAATGGGTTAAACCCAATTAAGCTGACAGTAAATACTTTTGCTTTGACAGGTGGTACAGACTAAGATGAGCCTGCACAAATGTATAGTCTGATCTTAGTCTATACCACCTCTTTGACGTTATATGCTGGAGTTGTTTACAAAATTAAACAACACAATTAAGGCCTACCAGTGCTTACAGCTCTGATTGTTATCCAATTCTGAACATGGATTTTAGTTGACACAACAAAGGTTAAAATTTATACCAAAATACCAAGAAAAGGGATCTTTTTGCACTTGAATGAGGTAAAAAGATCAAAGATATCATCAGCTTCTTTGGTCGGGCATAGTTTTAACATTTATTGGAACAACACAAAGGAAGGCTGGGTAAAATTAACTCAAAACAGAGAGTTGATTATTTTGATAGTTTCACAAATCTATCAGTAAAAGAAATAAGTGATAAGCCACTGAGAAATCTCTATAATACACTAAAAAGCATTAAAGAGAGTTGCTGAATATTTCTTACCCACAGCCTACCCATTCCCACTCAGTGACGCTTAAGACGTCCCCAAGGAAAAAGGTTTGGAAAACATTGGGGAACATGAGGAAATTGCTTGTTACAAGCAATTTCTTCATGTTCCACATTGTTTTCTACACAGAAAGTTGAAATTATCTAAAATTTCATAAACTTTGAATTGTCTTCTGTAACTTGTTTCAGTTTGGACCAGTCTAAAATTTTGTTGTGTGGGAATGGGTTAAATGATTAACTCATTCCCACACACTGACACCCTTGGACACCCCCCAAGAAAAACAATTGGGAAAAACATTGCGTAAAATGAAGAAATTTCTTGTATGAAGCAATTTCTTCATTATTCACAATGTTTTCTACCCAGAAGTTGAAAAACTTTAAAATTTTATTAACATTTAATTGTCATCCACAATTCTTCCAATTTGGACAAGTCTATAATTTTCCATCTGGAAATGGGTTAACAGCATTGTTATCTTGGCTGTTTTAGAAGAATGAAGCATTACCATAGCCTTCTTGTTGTCTGCATTCCTGTTGTTGTTGTCTTTGTCATGCAAAAACTGGCATTTTGTAATATCTGGTAATGTTGAAGGCTTTCATTTGAATGGAATATATGTTCACTTTCAAAAGAGCTATCTTTACTATCAAGACAGGTGACTCTAAATAATTTTTGTAAGAAGAATGCCCCTTATTTAATCTAGATTTTTATGAACAATCTGGCACCAATAAGCTGAATTTCTATCACTGGCAAGTGGTGTTCTTGTTTATTATGCAAGGTATTACATGTATATCCTGTTTTATAGAAACAGTGAAATATGGTCTAATCATGTTAAGATTTATTTCTTGCTTTGAACTTTTATATCTGTATTTTACAGCCCTCAGTTTGTGAAAGAAAGACTACTGTGTCATGCCATCATTGGTCGTCAAGGAGGAAAGGAGTTGATCATGAAGATTGATGTATCCAGTGACTTTATTAGTCCACTGCTGGAGTTTTCTACCAAAGCCATGTACTTCAGAGTTGATAAGGTATACTATAATTTCAGATCTCCATATCAAACCTTGCAACACGAAAGAATCGTGAGTAATGCTGAAAAAAAAAAACTAACTGCTTACCAAAATAAGTGACCATTGCAAAAATGACTGGATTTGGAGTTGATGAATACCCCCCCCCCCAAAAAAAAAAAGTTTTCCTTTTTAAATCAAATGTTTTCATTATGATCTAATAATAAACATTTCTATCTTTTCCTTTATCAATTACCTTACAATCACCCCTTTTGATGCCCTGAAGGTTATGGAAAAGTTAGATGGAAAAGGAGAAATTGCTTGTATCAAACAATTTCTCCTTTTTTACAAAGTTATCTACCTTATCTGGCACTTATTCACTTTGAATAGTTGTCTGTAACTTTTGTCTTTTTGTCAGTCTAAAATTTTGTTGTGTTATAATTCGTTGATATGTTTAAACCAGTTTTTCACAATTATTTTAGGTGGTGGGAGTTGGAGCTGGTTAGAAAGCTATTTCAAAGTAATAATAATGTAATAAATAATCACTACAACTGGTTTGTAATCTGGGCAATGTCTGTAGAAATCCATCACTCACTCTCCTGTTTGTTTCACATTACAGAATCCCGAGGACATGTTAGAGTTACAGACAAGAGAACTTGTGATCAGTAATGTTTCAACTCTACCACTTACAACAGTACTTAAACTCAAACAACCTTTCCAAATTGTGCTAGAGGGTGGACAAGAAGTCTCTGAAACTGTAAGTCTATCATTATAGCTATCCTTAGTACATTTTGTTAAATTTATCAAGATTGATATTGTTCTAAAGAGATTACCTGATCATGAAAAAGTATACCTTATCACTTTGATCCATACTTGTCTTTTTATACCCCCCCCCCCTTTCAATTGTTCTGTCAGCAAAAATTAATCAAAAAACGTAGCATTTTTCTTCTATTCAACACTGTTAAAGATATATAGCTCACATTTGGGACATAGGTTTCCGACATTGATAGGCATCAGTTGGCTGTAAGGTTTGGGTCATCCATCAAGGTCAAGGTCACTTACTAAGGTCACATTTCCATAAAAAGGCTGTTATGGGTGCATGGTGTTTCACAAACACATCTTATTTTCCATAACTTTTCAATATCAAAAAGGTTTTCATTTTTTGGCATTTTCTATTTTTCCAATAGAAAAAGTAGGTGTATTTAGTGCCACATTATGAATGTAGTGATAATTCCAGAGTTACTTACAGTATTGGTCCTGTTCATATTTGGTAAGCAACAGACAATCTTAGATGAGTTTATTGTGTCTGGTACCTTTTCAACACTTTTGTATTTGTTAACCCTTGTCATGCTGATTAAAATCCTCCTAAGAATTGCATTAAAATCAAAGGGATGACAGTACTTGGTGTAATCATTGTGGGTTAATAATTCTTTTGAAAATGTATGATATAAATGATTCTAGCTAAAAAGGGATAAGCAGTAAGTATAGATTAAGATCAGACTGCACATATGTGCAGGCTGATCTTTGTCTATACATCCTGCCAAAACAGGAATATTCTGGGTTCAGCATGACAAGGGTTAATACCACATTACTTTTCAAACACAGGAAGTGCATTTAGACATAGGAAAGACCTTCACATTGAGAGTCAGGTTTGATCCAGCATATAAAGATGATCTCCACATCAGAACTATAGATGAGATTCTACACATAACATACCTGGAACATCCTCATATTGTAAGTATTGAGATTAGGTTTTAACCCATTTACAGGTAACAATATTGTAGACTGGTCCTGGTCAATAATGAATGTATTGCTTGCTACTAGCAATTTCTTCATTTTCTATATTTCTAAACCTTTTTCTTAAAGGGGAGGGGTTCAAAAATCAGGATTGTGAAAGAATGGATTAAGTACCATCACCAGATGACAAAATTTTAGATTGGTCCAAATTGAAAGAAGTTGCAGAAATAAAATAAAAGTGAAATTAATTAATGAAACAATTTGCAAAATAGGGTAGAAAACATGAGAAAATGTAATTATAAGTAGTTTCTCCTTATCCATTAATGTTTTTTCCAAGTTTTCTTTCTTGATCGAGTCAAGATACAAGATTGTGTGGTAATGACTTGAATGACAACTGATAGAGAATCAATGTCTGTAAAATTTATGTGTTTGCTGTAAGAAATTATTGTTAGTCTTTCTGATTGACACTTAAATATCTCATACAGAATGGATATACACTATATATAATTTTCATAAGAGGATAAATCAAGAACTATTTATTCTAAAATGTCATAGATTTTCTTCAAATTCACCTAGAACATAAAAAGCAAGCACAAATGGCTAAATAGACTAATTAAGTCATTCTTTAGACTGGCAGCAAACTTTGAACTCTGCAATTTGTGTGAAACATTTTTGTTGGTTTGGCAAGTTGAACATAGTAACTATAGCTTATTCAAGCTGTAGTTACGGTGTTCATGTCACCATACAACCATTTTACTTTTTTGTTACATGTTGCTGGCCCTATATTTTGCAAAAAAACACCATTTTAAAAGTGAAACTTCCTGTCAGAGCTCAGTAGGCACTGTCAGCAGTGTCAGTGTATGAGGCAGATGATCCGTCAAATTAGGCTTTCGGAGATAATTTTGTCTTTCTTTTACAGGACTATATTGCACTGAGGGGTGAAGTTTACTTCCCTAACCTTGACTTTGAGAAGACAGTGATGGATTTTGGTTGCATTCTAAATGATACAGAAGTGACACGCTATGTCAACATAACAAATAACAGTCCCATGGTGGTCAAATATAGGTAAACAAAGTAGTTTATACCATCAGAATGCAAAATTTTAGGCTAAGTGGTGTTAAACCAAAGGCAATCAATCAATCAATTTTAATGTTTGTTTAAATTCTCCAAAGAGTATCAGTACATAAGATTTTTGTTAAGTGGTAAATAGATACTAAACATAAATTCATATGAAGTTATTTCATATAGACTTATTTCCTCAATTTATTCAAGATAGAACAAGGAAAAAGAACTCATCTTTGTCTATTGTAGATGGTCTTTCCTGATTGGAGAGGAACCATGTACAGTGATCAACAAGCCTGTTAAAGCTCCAAGTCCAGTTATTGAAGAAATTACAGAGGAGGAAGGTGAAGTTCAAGAAGAAACAGAAGAAGAACCAAGAGAGCCAACACCAGTATCTGAACCCATTGTAGAAGTTGTGGTGGAAGGTGTGGATGAGAAACAAGAAGAACAGGAAAAATCTGAAGTAGAACCAACTAAGGTCAGTTAACCTAAAACCAGGTAGCAATATTTCAGACTTGTCAAAATTTATAGAGATTGCAGACAAGATATTAGAAAGTGTTATTAAGTTTATTGAAAGTAATTTATTGGTATAGTCAAGCCTGTCTTAGCAGTGACCTATTTCAATCAATAACCAGACAGCAAAATTTTAGACTAGTCCAAATTGAGAGGAGTTGCAGATAACAATTAAAAGTTTAGATTTTTCAACTTTCTGTGTAGAAAAAATTGTGTAAAATGAAAAAATTGCTTGTTACAAGCAATATTCTCATTTTACACAATGTTTCCCAAATGTGTTTCTTGAGGGGCGTCCAAAAGCGTCAATGTTTGGAAATGGGTGCAAGCAATCTGTATTTGGCATGCTGTTGTTGAGTTTCCAAATGACCCATTCCCACACAGTCCCTCCTTTTTATGCCCCTCAAGAAAAAAAGCTTTGGAAAACATTTAGGAAATGGAGGAAATTGCTTTAAACAAGCATTTTCTTCAGTATCCGCAATGTTTTCTATCCTAAAAGTTGAAATAAAAGATCCATCAACTTAGTATTGTTATCTGCAGTTTCTTCCATTTTGGACCAGTCTAAAGTTTTTAGTTTTGGAATAGGTTAAGAGCAAATAAATAGGAATAAGAGTATACAAATCAGGTATTTGAAAATTCACTTTCTGCAATGAAGCTTTAAGTCAAAGAATAAATACCAAAGAAATGAATTCTTCCCATATCAGGAAGGTGATATAATAGATAGTGAGAGAAGTACCTCCCCAGTTAAAGCTCCTGACTCTCCTAAAGATGAGAACGACAACAGAACTACAGAACAACAACAACAATTGGAGACACCACAACACTCTGAACAACAGTCTGAAGAACAACTAGAGAAGGTGCTTCTCTCGAACTGTCTGCCTATCATTTCTTTCTCTCATTCTTTGTCTTTCTCTCTGTCTATCTATCTGTCTTCCTTTATCTCCCTCTCTCTTTCTTTCTCTTCTTTTTTCAGTTTAAAAGCTCTCGCTAACATATGTTACATTCACTCCTTACTAGACGCAAAAAACCAAACTAGTCAACATTGAATGAACTTTTTCACGGCAACTAGAAAAGAAATTTATTTGAAAAAGAAAAGGAGTAACCATATAATATAGTAAACATGTTGGAAAAGAAGAAATTGCTTGTAACAAATAATTTGTAATTTATGCTTTTCCACCATTGTTTTTCTTCAATTAATTTTGCATTGTCTTGAAAATCCGTTATAGTGTAATAATATAATATCTTACTCTAAAGCCATTTTTCAAGCCATTTAACCCATTGCAAAACGTCTGAATATAAGACTGGACCATGTTCAGTGAAGTTTCAGACAACATTTCAAAGAGCTCTAAAATTGGAAAATTAGTGGAAAGGAGATTTCAAAACATTGTGAGAAAGGAAATATTTCTTTTTCCCACAAAGTTTTCTATAAACCTATTTCTTCAGAGCATTAAGAAGCAGGATTGTGTAGTAAACAGTTATGTAAAAGCAAGGGCAATTTAGAAAACAGATATGAAAATGTTTTGTGGATCTTAACTAAGTTTTCAAAGGAATTACCAAAAAGACTTACATGTTCTTACCTGAATTGAATTTTATTGACAAATTCAGTTAACTCAGGCTGAGCTCTTAAGCCTTGGAGTATTAGTGTAACCCTGGAATCTCCGCCAATATTCTTTTGTACATTTTACAAAAATCATTGGAAATGTGTCATTTGTCTCTTACAACTTGGCGAATGATAAGTAGTAGGCTTAAGTGGGATCAGCATCTGGAGGATCTGGTCAAATGTTGTACTGGTGTTTAAAATGACAAGAAACCATTTGTAAGTGCACTAGCCACTACAAAATAACTGAAAAACTAAAGAAAGTTGTGTTAAGCCCCATACAATCAATCAGTCTATTATTTAAATTACTCCCAAACAATCCTGCTCCTCAAGAAAATAGCTTGAAAAATATTGTGGAAAATGAAGAAACTGCTTGTTACAAGCAATTTCTTCATTTATCCACAATGTTTTCTTCCATATAAGACAAAGATTTTTAAGATTTCATCAACCTAAAACTGTTGTCTTCAGCCTCTTTGAATTTGGACGAGCCTATTTTTTTCATCTTTTAATTGGTTAAAATTTATCTTTACCTATTTACCAGGGTCAGTTGGAGCAGGAGAGTCAATCTGAGCATGAGCATAAAGATCAGCCCGAGTCTCTACATCTTAGTCTGGATACCATGAAGGAAGAGGACTTTGAAGATGACCCACTCAAGACAAACAGAGCTCTTGCAGCCCTTCTAGAATCTGATAGGCCAGAGGAGGCCATGCCCATTGGAGTCGAGGAGGTCAGTCTAGGGATTGGGCACTAAATATCTGAAAACTGAACTGGTCTTTTTGATAATGAAATCAAGTAACAGAAATTTGAGCAACCAACACAAGAATTGTTTGAAAAATCTTCAAAAAGATCCTGTTGTGTATGAGTCTCTTTTGAATATGCATAAAGTAGAAAATCTGATCAATCTGGATATCTAGGTGATCAGACTGTATAAATGCATAGGCCCCTCTGAGTCTGTATTTGCCACATATGATGAAATGTTTGATTTATCGTGTGCAGACTTACATAAACTGCATAATAGGTTACAGTTACCACCTGGCTTTTAAGGTAATTATTTTCACATTTTTACCTTTGATGTTTTAGAACAAAGAGTCAAGGTATTGTCATTAGTGTTTGGGGCCTTGGCATCAATGTAAAAAGTTTAACCTTGCTCATATCTAAAAAAATTACTGAAGATATTTGCTTGAAAATTTTCATGTGTGTTCACTATCACAAAAGAAATCCTCATTATCAAGGAAGATAAATGAATGAATTTTAGAAAGAATTATGCCTCTTTCGGTCTTTTTTTATGCCCCCGCATCGATAAGATTGGGGGCATATTGTTTTACCGGTGTCCGTCTGTCTGTCTGTCTGTCCGTCTGTCTGTCTGTCTGCAAAACTTAACTTGCCAACTAAACATTTTCCTATAACTTCAATCCTGATTAAGTTACAATGCTAATATTTGGTATATAGATAGGTCTCAACAAGGCACAAACTGGGGAAGGTCATTTCATCAAGGTTAAGGTAAAAATTTTAACCCTTTCCCATTTCTAAAGAACTCCTGTTTCAGGGGCATAGTGTTTCACAAACATATCTTGTTTTTTTCACTGTCACCTCCAGCTGAGTGCCATATTCTAAAACTCACTGGCAGCATATTTTCTTAGTGCAGGGTCTTAAGTATGCAGGTTTTATGAATCTGAGAATAACAAATACGTAGTTGGGATATTCAAAAATACATGATGCCAGTCCCATAGACCCTATAGAACTCAAATCCAGAACAAATTGAAGACTGTTTTATACAGAATTTAATTCTTTTCTGAAGATCAGCTGCAGAGTTATAGATGACAAATACTTTGTTAACCTTTAACATAAGAATATTGAATTATCTATGATGTGAATGTTGGAAGTTTCATGTTAGTGTTTATATCAAGGAGTGCCTGACCTTTAGCAAGGGCCCTTATGACTCTTGACTTTTTAGCCCCTAGGACACCCATTCATTGATGTTGAACAAAACCTTGGTGTATTTGAAGTCAGTTTATAACTTCAAACTCATTTGTCTTGCCTCAATTTTAAATACTTACATCTTTCTAGGTATTTGACATTCTTCCTCTGTATGGTACTTTACAACCTGGGGACACTGAGCAGGTGACCATGACCTTTTATGGGCATGCAGATGTTTGGGGACAGGCTAAAGCTATCTGTGAGGTTGAAGGTGGACCGACCTATGAAATAACCCTGAAAGGAGAAGCTTCCCTAGTCAGTTATAAATTTGACTGCAAGGAGATTGACTATGGAAAACAGGTATGGGAGCTTTAGGCAATTGATGATTTCATTTGGATTAACCCATTAACTGCATGACAAAATTTAGACTAAGTCTAAATTAAAAGATGTTGCAGACAACAATTTCAAGTTGGTGATTTTTTTTCGCCTTATAGGGTAGAAGACATTGTGGTCATTGAAGAAATTACTTATTACAAACCATTTCTTTACTGTCCACAATGTTTTCCTAAGTGTTTTCTGAAAGGACGTCTAAAAGCATTATTGTGTGGTAATGGGTTATTTTATCCTGTTGGTTAGTTGAATGATTTGATAATAGTAAAATAATCATGGCAAAAATTGTGATGATTTTCCAATTCCAAGCAAAAATTATTTATGGTCATGAATCAATATTCAGTATGATGGTAAAGAAATCAAGAAAAAGATGATAATGCAGAAACAACAGCATGTCATTCTTTCCCTGAATAATTCTAAAAGGACTTTGTCCTTTAACCCATTCCAACACAAAAAATTTTAGACTGGTCCAAATTGAAAGAAGCTGCAGACAACAATTTCAAGTTGATGGAATTCAATTTTTTTCGTCTTTTGGGATAGAAAACATTGTGGATAATGAAGAAATTGCTTGTGACAAGCTATTTCTTCATTGTCCACAATGTTTTCCAAAGCTTTTTTCTTGTGGGGCGTAAAAATGAAGGCTTGAGTTGGAATGGGTTAACCCATTACCCTACTTAATTTTAAACTGGACCAAATTCAAAGAAATTGTAGACATCAATTTGAGTTGGTGAAATTTTAAAATTCTTTGCCTTTTGGGGTTGAAAAATTGTGAATAACGAAGAAAATGCTTGTGACAAGCAATTTCTTCATTTTAACACAATGTTTTCCCAACTGTTTTTCTGAAAGGACATCTAAAATCATTATTGTGTGGTAATGGGTTAAAGAGTCTTTGAGCATAATGATTCAACGAATTAACTGCAATGCAATTCCAGTGAAAAATGAAAAAAATTAAACTCCTCTTCATCATGACCTTTTTCAAATATATATTCTCTTAAAACAATGTTATAAAAAATTAATATTGCCGTAAATATATTTAAATAATTAATCAAATATTTTTTCCAGATGTATGACCATCTTGCCTCATCTGAGATTACCTTGATCAACAACAGTAAAGTAGGGTTTGATTTCTGTTGTTTGGGACTGGATCCTGCTCTGGCGAAAAAACCCAAACCTGGCATACCCATCATGGTTCCACATGCTGTGAGTCATCCTAACCCATTACATGACGACAAAAGTTTAGACTGGTCCAAACTGAAATAAGTTACAGACCTTATTTCAAAGTGGCTTGGAATTGACAAAAAAGTGCCATATGGGGAAGAAAAGATTGTAGATAAAATAAAAATTGCTTGTTACAAGCAACTTCATTTCCTTAAATGTGGGATTATATGACAATGGGTTAACCTTTGATGGAAAATTGTCAACTAATTATAGAGTTTTTTCATCCATTTCCTGATGACAAAATTTTAGACTGGTCCTAACTTAAAGAGGTTTCATCCAATATACAAGAGAACATTTTAGATCAAAAATACATGCCAAACGAATTAGATACCAATGAGAGAAAATGAAAAACTGCTTGTTTCTCCTTTCTCTAAATAATTTCTAAAAGAGTATTTTTCCAGTGCATTAAAATGATGGATTTTGTGTCACCTGGACCCATCATCAAATAATCATATGTATGAATGATAGAATAAAGATGAAACTCTCGATAATCCATCAATCACATTTCTATGCAAAGTTTTGTCTATGGAAAGTTTTCTAATTTAATAAGCAAGAGAAAAGCAAGAAAATTCAGACTATTATACTTTTATTTGTTTATGGGCCTTTTCTTGTGGAAAAGGGAAATGAGATTTGATCACAACCATGTAGATATGAATTAATTGCCAATAGATAAGATCAGATTTTTCATCCTGTTTGGTTTTGTCAAAAGTGAATCACTAAAAAATAGTAACTTAGATTAATTCAAATTTTGTGTTTTCTAGGGATACCTGGAGGCAAACAGTGAACAAAAATTAACCATCAAATATCTACCAGGAGTTCCAGAGAAATTTGAGAAATGTTTTAAAGTTCAAGTGGCACATTTTGAACCAGAATACCTCACAGTGCGTGGTGAAGGGGTTTTCCCAAGGATTTCCCTAGATTTACCCCGGCTCCATGACCCTGCTGGACACTACAGTACACTTGTAAAGGAGGCTAGAGAGAATGTTTACAAGAAGACAATGTCAGAGTTCCCAAAGATAAGTCCAGATAACTCCCATATAACACACCCACCAGGACATCCAGACCATCTACTGGTGGCACAAGCTCAGGTATGGTGTAACTGTACTTGTAGTTTCTGATAGTTTACATACCCAGAATTAACTGAAAAGAGGTCAAGAAAATAAGTGGAAGTCTTTATCTTTTTCAAAATACTATCAATTTACTACCAAATAATCCTGTATTGAAAATATAGTGAGGAAAGAGGAAAAAAGCACTTTATTCTTTGGTTGCTGTTTATCTTATTTGATTCTTATTTTCAATTCTCATAACTCTTAAATTTTCATCTGCAATCCATCTGGATGTAAGTTCAAGTAATGATTTCACATAATTTTTGAACTGTCAACTTAAATGTTGGAAAGAATAATTTGAGATATCAATCAAGTCATAAAATGAATTCAAAAGGTATATTAATTAATTTTGGATGATGTTGATCTTTAAAAAGATTGATGTCACAACTAACTCTATAGAACACAAAGCATGTTACTATGCTCCCTGAAGGGTGATCATATAGATGCCACTTTGTCTGTCTGTCTGTTCTTCAGTTTCAATCATTCTGTCCATCCACCCAGATATTTACAAAACCCTTGGGTCAAATTGGATGAAACTTTACATGTGATTTCCTTATGATAATGCACCAATGCATTTTTCCAGGTTTTTTGAAAGCTCCAAGGTCACAGCTCAAGGTCAAAGATTAAAATTGATCTTTTCAACAGCATAGCTCCTGCAATTATGGATGAATCTCAAAATAACTTGGCACAATTGTTCTCTATTATGAGTATATGTACCATTTGACCCCCCCCCCCCCAAAAAAAAAAAAAAAAAAAAAAAAAAAATCAGAAAGCTCCAAGGCCAAGGTTACAGCTCAAGGTCAAATATTTAAATCAACCATTTCCAGAGCATAGCTCCTTCAGTTTTGGAATGATTTAAATTATAACTTGGCACAATTGTTCTCTTTCAAAAGTAGGTGTACCATTTGAAAGAAATATTCAGATAGCTCCAAGGTCAAGGTCACAGCTCAAGGTCAAACTTTGAAACTAAGTATTTCTGGAGCATAGATCCTTTAATTATGGATGGATTTCAAAATAACTCTACACAATCATATTCTATCATGAGTAAATGTGCAATTTGAATCAAATCTTCAGGTAGCTCCAAGGTCAAGTTCGCAGTTCAAGGTGGAAAATCAAAATTCAGCATTTCAAGAGCATAGATCCTTTAAATAAGTATGGATTTGGAAATAGCTTTACATAATTGTATTATATCATGAGAAGATGTGCCGTTTGAAAAATGTTTTCATATAGTTCAAAGGTCAACAGCTCAAGGTCAAATGTTTAAATTAAGCATGTCAGGGGAGCATAGCTCCTTCAATTATAGATGGATTTCAATACAACTTAGAACAATTTCTTTCAGTTGAGAGTAGATGTACAATTTGAAAAAAAAAATCAGATAGCTCAAAAGCAAAGGCCACAGCTGAAGGTCAAACATTAAAATTAAGCATATCTGGAGCTTGGCTCCTCAAATTATGGATTGATTTCAAAATAACTTTACAAAATTGTTCTCCATTATGAGTAGATGTGCCATTTGAAACAAATTTTCAGATAGCATAAGGTCAAGGTCACAGCTCTGCGTCTTTCAATCCATTTGAAACCTTTGTCCTGTTTATTTTATGCTTTTTGTGACAGTGCCATATATGGGGAGCATAGTCTATCTCTGATGGCTCTTGTTTATAGAAGATTCTATTATCACGTTTCTTGATTGCATCTTTTTAGTTTGACAATATTTTTTGTTTTAGTGTTTTCAAAGTGATTCTAACCAATGAAGAAATGATACATCACATAATTTTAAACACACATGCAGTCTTGTTTCCTTGACCTCTTTTTTTTCATGTATCAATAACAGAATGCTTTTATTCATAATTGATGTTAAACTGTTACTAGACTTCAGATTTTAGACTGGTTCATATTGAAAGAAGTTTTAGACCACAATTTCAAGTTTGATGCAATTTTTTCTTTGCCTATTTGTAGTTAGGATTGGTTATGATAAATGTTTTTGAACAAATAGATAGATGACTATTTCTCAGTGGCATCTTTTTTTAGCATACCTGAGCACAAAGTGCTCCAGATGAACTATTATGATCAAATTCTGTCCGTTGTGTGTCAATTTCTTTAAAGCCATTTCCTCCAAAGCCACTTGGCTCATTTTTACCAAATTTGGCAGGAATGTTACCTTTAAAAGTTGCTAAAAGAATTTAAATCTATATATTGAAATCTCTTCTTGCCATGATAATAAAAGTGAAATCTTGCCTTTGGAATCTGTAAGTAAAGAGGCTATATATGTATTAAATACAGTAAGACCGACTTATATCATAATCCAAACTTTAACATTAAAGTTGACTATTGAAAGAAAAGGATCCCTTTTCTCCGATGAGCACACCAGGACCATTTGCCCTTTATTTGAGAGCTAATGTTCAAAAATATTCTTTGATAATCTCAGTAAACCAAATTTGTCATTTCAATGCTAGAATAAAGAAAGTGCATACAAGGTTCCAGCAAGTTTTCTTTGAGAATTTAGAATTTTCCTGCATGTATATAGGATAATGTACTATATAGAATTTAGCATATTCCCCCATGTATATTACATGATGTACCATATAGTTTGTTGATATAAACTAATTTTACATGGAATATCCGAGTAGATGTAAGTACTATATACAGGATTATCAATGTGTCATGAAATACCAAATGATTAAATGAGTTGATCTTTGAATTCATAGAAATGAGGCTTTACCTTGTTTTTATATGTTTAACCCATTCCCAAACAATGACGCTTTTGGACACCCCTAGAAAAAACTCACTGGGAAAACGTTGTATAAAATGAAGAAATTGCTTGTAACAAGCAATTACTTCATTTTACCCATTGTTTTCTATCAAAAAAATGAAAAATCTAAACTTCCATAAACTTTAAATTGTTGACTCCTTCCAATTTTGACCAATCTAAACCTTTGCCATCTGGTAATGGGTTGAGATTACTTGTTTAACCTATTTCCACACAATCCTGCTTATGTTCCCCAAGAAAAAAAATTGGAAGACATTGTGGAAAATGAAGAATTTGCTTGTTTCAACCTGGTTTTTAACTTGGGTTAAGTTCAGGATCTTTTGGTGATAGATAAATTGAATTTTTCCCTTAAGAATTGTAGTTATTTGCTAGAGCTAATGTTTATGTATATGATATATTCATATTATTAATTGCTTCATAGCATTGAGCAGTTAAACTTGTTTTTTTTTTCTTGTAATAACTGAATTGATTTTTCCCTTGAGAATCGTAGTTATTTGCTAGAGCTAATTTATATGTATATGATATATATTCATAATTCTTGTTTTGATTTCTTCTTTTCTTGTAATGTAATCACATACTAATCTAGAATTAATCTTCTCTTTTTTCCTTTATTCTTTGGTCCTGTGTACAGCCTCCTCAACAAGACTTGGTAAGTGTAAAATTCAATAGTTTCAACTGTAAAAACATCACCAACTGCCCTCATTGTTACCTGTAATATTCTTCACTTCATGACAAATATAATGTATTATTCACGTTTAACCCATTACAAGGCAACAATATCTAAGACTGGTCAAAGAAGATGCAGACTGCAAATTTACAGCTAATGAATCTCAAAAAATCTTTTTTCTTTTTAGGTAGAAAACATGAATGGAAAATTAAGAAATTGCTTCTAGTAAGCAAATTTTTAATTGTTCTCCATGTTTTCCAAGACTCCTTTCTTGATATGCATAATAAAGTGGGATTGTGTGGAAATGGGTTAATCTGAATTCTTCTTGAAGCTAAGAATCACAGTTCAAGCCTTGTCTTTCTGTTATATTTCTTAATATTTTCAGTATTATTATTATCTTTTTTTTCCCAACAAAGAACAGGAGTGATCATACTATTGCAGAAATGCTTCTGTTCATTATACTTCAGAGATCTTGATCTTACATTACTTTGTAATGAAATTAATCATATTTCATAAGGCTATTCAAGCCCATTTATTTTTTGTTATTAACACATGAAGGGGGCAAATGCCTATATTCTTATATAGTCTTACTATATTTGATCGCTGACCTCTTAACATGAAAATCTAATGAAGTTTATAGTTGATAGGGTTAAACCCATTACCAGATGACAACATTTCAAATATGTTGCATATGACAAATTTTACTTGATGTTATTTGTTGTTGTTGTTTTTGTCTTTGAGGTAGAAAAGTTTGGGGATATTGAAGAAATTACTTGTAATGTTTTCCAAAGTTTTTTTCTTTTTCTTTTTAGGGGGGAGGGAGTGTTGGGGGAGGGTTTCAAAAAGCATTATTCTTAGCGAATAGGTTAAGTTTAGTGAAAAATGTTTGTTTATTTCAAAGGATACAATGAGAACTATAAAAGCTGCTGTAAGTATAGAAAGTAATCTTAATGTCTTTTGAAAGAATCCTCTGTAAACCCTGTTTATTTTACCCTTTGAAGGTGTTTGGTCGCTTTTGGACAGAGCAATGGGGTGGTACAAGAAAAATGGCTGTTCATTTGATCTTTGAATATTTTACATTGAAAACTCTGCTGTCTTTCTCATCACCATATCATATTCCTTCTATTTAATATTCACAAATTGTGCAGAATTTTTGTGATGTTGAAGCACTTTTTTTTCTATGAGAATGACAAGTGAAATGCCTTCAGATCTTATCAAAATTTAGCCACTTATAGAATGATATATCAAGTTTAAAAGGCTACCACATGTCTAAGGAATATGCAACAAAAGATAAGTTAGAATAGTAATTGTCCCTCTATATCCTGCATGCTGTCTTCTGTTTCTGTTGTGTTGTTTGAATGTTGGATTTGGGAATAATCTTTGTTTGTAGAAAGTCAGACATATTTTAGATTATTGGGATATAAACAAACAAAACATTAAGGTTCGGATTACTAACTAAATGCCTACAAGTTGTGCTGACCATGGTCAACCATGTAAATTTCTTATTCCTTCATATTGGCTACCGGCAGCGGCACATATCCTTTCCGACATTTGTCTCTCACCAATGGGTGTATAATCATAAACCTAAGTGATATAGCAGCTGGAGGCTAGGAAAGGATGTAGTAGTAGTACTGGTGAGAGAAATACCAGGAATCCATTGTTAGGTGCTCCAGCCGCAGCGATGTGACTGAAATACTGTTAAAAAGTGGCGTTAAACCCCATTCAATCAATCAATCACATTGGCTAGATGTTTTAGCACTCATTGTTGATTACTTAGAATGGATTTGAAAATAAAATATTGTCTATTGGCATTTGCATTTACATTAATGACCTCTTAATTATGTTAAGATTTTCAAATTGTGTCAGAATGACTTGAAACTCTTGAATATGAATTAAGCACCTTTAGTGCAGTTGTCTTTTTGAGTGTAAGTTTAGTTTAAAAGCGAATATCCACAGAAACCCTGTCAATAAAATAAGGGTTTGATCACTGTAAAAAAATGAGAGAGAAAAAAAAAATTAAAGTAAGAATGTAGGGCAAATGCTGTTATTTTTTTTTCCTCCATCTTTTGATAGATCTCTTTTATATTCATAAACAGTGCAGGAATGACTTTTGTAAACAGGCAGCTGTAGTAAAAAAAAAAAAAATCAATTATCACAGAGTTAGACTAAGAGAATTTTTAAATTCTTTAGGTTGTCAACTTGGCTGTTTTCAGAGAAAACCTGTGGTATTACCATAACCTCATCATTGTCTTATTATTGACATTGTCCTGCCAAAAGTTTAACATTTGTAATATCTGGTATCACTGAAGGTACTCATCGTAAACTTGGAATGTATCCACACTATCAAAAAAGCAACCTATGCTGGTAAGAGAGGTAACCTTCAATGGATTGTCTAAAAATTATGCCCCTTATTTAAATGAGATTTTTTTTATCCATTATACATTACTGAATAGCAGAGCATAAGGTATTCATATGGAGTGCTCTTGTTTACTTTCTAATTTTCAAAACAAATGAATAAGTAATAAATTTTCAAGGACCATAGCTGTTTGGAAAAATTTTATAATTCATTCACTTTTTGTCATTAATCACTCTTATTTGTTAAGGCCAAATGGAAATGATAAAAGGATCACTATTGAGTGAGTCGTAGAGGAAACATTGGTTTCTGTTAAAATACATTCAAGATGAATTTAACCCATTACCATACAATCCCATATTTTCAAGGACTCATAAAGTATGGAGGAAAAAGGGATTAAAGGAGAACTTGCTTGTCATAAGCATTATTTCCTTTTCCAACAATTTTTCCTAGCCTATTTGGTACTTATTGATCAAGTGTTCTTAGTGTAGCACACTTGAGTTGTTCTTTGCATTATCTTTCAAGCTGGACTAGTCTTCAATTTTGCCATGTGGTATTGAGTTAAATTATATATAATGCATCATGTGAAAAAAAAACAACTGAGAATTCCACTTAGGAAATATTTGAATAAGAGATCAGATCAAACACATCTCAATCAGAATTTAAAGATCTTAAAATATAATCTGATAAAGTAACATAAGACAATTATACAGTAACTATGAAAATATAGTTAGTTTTAACCCTAGTCAGCCTAAACTGTTGGCACTGTCTGAACTGGATGTAGACAATATTTACTTAATGGTGCATATTTACAGAGACAAAATTTTAGACAGGTCCAAATTGAAAAAAGCTACAGACAACATTTAGAAAGGATGATAATCGAAAAGAAAGGTATAAATGCTTTTAGAGTAGAAACAATTGTGAGAAAAGGAGAAACTGCTTGCTGCAAGCAGTTTCTCCTTTACCAACAATATTTTCTGTTTATAGGCATCAAAAAATGGGATTGGGTGGTAATAGGTCAACTATAAATAGAATAAAGATTGATACAACTGCCATACTAACTTGTAGAACCCCAATTTTCAGGGTGAGCTGTGTATCATGCCCTCTGAACTAGATGTGCAGATGGAGGTTGAGCGCCTGTCTGTCCGTGATTTTGCATCACAACAACAACTACAGGTAGAATCTCAAGCAGAACTGTATGAAAATACACCACCAGACAGCCATGAGAGTCGGGAAACTCAGACTACTGCAGACTCGAAATCTGGCAAGAAAAGGAAAATGAAGTATGTTGATTTGAGAAAAAAATGTGATTTTTCACTGTATGATTGATTGATCTCATTTATGAATAATAAAAAGTGTATTCTTACAATATTATTATTACAAGATTATGTGATATTTCACCAAATACCATAGTTATTCTGTTGGACTTTTTTTTTATCATCCCAGAAAATTTGTAATTATGCATATGTCAAAAGTAATTAACAGTTCAGCAGGGTTACATAAACAAAAACGGTTTGTTTATCATTTTGATCATTACAAGGGTTATCAGTGAAATTCACTAAGAATTCCCTTAAATTTACCTAAAGGAGTCAAAGAGTGTGATTTATTATACTGTATATATTGAAAATTTGTTGGTTCTTTTTCTTTTATTCAAATTTTCTCATTTATCATTTAGATATGTTTTATGTATTTAGCACTGAAATAAATTTGCAGCTTTTTAAGATAGCTTAGTTTGTTTGAATGAATCTGCTTTATTCTTCCATACAACCTTTCTATGCACTGAAGAAACATAGATTTGGAGAACATTGTGAGAAATTAGTTGTCTGGTGATGGGTTGAAATAAGGCAGGGTTCTCCCCAGGCCATTATGGCGTATCGGCCCCGATACGCCTTCATTAATTAAGAGAGTTTGCCGATACGCCTTCAGATCGCCGATACGCTTAAATTTGGTCACCGATACGGCTTAATTTCAAGCAGAAGAAAGGGTTAAGCAAACCATTAAAATTGGTTGCAGAAGCGCGGACACGACAGGCTCTTTATCTATAATGTTGTATACCATGAATTACATAACATCTCTATTGATAAGACCCTTACACTCTTACTAATTGGTGATAATCGATTTTTTCTAGCGTTTCCCACTGGTACCTCGCTATCAGTCACCAAGCATGATAGGTACCAATATGTAAACAATGAATTCAAAATGGCGACCCGGTTCCGGAAAATTGTCACTTCGGCTGAGATTGGTCTAGTTAAAAGTAAAAGATGTGGTTATTTGATGTGACAACTATCAAACTAAAGCCATAGTGGTTTAAAATTTAATTTTTTGAAGGAAAGATTTATTGGGTCAGTTTATTTCATACATTGATCGCTGAAAACATACCCTTTTCGCGATCTTTTTTCCTTACGAGAATTTACCAAAATGATAAAGACAGATTTGTATAGAAGCCATCCTAGTTATACTAAGCTCTTGTTTCAACTCAGTTAAATAATTACACACATGTATCTTCTGGAATAAGTCCATTTATTTTTTTATCCAACATGGAGGGCATTATCTCAAACATTCGTACCCTTGTTTGTTCAACCCATTTTTTTTCAATAAATTTGTTTTTAAAGTTTGATGAAAAAAATTATTATACTTTTCGTAATCATCTAATAATATCTCATCCTCTCATGTTTTTTACCCAAAAAGAAATAATACCCCCATAAAAATCAAAGTGCTGAAAGCACTTCAAGAAAAGAATGCCTTAGACCAATTAGGGATTTCTTTTTATAAAAAGTAATGGTTTAATAATTATTTAGAATCAGGAAAAGATCATTCACGCTATAATATTTGGAAAACAAAATCCTCTTTTGAAAATCAAAGTGCTGAAATCACTTAAAGAAGAGAAGAGTAAAGACACTTGTTTAATAAATTTGATCAAGTTTCATGTTATAATTTGAGAAATAAGGTTGGACACTGCTGATATATTATACATTTTTTATTAACTTATTGAAATCAAATAGCTGAAAGTACTGTTAGAAGAATAGTTATAGTGTCAGACAGTCAAAGGCTTCTGAAAGGGCAAATAATGAGCATTTCAAATTTTACACAGAGAATCTAATGTAGCTCTTTAAGATGCAAAATTTGAAAATGAAACCAGGTATTTCACACAGGAACCTTATAAATACATTTTTGAAATTACTGATAATATTTTCTTTCTTTTTTTCTGATGAAGGGCATTTTCGTCAATCCAACACTCCATGCTTTTTTTAAAGAGTCCTCAAGGATATGATTTTTGGACAGACTTGATAAAATGGCCAAGCATGAAAAGCTAATCCTATCTAATAGACAAGCACTTGACACTTTTTTTTACTCATGAGACTTTTGGGTATATTCTTTCATTATCTTTCTTTTTCACATCCTTTTTATGAGACAATTTAGTGCCCTTTCCAACAAATAGGATAGAGAGTTGAAGTAAGCTGAGTAATGTCACAATTGGTTGGTATCAAAATAAGCCTCAGAATAGATAAATCAACTTTTAATAATTAAAAGGTTGAAGAATATAAATCAAGAATAACTCTCAATAAAACAACAAAATGTCAATAATCAAGCTAAAAAGCACTTTTAATGACCTTTATTATGTATACTCATACCAAGATGTTAACAGACAACACGACGCGCATTTGCCACTACGCCTTCAAAAATTTCTAGGGAGAACCCTGTAAGGACATATGCAAGCTGATTTAAGGACTTAGAATGTTACATATCTTGAAATGCCTCCATTATAATATTATTCTTTTTTCTACAAACAAATAATGTTTAATATTCATGTGAATTACATAATGCACAATGTAATGTACAAATGTAACTATTCTGTCCTGTTTTTTATTACAGACCAAGACTACCAGAATATTTATTAGACTTTGGCCATGTTGTGCTGGGAACTGTCCGCACTCATGTTGTCAAGGCAACAAATACTGGCTGGTATCCGGTATCATTCCAAGTGGAGAAGGAAGACATTCATCATAAAGGATTCCATGTTGAGTTGGACCGTGTCAGAAACTTGCCAGGGTCTCCAGACTATGAGACGGTAGATTTTGTGGTCAGTTTTGATCCTCGAGGGGCTAATCTACCCCTTGGACCTGCTGAAGCCTTTGTACCAATCAATGTAAGTCATTTAAGTGATGAAATGAATATATTGCATTTTCACTGAGTTATAAAATTAATCAAAGGACTGAAAGTCTTAGAGCGGTTTTGCTGGTTTATCAGTAACCATGCTCAATAATGCGAGCATGTTTCATCAAGTAAATCGTAAGTAGGAGGCGCAGCTGGAGGCTCGATAAGGATGTAGTGGTAGTACTGGTGTGTGGAATCCATGGTTAGGGGCTCCAGCTGCCCTGATATAACTGAAATACTATTAAAAGTTGCGTTAAACCCTATTCAATTAATCATGACCCCTTACTGTTTACCAAAATCGCTATTTTGATTTAATCACGTTTTCTTCTTAAGTGCATGAAAATTTGTGGTTGTTTGGTAAAAGATTAAGTGAAAAAAGGTAAAGCAATCAAAGCTAACATTCAATTCTTTTTTCGTTGAGCATATTATAATCACAATTGAAGTACTTCATGTCTATTTCAAAGATTTAGTCGAATTTGAGAGGTAAAAGGTGTTTTATTTGATGGGGTTAATAGGCGCTTGAATCGCAACTATAACAGGGTTGTAACTTGTTACATATACTGTGTATATGAGGTGTAAATTTGCTCGGCCCTGCCAGGTCAAAACACAAGCAGACAGTTTACATGTATTCGCTAACTCCACCAACTACTACCCTAGATTCTATCTTGAAACACGAGGAAATTATTTCTCTCATTTTCACAATTCATTAGACAATCTACTATGGATATATTAAGTCAAAGTTTTGAACCATTTTCCTGGATATTCATGACTTAAAGGAGGCTGTTGACATTCAGCAAGTAAGTTTTTTTCTTCATCAGCGATGAAACAAGATGGAGGCGATCACATAGAATTTCACTTCAAGTTTAAGAGCATGCGTGGAAATGAGCGGAAATGTGTGAGAACTTTTTTAAGGTTGATTGATATGAACTACTGTTTTTTTTCCTAAAAAACGCTAAAAATCTTACCACATTGTATGAAGTCATGAAGCAGATTCAAACTGAATTATGAATAGATTTAAGTTTCATACCTCAATGACATTAGAAATAGCTCTTTTTTTTTTTATTCAATATTATCAAGGCACATATAATAAAAGATGTCAAGCAAAGACTTCACCAGTTTAAACCTTTCCTTTTTATCAAAACCTTAATCCAGTCCAAATTCAAAGGTTTTGCAGATAAAAATTTAAAGTGGATTCAATTGATAAATTTGATGGCAATCCAATTTTAACGACAAAAATTATCTCTGCAGTATGACCAATTCCAAGCACTTTCTGTAATGACCTTGACCCACATGCTCCATTTTCTCGTGGGAACCCATATGAAACACATGCCTTGATGAAATTTGAAAAATAACCATTCATTGGGGTAGAAAATATTGTGGGAAAAAGAAGAAATTGCTTGCCAACAATTTTTTCTTATGTAAAAAATCACAGAGACATAAAATCCAGGGATTGAACAGGAAAGGGTTAAGACGTGTTTTGTGGAACTATCATCAGCACAAGCATACAAAATGGTTGTATATTCAAATTTTATTGAATGAAGAAATGATAGAAAGAGTTCCGCCAGAATGTAAGAATCTTTTATCATATATCAATAGAAATGCTTCAGATACTCAAACTTAGGATTTCATGCCGTATTAGAAAATGAAGTTAGATTAAAGAAAATGATCAAGTGCTTATATAAATCCTTTTTCCTTTTTGATATTTGTCAATCATCGATGGGTGGGTAATTGTAAACCTAACTGGGATGAGCAGCTAGCGGCTCAGAAAGGATGTAGTGGTATTACTGGGGTAAAAAAAAGAAGGAATCCATGGTTAGGTGCTCAAGCTGCCATGAGAAGACTGAAATACTGTTAAAAGTGGCATTAAACCCTATTCATATCAAATAAAGTTATATATAAATTGAAATATTGAACCAGATACTCATGCGTGAAAATGGTTCTTGTAAATAAAAGCATTGATACTTTTACCCTGCTTACTAAATAAATTACTGATAATATTTCATTTAGTGTGTTTATGATTAATTAATTTGCGTTTATAATTTCTTCTCTCAAAAATGTCATCTTTAATAATATACTTTAGTGCCATAAACATATTGGATTAAAAGTTAAGTTAGTTTTAGCATTTAAAAGTTAGTCTTTGTGCCGATTACTTGATGAAATCATTCTAGATTGATGCTTAAAAGAGGTTGATGACAACATGTTATATTCAAAACAATTGAAATTTTGTTTCAGAAAGATAGAAAAAAATTGTAGGAAAAGAAGAAAGTGCTGGTAGCAAGTATTTTCCTGTTTTTCCACAATATTTTCAATAGCAAAATTTCTTCTTTGCATCTATTCAGGCAATTGAAAGTTAATTGGCTATTCAACAAATGAAATAAAAAAAGTTTGTAAAATTATAACTGGCCACAACTCTCTTTTCAGATACTAAATGGCCCTTACATTACCCTCCACCTGAAGGCAAATGTTACGATGCCGGACATGCAGATATCTGATGATACTCTAGATTTTGGGGAAGTGAAATGTGGAGAATGTCGTGTTGTTATCGTACAACTACACAACTATCAGCAAGTCAAATGTGAATGGAACTCACTACCGTCAGAAAAAGACAAAAAACAGGTAAAGAGAGAAATAGTCATGGTAGAGTTTACATTGGGTCTTTACAACCCTCGAGAACACAGTTTCAGAAAACATTATGGAAAACCAACATGATTTCTACCCCAAGACAAAGGTTTTTGGGGTAAAGGGTTAATAAAAAATAATATATACTTATTTTTTCAAAGTTTGTAAAACGGTGATTCAGTATAAATTCCGTTCAAATCAGTTGTATGATGTTTGGTACAATGGACTTGTGGTGTTTCAATTTAAATATAAGTCAAGATAAGTGTTGATTCAGTCTTACACAATCCAGCTTTTTTATGACCCTTCAACAAAACAGCTTGGTAAAACATTGTGGAAAAGGAATAAATCGTTTATAATAAATTTCTTCATTTCCGACAATATTTTGTTTACAATAGGACAATTATTTCTAAAATTTCATCAAATTGAAAGTGAAGTCTGTCTTCTTTCAATTTTGACTTCTCTAAAATTTTGTGGTCTGGAAAGGGGTTAACTAAAGACATACTTACACTCCTTACTAATATAGTAGAGGGGGTCAGCTGCTTTTAAAGTGTCTGTCAACCTATCTGTCTGTAGATTTTCTTGATTTCATGCCCTAGGAGTCATGTTAGATAGGACCAGAAAACTTTACATAATTGTTGCACATGACCCATGAAGGTACTCTATTGTTTATGGGTCATGTAGGTCATTGGTCAAAGAAATAAATGAATTTTTTATAACAAATTTTGTCCTCTCACTCAAAAGGAAATGGCATAAAAGCCATCAAACTGCTGTCTATGACCCAAGGATGTACCATATCCAAAAAAAATGTTTCTGTGCTCAAACTAAAAAGCCATTCAACTTGGAAACTTAAACCTTATACCATGAAAGTGGCCTTTGGCGTTTTGGTCACATGTGCTAAAGGTCAAAGTCACAATTTATTGTTTTATGCTTACATTTCTTTCTCTGAAGGCACTTTTACTTTGACAAAGTGCTGATTGGGATATTTGCCTGCTTTGTGACTGTTCCATTTAATAATGAAATAAAGAGTTTTAAGAATGTATGGGAGGCTTTTTACCTTTGAAACAGATCACCATGATGTTAGTAATATTGGTGGCATTTCAGTTTTTTTTACATTGGCAGTATCTCTGTTATTACTATATATATACATGTATATATTTACTTGAAACTTTGTGTGTATGCTCTTTCAAAAAGCAATCCGTGGCAGCAAGTGAATTATCTCTGGATGTATTATAATAAGTTTGTTTGTTTGAATGGGGTTTAACGCTGCTTTCAACAATCTTTCAGTTATATCGCGACGGCTGGAGACCTAACAATGGTATTTCTCACACCAGTACGGCCATTACATCCTTTTCTAGCCTCCAGCTGCTATCCTACATTGGTCTACGATTATCGACCCATTGGAGGCAAATAGTCGGAAAGGATGAGTGCCGCCGTCGGGAATCGAACCCAGGACCTCTAGATTGACAGTCCGACGCGCTACCAACTGAGTTATGGCCATTTTACTCAGTTTTTTTTTTTTTTTTTTGTCTGAGTATGATATAGGCATGTCCTGACCTTATTGAACCTTTAGTTTATAAAAATTGCACATGCAAAATATATTTTAAAATTCTTGTTCATTTTTAATATGACAAGTCTTTAGACATTTTTCTTTGTAATCTTCTTTCTTATCAGTGATTTGAAAAAAAATTATTAGAAGAAACAAATGTCTTCACTTGGTATCCAATACTGTTTAACCCTTTCCTGTGTTGCAAAATTGGGACCGGTCCAAATTAAAGGTTTTGCAGATGATAATTAAGTTGAATTTATTTGAAAAAAATCATTCAATAGGGAAGAAAATGTTGTGGAAAAAGAAGAAATTGCTTGGAACCAGCAATTTCTTCTTTTTCCACAATATTTTCTCAAGTATAAAAATCCAGGTTTAAACAGGAAAGGGTTAAATGTCTTAAGCATTTGAAGATTGAATGAGCTTATGATTCTGAAAGTACGAAATACTTAGCTTATTTTAATATCTTTTGCTTCTCTAGACAAAAAAATTTAGCTTCATGAAGGTTTGTCCAAACTTACCTATTCATTGCACCGACGTATTGGATTTATGCACAATAGATATTGACCCCTTGTGTGAAAAGGGACCATGGAAAGAGGAAAGCATCCTCTGTGCAGGCTGATCAGGGTCCATACTCATGCTTGTTCTTTGATTAGAATTACGATTTTATGTTACAATATATTATCTATATCAATCTAGATAGACATTGTATTATGTCATCTCTCATTACAAGATATTTATTTCGTAAGGTTCTATAAAAGTTCCTTTTCACATAACTGGTCACACATCCTCTCTCATTATTGTCTCTTTTCTTGCTCTGGTCCTCTATTATATGAAGGGAAAGATTAGCATTTTTTTTTCAATGAAACCAGAATTGCCTTACATTTTGAGTTGGTGTAAGCACTGTTTATTTTCTGTATTTTTTAAGTCAGTTCAGAAACAGGTACAATTTAATTTCATTTGCTCTGAAGCCCTCAACATTGTTTTTTGTTTCTTCCTTGAACCTAATGCTTATCAAAATATATAGAAAAGTTTATTAATAATTTTGAAAAGAAAAAAATGTAATACAGTAGAACCTCGTTAATTCGAACGTCACTAGTTCGTAGGTGTGTGTTCGTTCGTATACTTTATGCGGTCCCGATCTTTTTCCTTCTTTAGCTTTGTTAGAAAACTCTGTCTAATTCGAACGTCAGTGGTTCGTAGTTCGTAGGCCATTTCAAGTCCCGAAAGTATGATTATAGCCCAAACTGCAATGTTTAATTCGTAGATGTGATAAACTAATTGTCACCAATCACCACTTACCTTGATTTTCACACCTGCCGATCTATAGGACAAATAATGTGTTATCATGTACCTTTAGTTAAAAGGGGCTGTTTTGTTTGTAAGGTGGGTAATAAATCGAATAATGATTCCCGTAATTATCGCCGAAAATTTACTTTAAATTGACGCATCCCCAATAGTATCAGTGTTATTAGTCATTTAGAAATTCGAACCACTTAAATACATTCTGCGGTTGCTTTCTTCACAATCTTCGGTCCAAAATTTATTATTTGATGATAGAATACTCAGAGTGATTTGATCCAATGTATTGTAAAGGGAAATCACTCTGATGGTGACTACCATTTGATACAAACACTTTGTTTAAAAAATGCCAAAAGAATTAACACAGAGTTGAAAGCATAAAAAATACAAGATGAGTAATTTCTAATTTATGTTTTCCTCAATTAATATCGGCGGGTCTTGTTTAGAAAATTAACCAATGTAGAAACAATTCCTAAAAGGGGGGAGGGGGGCAGAACAAGACCATGTCGGATTCTGTGTATCTCAAACAGCTGACATCTTGCTCTCCGTTTTGTTCGTACTACGCTTAATTCGTATCAATTTCCCCGGTCCCTTGCGCTACGAACTACCGAGGTTTTACTGTATTTGATATGTCATTATTTGCTATTTACTTGGTTTCTCCCATTTCTGCTCCCATTTCTGAAGTATGACTTTCTGTGTTGCTTTTTTTGGTGTCTGTAGTTGTATCTTTCTGTTTTAACTTCCTTTTATAATGACTTCTATTTCCTTTCTATCAAATGGAGCATTGTACATGTATTGTCTCTATTGTCTCCTGTTTGTTAGAATTGTTTTTTCTTGATTGAAGTTCTGGTACAAGAGATTTTTGATCACCTCTGCTTTGGGTAAATATGTACTTTTAGTTTGTCTGTTTTACACTTGGCTCTTTTAGCATGTATATAAAAATGAGCTACATACTTACAAACAGGCACTTTCTCAGACAATACATTCTCAGACAATCTCACATTTGTGTGCCCCTCAAGAATAAGCTTGAGAAAACATTTTGGAAAATGAAGAAATTGGTTGTTCCAAAGAATTTCCTCATTTCCCACAATGTTTTTTTTTTCACAGAAAGACAAATAATTTTGAATTTTCAACAACTTGAAATTGTTGTCTGCAACTTTCTTCAATTCTGACCAGATTGTAATATTGCCATCTGGAAATGGGTTGAAATAATGTTGATTGACTTTGAGTCTTTTTTCCTGTCATAATTTGACAAGCTGCTGAAACGATGCAACATTATTCAATATGGACCTGTCTAAAATTTTGCCAATCTGGTAATGGATTAAGTGTTTAATACTCTTACAAAGTTATATATGAAGTACAAAATGACTATATGTGCAAGTGATTTTTCTCTACTCCTCTGTAAAAACTTAATTTGTGATGCATGTATATTTTCACTGTTCACCAGGCCGACAAGCATGTTCCAATGCATTTAAGAAGGAAGAACAAGTTTGATAAAGCCAAGCCGAGACATTTTGAGATAATGCCCCCAACTGGGACCCTCATGCCCGGTCAAAGGTTGAATGTCCAGGTCAAATTTATGCCCACAGAAGAGGTAACACATTCTAAAAATTTCTTTTGAGAGTTGCTTTGTAAGATAAGAATCAAGATTTTGATAGGAACTTATATCCCATTCCCACACAGTGATGCTTTATAAATTCCCCTTAATATGAAAGCTTTGGAAAATATTGTGGAGAATGAAGAAAATGCTTGTTTCAAGCAATTCCTTCATTCTCCACAATGTTTTCTACCCGGAAAATTAAAAAAATCTAGAATTTGATACACTTTAAATTGTCGTCAGCAGCTCCTTCCAATTTAGACCAGACTAAAATTTTATCGTGTGGGGATGGATTAATATTATCTTTACATCAAATAACTTATAATTTGTATGCATCATTTCTCAGTGTATAAAATTTACAAAATTTTACATCCATACAATCTAATAATTTGATGCCTGGATGAAAAATGGCCATTGAAAATATTGTTGGTAAAGGGGAGATTGCTTTTTACCAGCAATTATACTTTTCTCACAATAATGCATACCCTATGTGGAATATGTTTTCCAGTTTCAATGACTTAGAATTTGTTATTCGCAACTTCTTTTAATTTGGACTGGTCTAAAACTTTGTCACATAAAGGTTAAATGGTACAGATAGGAATAATTTCATACAAATTTTTTCCTAACATCAACTCCTTTTTCTGATTTCAGAAATTCTATGAACAAAGGATTCCAATCCGCATTGCTCAGAGCAGCCAGAGAATCTTACTGTTATGTAGAGGTCAAGGACTTGAACCTAGACTGGACTTTGATCACAATATGTTACAGTTTGGACCTATTCTACCCCACAGTGTGGGGGATGAAAGGGAGGTGATTGTTAGAAATCCTTGTGCCTTCCCTATAGAAATGTACAATCTGGAATTTGACAGTGGTTATCTTGAGGAAGAGAAGGTAATTCTTGTACCATATTACACTTGAACTGTTTTTAAAAAAATTGGACTTGTCCAAGTTCAAAGGGGTAACAGAAGACATTATAAAGTAAGTACAATGCAAAAAGTAATCATCCTATATGAGGGAAAATATTGTGTGAAAAGAAGAAATTGATTGTTGTCTCAATTATAAAATCGCAGGGACATAAAAACCAGGGATTGTATAGGAAAGAGTTAAGTCAATGCCAAACAAGCCAGAGTTGAAGAGTTGAAGGGAAAATAAACGATTAGTGACAGAGGACTGATTGCTAGTCACAAACAGTTACTCCTTTTTAACAAAGTTTTTTATCCTAATTTACACTTAGTTTTCACTTTAAACACATCAAAGATTGTCATCTGCAACATGTTACAAGTCTCTTTAACCCATCAGTGGATTAAGTTTCATTTGATTTAAATTTTCAGTTGAACAGCTATTAGTCAACTATTCCAACTTCAGCGGTTTTGCAAGACAAGTAAAAGTTGATTTTACTGTAAAAAATAATCCTTTAGCAAGGTAGAAAATATTGTTGAAAAAGGAAAAAAAAATGTTTATTACAAGCAATTTCTTCTTTTCCCTCAATGTTTTCTCAAGTATAAAAACCAATGAGTGGAAGATTGTAAACCTAAGTGGGATACCAGATGGAGGCTAGGAAAGGATGTAGTGGTAGTACTGGTGTGAAAAATACCAGGAATCCATTCTTAGGTGCTCAAGCCACTGTGCTATGACTGAAATACTGTTTAAAGTGGCATTAAACCCCATTCAATCAATCAACCAATCAATAAAATCAAAGTGACATAAAAACCAGAGTTTCAACAAAATAGGGTTATGTGTTAGTAGTGAATCTGAGGGGAAAAGGGGGAGAACTTTTACAAACTTCAACATTTTACAGAAAAATAAAAAATTGATTGTTCAGTCAAATTGTTCATTTAGACAGAAAGTGCAGTATAGACCTCAAACTATCATGCTAGACATTTTTATTGTTGAGAGACTTAACCCATTCCCACACAAATCTACTTTTTTATGCCCTGAAGAATTCTATTAAAGAAGACATTCAGATAAGGAGAAATTGCTTAAGACAAGCAATTTCTCCTTTTATCACAATGCATTTCTACTCCATTTGGTCCTGAATTTTCAATTTCAAATCAATTTGAATTGTCATCACAACTTCTTCCCATTTGGTTTAGTCTAAAATTTTGTCATCTGGTAAAAAGACCTAAGCATTGTTTTGCTTTTTACTTTATTTATGCTTCCATGTTCTTTGAAAATAGTGTTGTTTTTTATCTCATGAAAACTGCCTTGTTTGAATTTAACAGGTGTAGCCATCACTTTTTGCACTGATAACCTACTCTCACAATATTTCAGGTGTTACGTTTAATGAAAGGTTATGATGAGTACAATACCATACTGTTACCTCCAAGAGGACCCAGTGAAAAACTACCACCAGAGTTATTAGAATTCTATGAAGGTAGGTTTGTGGTTTACATCAAGAATTAACCCATTACCACCCAATACTGAATTGAAGGATGGTACCTCTGGTAAAATATTGTGAAAAATGTGAACATTGATTGCAAGAAGCAAATTCTCCTTTTCTCACAGGGGTATTCACTCTATTTGACACTTATTTTGTCAATACATTTTGAATTGTCATCTAAAATGCCTTAGAATTTGGATGTGTCCAAAATCTGTTCTTCAGTAATAGGCTAAAATATGATGATGTTCATTAACTCCTTCAATTTGGGCCTGGCTAAAATTTTATCATAGTAATGGGTTATGCAGTTGCCTAAACGAAAATAAATCAATCCCGGTATTTATGATTGTTTTGTCAAATTAGTGGGAAAAAAAGTTAATCCCAACAAGGTCAAAAGTGATGGCCTGTTGATCAAATAGGCATGACAGTATAGAATTAGCTACTGTTGCTTGGTTATGATTATATGAATGACTTTCTCTGTAATTATGGGGGAGATAATTCCTATAATCTAGTTGTAAATTTTCTGTGAGAAAGAGTCTGTGGATTGCCTGTTTTTGTCATATGAGCTTATTAATCCTGAGTATGAAAACTTAATCTGTATCCTGCACTCAGGATTATGTTTTGCTCTTTCAATAATAATCAAATTAACAATAATTACTATTTTAATTTCCAGAACAAACGAGAAAGCTGCAAGAGAATGAGAAAGCCCGCAGAGAACAAGAAGAAGCAGAAGAGGCTGCTCGAAGGGAGGCAGAAGAAAAAGAAAGGGAAGGTAAGAGGATAAAAAAGCACTGCAATTATATTGCTGCATTGATTTTGATGACCAAGTTTGGAATTTCGTTAATCAATCATCACAAAGTGTCACTTTTAGAAGCCCTCAAAAAATATGGTTGCAGAAAGCTTAGTAGGATAAAGAGAAATTGCTTGTAACAAGCATTTTCTCCTTTACACACAATGTTTTCTACCTTATTTGGTACTTATTTTTCAATATAAGAACAATTTGAAATGTTGTCTCAAACCTCTAACAATTTGGACCAGTCTGAAATTTTAATGTATAGTAACTTCAAATGAATTGTGTTATAATTTAAAGTGTTTCACAAGCATACCTTATTTGGAGTTTGCAAATGACCATAAAAAACAAAATGATGAACAATTATGCCTCTTCTTAAGCAAAAATCAATACCATTGTTTCAAACTTTTGAGAAGAAAGTTCCAAGGTCAAGATCAGACCCAATTGTATCCTTTTCAACAGGTTATCTTTTAACCCATTCCCAAACAATGATACCTTTTTGACGCCCCTCAAGAAAACAATTGGGAAAACATTGTGGAAAATGAAGAAATTGCTTGAAACAATTTCTTCATTTTCCACAATGTTTTCTACTCAGAAAGTAGAAAAAATCTAAATTTTTATCAACTTGAAATTATTGTCTGCAACTCCTTTCAATTTGGTTCAGTCTAACATTTTGTCGAATGGGAATGGGTTAATTATTCATTTCCTGTAGAGAGTGGTGAGACAGCAGAGGGTAAAGATAAAGAAGATGATTCTGACAATAAGACTGATCCGGGACAGACACAGGGAGGTACAACTGTACCTTCGCGTCAAGAATCCATGGCAGACGCATCTGGAAGTCTCGACGATGCTCAGTCAAGACATGAATCGGAAGATGGTAAGAGTAAATGTATTGTGTGTTGTCCTAGACTTATCACTTGATTTAACCCTTGTGAAGACAATTCAACTTTTCACAACCTATGAAAATAATGGCAAACTTTGTTGGTTAGGAAAAAATAAAATTCGAGTATCAAAGCAACTTCTGCTCATCAGTGTTTTGTTTTGTTTTGATCTGTTAAGTCATTACAACATGACAAAATTTTAGACTGGTCCAAATTCAAGGAAGTTGCAGATGACATTTCATTTTGATATTTTTTCAAATATCTTCATCTTTCTTGGTAGAAAACAATTCGATATGTACAAATTTTGCTTGTAACAAGCAATTTCTTCATTTTCTGCATTCGTTTCTAGAACTATATAATTGAAGGATGTAGAAAAGTGGGATTGTGTGGTAATAAATTAAGATATTTATATTTCCATTTTGTAACTTATCATAAGTATCATCTGCATCTGTTTCAATATGAACTAGTTGAACGGTATGTTGTATTTCAATATGTCAAAACTTTGATTCCTTTATATGAAACATGAGCATGTACAAAAAAATGAAACAAGGGATTAAACCTTTCCTGCACAACCCAGGATTTTATGTCGCTGTGGTTTTATACTTGAGAAAACATTGTGGAAAAAGAAGAAATTACTTGAAACAAGCAATTTCTTCTTTTCCCACAATATTTTCTACCCATTGATTTATTTTAAATCAAATACAAATTTCATTGTTGTCTGCACCTCGTTCATTTTTTATCAGTACAAAATTTCAAGAAAAGGGAAAGGGTTAATAAGACGTTAAAGATTACAAGGGAGATATTTTAATATTCCACAAGGTGAAATGGGTTATTAAGAAGAAGCAACTGGTCTAGAATTCAGTCACTTAATATTTTCCATGAAAATGTTCAGGGACTTTTGTGCCTTGCATGTCTTTAGAAGTTCAAGTTTACACAAAAAAAATACTCTTGAAATTTCACAAAGCATTACACCATTTAACACCGTAATTAGTTATCTGTTCTTCTTTCACCAAGGTAAAGACTCTGCCAGCAGTATAGGTGTAGGAGACATGGAGATCACACCTGTATCTAAAGCTGTGGCCAGACATCTTGGTATTGACTTGTCACCAGAAGGAAAAGCAGCTAGAAATAGACGGGGCATTGCTGTCATTGTCAACGGAGCTCCACTATCAGGTATTGTATATTTCTTCACAATGTAGGCATTCTTTTAGATTTCAACAGCACAAATGTTACTTTGATACAGTATATAGTTAAGAAATTGTATAGCTTTTCTCTAGATTTTGTATCTTACATATTATTTGCTTTATATATGAATTTGTGGCTAGTCAGTCCTTGAAGACCAAGAATCCCAGAGCCCATGTAGCATATTAACCCTTTCCCGTTTTTGGAAATTTTAGACTAGTCCAAATTGAAAGAGGTAGCAGACGACAATGACAACTAGATGCTATTTGAAATGAACCCATCCTATGTGGTAAAAAATATTGTGGAAAAAGGAGAAATTGCTTGTTACAAGCAATTTCTCCTTTTTCCACAATGTTTTCTCAAGTAAAAAATCACAGGAACGTAAAATCCCGTATTTGAACAGGAAAGGGTTAATAAGTTCACTTCTCTGACAAAAATGAAAGATAAGTCAAAACAGCTTAAAGCCCTATTCAATCAAGAATACCAAAAAAGCTTGAAAAATTGTTAACCTTACTCAACCCTTTCCCGTTTTTGGAAATTTTAGACCTGTCTAAATTCAAAGGTTTTGCAGACGATATTTCAAAATGGATTTAATTTGAATAATAACCATTCAATAGGGTAGAAAACATTGTGGAAAAAGAGGAAATTGCTTGTTACAAGCAATTTCTTCTTTTACCACAATGTTTTCTCAAGTATAAAATCACAGGAACGTAAAATCCCGTATTTGAACGGGAAAGGGTTAAACACTCTACAAGCTTATTAAAAGACAACAAAATTTGTCTATATTTTGGAGATTCTGTAAATGTCAAATAAATATTCTACATTATATCAAATGTATAAGTAAATCAGGAAATTTTGTGTTTCTATTTTAGGAAAGACATCTACATCTATTTCTTTAGCTAAGCAATATGATGCAGCATTATTGAGTATTGATGGAATTATACTGGATGCCATATCTAATGGTAACACGGCTTCTGGTCTAAAGGCACGTGAAATGTGCGCAGAGGCAGCACGTAAGAGAATGGAAGAACAGCGTGCCATGGAAGGCGAGGATATTGAGAAAAAAGTTACGGGAGGTCTGAGTGTAGAAGCCGTAGCAGCACATACACAGGGAGCAAGTAAGACATCTTAACTCTTTACCAAATCAAGCAAATTTTAGAATGGTTCAAATAGAGCTGCAGACAAAAATTTCAGATTGAAATATATCTTCTTTACAGAAGAAAGCATCAGAGAAAAAGGAATAATTTTTGTGTTTTCAGCCAGTATGAATCTATAAAGCTCATACAGTGAAAACAAAGTATTATAATTTCTTCATCGCTTACAATTCAATTTGTTTGAGAATGTTGAAAGTTTATATAGTTAAATCAAGTAGGCAGCTGCATGATCCTACTTTAAAGTTGAATAATTTGGAATTTATATATATGTATGCTCTTTTATTCATCTAACTTATTTTATTAAAAGATTAGTTCCATTACAGATATGCTACATGGTCGCAATTTATGTGAACTAATGGATCACTGTAACAATTTATATAATCTATTGTGATACTACTCCCCGTTTTAATGACCCTAAAGTATAGCAATATAAAAACATTGTGGAAATTGGAAAAATTTCATGAGACATTTAACTTACAGATTGCTGGCCAAGCCAGTAGCCTACTACAGGAATTTTGACTGAGATACTAAATAGTGCTATTTTGAAAAAAAATTTAGTCTGTAGCATGAAACAAAAAAATAAAAATGGCTGGTTGGTGTCATAACTACTGCTTGAATCAGCTGTAGATCAACTTTTAAGTTGCCAAACTAACAAAAATGGTTGAGTTAAAACTTCACTTCCAGTCTGAATGAATGATTTGATTGGTCCATCTATTTTTTGATTGATAGTGATCATCTGTCAATTGCCAGAGCCATTATTGAGCTCCTTTTAAATATATACAAAATAGCAAAGCCCTCTGTCTAATTATTTTGGAGAAGATGTTTAAGGATTTTCTCTTTTAATCCTAGATATATTGATGATCCCACCATATAACCCTAATTTCCTGAATAAGGCAAAGCTTTGAAGTATAGACATCAATACATACCAAATATCAAAGCTCTAGGCCTAATGGTTTAGGAGAAGACGGTTTTCAAAGATATAATTCTTTATTCCTATCAAAAAGAAGGGATTGCACAGAAAAGGGCTAATTTTCAGAATACAGTAATACTTTGAAATATTTTGGTTGAGGGTCAATAGCAGATGATACATACCAAATATCAAAGCTCTAGGCCTTATGGTTTGGCAGAAGAAGATTTTCAAAGATTTCCTCCTCTATTCCTTTAAAAATCAGGGATCACACAGAAAAGGGCTAATTTTCAGAATTCTGGAATTCTTTGAAGTATTTTGGTAGAGGGTCAAGAGGTGATGATACATACCAAATATCAAAGCTCTAGGTCTTATTGTTTGGGAGAAGAAGATTTTCAAAGATTTCCTTCTTTATTCCTTTGTAAAATCAGGAATCGCACAGAAAAGCGCTAATTTTCAGAATTTGGTTATTCTTTGAAATATTTTGGTAGAGGGTCAATAGCTGATAATACATACCAAATATCAAAGCTCTAGGCCTTATGGTTTAGGAGGAGAAGATTTTTAAAGAATTTCTTTGTAAAATCTGGGATCGCACAGAAAAGGGTTAATTTTAAGAGTACAGTAATTCTTTGAAGTACTTTGGTAGAGGGCCAATAGGTGATGATACATACCAAAGCCTTATTGTTTGGGAGAAGAAGATTTTCAAAGATTTCCTTCTTTATTCCTTTGTAAAATCAGGAATCGCACAGAAAAGGGCTAATTTTCAGAATTCGGTAATTCTTTGAAGTTTTTTGGTAGAGGGTCAATAGATGAAAATACATACCAATTATCAAAGCTCTAGGCCTTATGGGTTAGGAGGAGATGATTTTTTAAGATTTTCTTTGTAAAATCTGGGATTTACAGAAAAGGGTCAATTTTAAGAGTACAGTAATTCTTTGAAGTATTTTGGTAGAGGGTCAATAGGTGATGATACATACCAAATATCAAAGCTCTAGGCTGTAAGGTTTAGGAGGAGAAGATTTTTTAATAATTGTTTACGGACGGACAGACGGACGCCGGACAATTACCGATTACCGATCAAAATAGCTCACCTTGAGCACGTTGTGCTCAGGTGAGCTAAAAATGTCATTTAATGTTTTCATGTTTTAGGATAAGCTTTTGAATGTATTATTTTTCCATATTCCCTCCTTTCCCAACCTGTCAGGGTTTTTATTTTAATCTATTTTTGACAGCACTAACTATTTTCATTTTGTTTATTGCCTTATTTTTAACAGTATCCTAGTACTCCTCTGACCATGGTATTCATCAGTCAGTCTAACCTTCCTTTGCATTTAAGATCTTCATTGGATAAGATATTAATCTTTGCAAACCAGATTATTATGAAGCTTACAATGAGGAAATTATGATCTATTACACAAGAGAGACAATCTGGATGTTACCCATTACTTCATATAGTACATTACTCAACTTTAAACCCTATGATTGTTCAAGCTCCTGGCTGATCCAACTAACAAACTGATTGACTTTTGGATGAAACATTTAATCAAGGCCCTTTTTGATGATACCTTAAACTGAACCAGGCCGAGCTGTCAGAAGTATTGTTCTGTATCCTTGCACCATCCCTTGTTACAACTAACCATCTTTTGAAGGTGTCACTCATACAAACAAATGCTATAGTAGCAAAGATAAATCAATGAAAAACATAACATTATCTGGATACATCTGGGACCTTTGAAAGACTGTTGTCTAAAGCATTTTTTTGAAGGGGCATAAAATTGGGATTGTGTGCCAAGATAAAATGGTGAATATTGATTCAGAGTCTGAAAAATGGCACATCCTAATACTATTTCCAACACAATTTGACTAGTGGGCATTTTTTTTAAACAAAAATCTTGGTTTAGTTCAGGATGTAATACATGTATTATTGATATATCATTTTGCACTATAAATTAGATCATTATGGTTCTTTTATTTCACACACACACACAAAAAATAGAAAAGTCAGCACTGCTTCTTCAATTTTGTGAGGCCAATTGTTTCCTATTGTTGTCTTCATAGTTTGGTCTGATGAAAGAGAATTGAAAGTTGTCTAAATCCTCTTATAGTCTATAAGGCCCATTAAGATTGTTTGTGGTAATAGTAAAATCAAGATGATAATGAAAAATTTTGTAAATACATGTAATTACCTTTCATTTGGCATTGTTTTGAGAAACTAGTTTATCTCTATGTCTCAAGACAGTGAATCCCTTTAGGTATTCATTCCTAAAGTCCTTGTAATATTCAGTTTTCATGATCAATTACTCATTATTGAAATAGGGATTAGAATAAGAATCACTGGTGAAGATGAGCTTTAGTTAAAGCACCTTTTGGCTTAAATCTGTACAAAATTCTTAAATATTAGTACATGTATGTGAACACAAGTCAATAAAAAATTGATTTTTGAAATTTAGTTTTGTGCTTTAACCCATTACCCAATGACAAAATTTTAGACTGGTCCAAATTCAACAATTTTGTAGACGACAATTTCAAGTAATTAGAATTTTAAAATTTGTTGTGTTTGGGGTAGAAATCATTGTGAATAATGGAGAAATTGCTCATAACAAACAATTTTTTCATTTTCCATAATGATTTCCAAGTATATTTCTGGAGGGGCATAAAAAAGCAGGATTATGTGGAAGTGGGTTAATATTGATAAACTAATATTGCAAAGAAGTCTGAAAGTTTGTTTCTTCATATTGTCAGTTTTATTCACATTACATTAACTCTTTTTGTTGTTTGCTTACTGCCATTAATGTTAACACGCTCACTAACCTGCTTTTGTAACTAATTGTTGTTCCGTAACCTTTAACCCCCAGCAGGTGGGACGTCTGTTAACACCGCCCATTCGATGATCAGCAATCGTAAGACTAGTACTATTACAGATGTGAAGGGCAGCAAAGACAAACATGGGAGTGTAGCTGGAGGAAAAACAAACATCAACACATCATCAATAGATGGAGCCACAGGATCTCAGGTAATTAAACCATTTCAGTACATTTTCATATGCTGAAACCATATAATTTTGAAAATACTGTGAGCAAAGAATGAATTACTTGTTCGCCTTTTCTCTTAATGTTTGCTGCTCTTTAATATACTTATATTTCTCAAATTAAAACAATGGGAATTGTAATCTACATCTCCTCTATCTCTTAACAGAGGGTGTTTCTATCAAATCTTTGTCAAATGGTAGAAGTCTTTTTTCACTGTCTATGTTTAACCCATTCCCACACAACAAAATTTTAGACTGGTCCAAATTGAAAGAAGGTGCAGACGACAATTTCAAGTTGACAGAATTTTAATTTTTTTCATCTTTTTGGATAGAAAATATTGTGTATAATGAAGAAATTGCTTCCAAAAAGCAATTTCTTCATTTTCCACAATATTTTCCGAAGCTTTTTTCTTATGGGGCCTAAAAGAGGAATCATATCCCAGCAATATGACTGTAACATAACAGTCTAGTAGTTCAATGGGGTGATAAGAAAAAAACAATGTGTAAAACATTGTGGGAAAGGAGAAATCACTTGCTTTTCTGCTTATTCTATTTTTACTCTACATCATTTTTTTGCCTTTTTCTTTGTAATATGTCTGTTGTCTTTCACAAGATGGATATAATTATAAGAGTTAGTGTAAGGTTCTATCCTGTTTCAAAAATTACCAGCTTAAAATGTTTTGGGCTAAGTCTTGTCCCCCTCAAACCCCCCTCAAGAAAAAGCTTCAGAAAACACTGTAAAATGAAGAAATTGCTTGTCACATGCAATTTCTTAATTATTCACAATGTTTTCTACCATAAAAGATGGAGATTTTTTTTTTCAAACTCAACCAACTTTAAGGTTTCATCAGCAAGCTCTTTCAATTAGGACAAGTATAAAATTTTGTTTTGTGGTAATTGGTTAAAAAGGGATTAATCATAAACTGTTTGTATTTAGGGTCAGGCTGCAACCTACATCAAATCTGTCATGAATGCGGTGAGTGTCAATCACAAAAGATCCTGCATGAAGTTTGGAATTAATAATTTTAATGACATTATAACATTTGATTAATAAGCACTTATAATCCCATCACACAGTTATCATATTATTGACAGTAAACTTTTTTTGTGTGTGACATACACTCTTAGCCTTACTGTTTTAAGACATTCCAAAACAACAAAATATTAGACTGGTCCATCTTGAAAGAAGTTACAGATGATAATTTAAAGTTGATGGAATTTTATATAACTAGTCTTTTATGGTAGAAAACAATGTGAAAAATGAAGAGATTGCTTGTCACAAGCAACTTCTTCACTTTCCACATTGTTTACCTGAACTATTTTCTTGAGGCGCCTAAAAAGGCGGGGTTGTGTTGGAATGGATCAAGATATTTAACTCATTTCATGTACCACAGAAACTATATTTTTGTGGCACTGAAAAAGATAGCTCTGGAAATCTTTGTGAGGAAAGGAGAGATTGCTTATAACAAGCAATTTCTCCTCTCTAAACACAATGATTCCTTTCCTGTCTGGAACTTTTTTTTAATTATTGTTCACTTTGGAATGTCATCTGTAACTATTTTGAATTCTGATTCTGACCAGTTTTATATTTTGTTGTCTGGTAATGGGCAAAATAATTGAGGAATTGCTGACTTCTGACTTCCGTTTTACAATGTCAACAATTTCTTTGTTTACACCCTATACACAATTTTGGCTCAATATTAATGAAACTTGATCAGAATGATTTCAAGGTCATGAGGACGTCTCCTATTGTAAATGGAACCGTACCTCTTAGAAGCACAAAAAGTACCGGTAGGTCATTTGGTCACATGTTTGATCAATATTTATAATCTCTGACTTCCGCTTTGTCTTCACAAATAAGACCCGCTTTAAAGTAACAGGGTCATATTTCTTTGTTCACTTAAGGAATAAGGTGAGCAATCTAGGGTCAATTTGGCCCTTTTGTTTTAACTTAACCCTTACATAATCAATTTGTCAACTAACTCATTGTTGGCCCTGTTAGACAGGAAGTTTGACTTCGATATTAAATGGTATTACTGTGCAAAACTTATGGGCAGTAACAAAGCTAAGAATGGTTGATTAGCTACCTTTATTTCTTCTTGCTGTTGCTGATTACATTTGCTATATTGATTTCCTTAACCCCATCTCATGGGGCGTCAAAAGTCATTTTGTGTGGTGTTTTGTTCATTTTGTATAATCTGAAATTTTGCTATTTGAAATGAAGAATAGGTTTAAAAACAAAAGAAGGTCCAATTTTCAAGATTCACAATTCAGTCTATTTTAATAATCAAAGTGATAGCAAAACAATATTATCTGATCAAAACATAGTAACGCAATGAAATAAATGTATATGTAGTTGTAATTGGGTTATAGAATCACTTGTAGTCTATTCTGTTGATGTTTCATGATAAAGGTCATGAGATCAGAACTTTATAAGAAGAGTGTAATAGGGATGAAATATATTGGGCTCTAGTTTGTGCTGAATATTGATTTAAAGAAACCTAACCCTTGTCAAGCTGAATAAAATCCTCTCCAAAATTGTTAATATCAAAGGACTGAAAGCACAGAATACACTCATTTTAAGTAGGTAATTATTTTCAGATAAAGTTAATGGTATAAATAATGCTAGCTTTAAAGGGACAAGCAGGAGGTCTAGACAAAGATCAGACTGCACATATGCACAGCCTGATCTTTGTCTAGACCTCCTACCAAGACCTCCTACCCAAAGAGAAATGTTCCAGATTCAACATGACAAGGGTTAAGTTTAAACATTCTGTTGAAAATAGAATGTCACATACAATGTCTTCATAGGATTGTAAACAAAGCAATGTAAACTTCTGTTGCTTTCAGTCCTTGTTGGTTGATCTGTAGCTCATCAATGGTATTGATAATTGTTTGACAAATACCAGAAATCCGCAATTTAGCCTCAGAAAAGAAGACTTTTAAAAGCTTAAAGAAATGGAAAATATAAAAAAAGGAGACAGTACTAAACCCATCCCCACACAATGACACTCTTTGATGCCCCTCAAGAAAAACAATCGGGAATACATCGTGGGAAATGAAGGAATTGCTTAAACCAATCTAAAATTTTGTGGTTTGTGAATGGTTCATGCCTCTGCTTCAAAAGATTTTAGGCATGTTTCTCTCTGTCTAACTATCAGTCTTTCTCTTAGACAAGTTAACCCTTTCCTGTACAACCCCTGATTTTTACGTTCCCGTCATTTTATACTTGAGAAAACGTTGTGGGAAACCGGCCATTTTACTTTCTTGTAACATGTTACTGGCCATAGATTTTGCAAAAATAATGCTGTTGAATATGTAAGTACCACTTCCTGGTGAAGGTAAGTTGGCTTGGTCAGCGATCCCATAAAAAAGGGTGCTCATGTTTAGCATAAACTAGCTAAAACTGTTGCAATAAGCTCATGTCAAAGTTAAAGTGAAATGTTATCCCACAAATACCATTATCAAGGTCATAATTACAAAGATAGGTGGTTGATAACTAGTTTTTCACAAAGACATCATGGTTTCAATAAAACAATTTTTTTACCATTTTGATTCCATTTTCTTAATATTAAGGTGCATTATTTGTTAATTAGTAATGCTTTGCTGTTTTAAATGCCCAAAGCATTCATCCTTAAACTGATTTCATTAATTTTTTGTCCTCTTTAAACATTAGAAGTTGAACAAGTAGTTCTAGCTATGATATGAATACCAATTACTAAGTTGTACTACTTACACATAAGTTCTTAACAGTGAATTACATAGTTTAACAAATCAGAAAGCTAGCTGAAATATTAGTAATCTAGATAATGTTAAGACATTATATACCATAATAAATTGTTAAATTGTTTTGTGCATTGTTCAGCTTGGCAGTCGTACCCAGGTGTCGGAGATGCCAATACGAGGGGGTCGGAAAGGCAATCTTGAATTCAGTGTTACCCCATGTGACAAGGTTATACTTGTAGACATCCCTTATTATGTTTTTGATATTTCTTTGATCCCCTTCATTTTGAATTGTTATTTTTTATATAAAAAAACCTTTAACCCATTCTAACATAATAAAACTTTAGACCAGTCCAAATTCAAAGAAGTTGCAGTCAACAATTTAAAGTTGATGAAATCTTTAAAATTTTTGTCTTACGGGGTAGAAAAAATTGTGGAAAATGAAGAAATTGCTTGTAACAAGCAATTTCTGCATTTTTTACACTGTCTTCCAAAAGCTTTCATATTGAGGAGGGTCTAAAAGGGTCATTGTGTGGGAATGGGTTAAGAGTGCATTATCAGTCATATGATTATAATTTCAAGTTTGATGTTAATTTTTATCTCTTTATTTGTTTTTGTCTTTGGACTGACTGTAAATCAAATACCAATAATTTAGACTGGTCCAAATTCAAAGAAGTTGTGATAGAAATTTCAATGTGGGCTGAAGTCATCTAATAAGTGCAAAATCATGTAGAAAACAGTGTGAGAAAAGAGAAATTGCTTTTGACAAGTGATTTCTCCTTTTACCAACAAAGTTTTCCGTAAACATATTTCAGCAGGACATTAAAAAGCAGAATTATGTAGTAATGGATTGATTGAACAGTATTAGCTACTTTCCTATCCGAGACTTTAATTGGGATTGATTATTAAGCTCCAATGGCTGAAGGCCATTAAGCAATTTTCATGATGTTGTATCTGTTGTGTGCCTGTCCATCCATTTGTCTTGGTATGTAAACTTTTTGTTAAAATACCTCCCCAGAAACTACTCTCAGATCTCAATCAAACTTGGAATCTTTCCTATATGGTCACCATTCATATTCCCTTGAACAATGAAGAAATCTGGTTTCTGTGGCAACCAATATAAGACTTGTTGTTTATATTGACTTGCAACTTGGTTGATTACAAAAATATATAGGAAACTTGGTCCATGAAATAAATGGGGCAGAGATTATTCAACCCATCAATAGACAACAAAATATAATTGAAATTTAAAATTGAAAGATATTGCAGATAGCATTTTCAAGTTCATGAAAGAGCATCATGGAAAAAAAAAAGTACTGGTACATTCTAGGTCAACATTTTTCAGCCAGTTGAGTGATATAGGCACTCTTGGGCCTACTCTTGGGCCTCTTATGTTTTTCTTTTTTTTAAATAGTCTTGGATTACTTAAAAATTTTAAGAATATTCCTCATCATGTTGATATATGTCCATGTTACACATTGTTATCAGACTTCATATTAGGTGTATGACACTTGTATTTATCACAAAACTATAGATGTACAAAACACTATAGAGGTACAAATTAAAGTGAGTGTTCAAAGGATACAGGTATAGACAAAATTGACCTTTGGTCACTCACTATAAATTAAACATTGATAAAGGTATTGCTGATTGTCAGACTCTAGAGTAAATTCAAGGGCTAATTGAAATGGAAACATTGCTAAGATTTTTTCTTTTAAACAAAATAGTGAATCTTCCTTAATAATTATTTGAAAATGATTTAGAAAACAATTTGGTTTTCTCCCCATATGTTACTATTATAATTCTAAGTTTGCAATACAATGATTCTATCTGTTACCTGTCTTTATTTGTGAGTTTTGTTTTATATGTGTACAATTATATTATGTTTGATTGGTTGTCATGTTTTATATCTACTAGTTACTGTTATTCCGCCCAAAGGTAATTTGAACCCTTGTCATGCTGAATAAAACCCTTTTCAGAATTGCATTAAACTCAAAGGACTGAAAGCATTGGAGGCACTAACTATTTGTCAATATTTCTTTTGAAAAAATAGTTAGCATAGACTAAGATAAGACTACTAGCATGTGTAGGCTGATTTTTGTCTATATTCCCTGCCAAAACAGGAATATTCTGGGCTCAGTATGAAAAGGGTTAAATAGAGACAAATGAATGCTGTTTGAGATGACAGAATGCTGTATGATCCTTTTTGCACATTTTTAGTTTGATTTAAAGATATTTATGAACTCTCAGCAGAAAATGTACAAGTTAACTCAGGTGTTTTCTTTAACCCTTTCCCACACAATTTTGCTTTTTTATAAAACTTTTAAAATTGCTATGAAAAGCATTGTGGAAAACAGAGAAATCACCTGTTACATTGATTGATTGATTGATTGATTGAATGGGGTTTAACACCATTTTAACAGTATTTCAGTCATACTGGGTTGGCTGGAGCACCTAACAATGGATTCCTGGTATTTCTCACTACCACTACATCCTTTCCTAGCCTCCAGCTGCTATCCCACTTAGGTTTAAGATTATCCAACCATTGTTGAGAGGCAAATGCTTGTTACAAGCACTTTCTTTATTATCCACAATGTTTTCAACCTGAAAGGTAAAGAAATTTAAAAGTTTTATCAACTTAGAATTGTTATCTTCAATTTCTGTGAACTTTGACCAATCAAAAGTTTTGTCATTTGAACTTCTTTGAATTTGGACTGGTCTAAAGTCTTCTTGTGTGGGAATGGGTTAAGAAACTTCACTTACAGTCATTTTGATCCATTGCTTGCAATATGGTGTTCCCTTGTGAATGTTTAAAAAAAATTGATATAGATGTACATGTAGTTGCATGACTCCTTGTGCTATGCTGTCCAGGTTAGCCTGTTACCTCACAATCCCACTTTTTGATGCACTGAAGAAATATAGTTCTAGAAATCATTGTGAAAAGGAAAAATTGCTGGTAATAAGCAATTTGTACTTTTCTCACAATGTGTTATACCCTATCAAGTATTTTTTTTTTCAATTCAAACTACATGTAGTTGTCGAGTTTTCATCTGCATTTTTGATGCTGATCAGTCTAGAATGTTGTCATCCATTAATGGGTTAAACTAGTTCTTGTCATAACCCTTTCCTGTTTTGCAAAATTTTAGACCTCTCCAAATTCAAAGGTATTGCAGACCAAAATTTAAAGAGGATTTAATTTGTAAATTAACCATTAAATAGGGTAGAAAATATTGTGTAAAAAGAAGAAATTGCTTTTCTCAAATATAAAATCACTGTGACTTAAAATTCCATGTTTGTACAGGAAAGGGTTAAAGGTGTTTGTTTGAGTGTAATTGAGATTTGTAATTCTGTTTCAAGGTATTTTCCATATAGGCTTTCGGTTCTTCAAAAGAATAATAAATCATGCATGCATTGAAAACACACCCTTTCCTACTCACAGTTTTGAATATGTGGTGATTTAGTATGATTATATTCATGTTTTATTGAGTTTGGACATTTGACATGTGCTGAATTGAGTAAGGAGTTTGTTACTGAAGTCAACATTTTAGACTTGTCTTAGTTAACTTACTATCACATGACAAAAGATTCGACTAATCCAAATTGAAAGAAGTTGCAGACAAAATAATTCAAGTTGATGAAATAAGAAAGTTCTTTGTCTTTTCAGATAGAAAACATTTTTGACAATGAAGAAATTGCTTGTCACAAGCAATTTCTTCATTGCCCATAATGTCTTTCGATACTTTCTTCTTGAGGGGCATATAAAAGTGGGACTGTTTGGGAATGGGTTATATGCAATGGCTTACAAGATTTAAACTTTATTTCAATTGTGTTCATTCTGTAAATTATGAAACTAAATTTGTGTGATATATTTTTGTGACTAAGACCAACTAGTAGTATTAATGAAAAATAATTGGTCTATCTAGATTATGAATAAATGTATGTTTTGTTAAACAGGTACCCAGTAGTCCCCCACCTCTGGCTGCACCTATAGCACGCAGACTGAGTGTGAGTGCCAGTGTGGCGGGCGAGGAAGGTCTCATGAGCTGTGTATTACCTGAGGAGTTATTGGTGGAAATACTAGCTGATAGATTACAGGTAACAGATTATCTATAAAGACAAAAAAATTCACAGACAATTGTCTGTAACTGTTGTCTGAATACATTAGCTTGATTATTACCAATTTTTGAGATTACAATATATATGTATATATTAATGCCACTTTTAAGTCATATCGGGGGAGCTGGGGCACCTAGCCATGGATTCCTAGTATTTCTCACACCAGTACTACCACTACATCCTCCAGCTGCTTATCCCACTTATGTTTTCAACTATCCACCCATTGATGGGAGACAAATGTTGTAAAGAACATATGCCATGAAAGTGGAGGGAACCCTGGACCTCATGCTTGAGATTCTGATGCGCAACCAACTGCGCTATGGCTGGGCCACGTGGATTTGAAAAGATAATAGATAGATTAGAGAAACAAAGTACTTTTCCTAACCATTTTTAACTTTAAATTTGATGTCTTTAAAGTATAGAAAATCCATATTCCATTTATATACGTGTATTTGTTTGTTTCTTTACTTTTCATTCCCAGTAGAAAAATAAGCTTCTTTTAAATCTCTTTGAAACCATTTCCACACATTGATGCTTCTTGACACCTCAAGAATTGCCATGACACAAAGATTTTCAAGGTTTCATCAATCAAAATTGTCCTCTGCAAATTCTTTGAATTTGGACCAGTCTAAATATTTGTTGTCTAGTAATGGGTTAAGATAAGATGAATGTAAATAATTCATTTCCCTTGAAAGTATTTTCTAATTGTATGTTACGTTCAGCCTTGTCACTCAAATTTTGCTGTTTTTGATAAGTAATTCAAATCCTCAATATTGATCAGTTCCCTGCATATTGTCTTCATTTTAACCCTTGTCATGCTAATCCCGGAATATTCCTGTTTGGGCAGGAGGTATAGACAAAGATCAGCCTGCATGTAAGTGTAGTCTGATATTTGTCTACACCTCCTGTTTGTCCCCTTTAAGCCAGAGTTGTCAAAATAATCAATTTTCAAAAGAAATATTGACCCTCATTAAGAACCTCTAGTACTGTGAGTCCTTTGATTTTAAAGCATTTCTATATAGGAATTTAATTCAGCATGACAAGGGTTCACATTAATTTTCAGTTGAATGACTGTCATCGAGGAGTGGTGATTGATGGACTAGAAACTCTGTTTGCTCAGAACCAATCTACAGCTGCCTCTGCTATCCTCAAATCTCTCAACAATCGAAGGTTTATTTATTTCATTACCCTGAAACAGGACTACAAGGATCTTAAAGAGCAGGAGAAAAAAGAACAAGAAGAGAAAGGTAGTGTAAACAAGTTAAAAAACTACAAAATCTCAACAGAGCAAAGATTTCTTTCTTCCAAGCACATTATTCAAATAATATACAGAACTTGTAAATGACTGATGATTTTGGCTCAGTCGTTCTTAAACTTACTGACAATGCTTATATTGTCATGAAGAAGATCCTTATCAAATATGGCAATATTCTGGCCCATGTCAAGGGAAAAGGGGCCTTATTTTCCCTTTTACCACTCTACAGGTCACAATTTTGTTTCAGTTATTCTAAAACTTGCTGAAAATATTGTTTGGTCATTGATTGATTCATACATTTACATTCCATCCAATAAGAAGTAAATGGCACCCTGGTGGCAAAATCAGTTTTAATACCCATCCGATCACATGCTTTTGCCTTTATATCCATTATACATGTACTTGTTGAAAATATTTGTAATGTCATCAAATTTGATGTGAGTACCTGCAGTTTGCATGAGAATGTAAACAGGTGAGCAATCTAGGGCCCCTTTGCCCATCGTTAAAAAATCTATTTATTGAGCACTGCTATGTTGATTCTGATCAATTTAACCCTTGTCATGCTGAATGAATTACCCTACTGAAATACTGTCAAATCAAAGGGCTGAGAGCACTGATAGAACTTGATGTTAAAAAATCAATATTTCTTTTACAAATCAAATTCATAAACAACCCTGGCAGGAAAAGTACAAGCAGGAGGTGTAGACTAAGATCAGCCTGCACATAAGTGCAGTCTGATCTTAGTCTACACCTCCTGCCAAAACCGGAATATTCCGGGTTCAGCATGACAAGGGTTAACATTGTAGTCACAGCAGGCAGCATGCATAGGAGAGCACTGACATCTTAGTCTGCACATGTTTCAGATCATCTTTGAATGGATAAACATTTGATGAATTTCAAAATTTCAGAACGTGTTGCCAAAGAGAAAGAAGATGCAGAGCGTAGGAGACTTGAGGAAATGTCGGAGGATGAGTATGATATGCTGACAGAAAAGGAGAAGGCAGAAGTTGACAGAAAACGGCTGGAGATAAAGAAAGAGAGAATTAGAAAGTAAGCCATCTTCTGTTACCCTGATCCCACTTATGCCTGCTTTTTCACAACCCTCAAGAAAAATACTTAGAAAATTGTTGTGGACCATGAAGAACTTGCCTGTAACAGTCAATTTCTTGATTGTCTACTATGTTTTCTACCCTAGAAGGCAATAGTTTTTTATGTTCTACCAACCCGAAATTGTCATCTGAACCAGTCTAAAATTTGTCATGTGGTATCCATTCCTAAATTACAAAATTTAAGACTGGTCAAAATTGAAAGGGATTGCAGACAGCAAAAAGTTGGTTTATTTGATAAATAAGGGATATATAAGCTAGAAAACATGGTGAGTAAAGAAGAAATTGCTTGGTACAAGCAATTTCTTCTTTTCTCACCATGTCATCCATAGCTATATTTCTATAGTACATATAAATGAGGGATTGTTCAGTATGTTGTCAATATCAGCTTACTTACTAAAATACTCCTACTTAACTAGATAGATCATCTAATTTATCATAATTCTTTACTAAACTATCACATTTTTTTTCAACCCTGAAACTTAGATTTCATGAAACATAGTAGTAAAAGGATGAACTCTGTTTCACAAATTGTTCTTTTCGTACAAACTGTCACCAGTAATAGATCTATAACTATAGAATTAATTTACTAATAATTGTCAGCTGCAACTTATTAGCTCTGCTGTTTTCGGAGAAAACCTGAGGTATTGTGATCGCCTTGGCGTCGTTCTCGTTGACGTTGGTGTTGGCATGACAAACTTTAACCTTGGTCATATCTCTGTTGTAATTGAAGATACCCTCATGAAACTTGGCATGTGTATTGACCATCACAAGAGCTATCTAGACTATCAAGGGGGATAACTCTAAAAGTATTTTTGTAAGAGTTATGCCCCTTTTCGACTTAGAATTTTTGCATTATCCAGCACCTGCAGCCGAGCATTGGCACCCGTGAACGGTGCTCTTGTTTTGGTTTGGAACAGTCTGAAATTCCACTCTTTGATATATAAGTTTACAACTATATGAATGGTTTTCTTGCTCAAATGAGTAGAAGCTACTAGATATAAACCAATTTTGTGTCTGGCATAAGATGCCAGGTGTAGTTGCTGTTATTGTAGAAAGTCTGCCTTCATCTTAACCAATGCCCTATGAAACACTCCAGATATGTTCCATTTGCAAAACCTCAATACAGCTGTTTAACCCATTCCCACACAATTCCACCTTTTAATGCCTCTCAAGAAAAGGGCTTTGAAAATTATTGTGGATGATGAGGAAATTGCTTTTAAAAGCAATTTCCTCATCATCAACAATATTTTCTACCCCAAAATACAAAGATTTTAAAAATTTCATCAACTGAATAATGTTTTTTGAACTTGGACTAGTCTAAACTTTTGTTGTGTGGTAATGGGTTAAAGACTTAAATTCAACGTAGAAGCAAGTTTGGTATAGTGGTAACAAGCTAGTATGTAATGTCAGGGGTCCCTGGATTTGCCGTACACTTCTTCAAGCATTCAGATGAGACTTTAAACCTTAGCCCCTGTCTCCATTTGACCTCAGTTGTTAAGCTTGAGGTAAACACCAATAAAATCAATCAAATTCAATGTAGAACTCCTGTTGCAATTGTAATAGAAGAGATATTAACAACATATTTAAAAAAAAATATTTCTGTGAAATACCAGTTTATGTAAGAGCTATTACACTTTGTATTGTCCTATGCACTTGTACATACTTGTATTTTAGACAAGACAGATCTAGTTCAAACAAGTCTGTTTCACAGTTTGCTTGGCCTTGATTTGAATATGAGCTTAAAAAGAGTAAGCTGCAAAAGCATTCTTCTTTTTTCCAAGAAAGAAAGAAAAAAAAATACTTGTAGAGTGGATTACAAGAATGCCAACTTTTTTTTTGCATTTGCAATCTCTGCATTATTATGAATATTCACTAAGACTGTTAAGCTGTACAGGCTGATCTGAGTCTTTACTTAGCACACATTTTGAACTGTTGGAAATATACAACTCAGGCTCATACTCTAAGTACCTTGCTTCTCTATTAGTCACATGAGGATATCTGTGGACTAGACATTTTAAATCCCCATTCCAGTACTGTTAATAATAGGAGGAACATGAATAAATTATCTTAGCCTACATATTGTTGAAAGGTTGTTCAAAGTAATATTAAATGTGATACAACATTACCAATGAAATATAGATCTGACTTACCAAATTATGAGCTCAGATGAAACTTTAGAGCTTGTGGTCTTCTTTTCATCAGATTTTTTTAATTTTTAAAATAATCACAACTTTTATGCCCCCACATAGATAAGATTGGAGGCCTATTGTTTTCTAGTGTGTATGCCAAACCTTCTAATCAGTCAAAAAACTTTACCTATGAACTTAATGTTTCCATGTAAATTAAAAGATAAATAAGGTGCAATATTTGTATTTGACATCAAGACACGTCTGCTGATTGACAAAATCTAGGTTATCTGTTATGGTCATATGTTTAAAATTTGCTATTAAGAGGCATTTTTGTATCATGAACACATTTTATTTTTCATGTGATTTTCACTTGTAGAATTTCTTGTATATAGACATCATTTTGAATACTCATTAACTGTCTTTCTTATGATTTTTTTTAGCTATTAACTCAAATCTCTAGAATGTACTAAATCTTGCATGTATCGCATTTGAGATTGAGCAGTCTCTTACCCACAGTATTTCCCATTTAAATGACAAAATGGAAAATATTATGATGTAACCTTTGATATGTTTGTAGAAAGGTTGAAAAACAACTAGCTGAGGCTACTCAAAGGTATATTAAATAGCTGTAAAGCACCGAATTGTAACTGGTATCCACGCTTCCTGTGTCAGATTCCTTATACATTTGATATGTTTTTTTTTATGTACAGAGGTCTATAGATAAGAGGGGGTAACACATTCCTAAAATCCTTATTTCTCAACATAACCCTATATTGTGGGTACTCATTTGAACCTTCTTTTCCAGAAGATTCAGATGAATACAAATTACGGGGTTTTTTGGCAGTATTGTTAACCCTTGTCATGCTGTATAAAATCCATTTTGGAACGACATGAAAATCAAAGGGCTGAAAGCACTTGTAGTACTTAATTTTCAATTATAAAAATTTCTTTTGAAAATTAATTTCTTAAACAACTTTGATAGGGAAGGTTCAAACAGGAGGTGTAGACTAAGATCAGACTGCACTTATGTGCAGGCTGATCTTTGTCTATACCTCCTGCCAAAACCGGAATATTCCAGGTTCAGCATGACAAGGGTTAAAATATTTAAATGTAAAATACAAATTACGCCTCTATCTGTATCTCTAATGTAAATAATTTTAGCGATGATGAGTAAGATAAGATTTGATACCTAATTTATAAAGAGTCATTCGCATCAAAATAATACCAAGAAAATGTTTTTAACATTTGCATCTATAAACGATTTGGTACTTACTTTCATGCATTAGCATGATTTTCTAGTCACCATGTTTTACATCTTCATTTGAATTCATTGTTGTCTGCTAACATTGAATAATCAAAATGATTTCACAGAATAACGAAAATAGATCTCCTGTTTGTACTTGCAAGCTTTTTTAGCCAAAACTAAAAAGATTTCCTCAAAAACTATTACAGCATGATTCTGTGAGTATTAATGGCTTATCATTTTAAGAATTTGGTAGAATATTGTTGTAAATACATTTAACCCATTCCCACACAACATAGATTAAGACTGGTCCAAATTCAAAGAAGTTGCAGTCAACAATATTTAAGTGGGTAAGTGGGTTGTATTTTTAAAATATTTATTTTTTAGGGTAGAATACATTGTAGGTAATGAAGAAATTGCTTGTGACAAGTAAATTCTTCATTTTCCACAATGTTTTCCTAATTTTTTTCTTGTGATGTGTAAAAAAGTCTAGCTGTGTAGGAATTAGTTAAAATGTAAATGCTCTTACAAAAGTTTAAGCTTATTTTTAAAATGTTCATGTCTTGGCATCAAAATTTATTGTTAACAAGTGTTTCATGTTCATGTGTAATTTGATTTTTTGTTACTTCCATGTTTTAAATGTTTTTACCAGATATAATCTCTGTCATCAGTACTCAACTGGCAATCAGATAGATGTAGCAATGTTTTCAAACTGTATATTGCATTTTTAGGTCACCTGACCGAATGGTCATGGTGACCTATTGCGATCATCGTTTGTCCGTCGTCGTGCGTCGTCCGTCGTGCGTCGTCCGTCGTCCGTTAACTTTTATACATTTTCATCTTCTTCTCAAGAACTACTGGGCAGATTTCAACCAAACTTGGTAGAAAGCATCATTGGGGGATGCCAATTCAAGTTTGTGAAAATAGGGGTTCTGGGGGTCATAGGGGCCCAAATAGGGGCCAAAAAGGGGTAATTTTTGGTACTTCTTTAAAAATCTTCTTCTAATAAACCGTTAATGCCAGAGCTTAAATATTTTGTGTACATGACAACTAGGACAGGTATATTATAAATTGTGAAATTCATGCCCCTGGGGTCATGTATGGGGCCACACCCAGAGGTCAAAGTTCATCATGTCAAAAAATTCACATTTTCATCTTCTTCTGATGAAGTACTAAGCCAATTTCAAACAAACTTGTTGAAAAGCATCATTTGGTAATGGTTATTTGGATTTGTGAAAATAAAAATGCTGGGGGGGTCAGGGGGCCCTAAAATAGGGACCAAAAGGGGGTAATTTTTGGTAACTTTTAAATATTTCATCTTCTTCTCAAGAACTACTGGGCGGATTTCAACCAAACTTGGTAGAAAGCATCATTGGGGGATGCCAATTCAAGTTTGTGAAAATAGGGGTTCTGGGGGTCAAAGGGGCCAAAGTAGGGGCCAAAAAGGGGTATTTTTTGGTACTTCTTTAAAAAATCTTCTTCTAATAAACCGTTAATGCCAGAGCTTAAATATTTTGTGTGCATGGCAACTAGGACAGGTATATTATAAATTGTGAAATTCATGCCCCTGGGGTCATGTATGGGGCCACACCCAGAGGTCAAAGTTCATCATGTTAAAAAATTCACATTTTCACCTTCTACTGATGAAGTACTAAGCCAATTTCAAACAAACTTGTTGAAAAGCATCATTTGGTAATGGTTATTTGGATTTGTGAAAATAAAAATGCTGGGGGGGTCAGGGGGCCCTAAAATAGGGACCAAAAGGGGGTAATTTTTGGTAACTTTTAAATATTTCATCTTCTTCTCAAGAACTACTGGGCGGATTTCAACCAAACTTGGTAGAAAGCATCATTGGGGGATGCCAATTCAAGTTTGTGAAAATAGGGGTTCTGGGGGTCAAAGGGGCCAAAGTAGGGGCCAAAAAGGGGTATTTTTTGGTACTTCTTTAAAAAATCTTCTTCTAATAAACCGTTAATGCCAGAGCTTAAATATTTTGTGTGCATGGCAACTAGGACAGGTATATTATAAATTGTGAAATTCATGCCCCTGGGGTCATGTATGGGGCCACACCCAGAGGTCAAAGTTCATCATGTTAAAAAATTCACATTTTCACCTTCTACTGATGAAGTACTAAGCCAATTTCAAACTAACTTGGTGAAAAGCATCATTGGGTACTGATTATACAGATTTGTGAAAATTAAAAGGCTGGAGGTCAGGGGTGCCTAAAATGGGGACCAAAATGGGGGTCATTTTTGGTAACTTTTAAACATTTTCATCTTCTTCTCAAGAACTACTGAGGGGATTTCAACCAAACCTTTTTCTAATTCTTTCAAACAAAATCACTTGTCTTGGTGCTCTTTTACTCAGGTGACCGTTAAGGCCCACTGGGCCTCTTGTTACTCTTTGACAGATCAAATTGACTAATCACAGGTGTCAGTGAAATATTCAATCAACCAATCAAATCATTCATTTAGATCAGAAGTGAATTTTGAACTCTGAAATTGGTGGACATTTATATTAACCATTTTTATTGGTATGGGGACTTTGACTTTATTCAAGCTGTAGCTGCGATGTTTTGGTCCCTAACCAATCATTTTATCTTTTTGATACCAGTTTCTTGTAAGCGATTTTGAAAAATAACACTGGTTAATATCAAAGCAGCATTTCCTGTCGGAGCCAGTGGGTGTGGCCATTCTAATCAGTAGGCGGGCCAGTGAACTGTCAATTGTTACATACATAATAAATTTTAGATATATTTCAATATGACCCCTGCAGTCAATTCACACCATATCTTGAATATCTATAAGACAAACAAATCATGTCTGCTAATTCTGTGGGAAACATATTATTTTTACCTGTGCCATCTTGTCCTGACAAATGCTTGTTAACTGTTGGACCAATTTTGATGAAAATTCACACACTTGTTCTGTCTCACCTCTAATTGTGCATGACGCATTTCAAAAATGGCCATTGTTTACAAAATGGTTGCTATTTTACTTCATAAATCATTATTTTCTTGTCCCGATAAATGCTAAGTAACAATTATACATATTTTGATGAAAATTCAAACACTTATTTAGTATCACCTCTAATTTTGCATGGTATCTTTTTTAAAAAAGCTGCCATTTTACACCATAAATCAACATTTTTGTGTCTGGAGGAATGCACAATAACCAATGGACCAATTTTTATGAAACTTCACACACTTGTTCAGTCTCAGCTCCAGTTGTGCATGACACTTTTCTTTTTTCAAAATGGTGACCATTTTCTAAATGGCTGCTATTTTACTCTCTAAATCAACATTGACAATTTCTGGTCTGGGTGAATGATTAGTAATCATTAGACCAATTTAATGAAACTTCACACAAATGCAGTATCACCTTTAGTTGTGCATGACACTTTCTTTTTTTCAAAGTGGCCACTGTTTTCAAAATGGATACCAAGTTTTCTTTGTATCAACATTTACCAGTCCTGACAAACGCTCAGTTACCATTCGATTGATTTTGATGAAACTTCATACACTTGTTCACTATAACCTCTAGTTCTGCATTTCTTTTTTTCAAAATGGCTTCAATTTTTACTTTGTATATTGACAATTTCTTGTCTGGAAGAATGCTCAGTTACCATTGGACCGATTTTCATGAAACTTCACAAATTTGTTCAATATCATCTCTAGTTGTGGATGACATTTTTTTTTCAAAATAGCTACCGCATACGTCATAGCGCAGTTGGTAGCGCGGCGGACTCTCAATCTAGAGGTCCCGGGTTCGGTCCCGGACGGCGGCACTCATCCTTTCCAACAATTTGTCTCTCACCAATGGGTTGATAATCGTAGACCTATGTGGGATAGCAGCTGGAGGCTAGGAAAGGATGTTATGGTAGTACTGGTGTGAGAAATACCAGGATTCCATTGTTAGGTGCTCCAGCTGCCGCGATATAACAGAAAGATTGTTGTAAGCGGCATAAATCCCCATTCAATTCAAAATAGCTGCTGGTTTCAAAATGACTGCCATTCCACTCCATATATTGATATGTTCTTATTCAGATGAATGCTCAGTAACCTTTAGACAGATTTTGATGAAACTTCACAAACTTGTTCAATATAATCTGTCATTGTGCACATCACTTTTCTATTTCAAAATTCAAACAGGCTACCATGTTACTCATCTGTCTACATAGTTGGGAGATGTATGTTTTTGTGTTAAAAACAATTTCTCATTCTATTTGGATGTTGCCTTGTCAATTAAAGAATTATAACATTTTTTCAGTTATTAACAGTGCTTGAAGACAGAGATTATTGTTTTATGTATACTAACCCATTACCAGATGATGTTATTTTAGACTGGTCCAATTCAAAAGAGGTTGCAGACAATAATTTTAAGTCGATTGGATTTTAATATTCTTTATCTTTTATGGTAGAAAATATTGTTGACAATGAAGTAATTGCTTGTAAGAGGCAATATTAAATTTTTCACTATGTTTTCCAAAGTTTTTTTTTCTTTTTTTTTTGAAAGGTGTTAAAGAGAATGAATGCATGGAAATGGGTCAAGTGTAAGTCACACTGTCATTATTTACATTCATTTTTATACGCCCGTCGAAGACGGGACGTATTATGGGATCACCCGTGGTGTCCGGGCATCCAGTTGTCCGGCGTCTGGTTGTCCGGCGGTGTCCCCTTCTTTGTCCTGAGCATAACTCTGTCACCTTAAGTCCGATTGACTTTAAACTTGGCAGTTATATTCTTCTGATAAATACGGAGTGCAGTGCTCAATAACCATAACGCTACCTGGCCTATTTTTTGAGTTATTGCCCTTTGTTGTTTTTCATACTTGAATCTTGTCCAGAGTATATCTCTAAAAGTATTTTAGCTAGGATCATAAAATTTCATGGGCGAATAGATCTCACCAAGGGGGAGTGCAGTGCACAAGAACCATAACTCTACCTGGCCTATTCTTTGAGTTATTGCCCTTTGTTGTTTTTCATACTTGAATCTTGTCCAGAGTATATCTCTAAAGTATAATAGTTAGAATCATAAAAATTTCATGGATGGATAGAGCACACCAAGTAGGAGTGCAGTGTACAAGAACCATAACTCTACCTAGCCTATTTTTTGAGTTATTGCCCATTGTTGTTTTTCATACTTGAATCTTGTCCGGAGTATATCTCTAAAAGTATTATAGCTAGGATCATGAAACTTCATGGGTGTATAGATCTCACCAAGGGGGAGTGCAGTGCACAAGAACCATAACTCTACCTGGCCTATTCTTTGAGTAATTGCCCTTTGTTGTTTTTCATACTTGATTCTTGTCCGGAGTTTATCTCTAAAAGTATAATAGCTAGAATCATAAAACTTCATGGATGGATAGAGCTCACCAAGTGGGAGTGCAGTGTACAAGAACCATAACTCTATCCAGCCTATTTTTTGGGTTATTTCCCTTTGTTGTTATTCATACTTGAATCTTTTGGAGTATATCTCTAAAAGTATTATAGCTAGAATCATGAAATTTCATGGATGGATAGAGCTCACCAAGTGGGAGTGCAGTGTACAAGAACCATAACTCTACCTAGTGTATATTTTTTGAGAAATTGTCCTTTGTTGTTTTTCATACTTGAATCTTGTCCGGAGTTTATCTCTAAAAGTATTTTAGCTAGGATCATGGAACTTCATGGGTGTATAGATCTCACCAAGTGGGAGTGCAGTGTACAAGAACCATAACTCTACCTGGCCTTTTTTTTAGTTATTGTCCTTTGTCGATTTTCATACTTGAATCTTGTCCGGAGTATATCTCTAAAAGTATAATAGCTAGAATCATGAAATTTATGGATGGATAGAGCTCACCAAGTGGGAGTGCAGTGTATAAGAACCATAACTCTACCTGGCCTATTTTTTCAGTTATTGCCCTTTGTTGTTTTTTATACTTGAATCTTGTCCGGAGTATACCTCTTAAAGTATTATAGCTAGGATCATGAAACTTCATGGGTGTATAGATCTCACCAAGGGGGAGTGCAGTGCACAAGAACCATAACTCTACCTGGCCTATTCTTTGAGAGTCAGCCCGATTAGCTCAGTTGGTAGAGCACTTGACTTCAAACCTCAAGATCACGGGTTCGAGCCCTGGGCTGACCATATCAACTAACAAACTAAATGTCTTTCGGATGAGACGTTAAACCGAGGCCCCGTGTGACGATGCTATCCATCGAGCACGTTAAAGAACCAGGCGGAGCTCTCAGCAGTTTCGTCCTGTATCCTTGCACTATCCCCCGTAACAACTAACCGTCTTCTGGGGGCTTCGCTCATATGGGCATGTGCTACGGTAGCGACGATAAATAAACGGAAATACCTATTCTTTGAGTTATTGCCCTTTGTTGTTTTTCATACTTGATTCTTGTCTGGAGTATATCTCTTAAAATATTATAGCTAGAATCATGAAATTTCATGGATGGATAGAGCTCATCAAGTGGGAGTGCAGTGTACAAGAACCATAACTCTACCTAGCCTATTTTTTGAGTTATTGCCCTTTGTTGTTTTTCATACTTGAATCTTGTCCAGAGTATATCTCTAAAAGTATAATGGCTAGAATCATGAAATTTCATGGATGGATAGAGCTCACCAAGTGGAAGTGCAGTGTACAAGAACCATAACTGTACCTAGTGTATATTTTGAGTTATTGTCCTTTGTTGTTTTTCATACTTTGTTTGACAAAAAATATTCATTCAAAATAACCTCAGTTCTATTCAAACCCCCAGTTAATATTAAGCAGTGTGACGGGCGTATCTTGTGACAATTTGGCACCTTGTTGGACAGATGGTTTCTGTATGGCTTTTTCAGTCTCAATTGCTTATTGTTTGGTCTTCGTTTCATTTCTTAACTGTTCAAGATGTGCGAGCCACACTTGACTTTCTTAAGTATATCCTTTTTGGACTTACCTTTTTATCTGAAACCATAAACATGTACCTATGTCATGTTATTGTTTAAAAAGATAAACGGCAGTAAGCCCATTCATAAGATAAATTTTCAAAAAAATATTTAACCCATAACTGGCGCTTCTAGCTCTTTTTAATGCAATGCTCTAGAGGAATTATTATTCAGCATGATAATTGTCAATAGTTTATAACATATCTTACAGAATCATGACAGTGTAGCCTGCACTTTGTATGGTTGTATTAACCCATGTCATGCTAAGCCTAGAATATTCCTGTTTCAGCAGAAAGTGCAGACAAAGATCAGACAGTACATAATTATGTGCAGTCTGATCTTAATCTACAACACCTGTTTGGCCTATTTAAACTGTTGTTGTTAGGAATTAATTTTCAAAAGAAATATTGACCCACAAACAAGCCATCAGGTGCTTTCAGTCCTTTGATTTCAATGCAGTATTTATTCAGCATGACAATTGTTATACATAACAATGTACTAAATTGATGAAATTAACCAGTGCTAGTCTGACAGGCAAGAAAGTACTTTGCCTAAGTTATCAACCTCTTGACTGTTTTTTAACCCATTATCAGATGACAAAATTTTTTTACTGGTCAAAATTCAAAGAAGCTGCAGACAATAATTTCAAGTGTATGAATTTTTAGAAAAAATGTCTATATGGGTAGAGGACATTGTGGGAATTGAAGGATTTGCTAGCTGCAAGCAATTTCTATGTTTTCCCGCAATGTTTTCCCTAACTTTTTATTTTAATGTGGTAGAAAAGCCAGATTGAATGGGAATGGATTGAAGACTTTGATAAAAAGTTTCAAGCCAACTACAATTTACTGTTATTTGATATTAGGCCAGATGACAAAGTTAAATTGAGTATCAAAATTATCAAAAAACTCAATTATTTCTAAGGTACCATGTAGGTCTGTTAACTTTTAGATGAAAGGAAAGAAGCAATAAAATATCAATTTTCTGTCTAGAAAATAAAGATTTAAAACGTAAATAAATGACTCAAAATTGGTATTGTTTCAATTACAGCCAAAATATGTGAGTATATGGCTAAAAGTCATTGTTTATTATCATGAGCTTTTTAACATTGAAAAAAATGTATTTAACCCATTCCCCCACTATCATGCCTTTTTATGCCCCTCAAGAAAAAGCTTGGAAAAACATTGTGGAAAAATGAAAAATAGCTTGTAACAAGCAGTTTCTTCATTGCCCACAATGTTTTCTACCCTGATGAACAAATATGTTTCAAAATTTGTCAACTCAAAATTGTCATCTGCACTTTCTTCCAACTTGGACCAGTCTAAAATTTTATTGTCTGGTAATGGGTTAAGAACAACTTTTACAGCATTAAACTTGATTTGAATAAAATTACTGTGTTGAACTTTGTGGCTTAAAGCTAGATAGGTCTCGCATTTGTGTGTGTTGAAAATGAAAGCAAATAAGATCAACATAGGAAAAATTCATCTAAGTGTCTATTAAATAGAAAAAAAAAGGATTTTTACTAACTTAATAACAAAATCACTTTTTCAGCTTAGCAGAGCATTTATCTTCTCCATCCTGCAAAGTTAATGTCAAAATTTGAAGACATGTATGAATAATTGATAACTTTGATAAGTCTGCAGCATTTTTTACTAGTGTCTTTATTGGTATATTTAGTGTCATTCATATGTATTTAACCTATTGCAACACTAGAAAATTTTGAACTGAAAGAAGGTGCAGCATTTTTTAACCCTTTCCCATTCAAATACGGAATTTTACGTTCCTGTGATTTTATACTCCAGAAAACATTGTGGAAAAAGAAGAAATTGCTTGTAACAAGCAATTTCTTTTTTTTCCACAATATTTTCTACCACATAGGATGGTTTCATTTCAAATGGCATCCAGTTTTCATTGTCGTCTGCAACCTCTTTCAATTTGAACTAGTCTAAAATTTCCAAAAATAGGAAAGGGTTAAGTGAATCTTTAGTGGCATATATAGTGTCATTTACATTTATTTCACCCATTACCAAACAGGAAAGTTTTAGACTGAAGAGGTGCAGACAGCAATTTTAAGTTCATAAATTTTTACATTTTTTTGCATGTTGCAAGTAATTTCTTCATTTTACATGATGTTTTCCAAATTACTGTTTTTGAGGGGGTTTCCAATACCATCATTGAGTGAGAATGGGTTTATTCAGTTAACTATCATTTATAACTTCAGGTGGCTTCATTTTCTTTGACTTGTGCTAACAAAAGATCATGGCTTTACTATAAAGACCATTTTTCTGCTTGTTTGAATGAATAGCTTTGAGATCTTTTAGGAAAGCAAATTCAAGTGATATATTTAACCCATTCAAACACAGTGGAATTTTAGACCGGTCCAAATTGAAAAGAGCTGCAGACAACAATTTCAAGTTGATGGAATTTTTCATTTTTTCGTTGTTTTGGATAGAAAACATTGTGGATAATGAAGAAATTGCTTGATCCAAGCAATTTCTTCATTTTCCACAATGTTTTCCAAAGCCTATTCATTGAGGGGGGTAAAAAGGAGGGATTGAGTGGGAATGGGTTAACAGATCTATGCTCATTTCGAATAATGGTTTTCATCTAGGATCATTAGCTGTATGATTGATAATGTTGACCACAAATTATATGAGCGCATGCGTGACATTTCCAACCATTACACATGTGCGCCAAGCAAAGACTCAGATCAGCCTGTGCACCCGCACAGTCTGATCAGAGTCTTCACTCTGCGCTCTGTAGATAGATACTGACCCAAAGCTTCTTTAAACAATTAGCGAATAATTCTAATTACCCCGAATGGCTGTCCAGGGTGCTCAATGTGTGCGAGTCACGCACCTGCGAAATTGTTGGAAATGTCACGCACAGGCTCATATATGAATGATTTCCAGTTCCATTGCCTGAACTCCAGTGTGTTGTTATCATGGCATTGTTTGTGTCTCTAATTCTCTGAAAGAATCATCTCCTGGCTTGATTATAACCAAATTTCACAGAAATGATCCTGGGGTGATCCTTTAACAGATGCCCTCAAGCCATTTGAATTGGATCGAAGAAATAGCTTTTATTGGCAGAGGAATTTTTCATGTGGTACTGAGTGTAAAATTATTTCTCCTCAGAAACTAAAGGCTGGATTTTTTTCAAATTAAAGGATCCCTGGATGACACTTTATCATGAAAAAAATGGATTTAATGAAAATGTGGCAATCATGAGTTGGGCTTATTTCCATAATTGGCATATTTTGAAAACTTTGGAATTCTTCTGCTCGGAAATTCGACAAAATTTCAGAGAAATGTTCCTTTGGTAATCATTGATAAGATCCCTGAAAGAAATTTTGATTGGATGAAAATCATTGCTTTATTCATGAGAGGCTTATTCTACCTCCAAAACTCTAATTTGGTGGTACATTGTAAGATTAAAGCGGTCAGCTTGTCAGTCGGTCATTTTGTTTGTTGGTCCATCAGTTGATCTTAAGCTTTTTCTTGTCTACCCATTTTCTACTTAACTAGTTGATTGACTTGATTCATTTCCATTCATTTGTCAGGGAGTTCTTGCCCTTTGTATAAAAATCTTGACTGCTCATTTTGTCTTAAACTATTAAATAAAATTGATTCAAATTTCTTGTGAACTCCGCATCAAGCAAAAATGTACTTAATTCTTTAGGGTTACAGTCCTGTTACATTTTTTTCTTTTCTTGGAGTAATGGCTTTTTATTGAAAATCTGAAAAAAGAAACCAACCAAATTATTGTCCTTTAAACTATTACCAGAGGGCAAAACTGATTGAATTTTAAAAAAAGATATTGACAAAAATTTCAAGCTTGTGAAATCAAAAAATTATTTGTCTTTAAGAGAAGGTAGCATTGCAGACCATGAACAAATTCTATATTTTTGATAATATTTTGCTACATTTTTTCATAATGTTAATCAACAAGCAAGATAAATAGGAAAGGTTAATTAGTAAATTCAGGCCGGTGGAGAGATAAAGACACTTTTGTGCCTCTAGTTCCCAGAAATATTGTGCTCAACTTTTGCTCTCTGCATCACATGGCAGACAGGCACATACAACACATTGCTACATCATTTTCAGTTTTCACACATTTCTCAGGTGCTGATTGAGCTTCTTCTGTTCGCTCCATTTTAAGTTATTTCACTTTGTCTTGAAATTTTCAGACGATGGGGACGACTTCCAAGGAGAAGAAAGTACTTCATTATTATTTTTGCATGAACATTTTTAACAAGGAGTGGTAATTTGATGAGATTTAATGTGAGCCTATTACAATATGACAAAATTTTAGACTGGCCAAATATTTTGCTAACGTCGATAAAAATGCATGAAAATTATATATTTAACCCTTTCCTATTCCATCCCTGGTTTTTACGTCCCTGTGATCTTATAACTGAGAAAGCATTGTAGATAAAGAAAAAATTGCTTGTAACAAACAATTTCTTGTTTTTCCACAATTTTTTCTACCCTACTGAGTGGTTATTTTTCAAATTAAATCCATTTTGAAATTTCGACTTCAAAATCTTTGAATTGGGACCGGTCTAAAATTTTGCAAAACAGGAAAGGGTTAATACCAAACAAGCAAATTTTCTTTTTTTATTTCAATTCTTCTACAAACCATAATTAGTATTTTTCCACACAGATTTCCCAAATACAAATGACTAAAACAAGCATGCTTTGCTTTCATTAATAAGTATCTTACTAACTTTAAACCAGAGCAGTTTTGTTTGAAAGATATGTTTGTTATATAAATCAAACCTTTGCATTAAAAACAATGAACGGGAAAGAATATTGACTTCAGTCTAAGTCTAGATGCTTTGCCTTGGTTTACTAAAACCTGACATTTACTCATTTCTCCAGGATGTTTAATGGTCATTAGTTAGTAAATAATTGAAATGAGCTTGAATTCTGATAAAAATCCCATGCATGCAAACAGTTGATTTTAAATAACTGTGTTGTTTTTCATTCTTTCTTTAAATCTTAGGTAGGGGAGGTGCTTGCATGCATGCTTTTTGTTTTCACCTCATTAGATTGTCATAAAACATCAAATAGATTATTTATATCAAGCTAAGTAGCTGTTGGTTATCTTTAAAATACTGTTAACCCTTGTCATGCTGTATAAAGTCCCTCACAAAATCCAAGGGCTGAGAGCACTTACGGTACTTTGTTGTTCATTAAACAATTTTTTTTTTTTTTAAATCAATTTCATAACTTCTCTGGCAGGAAAAGTACAAGCACGAGGTGTAAACCAAGATCAGACTGCACTTATGTGCAGGCTGATCCTTGTCTTTTCCTCCTGCCCAAACTAGAATATTCCGGGTTCAGCATGACATGGGTTAATGTTCAAAATGTATGAAAAAATACTAAAAATGAGAATTAGGTTGAAATATGAACTTTGAATTGTAAATGATATTTCCTTATTTTCAGAGAAAAAGAGGCAAAAGAAGAAATGGAAAGATTAGAAAGGGAAAGAGAAGAGGAAGAAGAAAGACTAAAAGAAGAGCAAAAGTAATTGATTCTATCTAAATTATTTGAAAGACAGACATAGACTTATTTTCTTGTTTAATTAACCCATTCCTATTTGACCCATTCCCACACTATCCCTCCTTTATATGGCCTCCAGAAAATGGTTTTGGAACACAATGTGGAAAACGAAGGAATTGCAAGGCTAATCTGATCGTCACGTATTCCCAAACAATGAGGTTTTTTGATGCCCCTCAATATTAATGCTTTGGAGAACACTGTGGAGAATGAAGAAACTGCTTCTTACAAGCAATTTCTTCATTGTCCACATTGTTTTCTACCCCAAAAGTCAAAGAATTTAAAGATTTAATCAACTTAAAGCTGTGGCATGCAACTTCTTTGATTTTGGACTGGTCTAAATCTAATTGTGTTGGAATTGGATAAAAGGCTTCAAGTTAAAGATAGTAAAAGAACAAAAGTCCATGAACTCATTACCAGACTAGTCTTGCCCAAATTGAAAGATCTTGCAGACCACTACATGTACTTTGGTTTAATCGAATTGAAAAACTGTTCCATATAGGATAGAAAACATTATTGGAAATAAAGAAGTTGCTTAACTCAAGCAGTTAATTCATTTTCTGTGATTTTTTCCTCAAAGATATTTTCTTTTTGTTGTCAAAAGCCATTATTTTTGGTAATGTGTTAAAGAGTACCTTTATCTCAAGGGGACTGAGCCAAACATAGACTACTCTCCATCATATCCAATTTAGCCCATTACCAGAAGACAAAATGTTTTAGTGGTCCAAATTCAAAGCAGTTGCAGATGACCTTTCTTATTTGGTGGAATTTTAGAAAATATTTGTCATTGTGGTAGAAAACATTGTAAAAAATGAAGAAATTGCTTGTAACTAGTAATTATTATTATTTTTCACAATATTTTCCATAGCATTTTTCTTTAGGGATGGGATCGTCGGTATTAAGCCACCAGCTGGTTACCAGTCTTTTTGAAATTAGCCTAATTCAAAACCCTCTTATCTCAAATCTGAGAGCTCATTTACATGCAACCAATAAAATTAAAAGGGACCACATGGGACCTTCCTGAAACAAATATTTAAAAAAGAGATCAGTTCCAGTAGAGATCAATCAGAGATACATGTAGTTTGTTTGCTGTCTTACCAGAGTCAATTTTGAAGCACTTCCAAAAGAGCCCATTTTGTGTGATTTATGTTATTGCTCACATATGTTTCAAGTCACTCCAACACATCATACTTTTGAATATCTTTGTCTTTTTAAGTAGAAAACAAGGTTTCTGCATTCTGCATTGTATTTAAATACACTTTAAACTCTTACCTGGAACTTCTTTCTTCTTGAATCTGTCTGAAATTATTTTTTCTAGTAACCGTTGAAACATAAATCTACTCTCATATCAGGAAATCCAAGAAAGGAAAGAAAGGTGCTGCTAAAGATGCGAAGGAAGAGCCAGCTAAAGATGGGAAGAAGAGTCAGGCAGCTGGTAAAGGAACCTCAACAAGTCAGGAGAAAGTCAAACTCCCTGGTAAACATGATGTGGATCACGCTGTCAGTAAAACAGGCTCTAATACAGAGAGACCAGAGTCTCATCAGACAGAAAAAAGTGACAGTCAAACAGCAGGGGACAAAGAGTATGTATTATTTTTCATTGGATGTAAAAGAAATTATGAATGCCCATAAGATAATGATTACAATTATTTCATATAGTATTAAAGATTTAAAGATTGCATATCTGTTTTTGCCTTTCAACCAGTTCCCTTTTGCAATCCAGCTTTTGTTTGCCCCCCAAGGAAAAAAATTAAGAAAACATTGTGGAATTTAAAGAAATTGCTTGTAATGAGAAATTCTTCATTATCAACAATGTTTTCTAGCTCAGGAGGAAAGAATTTTAAAATTTCATCAAATAGAAATTGTTGTCTCTAACCTCTTTCAATTTGGACCAGTCTAAAGTTTTCTTGTGTGGTAATTGGTTATAGAACAATATTCTTTTCAGAAATACACTGTATTAACCCATTACCAGATGAAAAACATTAAGACGGGTCCAAATCCAAAGAAGTTGCAGACAACAATTTTTATATTATAAAACTTTAGAAACCCTGTATTTTTGGGTTGAAAGGTTAAGAAATTGCTTGTAACAAGTAATTTTTTCAATTTCCACAATGTTTTCTTAAGCATTTTTCTTGAGGGGTATTCAAAAACATTGTTGTATGGGAATGGGTCAAAGCTTCTTTAACCTATAAGATCCCCGTTAGAACAATAAATCACAAAAAGTTCACAAGAAATCCATTTGACCAATTTGTTAGTTTGTGCAACATTAAAAGGGCATCTTCAGTTAGCAAAGATATATTGATGCTGATCTTAACCCATTCCAACACAACAAAAATTTAGACTGGTCCAAATTGAAAGAAGCTGAAAACGACAATTCAAAGTTGATGGAATTTTAAATTTTTTCATCTTTTTGGATAGAAAACATTGTTTTCCACAATGTTTTCCAAAGCTTTTTTCTTGAGGGGCGTAAAAAGGAGGGCTTGTGTGGGAATGGGTTAAATAGTTGAGCTCATCAATACAGAGATTTAACCTTTTCCTGTTTAATACCTGGTTTTTACGTCCCTTTGATTTTATAATTGAGAAAACATTGTAGAAAAAGAAGAAAGTGTTTGTAACAAAGGGAGGGTTAAAAAGCCCTGAATGCATTTCAACGATTTCAATACAATCCTGCTTTTTGTGATCCCCAAGAAAACATCACCGAAAATTAGATTGTTGTATGAAACTTCTTCCAATTGGGACCTTCCAAAAATGTCTAGTAATGTGGTAATTCCCAGAAGTTAGTTCAAAAGCTGTAATAATTAAAGGTACATTATGAATTGTGAAATTTAATCAAGTAATTTAGTTTTAACCATCTTTTCATGGTATGTCCTTTTTTTCACCAATTGGTGGATAATTGTAAACCTAAGTGGGATGACCACCTGGAGGCTCAGAAAGGATGCAGTGGTAGTACTGGTTAGGTAAATACTAGGAATCCATTGTCAGGTGCTCCAGCCACAATGATATGACTGAAATACTGTTAAAAGTGTGTTAATCCCCATTCAATCAATCAATCAGTCATGTATGGTTTTATTGCAGTAAGGGCAAGAAAGGTAAAGACGGAAAAGAAAAGGGAAAAGATAAGGGAGGCAAGGAATGTGAGATGGTCCCTCAAGAAGAGGTAGTCAGAGATCCAGTTAAAGAAGCAGAGCTTCTTCTGATGCAGAGGTATGACTTACAACAGTGTAGTTATGTGTTTGATGTATAAAAAGCAGAGAAATAACAAATTTTGAAAATCTCACTTTATTGTTCATTTAGAAACAAGATTCTAGACTTATTCAAATTGGCATCGTAATAAAAGATATGCATAAAATATTCAAGCAACCATTCACTGAAAGACAGACTAATTCTGAAAAAAAGTATTCTGTACAGAGGAAAACATTGTGAGATTCGGCAGAGTCTCCTTTCCCATAATATTTAATTTAGATATTTAACCCTTGTCATGCTTAATAAAAATCCTTATCAGAATTGCGGCAAAATCAAAGGACTGAAATCACTAGAAGCACTAGTTGCAGGTCAATATTTGATTTAAAAACTATTTTTATGAATGATTTTGGCTTGAAAGGGACAAACAGGTGGTGTAGACTAAGATCAGACTGCACATATGTGCAGGCTGATCTTTGTCTATACTTCCTGCTCAAACAGGAATATTCCGGGTTCAGCATGACAAGGGTTAACATTCAATATTTTGAGTCTAAAAAACAGCATAGTACCAAATGTGACTCACTGAGAATCTTCGATGCATATTACAATGTTTCCGTTGTCACAGTTTCATAAGAAATATTGTGTGTATCCAAGTATTCTTGGTTAACCCATTCCCACACAATCTGGTATTTTTACATGTCAGAGATATATAGCTAGGAAAACATTGTGAGAAAAGAAGAAATTGCTTGTACCAAGCAATTTCGCTTGTACCAAGCAATTTCTTCTTTTCTTGTAATGTTTTCTACCTCATATAGCTTTGAAAAACATTGTGAGAAAAGAAGAAATTGCTTGTAATATTTTCTACCTCATTTGGCGCTTATTTTTCAATTTAAACCAACTTTGTTTTATCGTGTGCAACCTCTTTGAATTCAGACCAGTTTAGGATTTTGTCGTTTGTGAATGTGTGAATATTTCTTGCTGTGATTTGTAATATGATAAAGTTTGATTCTTTCCTGTTTTCAAATTTTTTAGAGACTTGTTCAAATTCAAAGGGATGGCAGACATATTTATACAGTCAGTAAAATGCAAAAATTGACCATCCTATAAAATTGAAAATATTGTGCAAAATGCAAAAAGAATTACTAGTTACAAGCCATTCCTTTTTTTTCCACAATGTTTTCTCAAGTATAATATCACAAGACGTAAAAAATCAGGTGTCTTCAGGAAAGGATTAAAAGTCGCATCAAACACTGCTTTTACCATGTTTGTCTGTCAATTCTGACACAGATCATCCTTATGACAAATAGCATTGCAACAAGTATTCCATTTTGTAAATGATTTCTATTTCTTTTCAGATTCCGCACATTTGAAGCCAATCAAAAAGATATTGCTGAGATGGTGGAATTCTGGGACAGAACAACCCTATCTATTAAACGTCCTCGCACACCATCAGAAAAATCTGATGAAGACGGACATATGCAGCATCCACCCTCTGGTAAAAAAGCAAAGGGCAAAGGTGAGTGATCTATATAATTGATATGTATCTGTGAAATTTTGACTAATGATTTAGTTTGAAGTGCTAATCACCTTACCCCATGTAATCAGAGTCATCTGCTTTGTTAAAGAACATAAAAAGTTTTATAGACATCTTCTATCAGTGAAGAATAAGTAAAAAAATGGAGAAATAAGGGTTGAGAATACATCACATAAATTTATTTAGATTTAATTAAAACATTCCCACACATTTATGCTTTTTAAGAACCTTAAAAAAAAAAGTAGAGGAAATCATTGCAATTTCCTCAATATCCACAATGTTTTCTACCCAATGTGACAAATATTTTTTCAAATTCCATCATTTAAAAATTGTTGTCTTCAACTTCTTTGAATTCGGTCTAAAATTTTGTTGTGTAGTAATGGGTTAAATGAAAAAAATGTTTGTGAAATACAGATGATGAAGGTAGGATTAGTTAGAATTATACAAAAATCATTAATTTTGTAAATCAATAGGACAAACATAGAATTGAAATTTGTAAGTGAATATTTTGGAAATTCAGCTTTGATCACTGAATTGTTAAACTTGGTAACTAAATTGTTTTTAACAAAAGAAACCTTGTATTTAAGAATAAGCAACACCTAACATTCATTATTTATGATGCATATTTTTCCTCTTAAAGGAAGTTTAAGCCTGTATACACTTGGAGAATAGGATTCATTTTTCAGCATTTTCAGCATTTCCTCCTTTTTCCACAATGCTTTCAAAAGATTTCTAAAGCTTGTTTGAAGTGAAGTTTATTTGTTGTGTCAAGTTGTTGTGAATATTTGAGAACAAAAATTAACCCATTCCCACTTAATCCCTCCTTTGATGCCCCTCAAAAAAATAGTTCTGGAAAACAATGTGAAAAATGAAGAAATTGCTTGTTACAATCAATTTCTTCATTATCCACAATGTTTGCTACCCCAAAAGACAAAGATTTAAAAGATTTCATCAATTCAAAATTCTTGTCTGCAACTTCTTGTAATTTGGACCAGTCTAAAATTTCACTGTGTTGGAATTGGTTAAGTTAACTACCTTAATGAATTCATGCTCTTTCTCTTTCTTTCTCTCTTCTATTCCTGCTGTTGTTATCAGGTGTAGACTCCTCATCAGACAAATCAAGTCGTAGATTGTCAACCTTGCCGCAATCAAATGGTACAGGATTAAATCTTAAGTTAGAAATGGGCCTCATTAATTGAAGACCAAGCTCATTTCATCCCAGCAAATCCGTCAAGAGAGGAGAGCCAAAAAAGCCTTTTCTTGATGGTTCTCTTTTCATTGCTTGACAAGGAAGTTTTGATTATGTGAACCCATTATCATACAATGTCACTTTTTGGCACCCTGAAGAATAATGACCGTAGAAAACTTTGTTGGAAAAAGCGAAAAAAATTGTTTGAAAGAAGAAATTTCTCCTTTTTTCACAATTTTTCTACCTTATTTTGGCACTTCTTTTTAAATTTTAGCATACTTTGAAATGTTGACTGCAACTTTTTCCAAATTGAACCCATCTAAAATTGTGTTGTTTGGTAATAGGTTAAAATTGAAATTTTATTTCATAAAATAAACACTTAAGATGTTAAAAGTGAGAACCCACAATACTGGAATTTGATGGCAAGATAGATAATTCATTTTACCATCACTTCATCAACTACGGGTCCACTTGTAATCATTCTCTCATGAAAAAGAATGTTAAAGTTTTTACTGAAAAGGATACATTGAGCTTTGTTTTCATTGATTTGGCTCATCATTTTTATGGGGATACAATTTGGCTAATTACCATTTAGAATGCTCTATACCTAGCTGATCACATAGAAATCTTTCTGAATAATCAAAACAGATCAGGTACTGAAATTCTTACTCAAAGATGGATTTATTTTCTAAACTTGTTGTTATACTTGATATTTCATATCCTCTCATTAACATATCTACCTGTGTTACACTTAGAAAATGGTACATAGTGATGTCTTGTCTCAGTGACAGAAATGAATTAACCCTTTACATGATAAAATCATTTTAGACTGGTCCAAATTCAAAGAAGTTGCTGAGAGAATTTTAATTTCATAGAAGTTTAAATGTTTCTCTATTTCTTGGTAGAAAACTATGTGGATAATGAAGAAATTGCTGGAAACAAGCAATTAATTCATCTTCAATATTGTTTTTACCATTTTACCACCTCTTTTCGAGAGGGATTGGTTGTAATAGATTAATGACAACCTCATACATATGAGCCTATATATGGCTTCAACTTTTTCACATGTACTTAATGTGTAGACACTGATAAGATTGGCCATCCACACAGCGCAATTGAAATATTTGCTGATCATCTTCAGAAAAGTCAGTGGCACATAGCTGACCCAGTTTAGACTTGGTCTACTTGGCGCTCTTCTCAATGAAAAAAAGCTTTTGAAAACTTTGTCGAAATTGAAGAAATTGAAATTTCTTCATTTTCCTCAATCCTTTCCACTAGAAAGACAAAGTTTCCTCTGCAACTTCTTTCAATTTGGATCAGTTTAAAATTTTCTTGTGTGAAATGGGTTAATTGTTTGAAACACCAAAAAATAGGTTCAAATGGTTTCTTTATTTCCAAGATCATGTAACAATAGCTGTCTAGTCAAGTGGTTATGGGTTTTAGTAAAGCAATTCTGTCCCATGCTTTGAATTCAGCCAGACTTTTTTGTCAATATCAATAACTAAATGTTGAATTTTATTAAATCTTTGTTATCAAAGTTGATATGACTTTTGCTAAAATTATAACAGACCATTTAGATTCAGGTAAATATATGTTTTTTGAGTAATCATGTTGTCAAGGTCAGAGATAAACGTTTTTCCATGAGATAGGCACTAAATGGGCAATCCATGCCTAATAATATTCCTACACATATACAGTCTGTTGTCAGTGCTTATATTTTGTTGTACTGTCACTTGTCTCATCACAAATATAGATGAGCATCATCCTAAACATGGTGATGCTGTTCTTCAAAAATGCTTTAACCCATTCCCACACAATCCCTCCTTTTAATGACCCTCAACAAAAAAATGCTTTTGAAGACACAGTTGGAAAATAAGAAAATGCTAGAAATGAATGATTGAAAGAACAACGATTCCTTTCCATTGTCTGTGAGTTTGCCTTGATTTCAAATTAAAGCTAGTAGCCACAGTGCTTATACCCAACATTGTGATCATTGTTTATTCATTTAAGGTCTTTAGATTAAGCTCAAATTATGAATATCTATACTCTTGCAATGTTGTGTGTCCTATAACAATAATCTAAAATGAAAGTTAAAATTCTTCTATTTTGGGTTTGTCTACTAATAATATGGTCAGAGTTATTTGACTCCTTAACACATTCCCACATAATTATGCCCCCCAAGAAAAACAGTAGGGAAAACATTGTGGAAAATGAAAGAATAGTTTGTAACAGGCATTTTCTTCATTATCCACAATGTTTTCTAACCCAATAGACAAAGATTTTTTTAAAAATTTAATCAACTTTAAATTGTCTTGTGGAACTTCTTTCAGTTCAGACCAGTCTAAGATTATGTTTTGTGGGAATGAGTTAACGGGACATTCAGTACATAAACTCTTTATACCAAGCAGAACTCTTTTTGAGGGAGATAGAGGAGTCAGCTTGTTGGTAATTGGTTAGTCTGTAGCTTTTTCTTGTCCATTCATTTTCTCTTACAAAACCTGATTTGATTCAAACTCAATGCCTACGCGCAGTGTTATGCAAAGATGAGCACATTTTAATTGGGTAATTTACCATTTATTTTACTAAGATTTATTGCTCTGTGCTTGAAAATAGTGTCTGCTCATTTCCTCCGACAGCTTCTGAGTGGATTTCATTCAAATTTCACATGTGCACTTAGTATCAAGCAAAAATTTGCATATCTAATTTTGATTACAGTCCGTTTTCCTAGAGTTATGGTTCCTTGTTGAAAAAGATGTTTTTTCTTCCTTCAAATGGAGCCATGGGGAGAGTTTTATTGATCACTTCCTTGATAGTTTAGTTTAATTTATTGGACATAATCTATTGCCCTTTTACTTGCTTATTTCTGGATATACCTGCAACTTAAACAAATGTGTGGTCTGATCTTGGCCTACACTTCCTGCTTGATATCAAATTTAGCAGTACAATAGGTAATCAAACTTCACTAATTGTTTATATGTTTCTTCTCTCTTTCTTCTTTTTAGACAGCCTTGGTAATAGACTCCTTACTGCTATTCCTGAAAGCACTGGTACTTCTTTTCTTTCTATCCTTTTACTCTTCATTTTCCCCTTCTGTCATCAAATATAGTCATTTCTCTGTTGAAAGGATATTTTGAATAATTATTTGAAAATGTAAATTTTATTTCTCTTCTGTTTTCTTTATTGTTGGCTCTAAAAATTCTCTTCCATACAGTATATGTTGATTATCTCTGTTAGTAACATGTTAGCATCATTTTTTTTTATTGCAAACTCAAATGTCGTAATGACAACTATTGAATGTAAATTAGGTAGACAATACCATTTAATTCAACTACTGTCATATGAAAACTCTTTAAGTCCTAACATATCGCGGGCTTAGTGCAAAAGGGTTGTAACTCACTTTTTACCAAAAAATGTTTTTTTCCATATTTGTTACCTACATATACCAATACACAATCCCTTAAAATATTATAAGGAAATTCCCATTATTTACAGAGAAATTGAAAAGTGGTCAAGAGGTTGTATCTCAAAACCATTTTTATTTTTCATGCAAAACGGTTGTAACTCATGAGTTACAACCGTTTTGCAGTAAAAATTAATTTGAAAAATTTAAATCATGTCCAATACTATGAAATTGATAACAGTTCTGATTCTATATTAACCAGTAATACTATTGAGACCTTTTGAGAGCTTTTTGTTTTGAAATAAATTGTTAACTTTATTGTATTTGTGATTGAGTTTTGATCTCATTTTTTTTTTGTTCTGTACCCCGTAATTTAAATAGTTTTCAAATGGCACCATAAAAATAGTAATAAATATCAACCATTTATTTGTTTCTTAGAAACTTATGACTTGAAAATATCTGGATTTGTTTTACATAACTTATATAATGATTAGTTTTGTGTTGAATGAACTACCAGTATGCCTCAAATTCATAGAGTTGTTATAGCTTATCATGGCCAGAGAAGTTGGCATGCATGCATTCCCCATGAGGTAGTATTCTTCTAGAAAACTGAACAGGTTATGTCAAGCAAGCTCTAAAGACCAATATATCATTATCCTTTCTGTCAAAGGATATAGTTTTCTTGCTGTCTGTCCATCTGTTCCCCTTGCTTAGTATCTCAGTACAATGTAGTAACAAGGTTGTTGAAACTTCATACAAAAATTTCCTATCCCATTCCAAAAATTAGTTTTCTTTATTTTAGGAGTACCCATGTCATGAAAAAAGTGGAGATTTGATGTGAAAATACATATTTCAACATTATCTGTATTACTGCATGGCAGGATTTACTAAACTTCAGGTTCTTATTATCAGTCACTAGGGGATGACTTAGTGGCACTTGCTTTGCTAATTTAGTAATTCCAGAGATCATTATGTTTTGTTTATTACTTCTTTATTTGAAAATTGCATTTTTTACAACTACATTCTTATATTCATTGGACATGACTTGGATTAACAAACTTTTTAAAGCTATTTAGTATTTTCTGCATTTTCCATTAAATTTAAAGCTTTTATGAATTGCCATGCAATTCCTGCCTTAGCATAAATAGCTCTTTTTATCAATGTCTCAAATTCTGTCTCATTATCTACATCATGGGGAATGAAAAGCCTCCTTGGACAGGGATATGTTGTTTCAACAAAATTACAAGCTTGTCAAATGCATATCATGAGTAACTAAATAAGTGTCATCCTTTTGTCTGCCTGTTTACCTCATTATGACTTTGAAATATGTCTACATTCAACATATTGATCATCCTTCACTTACTTTGTACTTAACCAAGGAAAAGGCTTGAAAGTATGTCAATAGACTATCAAGAACCAAAATTTCTGTTTCATATTTAAATAATTTAATTTTTAGTTTCGTCTATCAAAAACAAGCATTCTGATTGGTCAAAAAAATTTATTCATAACTCCATGAACAAAATTTTGAGCACACAGCGATTTGCATGCTTCCGAACAAAAATGCCTATACAAAAAGGCATCAAAATTTGTAAAGTTTTTTGGTTTTTTTGCTCGATGCTATTAAATTATAAGAAATGAAGAGAATTTTTTTTGTTTTCATGGAGGTTTGAACCGAAAAATCTAATCACACAATGTATGAATCCACTTTGCGTATTCATACAGTGTGATTAGGTTTTTTGGTTCATACCTCCATGAAAACAAAAATTTTTCTCTTCATCTCTCAACTAGATTCTTCCTTGATATCATTTGAATTGAGGCCTATATAATTTTTACGGAAAGGTGTTTGGCATATTTGTCATCTTGGAAAAATTCTAGTTTTGAAAATAAGAAAATTGAACTAATGACCTGCTTCATTAATCTTAGGACATCCTGCTCAATAGAAGTCTTTTAGGATCATCTATAGTCATGCAGTCAAAAATTTTCTCCTGAACTGATGGAAATTTTAAGGTAAAGAAAAATGAGGGGAATTTTACTTTTGTATACACCTTGCAAGTTTTAAAATGTTTGATTTTGATTGTCAAAATTGTTACTAACTTGCTAGATTGGGCTGACAAATTTTCATTTAAGAATCTAAGGTTCTGAAGCTAAACTTAACTTTGGGGAAAAGTTTCTTCAAAATGTTATTTTAATTGTTATTTGTTTTATCAAAGTCAAACTAGAAATGTGTCACAGACATGGATGCCCCCAATGATTTTGCTTGTCACATGGCCACCTTCAGTTGTGACCTTAAACTGGGGAGTATCCTATAAAAATTCAAGCATGAAACTAGAACTGTTCAAGGGGAACAACTATTTTGATATCCACCAATTTATGTATAAGATATGCTCTGTACAAAAACTGGATACACACACCAACACACTGACAGATAATTCTATGATCATTTCTTATGCATGACAAGAGCATAGAAATAATATTGATGAGTTGACACTTTCTTTTCCTTCCATTCTCTTGCTTGAAATTCAGGTAAGCTATTTGGCGCATTCCAGCCCTCCAGCCCCCTTGTCTTCATCGTAATGAAACAATGCGGGGACTTTTTCTTGTATATCCAAAAGCTGTTTTGACCTCTATGAATTTCTATGCAATAATGTGCCTAATAATCTATTATTTTTGTCAGCACAGCTATTAGTTAATTGGTCTTTTGTCCTACCTATAATTTACATAATCTTGATATGATTTCAATTCTCTGAGTCAATACACTATATACATTGATTGATTGAATGGGGTGAAATGCCACTTTAAGAGTATTTCAGTCATAATGCACCAGCTGGAGCACCTAACAATAGATTCCTGGTATTTCTCACACCAGTACTACTACTACATCATTGCCTAGCCTCCAGCTGCTATTCCACTTAGGTTTATGATTATCCACCCACACTTTGTGAGACATGATAAAGATGTAATACAAGATAAGCTGTCTAACTAAGCCACTTTAAGCACAATAAGTTCTTCAGACTACTAAGACCTTTTTAGGACAATAAGAATATAACTGTCACAAAGCAGTGGACTATCCTTCCTCCCCACTACAGAACATTGTCATTGTTATCAAAAGTGATTTCCTTTGGTCAATGGCATGTGTAAATGTGTAAAGTTACATGGTCCTAGGTAAAAATTGCTTATCCTTGGACAAAAAATGACCTCATTTGTCTGTGTTAAATATATGAGACACTAAAGGGAGCTTTGTTGTTATAAGATGTACTATACTAGGAACTTCTTAGACATACCTCAGTTGCTTGAACTGACATCCTTTTGTTTTGTCAACCAAGCAAATTAAATCTTTATAAAAAAAGAAGAAATTCATTGGAAAGGTAGTTAACATTACATGTATTCCCTGTTTTTGCGAAGAAACTATTAATTATATATGGAAATAAACTTAGGTAAGTGAAGAAATTACCTTCATGAAAAATATATAGACTCTGCTAAATCAATAATTTCTTTCAAAGGTATGATTTAGCTTATTTAAAATGAGTTACAACCCTTTTGCATGAAAAATTTATTTCAAGTTTCTTCTTTTTTTAGTGCAAAACGGTTGTAACTCAAACTTTTGCAAATAACATTTTTAAGAAACATCTTACACAATTTTGAAAATAATTCAATAAATATCTAGTGAAAGTGATTTTAGATATGCCAATATTTCTACAAAAGATCTTTTTACTTTGATTTTATTCAGTTTTTACCCTCTCCTGTAAAAAAGCTAAAAAGTGAGTTACAACCGTTTTGCACTAAGCCCGCGATATATCCTCTCATGGATTACTTTTCTCTTACTTTATGCTTTTCAAGAATTATTTAGTAATGAACATCTTTTCCTTAACCCATTCCCATAAAATCCCAATTTTTTGACACCCCTCAAAAAAAGCTATGCAAAACATTGTGGACAAGCAAGTAACAAGTATTTTCTTCAATTGCCACAGTATTTTCTACCCTAAAAGGCAAAGATTTTCTAAATTCCACCAACTTGAACTTGTTGTCTGCAACTTCTTCAATTTGGACCAGTCTGAAACTTTATTGTGTAGAAATGGGGTTAATCCTAGTTTTTACTTCTATTTCAAGAGGATATAGGGGGAGCTCATGGACAAAGGAGAAGATTCTCGGATATTGGTAATCACTTCTTCAACTAAAGGCCAGAAAACATGAAATTAAACTTAAATGGAAATATAAGAAAATTTAAAAAAAATAATTCCTTATTACACAAATCATGAATAGAAAAAATGATTTGCTTTCTTTTATAAGAGCCTTAAATCCTTGCCTGTACAATTCCTGAATTTTATACCCCTGTGATATTATACTTAGCCCATTCCCACACAATGATGATTTTTGATGCCATGTAAACATATTGCTACAAGCAAACTCTTCATTTTCAACTATGTTTTCTACCCAGATAGTTGAAAAAGTAAAAAATTTCATAAATTTCAAATTGTGTTCTGCAACTTCTTTCAATTTGGACCAGTCTAGAATTTTCTTGTGTGGTAATGGGTAAAGAAAACATTGTTGAAAAAGAAGAAATTGCTTGTAATAAGCAATTTCTTTTTTTCCACAAAATTTAATGTAATAGGATATTGTACTTAATACATAATGTAATCTAGTACCCCTTTGAATTTTGGCAAGTCTAAAATTTTGAAAAACAGCTAAGGGAAAGGACAAAATTTAAAGATATTTCCTTTTTCCTTGATGAAAATTTTGTTAGCATATCTACTGGTCAATAGTCATAATTGAATTAGGAATATTTACATGAGAGTTTATTGGCAGCCTGGTATTTTTTGTCAGAAAATATTTCTAAGAAAATAAGTAACTCATTATATATAGTTTTGACTTTAGTAACTCATTATATACAGTTTTGACTTAGGTAAATTTTTCTGATACTTCTAAAATGATATCTTCATTTTCTTAATTTTTTTTCATTGTCATTCTTTAGTGTTACATAAAGTGATTTTATTCAGCATGATAAGTGTTGAATATTAATTAACTTACCTGTGACTCTCCTTGTTATTTCTATCCATTTTCTGTCTTTCTTTCTATCTTTCTTTCCATCACCATATCCTGTGTAGAATCCAACAGCCCTAGACCATCTGCTACTCGTAGACAGTCCATTATCCCAATTTTACCACCCGTTTTTGGTATGAATTCTTTTTCTATGTCTTAATTTTTTCCATAGGATCCTTTATTTTCTTTGTTTCTTAGGACAGATTATTACACTGTATATTATTGTTTAACTGAAATTAGTATCATACATTCTATATTGTATATATTATGGAACAGTGTTTTGCCTTTGTAGCATATTTCTTTGTCCTAATCAGAAGAATTAATATCATTTAGTATGAATAAAAATTATGTACATGTACTTCCATTTTGCAATGTCCAAAGAAATTGTTTTTCAGATTATATGTTGGATGTCATTTTTATGCCCCCGCATCGATAGATCGGGAGCATATTGTTTTACCGGTGTCCGTCTGTCCGTCCGTCTGTCTGTCTGTCTGTCTGCAAAACTTAACCTGCCAACTAAACATTTTCCTATACTTCATTCCTAATTAAGTTACAATGCTAATATTTGGTATGTAGATAGGTCTCAACAAGCTGCAACTGGGGAGGGTCATTTCATCAAGGTCAAGGTCAAAATTTTAACCCTTTTCCCTAAAACGTTACTCAAAAACTTAACCTGCCAACTAAACATTTTCCTATAACTTCTTCCCTAATTAAGTTATAATGCTAATATTTGGTATGTAGATAGGTCTCAACAAGGCGCAACTGGGGAGGGTCATTTCATCAAGGTCAAGGTCAAAATTTTAACCCTTTTCCCTAAAATGTTACTCAAAAACTTAACCTGCCAACTAAACATTTTCCTATAACTTCATCCCTGATTAAGTTACAATGCTAATTTTTGGTATGTAGATAGGTCTCAATAAGGCACAACTGGGGAAGGTCATTTGATCAAGGTCAATGTCAAAAATTTAACCCTTTTCCCGAAAACAAAGAAAAAAAATCAATAAAAATCACCCATTTCTAAAGAATTCCTGTTTCGGGGGCATGGTGTTTCACAAACACATCTTTTTATTCTTTTTGTCTCTTGTGGATTGATTGATGGTTTTTGGTTTTAACACCACTTTCAACAGCATTTTAGTTATATTCTGGCAGCTGGTGCACCTAAACCAAAGTTTGTGTCATATCTCACACTAGTACAGCCAATACATTTGAATCAAGCTACCAGCTGGTCATTCCACTTAGGTGTGCTTCTAATCATTCACCATGCATTGGTAATGATTTTTGTCCAATGTCGAAAAGAATGCTGGCCCAGCTGGGATTAAGAGCACGGCACAATACCAACTGAGCCAACCAAGCTAGGCCCGTTTGTTAAAAAGGCATATGATTGAAGGGTAGCCAATACCTCGTACTTACAGCTTGAACAAGCTATAGTTATAAAGTTTGGGTCTCCCATCAATGATATAGAGCTACCTCTGTCTTGTATGTCTATGTGTACATGTGATATAGGTTGTGGTTTCAAGTTTTTGGTTCAAAACATAATTTTTTGTATTTATTCATTTATTTCAAAACAACTGGACAAAATGTTCTCTATGATGAGTGCTCCATCTGTCATTAGAAAAGTTCAAGGCCAAGTTTGAAGAATTAATTGAAGCACGAATTTGTTTGAATTTTAGTACATTCATTTATAATTTAGTTTTTAGTTTGGTCTATCAAAAACAAGCATTCTTATTATTCATAATTCCATGAACAAAATTTTGAGCACGCAGCGATTTTGTATGCTTCGACACAAAATAGTCCCATACAAAAAGGTATCAAAATTTGTAAAGCATTTGGTTTTTTCGCTCGATGCTATTAAATTATAAGAAATGAAGAGAATAATTTTTGTTTTCATGGAGGTATGAACCGAAAAACCTAATCACCCACTGTATGAATCCACTTCACATATTCATACAGTGTGATTAGTTTTTTAGGTTCATACATCCATGAAAACAAAAATTATTCTCTTCATCTCTTAAGAAACAACTTGGACATAATCAGCAAAATAATATTCATTTCAGTTGAATGATTCATGCTTTCAACCAAAAAATTGTTCAACCTGTCAAATTATACATTAACCCTTTCCTGTTTTTCAAATTTTAGACCTGTCCATATTAAAAGGATTTAGAGATAGAAATTTAAAGTGGATTAAATTTGAAAATTAACCATTCAGTGGGGTAGAAAATATTGTGCAAAAAGAAGAAATTGCTTGTTACAAGCAATTTCTTCTTTTTCCACAACATTTTCTCAAGTATTAAATCACAGGGACGTAAAAACAAGGGATTGTACAGGAAAGGGTCAAGAGTGAGAGTTGTTGTTAACCTCAAATAATTATGTATTTTTAGCTCACATGAGTTTTATATGCTTAAAGGGAACTACTCTGATTGTCTAGTATCCATCTTCCAGTGGTGTTGTGGGTACACTCTGTGAACAATTTCTTTAAACATCTTCTCAAACTGTAAGGGGAATCTTGATGAAACTTAGCAGGATTCTTCCTTGGATGAAGCTCAACCAAAGTTGTTCAAATTATTGGAAATTTATCAATAACTCTTGATGCAAAGGAAACAAAGTGGGTGAAAGTATTGAAATCATATAAGTCTTCTTTGAAACCAGAAGGCAGGGGACTTTGATATTTGGTATGTATCATCTTCTGGTGGATCTCTTTGTCATGTGGCTGGGTTTCTATTTGGGCTATGCCAAGGTACACCTTTTTTTGCATTGGAAAAAGAAGATAATTTAATTAAAATCATCAGCTCCATATCTGGAAAACCAAGAACATTTATATTTGATATATGAAATATCCTAGTGAGCATCAACAAATGTATGTGATACCCTCTTAAATCTGCATGGGCCCTCCTTGTATACATAGAAAGTAAAATTGAAGTCTTTAAGAAATCTTCTCTCAAACAAGAAAGCCTAGAGCATTGATATTTGGTTTGTAGCATCTCTTTGTAGATCTTTTACAATATTGAACTATATATCATTATATTGAAATATCAACCCTAATTGATCTGTATTTCATTGATTATTCTTTTTATAGTTTTACAGAATTTGGAATGTTCCTTTTTGCATGACAATCACAAATATAGTGAAGATGGTACCCAGTAACTATTAGTATCTTACAGATAAAAGTCCTGTTAACTTTCTATTTATTATTCTACTTGTAGAGAAACATGACAAGGAAAAGGCAGAAAAGGAAAGACAGAAGCAGATTGAGAAAGAGAATGCTGAAAGGTTAGCTCGTGAGGTAGGTACATGCTATTTATCCTACTTAATAGATTTGCAATTCCCAATTGCATGCAAACTTTCACATAATGATAACCTCTTGAGCTGCATTCAGGATGACAAAGAAAATGCAAGCACTCTGAGAGATTTTTGATGGATCTAATGTTTCTGTAACACATCAAACTGCTGAGGCTGCCAAAGCAGCATCTTAGGCTGATGAAGTCGAGGTTGGAAAAACTGTGGTCCTTTTCAAAAGGAGGAAGATGATGTAGATGTTACTTGTAACATTGTCAATACCATTGACAAGAAACTGTTAGTGTACTCTATTCAATATTTTTGTAATATTTCAGGCTGCTGAAGCTGCAAAGGCAGCAGCCCAGGCTGGTGAAGGTGAGGATGGAGAGACTGTGGATGGCTCTATGGAGAAGGAAGAAGATCATGTTGGTGTACCTCACATTATTGTTGATGTTATTGATAAACAAGTACCTGTCAGTATGAAAGTCAATGATACTGGAAAACTGCCAACAGTTGAGGAGGTAATTATAGCTATTCTGATCCATTGTAACAAGAGAAACAATGAATTTTTAAATAACATGTTGATGTAGGCATTTTCAACTTTTGAGTAATCAGTTATTTAGGAGAATTTTTAGTCAGTGATGTATATTTCTGAATTTATTTTCAAACATTCATACATGCTAACAGTTTTCCTTAGATATTAGCCCCTGTTTTATGCACTGTCCTAACAGAATCTAAATACTGTGTAATTATTTTGTTTGTTCAGGTTCTAGATGGCTTAGGTATGGGCCCTAAAGGACCCCCAATCCCTCCCCCAGCTAACTTCAGTGTTGTTCCTTACCCGGTCAAGAGACGAGCTCCACCTGTGTCAGAGTTTGGTGGTAGATACAACTTTATTGCATCATCTCCTGATGACCCGTATGTTATACTTTTGATGTATATCTTTATATTGATTTGGAAATTTCAAGCTTCATTAACTTAGATAAAGGGTTAAGTAGGTCTTTTATCCTTGGATAAAGGCAGTATCAATATTTTTTTCTTTCACCCATTTCTAACAATCTAAGTTACTCAAGGAAAGGGCTTGGAAATCATTGTAAAAGATGAAGAAATTGTTTATCATGAGTAATTTCTTCATTCTTCGTAACAAAAAGGTAGAATAGTTAATAAGCTGTAGTTAAGACATTTAAGTAGCCAAACCAACAAAAAGTTTAACAAAAATGGCGGCCAGTGTAGGATGACAAAACTCATTTCTGGTCTGAATTAATGATTTCATTGGTTGAATGATTATTTGATTGACAGCTATGATTAGTAAATTTGTATTTCCCAATTTTTCAGAAATGTTGGTGTAATAGAAACCAAAGAATCTGAGCTTGAAGAGGAAAAATCAGTGACTCCAGATAAAGGCAAAGACGATCATCCTACACCAACTAAAGGTAAAGGTGGAAAAGACAAAAAGGATGACAAGAAAGGGGACAAAGATAAGGAGAGAAAGAAGAGTGCAGAAAGGAAGACAACATCTAAAGGGTCCCGCAGAAACTCGATGGCTCCCCCATCTCCTCCCCCGGGGGTTATAATGCCAGTGTCAGATGGTGATGCTTTGAGGTGAGTTCTATTGGATAAAACATATGCTTTTCCTGCTTCCTAACAATCTGGATATTTCTTTACATCTTTTTTACAGATTGATGATTAACTGTTTATTATAGCCTTGATATATATAGTGGCCAGGAAGGATAATTTCTACAGTCATCAAAAAAATTTTCAATATTTTTTCCACTAACATTTTCTATGAAAATAATTAACTTTCTTACTTTTACAAAATTTATTTGATAATATGTGGCAATTTTTTTTAAATTCAATTTCTGACGATTAAATTTTAGGCTGGTCTAAGTTGAAAAATGATGTAGACGACACATTTTAGTTAATGAATTTTTGGATTTTCTTTACTTTTAGGGTAAAAAACTTTATGGATAATGAAAAATTACTTGTGACAAGCAATTTATTTATTTTCCACAATGTTTTCAAAGCTTTTTTTCTTGGGTGTGTCAAAAAGGGCCATTGTGTAGGAATGAATTAAGTAACGTTTATTTCTTCAATGTACTGTTAATAGGTTTGCACTGGCCCCTGAAAATCTTTGTTTTGTTTGAATGGGGTTTAACGCCACTGTTAACATTACTTTAATCATATCGTGGCAGCTGGAGCAGAAAATATTTTTTGATAAAGTATGTTCTATGGTAGAAAACATGATGAACATTTTGATTTTACTGCAAACTAAAAATAAGAGGGGGGAGGGGGGGGGGGGCTCAAGATTATATTAAGTGTCTATACAATGTGTAGACACTCCTACTAGCATTTTTATCCCTTGAACTGAACACAAAAAATTTGAAGTTTACTAGGTTTAAATGATTGTAATAAACCCTGAATTACAGTACTGCTGGTGATACTACTACTGGAGATAAAACTCAGAGGTGAGTATAGACTTGTGGCTAGTACTTCCTGTATACCATAGACTAGCCACCCTACTGTATCTTCTGTCCCTTTCACAGTTCATATCATTATTCCACGCTCGAATATATACACTGTTTGGTCTTTTACTCACTGAATTCATCACTGAAATTTTTCTTATCTCATATATTGACAACATGCCTAATCATATGAAGGTTTGAGTTAGGTGAAAATAGGATTAAAAGTAAGCAATTAATATTTAATTGAATGTTTAGAAATCAAAAATCTTTCAATTAATTTCATACATTATCAATGGTAAGAAAAATGTCAACTTCCAATCATTATTTCTGTCTGAAAATCCACAGAAGTGATACCATTAATAATTTAATTGTTAGTTTCGTCTATCAAAAACGAGCGTTCTGATTGGTCGAAAAATTTAATTCATACCTCCATGAACTAAATTTTGAGCACGCAGCCATTTTGTATGCTTCCACATAAAATAGTTCCATATAAAAAGGTATCAAAATTTGTAAAGCTTTTGTTTCTTTCACTCAATGCTATTAAATTATAAGAAATGATGAGAATATTTTTTGTTTTCATGGAGGTATGAACCGAAAAAACTAATCACACAATGTATGAATCCGCTTCGCGTATTCATACAGTGTGATTAGTTTTTTCGGTTCATACCTCCATGAAAACAAAAGATATTCTCTTCATCTCTTAATTATAAGACAAATTGCTTGATGCTTGTTTTTGTGTAGGTCTAGATAAATTCTTCACATGCAGATAAATTCGTAATAATAATGAATAATCTTCTGAATACAAAAATCATCTAAATATATTTTTGTCTATCAAGATTCAAGACTGAGCCTAAGTACTTACCCACACTAATGTATGAATCTGCTTTGTGTATTCATAGTGTCATGAAATTCGCATATTCATACATTTTGATTTGGTTTTTAGGTTCATACCTCAATGAAAACTTTTTTTTTTTCATTTCTTAAATGAATTTTGTATATATAAAGGGTTGTTTTTATGAAAGAATACATAATGTTAGAATGATTTGAACTGGAACACATGGCTCATTATTTAACTCATTCCCTTACAACCCCACTTTTTTATGCCCCTCAAGAAAAAAGCTCTGGAAAACTTTGTGGACCATGAAGAAATTGATTCTGATAGGCAATTTATTCATGGTCCACAATTTTTTCTACCTAAAAGGGCAAAGTTTTCTAAAATTTCATTACCTTGAAAATATTATCTGCAACATCTTTGAATTGGGACCGGTGTAAAATTTTGTTGTGTGGGTAAAGGGTTAGAAAGAGAGTTAAAAGTTTGTGAAGATTTAATAATATAAATTCAGGTATCTATGTTAAAGCTATTTATAAAAAAGCTAGACAATTGTATTTCATAAGCTGTATAGATTTTTCATATTGCATTCCCATGTATTCTTTATTTAGCTAGCCGCCGTCATAGCGCAGTTGGTAGCGCGTCGGACTATCAATCTAGAGGTCCCGGGTTCGATTCCCGACGGCGGCACTCATCCTTTCCGACTATTTGTCTCTCACCAATGGGTCGATAATCGTAGACTTATGTGGGATAGCAGCTGGAGGCTAGGAAAGGATGTAATGGTAGTACTGGTGTGAGAAATACCAGGATTCCATTGTTAGGTGCTCCAGCCGCCGCGATATAACTGAAAGATTGTTGAAAGCGGCGTAAAACCCCATTCAAACAAAACTTTATTTAGCTCGGCTATTTTCGGAGAAAACCGGAGGTATTGCTAAAGACTTGGTGTCGTCGTCCTTGTTGTTGTTGTTACCATCATGCGAAAACATTGACATTTTGTGATATCTCTGGTTCTACGAAAGGCATTCACTTGAAACTTGGCACACTTGTTCACTATCAAAAGAGCAGTCTATACTATCAAGGGGGATAACTCTTGATGCATTTTGTCCACTATCCAGCACCTAACAGGCGAGTGTAGGCATCTGTAGGTGGTGCTCTTGTTATCCTCATAGGTCTTTCTTAATCATGTAACTTTGTGCTTTTTGCTCTATATATAGTGTACATTCAATATCTGCTTGTCTTGATAGTATACACATAATTCATATGCAAACCTAAGTGAAATGTTTGGTTTACCTTATTGACATGAAATTCCATCAGGGCAAAACAGATAGTCTGAAAATGAAAATCATTTTTTTTTTTAAAAAATCTTTGCTTTATAATATATCAATTTCAGCAGATTTGATTGATAAAACTGAACCTTGGAGTTTGTGTCAATAGATCTTTTTTTTTTTACTGCTGTCAAAAGATCAGGTGCATTTTGTTATAGCTCTGTCTAAATTTGTCTGTCTGTGAAAACTTGATTCAAGATAAATTCTCTGTTACTTTAACACAGTAGGAGATTTGGTATGCAGGTATCCTTTGTCAAAAATCATCTGTCTATAATAACTAAAATTTAGATTTCACTTATCAGAAAAAATTATCATCTTCATGGCATGTTCTTTATGTTTACCCATTACCACCAATCCTACTTATTTACACCTCTAAAAAAAAGCTCTGAAAAAAATAGTGGAAAATGAAGAAATTGCCTGTGACAAGCAATTTCTTCATTTTCCACAATGTCTTCAACCCTAAAAGTTATGGATATTTTGAAATTCAACCACCTTAAAATTGTGAACTGCAACATCTTTGAATTTGGAACTGTCTAAGATTTTGTTGTGTTGGAATGGGTTAAGATTTTGTTATCCTTTCTTTCCTTATTTCCTGTTTACCCTGACACCCTTTCCCTCTTGTGACACACTAACAATATCCAATTTTCAATATTGTCTTTTAAACTTGCTGAAATACATTATAAAGCAAAGTAACATTTAATTTTTGAAACAAGATTTTTGAAATAGTCTCCATAGATGTGTTCCATGTGATGCTTAACAAGTCAAAACGAGGGTCAAAGGGTTGTAGGCTTATGTTTCTGTTTGTTATATTTTCTTTTTTCCTTTTTTTAATTTCAAAATTATTAAGGTTTAAGCCAAATTATAATGACCGATATTATTTGCTTGACTAGATGGATCATTGAAAGTCTTTTCCTCCCTTGTCTAAATGGCCTTGCCTCCATGGTATACAACTTTCAAACTATAATAAAGCTGAGCCTATTGAAAGCATGGCACTTACATAATTTCATACAACTGTTAATTTCTTCAGAATCTTTAGCTCGGCTGTTTTCGGAGAAACCCCGAGGTATTGCAATAGCCTTGGTGTCGTCGTTGTTTTCATCGTTGTTGTGTGAAAACTTTGCCATTTTGTGATTTCTCTGGTTCTTCTAAAGGCAGTCACTTGAAATTTGGCACACTTGTTCACTATTAAAAAAGCAACCTATACTATCAAGGGGGTTAACTCTAGATGCATTTTTTCCACTATCCAGCACCCAACAGACGAGCATAGGCACCCGTAGGCGGTGCTCTTGTTATTGTAGCTGATTGCACTTCTAATGTATAAGATGAATGTTTTGACTGCTTTAAATGTTGGTATTAAATATTTGTCAAACCTAAAATGAATTCTTTCTATATGAGTGGGAAAATGGCTAATATATCATTTTGTATTCTTAGTGTAAATGTTTTTCCTAATCTGATTTAAAAATATAAATTTCAGATTGACTATTTTCCGCTGGGTTGTGCCGGCCAATGGAGAAGTTGTGTTACGCTTACGATTCCAGTCAGAAGAACTAGGACAGTTTGACCAGACACTAAATTTTGAAATTGTTGGAACAAGACGGCGTTACCAGCTCTATTGTAGAGGAATCTGTGCCTTCCCTACAATTAGCAGAGAACCAAGGTATAAAACCATAATCTTGCTGATTTAGGCAATTGCACAAATGTGGGTATTAACCTTCGTCATGCTGAATCCAGAATATTCCTGTTTTGACAGGAGGCATAGACAAAGATCAGCCTACACATAAGTACAGTCTGATCTTGGTCTACACCTCCTGTTTGTGTCCTTTAAGCCAGAGTTGTTTAGATAATCAATTTCAAAAGAAATACTGACCCACATTAAAACCTTTCAGTGCTGTCAGTCCTTTGATTTTAATGCAATTCTATATAGGACTTTAATTCAGCATGACAAGTGTTAAGATGATAATGAATTATTTGACTTAGAGATCAGGTGGTAAACCTATAAATCTACTAAGTCCATTACCAAACAACACAATTTTAGACTAGTCCAAACGGAAAGAAGTTGGAGACAATATTTCAAGTTGTGCTACAATTGAAAACTGAGTCCCAAATAAGGTAGAAAACATAGTTAGAAAAGAAAAAAATTGCAGGATTATGTGGCAATAGGTTTAGTTTCACCATCACTAAAAAGAGTTTATGGGCAGGACAATATTTACCATGTGGGATTGTTAAGATTAAGGTTCCTCTATGCTCTAGGCATATTTGGTATGGATAATGAGAGAGAGAGAAGTAGAAACAAATAATCCAGGATCTTTGTCTTGTGCGATAATTTCAGGAATGATTGTTTTAGAAAAACTGTGTAAGCTTGCACCTTTCTTCATAATTCAACTAAAGTTAACAGATATTAATTGAAATTATGATTTGGTTATATTTCAGGATTGTATTTCAACACAGAAAAAAGAGCAAGAAGTCAGATGAGATTGTCCACAAGAAATACATTCTTACTTCAGAAATCTTTGAATTTGGACCTTTACTTGTTGGTAGAAACAGGGACAGGTTAGTTAGACCATTTCTAAATTGTAGTCATGTCTTCACAGTGGCAATGAATTGAAAAGCTGTTATTGACTTTAAAATAGAACTGCTGCTAAATTTATTCAAAAGCAACTCTAACCATTTATTGCATCCAAACAGATTCACCCATTCCCACACAGTGACACTTTTAACCCATTCCAACACAGCAAAATTTTAGACTGGTCCAAATTGAAAGAAGCTGCAGACGACAAGTTCAAGTGGATTGAATTGTGAATTTTTTCGTCTTTTTGGATAGAAAACATTGTGGATAATGAAGAAATTGCTTGATACAAGCAATTTCTTCATTATCCACGATGTTTTCCAAAGTTTTTTTCTTGAGGGGCGTAAAAAGGAGGGATTGAGTTGGAATGAGTTAAACGCCCCCTTAATATAAAATTTGCCGTCGTCATAGCGCAGTCGGAGGCTCTTTCGACTCCCAGTCAACAATTATAGGATGTCATGGTTTTGATCCCTGGCGGCAGCACACATCCTTTGTCTTTCACCAATCAATGGATAATTGTAAAGATAAGTGGGATAGCAGCTGGAGGCTCGGAAAGGATGTAATGGTAGTACTGGTGTGAGAAATACCAGGAACCCATTGTTAGGTGTTCCAGCCGCTCTGATAGGACTGAAATACTGTTAAAAGTGGTGTTAAACCTAATTAATCAATTAATCCATCAATATAAAATTTTGAAAACATTGCAGATAATGAAGAGATCGCTTATAATGAGCAATTTCTTCATTTTCCACATTTTTCCATAAAAAAAGACAACATTTTCAAGATTCTGTCAACTTATTATTGTCGTCTGCAACTTCTTTGAATTTGGAATGGTCTTGAATTTTATTTTGTGGTAATTGTTTACTGTAATAAACCATAAACTTGATTGTTTCAAAATGAAATACTGAGGATTAGATGGAACCATTTGATTTAGTATCTATACAAATATCGAAGGCCTCTGTCCAGAACATAAAAGGAGGCACAATGCTTATAGAAGCTGATCTTTCTCAATTTGTCTGTTAATGTAGGAATATTTACGGAGAAATATAAAGGTATACATTGATTACTCATGTTTTGTCTTAGGTACAAGGAGGGAAGATACCCAGAACATATGGAGACCTTGATAATAAAGAACACCTCACCATTAGATGCTGATATAAGCTTTTGTTATCTGAATGACAGTAAAGGAGAAACCTTCCTACTAGACCCTCCAACCATGATGCTGAAACCGGATGAGCAAGGGGTTAGTACTGTTGGATAATATATATACCTCTGTTGATATTTTTCCTGTCCTACATTGATAACTTCTTGACATACTTTTTGCACTGTATCTGTCTGTTCACCTGTCAGTGTTAGAAATTGCCCATTACTAGATGACAAAATTTTAGACTCATTGAAAGATGTTGCAGACAAAATTCTCCTCAATGTTTCCCATAGCTTTTTCATGTGGTAATGGGTTAACTGAAAAAAATTTAATACTACCCCATAAATGTTAAGATCGATTTCAGGTACAATCCTCAAATTTGCATGATGGAACTACTTATCAACATGCCTCTGCAGATACTAAGGTCATTACATAAGGTTAAGGCCTTCTATCAGGACCAAATTCCTGAAAAATCTGAAGCTTTGGGGAAATAAGCATTTCTCAACCACATCTTGTTTTATATATAAAGTTCTTTTTTATTATTCATTATAAACATTAAAACAAATCTCTGAAATATTTAATTGCCTATATGTGCTGTAATGGATCTTATTGTTTTAATTGTGATTGGGTTATTGAGCAGGTTTCATTTTCATTGTGATCAATTTTCAATTTATAACAATAGTAATTCCCTTGCATTAGAAATTCAAGACACATTCAGCACTATGAGTCTGACAGTCTGTCTTTCTGTTCATCTGTTAAAAACCTAACCTAAACAAATGTCCGAGTAGTTCAAGACTATTAAGGGCTCATGGCTGATAATGGGTATGTTGGTACCACACATCTTAATCCATTTCCTGTTCAATTCCTGGTTTTTACTTCTCTGTGATTTCATAGTTTAGAAAACATAGTAGAAACAGAAGAAATTGCTTGTAACAAGCAATTTCTTCTTTTTCCACAATTTTTCTACCCAACTCATTGGTTATTTTTCAAATTGAATCCATTTTCAATTTTTGTCTTCAAAACCTTTTAATTTGGTCAGGTCTAAAATTTCGTGAAACTGGAACAGGTTAAACATCTGCTGTTCAAGATTATCTACAATGAAATTATGGATTAATGGCCCCACCTTCTGAGCTCCTACAGGAAGTTTGACTTCAATATTAAACATCAATATTTTGAAAAATTAGGGCCAGTAACTTGTAACAAAAAGTAAAATTATTGGTTGGCTACGTACATGTCATGTCTACAGTTTGAATAAGATGCAGTTATGACGTTTAAGTGGTCAAACCAACAAAAATGCCTCCTAAAAATGTCACCCAATATCCGAATTCAAAGTTCAGTTCTGGTCTAATGGAATAATTTGATTGATAGATTATTTCTTTGATTGACAGTTGCAATCTGTTAGCTAGGTCTTGCCATGGTAACATTTTTAAACTCTTGCTTGGAGGGGGGGGGCACTTATTGTTCTTAAACACATCTTTTCCTTTCTTATTATCAGGAGTTGAATATCTGGGCATATCCAATGGTCCCTAACCATTATGAAGACTCTATTGTTTGTTGTATACGCGAGAACCCAGAACCGGTGGTATTTAAAGTATGCTGTGATGCCTTCAGACCAGAGCTAGACCTGGATAGAAAACAAATTCACTTTGATAAAGTCTTACTGCATAGGTAATGTTCAAAGTTATTTTCTATTAGAGCATATATTAATACTTTTTATATCATGAATTGTTCCTAAGTGGCCCTCAGTTGACATAGTGGTTACCCAAAAAAATTTCTGATCTAATTTTTGTCTACAACTTTCTTCAATTTTAGACCTATTTAAAATTGTGCTATCTAGTATTGAGTTAAGCTAAGGTGTGTAACCATTTACTACAAAAGTTTCAAGACATGCAAGCATTACTTTCATGTTGAATTACCTTTATGAAAAATTGCAAAAACTACAGCCTAGCACTGATGACAATAGAGGAGCATGAATACTTAGTTCAAAGCAAAAAAACTCTATTCAAATTATGACGCAGTATTGCTTGAGGGCCCCACCCATAAAGACCACTATTTTTATCCAATGATTTTTTTTTCAAAGTGCCTGTTAAAGGGTCACTCAAGGATCTTTACTGTGAAATCTGGTTAAAATCCAGCTTGTATTTTATGAGAAAAAGATCTTTAAAAGAAAAAAAAACAGATAGTTGTATGGTGGACAATACACCATGACAATAGTGTGCTAGCCTTCAGCTAATGCAGCTAAAGGTATTCATATAGCTCCAAGATCAAGTCATGACTCATATTTGTTTGGCTCGTCATGTCCCAGGGCGACTTTCTAGCTTAATCCCATGAAATCCCACTTTTTCCCCTTCTAAAGAAAGGGGCTTTGAACAAGCTTTTTTACATTACATCAACTAAGATTTACTGTTTTCAACTTTGAATATAGACCTGTCTATAATTTTGTGTGGGTATGGGTTATGTACTACTGATATTCTATACATTTGTGATATTTGTGACCATAGCCCACTACACATTCGATTCCAAAATATTTGAAATTTAATGATTACTGAATCTCCTGACAGGAAAGACACAAAGACAATATACCTAAGAAACAGTACACAAATCCCTGTACACTGGAAGTTAAATGGTCTAGACACACTCGGGGATGACTTTACTGTGGCTGCAGATAGTGGTATAGTGGAGCCCAAATCAGAATATGCTCTCAATGCATACTTCAGGGCAATGAAGCCAGTCAACACAACAAAGAAAATGATTAGATTGGAGGTAAAGTGATATGTATTATGTTATGCTGATTATATTATATTTCATTTCCCAGACTATATTAACCCTAGTCATGCTGATTAAAATCTTTATTGAGGTTGACATCAAAATTAAAGGACTAAAAGTACTGTAAGGCTTTGATAGTGTGTCAATATTTCTTTTGACAATTGATTTCATAAATAATTTTGGCTTGAAAGGGACAAACAGGTGGTGTGTACAAAGATCAGACTGCATATATGTATAGTCTGATCTTTGCATACACCTCCTGCCAAAACAGTAAATTCCAGTTTAAGCATGACATGGGGCTAAGAAAAAGTTTCTTGGCTTAAATGAATTTTGCCTGAGCAGTTGAAGGTTGATAATATGTTAATTTAGGATAATGAAGTGAAATTTACTCTGCAGCTACTTGAATAAAAGAAAGTTGATACTGATATATCTATTGACATGTACATATCAGTTTGGTGACCAAAACTTGTAACTACATATATAATCCATAACCACACATCCTGTGATCACACAATTTCTCTACCCTATTTGGCTCTTAATTTGTAATTCACAAGGGCTTCATTCAGTTACCAAAGAGTAATAATGTCTTGCGTTCTCTTGAATTATTTTACTTGGATAATGCTAGGCTTATGTATTAGGACTAACTATGACATCAGATTAGATGGTTCTTCTAAGAATCCAGGAATAGATTTCATCTCTAGTGATAAATAGTCATTTAACCCATTACCAGACGATAAAATTAATGACTGGTCCAAATTCAAAGAAGTTGCGAATGATAAGTACATGTTGATAGAATTTCAAAAATCTCTGACATTCAGGATATAAGATAACATGGAAAATGCAGAAATTGCTTGTAACTAGCAATTTCTTAATTTTCCACATTGTTTTCCAAAATCATTTTCTAGAGGAGCAAAAAAGGCGGGATTGTATTGTAATGGATTGACTGTAATAGTTCATCAAGTATGGGTATTAAAAATTCCTTTTTACATATAGATATCTGATGCAGAGGAGACTATGGGTGTAATCAGAACAGAAGCTATCCAAGTGATTGCTGAAGCCTATGATGTGGCTGTGGACATTGCTTTCCCTAAAGGTAGGGGAGTAGTTTATAGTTCATAATGGGAAAACTGAAAAATATCATAACTGTTATACTGACTGTTAATTAAACAATTAGACAATACAGCTAATAAATAAGTGATTGCCTTAAAGACCAAGTGACTTAGTGATAAACATGCTTGATTTGTGATCAGAAGGTTGCAGGTTAGACCCCCAACTGTCACCTAGATGTGTTCATGGGTAATACGTTTAACAGCCTGCTCAGTCTAGCGAGCTGTATAAAATGGTAGCAATGGGTTTAAGATTCTATCTCTATCTTGTTGGTTTGGCAATTTCATTGTTAATACCATAGCTTATTCAAAGTTTAGTTGCAATATTCAGGCCTTAACCCTTTCCCGTTTTTCAAAATTTTAGACCTGTCCAAATTCAAAGGCTTTGCAGACGAAAATCTAAAGTGGATTTAATTTGAAAAATAACTATTCAGTAAGGTTGAAAATATTGTGGAAAAAGAAGAAATTGCTTGTTAGAAGCAATTTCTTCTTTTCCCACAATATTTTCTCAAGTATAAAATCATAAGGACGTAAAAACAAGTGATTGTACAGGAAAGGGTTAAACCAACAGTTTGCTTTTTGTTCTATGTTCCTTAACTCTTTCCTGTTCAAACCCGGGATTCTACGTTGTCACGATTTTTTACTTGAGAAAATATTGTTGAAAAAGAAGAAATTGCTTGTGACAAGCAAGTTCTCCTTTTTCCACAATATTTTTTACCACATATGATGGTTTCATTTCAAATTACATCCAATTTTCATTGTTGTCTGCAAACTCTTTTAATTAGGACCAGTCTAAGATATCAAAAAATGGGAAAAGGTGAAGATAACATATGCAAACTTCTTTGGTAAAATATTTCAAAGTACAATGTCAGAGGTAAGAATGTACCTAATGCTCCTGGAGTTGATGAAATTTCAATTTGGCCTATAGCAAGGAACATTGAAGACTTATTCATGTTCTGGTTTGGAACTCCTTTGGAACTTATGGAAAGCTTCTTCAAGTGACCAGGGGTTGAATTTAAAGGATAGCAGGTTTTATTGTAGGGTTGTCTGTGATAGCAATCAAAATTGACTCTGTTCCACATAGGAAAATTTAGACTGGTTCAATTTAAATAATTTGAAGACCACAATTTTAAGATAATGAAATTCTGAAAATCTTTATCTTTTAGGTTGAAACATTGTGGATACTGAAGAAATTGCTTGTAACAAGCAATTTCATTATCATTCACCATGTTTTCCAGAGATTTTTTGAGGGGCAAAAAAGTGTGATTGTGTAGGGGTCAATTACATGAGCTGCAATATCTGAGAGCATAAAACAGAATATTAGTTATTTGCATAATTACTTGCACTATCAGTATGAATTCCCAACTTTAATGAGTATAAAGTATCTGTACAGTGTAGACCTATTTCAGACCAAACTGTATCCTATGGGGAAGATGGTATTGAAGGTATATGTACATGTTGTTATCACAAATCAAGATTGATATTGTCATGTCAACACTGGTCTGTCTCACAGGAATGGTGTTCATGTTTTGAAAATAGATGATATTTGATATTTTCCAGCATGCTTTAGAGTAATTTGATACCCCAGCAATATTCAAATAATAACAGTCTTGTGATTAAAGTAGAAATTTTCTCAAAGAAGTATTGATCTTTTTATTTTTTCACAAAACCATTACCAGATAACAAAATCTATAATAAAATCTAAATAGAGGAGCCTATCAAATCTATAACAATCTAGACTGGTCCATATTCAAAGAAGTTTCATATGACCGTTTATAGTTGATGAAATTTTAAAGATATTTCCCTTTTAAGGTAGAAAACATTGTGGATAATGAAGACATTGCTTGTCATAAGTAATTTCTTTATTTTCCTTATTTTTTCCAAAGTACTTTTTCCAGAGGGACTTAAAAAGGGCGTCTGTTGGAATGGGTTTTACAAGATGAAAGCTAATAGCATTTATTCATACATTGATAGCTGCAATGAACATTTCATCAATGTCATTTGATATGCCCAGAGAAAAATGTATGGCTTTATAAATAAAAGTATTGTAGAAGCAGAGATTCTTCATCAATTTGGTTGAAATTGCTTAGATAGTTGGAAGGAATTTTGGTATTTGATTAAAGATAAATAAGATCTATCATGAGATTTCTTTGAGACATGCTGATCTTAACTTGGATTTGAGTTCAACACAAAGAATCTATTACAATATTTTCTTTGAGACAAGCTTATGTCAACCACATGTAGTTGAAAATAACTATTTTTCAACACATTTCTCTTATGGATAATGGTTATTTCCCTCAACCCATTACCACACAGCAAAATTTTAGACTGGTCCAAATTGAAAGGAGTTGCAGATGACAGTTTAATCTTCATGAAATTTTAGATTTTTCAACTTTCTGGATAGAAAACATTGTGTAAAATGAAGAAATTGCTTGTTACAAGCAATTTCTTCATTTTTTGCAATGTTTTCCCAATTGTTTCTCTCCAGGGGTGTCCAAAAGCGCCACTATGTGGCATTGGGTTAAAAAAATCTAACAATTCTAAGAACAATATAATACTGCAGTAGGGTGTGCTGACATGATGTCATTATGACTTCAGATAAAGAGCAATTCTATACATGTACAAGACAAGTAAATTTATGGTGACTGGTGTGGGAAACAAGGGTACCCATTATGGTAAATGATGAAAACTTCTATTCAAAAGAAGTCTGTAATTTGGTACAGTATATTTCACAGTCAATCCTTTCAAATTCCAGGTACAGATGGTGGTTTAGATTTTGGAACCATCAAAGTTATGGATGAAGTCAAACAGACATGTACTCTGAAAAATAAAGGAAAATATGAAATTGACTTTAAGTAAGTACAATAATTCTGGTTATTATTATATACAGTCTTGCCCACATGTATAAAAAAAATTGCATCTCTGCAACAGTAGTTTCAACATTTCACTTTAACCCATTACCACACAGCAAAATTTAGACAGGTCGAAATTCAAAGAAGTTGCAGTCGATAATTCCAAGGTGGAAGAATTTTAAATATATTTGTCTTTATGTGTTGAAAACAAGGTTAAAAAGGAAGAAATTGCTTGTAACAAGCAATTTCTTCATTTTCAACCTTGTTTTCCATAAGTCTTTTGTTAAGGAGCATAAAAAAACAGAATTGTGTGGGTATGAGTTAAATGAGGTAATGAACTATTACCCTACCCCAGGTATTGTTATTGTTGTGGTTGCTGTGCAAAAGCATTTAACATTTTGTATTTTCTTAGGTATTACTGAAGGCATTCTTTCGAAACTTTGTATGTGTCTTCACTATCAAAAGAGCAACCTATTCTTAGAAAGGAGGTATCTCTAGATGTATCTTTGTGCAAATTATAACCCTTTTACTGGCTTTGATATTTTTTTCATCCTCAATCAAGCACCGAACAGCAAATGGGTACCTGTAGTACATATACATTGCAAACGAAAAGTTTTCTCAGCTTATTTTTTTAAACCTTTTCAGTTTCCTGTTTGAGAATGTGGACCCAGCTAACCCAAATGTGACCAACCTATTTTCTGTGATCCCCTCAAAAGGGACCCTGGCCCCTCAAGACAGACAGACAGCTGTACAGGTGATTTTCAAGTCCACCAAGGAAGTGACTGTTAAAGACGTCCCCATACTGAAATGTCAGGTGATAGAGCCTAATATAGCAGAGGGAGGAGAACTGATTGCCAGTATTCCTGTCAAAGTGTCCGTTAAAGCTGTCTTCAACAAGTTAGTATATCCATACCCTATACAGCATTTAATTCATTACCAGATGACAAAATTGACAGATATGAGGCCAGACCCTCTGACATCCAACAGGAAGTTTGATTTAGACATTAAACAGCCTTATTTTGCAAAATTTCATGGTCAGTAACATGTAACGAAAAATTAGAATTGTTTGTTTGTGACCTAAATTTTGTAACCACATCTTTATTAAGCTATATAAGTTATAGTCATGTAATAAAAAAGTAAAGTTGGTGTTTGTGTAAAAAAGCTGTAGTTACAATGTTTAATTTGCAAAACCAAAAAAATTGCTTCACATTAATGTCAACCAATGTCAGAGTTCAAAGTTCACTTCTTGTCTAAATGTATGATTTGATTGGTCGGTTAATTTTTAGCTCGGCTGTTTTTGGAGAAAACCCGAGGTATTGCGATAGCCTTGGTGTCGTCGACGTTGTTGTTGTTGTCATCATGCAAAAACCTGGACATTTTGTGATATCTCTGGTTCTACTGAAGGCATTCACTTGAAACTTAGCACATGTTCACTATCAAAAGTGGAACCTATACTATCAAGGGGAATAACTCTAGATGCATTTTGTGCGAATTATGCCCCTTTTTTGACAGCCGAGCATAGGTACCCGTAGGCCATGCTCTTGTTTTATTTACACATGTATGATTTCCTGTATTTATTTTTATAATAGCTTGGCCTTTTCTACTTTGATATACATGTAGTTGGTGTAGTATACTCATTGAAAAAAGGGAAAAAAATTATCATATTTTGTTGCAAGAATATAAATATAAGAATAGATGAAGAGATAATGTGAATGCAAGTCTAACCTGGGATTCCTACATGGCTCAGTGGTTATGGTGGCTGACTTGTAGTCTAAAAGAAGTCAAGAATTGCCTGTTTGAATCTCGGCCTCTCCACATGGTCAGTTTTTGACACTAACTTTTTAGGCAGGAAACCAAGGGGAAAACCTGTTTAGAAATTTGGGAGTTCTTTCTGAATAAGGAGTCCCTGAAAGTTGAATGATTTGGGAGTATGATAAACAAGCAAATTTAACTAGTGTATTAAAACGCCAAATTACTGCTATAAAGGGGAAAAAGAACAATAATTGTGATTGTATAGTGAAAAACAGTTAGGTATGGCTTAGCATAAATCCTAAAAATGGTTATTCCTGTTGCCACTTCTAACTCCGAATGTCTGAATTTCTAAAAAAATGGAAATTCCAAGTTATTATTATGGCTGTGAAAACAGACTTAAATACTGCACATTTACATGCTTACAATGAATTCATTGTCCACGTTGATTAAGAAACTCTTGAGTGGTTTGCAGTCATTGGTTTGATCTAAAATGATGTCAATGGATGTCGAAAAAATCAAGATTCCCAAATAAACGCCTAGAAACTAGATCTAGAAGACCCTGGCCAATTTTTTTTGAGTGCTCTTGATCCGGGGACACTATTGGAGTCAATCGCTGATGGTTATTGTGACCTTTCAGGTACAAGATATCCCCTATGAGTGACATCAACTTTGGATCATTATTGGTGAACAGTAAAAAGGCTCGTACATTCACCATTGAAAACAAAGGAGAATTTGACTTCAAATATCAGATATCTAAAATGGTGAAGGAACCAGCACAACAAACTGGTGGACGCGCTACAAGACCGTAAGTCTCTTTTTATTGTAGGATTTTTTGTCATTAACCCCACACTTCCCCTTCAATAAATTAATGAACGGTGTTAGGTTGCATATTTAACATTTGATTCCTTAATGTTTTGTTATAATATTCATTCGTTCTTAGATCTGACAGGTCAGATCTTAATCAGTTCATATTATTCACTTAGTGTCTTGAAATGAACGATTTTGGTGATTCTTTTAGCTAAATTTCCCTGCTTAATTTACAATGGTAGTCTTACTCTTGTCAAAAAAATTAACTGATATTACTTGAAAAATTTTGGAAATGCTGCTCAAGAAATTTCATACTTTACTAGAAAGTTTCTGTGTTGTATAGAAAGAAAAATTATACAGATGAATATCTCATTTACTAACTTATCTTGTCTCAAAAAATTATATGGATGATTATCACATTTACTAACTTAACTTGTCTCTGACTTAAATACAGATGGGAGTAGTCATTATTTTAAATGGAAAATAAAGCTTTTATCTTAACCCTTGTCATGCTAAACCTGGAATATTCCGGTTTTGGCAGGAGGTGTAGACTAAGATCAGACTGCACTTATGTGCAGGCTGATCTTAGTCTAGACCTCCTGCTTGCACTTTTCCGGCCAGAGTTGTTCATGAAGTTGATTTCTAAAAAAAATATTAATTTTTGAACAATCAGTTCTATCAGTGCTTTCAGCCCTTTGATTTGACAGCAATTAAGTAAGGTAATTTATACAGCATGACAAGGGTTAATCTATTACCAGGTCGCAAAATTTTAGACTGGTCCGAAAAAAAGGGGTTGCAGACGAAAATTTAAAGGTCATGAAATCTTAGATTTTTTCAACTTTCTTGGAGGAAAACATTGTGCAAAATGAAGAAATTGCTTGTTACAAGTAAAACCTGGAAATCATTTAAATCTCTTAGCTCCCATTCATGTTAAGTCAAGGCTTCATTTCTTAACCCATTCCCATACAATCCTGCTTTTTGTTCCCCTTCAAGAAAACAGCTTTGGAAAACATTGTGGAAAAGAAAAAAAAATTGCTTGTTACAAGCAGTTTTTTCATTATCCACAATGTTTTGAACCCCGGAAGCCACAAAATGAAAATATTCCATCAACTATAAATTTCTTGTCTGCATCTGTTTTGAAATTGGACCAGTCTAAAAATTTGTCATGTGGGAATTGGTTAAGTCAGGAATTCATTCTTTAATATCACTATACTAACTGGCATCACTTTTGAACTAACTATAATCAGAGAAGCTACTTTCACTTTGTTGCTTTTACAGGTCCTTCTCTAAATCACCCACAAAGTCACCCAATAAATTAGGGTAATATACTACATTCATCAGTCACTTTAGTATAGCATGATCATCACTGAGTATTGAAAGTTGTCATTTGAATTTCATTTATAGTATTTGTATTTAGCCCCATTCCCACATAATTCCACCTTTCAGCAACCATCAAGAAAACACTAAGGGAAACAATCAGTGCATTCATAACAAGCAAATTTTTATTTCCCACAATGTTTTCTACCATAAAAATCAAAGATTTCACAATTCTATCAACTTTAAATCGTTGTCGGCAACTTCTTTCAATTGGTCCAGTCTAAAATTTTATCATCTACTAATTGTTTAATATTGAATTCATTCAAAGTAAAAATATTGTACAATATTATGCTAACAAGAGATTGAATTGAGTTGATGATTTTAATGTCAGTCGACATCCAAAATGAAGTAGCCTTACATCAACCAAACTGCAACAGCAAGACTTTGTTTACTAATCAATGTTACATTTATTTGAAGTAAAATTTATGTTGTTATTTACTGTTTTTGTTTCTGTGAGAATGTATGTTTTTCCATTTCTATCTATCCTTTCTTCTTTCTTTCATCCATATGTTTTCCTTTTGTGTCTCCCTATAGCGAAGCAATATTCCCAACTGAATTATCCAAGTTGCAACAATTTGAACCAAGTAAACTAAAAATGGCTCAGAGTAAACTCAAAATGTAAGTGTTGTCCCCATGTACAATTTATTATCATGTATATTGGACCTGCCATGCCTAATGGGACCATGTTTCAGTACTGAGCTATAAATACAGAGAGATTTTGATTTCTAAGATGAAAACATGAACAGAGCCTGTTGCTTGACTTTATCAGCAATTTACCCCATTACCACACAATGATGCTTTCTGACTCAATGCAGACATACAATCATCTACAACTTCTTCCACTTTGGATCAGTCCAAAATGGCATTGTCTGGTAATGGGTTAATGTGCATGTAAAGTTAACCCTTGTCATGCTGAACCAGGAATATTCCGGTTTTGGCAGGAGGTGTAGACTAAGATCAGCCTGCACATAAGTGCAGTCTGATCTTGGTCTACACCTCCTGTTTGTACTTTTCCTGCAAGAGTTGTTTATGGAATTAATTTTCAAAATAAATATAGATGACTGAACAAAAGTACTACCAGTGCTTTCAGCCCTTTGATTTTAATGCAATTCAGAAATGGATTTTATACATCAAGACAAGGGCTTAGACACTAAGCAGCCTGAACATCTACAGACTGTGTGTAGAACATGCACTGTTTGAGTGAAGTCTCTTATTAAACTAAGCGGCACATATCCTATCCCACATTTGTCTCTCACCAATGGGTGGATAATCAAAAACCTATGTGGGATAGCACCTGGAGGCTATGAAAGGACGTAGTGGTAGTACTGGTGTGAGAAATACAAGGAATCAATTGTTAGGTGCTCCAGCCGCCGCGATATGACTGAAATACTGTTCAAAGAGGCATGAAACCCCATTTATTCAATTAATCAATCTGATTAAACTGTACAGATGCACAGGCTGATCTGAGTCTTTACTCTGTGCACATATGAAATAGTTTGAAATTTCAGGCACAGCCGCAAACAAGCTCTCTTTTAACCCATTCCAGCACAAGCCCTCCTTTTTACGCCCCTCAAGAAAAAAGCTTTGGAAAACATAGTGGAAAATGAAGAAATTGCTTGGATCAAGCAATTTCTTCATTATACACAATGGTTTCTATCCCAAAACAAAGAAAAACATGAAATTCTATCAACCTGAAATTGTCGTCTACAGCTTCTTTCAATTTGGACCAGTCTAAAATTTTGCTGGTTGGAATGGGTTAACCCATGTCATGCTGTTTTAAAATCAAGGGGCTGAAAGCACTAGAAGCACTAGTTATGGGTCATTATTTCTTTTGAAATTAATTCCTTAACAACTATGGCTTGAGAAGGAAAAACAGGTGGTGTGGGTTAGGAGCAGTCTGTTGATATGTGCAGGCTGATATTAATATTATAACTCCTGCCCTAACAGGAATATTCCAGGTTTAGCATGACAAGGGTTAATGCTCCATCATTACTGGAACATCACAGACCACTTTCATGTATTTCTACATATATTTTTTATGCCCAGACATCGAAAGATCCGGGGCATATTGTTTTACCGTTGCCCGTCGGTCTGTCCGTCATCGGTCTGTCTGTCTGCAAAACTTAACCAAAAAACTTAACATTGCCAATTACTACTAGCCTATTCAAGATACAATGCTCATATATGGCATGATGATACATCTTCATAATATGCATCTCCTCATGTCAAGGTCATGTGATAAGGACAAGGTCACATACCAAGGGCAAATGCTAAAAAAAAAACTCATGTACAGCGGGGGCATTGTGTTTCACTAACACATCTTGTTTTCATTTGGAGATATATGTTTGTACATTAAAACCCAATTCTTTCTTAGCCCAATTATCAAATGAGCATCCAAAATGATAGACGTTAATGATAGAATGTTAATGAAAAATAACGTCTTTAGATTGTTATTAATCCCCTTCATTACTTTTTTATGGCCCTGTGTTCATATTTTTGTCACTTTGAGTGTTTTCCTATTTTTCTACATAGAACTTATAAAATTAGCCATTACTTTTGAGTGTTGGGTAATAGGAATTTCATAATTCATGTACTTCATCTTTCTGTGTGCGCCAGTGTCAAAGTCATCTTTCATGGTCAAGGTCAGATATCTAGGTCACATTCAAAATACTGACTGTTGCTGGTACATTTGTGATTAACAAACACTTATTTGTTATCACATGTACTAGTAATATTGGGTTGCAAGTGCCTAGTTATTTTGGGGAAAAGGTGCCTTATTCCTACAAATGTATTGACAGGGTATAAAATAATTTTCATTGAAGCGCTGTAGTTGATTTGTGACACCTCTACCCTTCTAGTGGATCACATGTTCTTTTATTTTGTACAAAAAAATGAAGCCCATATAAAATCTGATAATAGCCTTAAATACTGGCCAATGCAAATTTATTCTTAGATCCTAGAAGAATGGTTTTCCTGTTCTCTGCTTGAATACTAAACCAATTATTGGACAATAAAATTTCTACTAATCCAAATTGAAAGAGGATACAAGTGACAATTCAAAGTGTCTATGATTTGAACATTAAGTGTCATCTTGAGTAAAAAGCATTGTCACAATAGAAGAAACTGTCTGCATTATATAATTTCTCCATTTGTTATGATATTATTTTCCTTTTTTTGTCAGAATGTCAAAATGCATGATTTGTGGGAATGGTTTGAGTCACCACTGCAGACAAGAATTAAAATTGATAGAAAAAAATTGTCAATTTTCAGAGTCTGTGTACTCCATTTAAAAAGTGCCCCAAAACTTATCTTTTCAATTACTTAGAGCCTATTTAAGAAACATCGCTTATATTTGGTATGGGTATAGCTCATCTCTTAATAGCAAGATTAAGGTCATTTGCAAAGGTCATTGTTAAACTTCTGAGAAATTTGATGTTTTGGATCTTATTGCATCGAAACACATCTTGTTTTCAAATATAATGATGAATAACTTGATAAAAAGCTGATTTCTTTTTCTATGTGTATATTTTGTGTTTTAATTATTTATCTTGTTTTGCTGCCTTCTTGTATAAACAAAATATATCTTTGACTTTATTCAACTTTTTTTATTAAGTGCATTTCATGCCTTGTGAGATTTTACACTAGACTCTAGTTGTTTATTGTTCAAATGCTGTAAGATATCTAGCAAACCATTTTCAAATTATGACTAACAACCCATTGCCTAAGGAAAAATTCCAGGTTTGAAACAATGAATGGTTTATTTTCTTTTTGTCTGCTCCAAGACCTTGACTCAAGTGAAGAATCTGTCGTTTTGTTTTCAGAGCTGGACTTATATATTACATTATGAATTCCAAAACCACCAATTTGATTGTTTCAGACATAAAGTGTTGTCAAAGCGCAGACTGATTGTCTTAACCCATTAACAAATAGTGAAATTTAAGACTGGACCAAATTAAAAACAGTTGCAGACAACAATTTCAAGTTAATGAAATTTTAGATATCTTTAGCTTTCTGGAGATATAACATTGTGTAAAATGAAGAAATTGCTTGTTACAAGCAATTTCTTCATTTTACACAATGTTTCCCCAATTGTTTTTCTTGAGGGGCGTCAGAAAGCGTCACTATGTGTGAATGAGTTAATTTTGAATTTCTCTGAAAACTTGAATTAGTTGTTGGACTCAATGGTAATATAATTCACTACACAATAACCAACCTCTTATATCACAATGGTGTTGATTAACATTCACCTTTAGTAGTTTTTTCTATATGACATCTTTACCATATTATCCCTGTAGGCCGGTAAAGGGAGATAAACGCACCAAATCCAGAGATGGATCAAGTTCAGGAAGATCTGTTGCTAAACCAAGAAAAGCAGAATCTACGAGGTTTGTATTCTGCACATGTTTAATGTTCTTCTTGTTCAACTAGGTTCAGAGATGGCATGTTCTCAAAGTGACCAGCCAGTTTAATTTACAAGTCTTTAATTATAAAATACATAACATGGGCTCTTACTAGTGGAGACATATGTCCCTGCCCTCAGAGTTCTTTCATGAAATTACAGACAAAAAGCTGATTGTAGGTTGGTTGTTGAATAAAATCCGAGAATTAGGTATATCTTCAAAACAACCACCTCAACAAATTTAATACCTTTAGAATAAAGCCTTCTAGAATGCACTTGAAATGCAAATGAGTTAATACCTGACGTTCAAGAAATGATGTCATTTTAAGGGGGGGGGGGATATGAATCTGTAAAGCATACTTTATGCTTAAGGTGATTGATCAAAGAAATTTTAAGAAAGTGTAGTCCATTAATTTACAAGATAGGAAAAATTAAAGTGAAGTTCTAAAATACCTTTATGTAAATCAAAATTTAATTGTACCTTTTATAAATCTCTTTATAAATTTTCATTTTTCAATATTTAATGAAAACCATTTCCTACAAGTTTTCCATTATTTAGTTTGATGAAAACTTAATCTAAGAACTTAATGGTTTTCATCAAACATTAATTCATATCAGCTTGGCTGAATTCTGATTTAAGTTTAAAGTTATAAACATGCCTGCAATGATCCTGTTGGACAAATACATGTAGATTGTTCCTAATTTGTAGACTGCCAACTTAATATTGTCCTTGTTGTAACAGAAGGAATGGGTGTTGAAATGTTATAATACTAGTGAACTGATCTTTTGAATTATACTCAGTCAAGTGTTTGGGAAATCACACTAATTTGTTAGGAGTGATCTTCTTGAAATTTTGTAACATCAAATATGTATGTGAGTCAAGAAGATAATCAATTAATCTGGATGCAAATATGGAGATTTCTGCTTGGGTTTAAATAAAATCATTTGAGAATTAATAGCAGTCAGTGTGAACAGGGCGTAATTAAAAATACAAGGAGTCTTCATTTGATGGGGTCAATTTGGGTTAAGGGAATAATATTGATAGCATGATGGAGCAGATTGTCCCTTGTCATGCTTAATATTTATCCTTTCTTCACAAAATTTTAATTTTTTGTCAAATTTTGATCTTCTTTGTGTACAAATATTTCCTATATCCTAAAAGAACAAGCAGGCTGATCTTAGTCTATGCACTTGCCACAACTATTGTCACGACAGGAATATTCTGGCATCAGCATGAAAAGGGTTAATACTGGTTCTAATGGTATTTCATCTAATTTTAACCCTTTGACAAAATCAATTGATAAGGAAATGCTGTTGTTTTTTGTCTTTTACTACTATTTAAACTTTACCACTGAACAAAAGTCACAATATTATAATGAAGATTATTTTTCATTCATATTATTTACAATTTTGAAGTATTAATGATATTTCGTAGCTGATGTGTTGTATTTGGCCATTTAATCACCTGAAAAGATTTTCCCAACCCTTGTTAGGCTCAACCCTGAATATTCCTGTCCTGGCAGGTGGTGTAGGCAAAGATCAGCCTGCACTAAAGTAAAGTCTGATCTTAGTGCCCTTTTGGCCAGAATGTTTTTGTAAATTTTGTTTTCAAAAGAAATATTGACCCACAATTAATGCTTTTTGTATTATGATTTCATTTCAATTCTAAAGAAGGAATTATTCAACATGACAAAGGTTAAATGTTACATTTAATATGGTTTATTAGCTTGTATCAAATGATGTGTACCTATTTTACCTAAGGCTAAAACTTCTCATTTATATATATCTAGTCAGCATGAAATTGCCAAAAGGTATTAATTATCAAAACTTACTAGTTTATCAACAAGGCTTTTTTTCTCTTTATTAACACAAATGAAATTTTATTTCAAACCAAATGTTTATTTATTCAGTTAATTTTAAGGTTTATGGCACCTATTGCACTTGTCAAAAAATTTGAACAAGCATTACACCAGTCAGTGGAAATGAATCACATGGAGTGAAATCTTATTTCTGTGTAACTATTTAATTTCATCAATAGTCACTTGTCATTAGTTTCAATTAAAAACTGCAGTTCAATCTAAATGAAGGTTAAAATTGTATACATTCGATCATTGAGATAAAGACATCATTGAATAGATACATTTTTCATAAGTTCTTTTAGAGATTGCCTTATTGAACTAAAATCAGTACAGAAAGGAATGATGTCTTAATGAATAACATTTTTTTAACCCTTTGCTGTTTTTTTTCCAAATTTTTTTTAAGTTAGTTGTATTCAAAGAAGTAGCAGACATCATTGTAAAGTTAGTACATGTACTATTAAAAAGTTGCAATCCTATATGAAAGAAAATATTGTTGAACAAGATGAAATTGCTTGTTACAAGAAATTTCTCCTTTTTCTACAATGTTTTCTCAATTATAATATCATATGGATGTAAAAATAAGGGATTGTGTGTGAAAAGATTAATTTCCTTTTGATTTGACTTTATTTTCATTTTTTATAACTTATTGTATGTATGCAATAACTCAATACTGATCATTTTATTACATGATTTGAATAGAAATATAGATATTTTTTCTGCCTTTCTTTACTAATTTTGCACTCTTGCTAACAGCTTTGGTATTTGCACTCACAATTTACAAGAATGTTTTGATAGCTGTGTTTCATTATTATTGAAATATGTGGAATTACACACATCTTTCAACGTTATAACAGTTGTAGAATTCTTGTCTTTTTAGACTTGAATTTTTTTGAGATTACATAAAAGTCCTATCCAAAGATACATTAATTTAACCCTTTCTCTTTTTGGAAATTTTAGACTGGTCCAAATTCAAGGAGGTTGCAGATGACAATGACATCTGGATGCTATTTGAAATGAACCCATCCTATGTGGTAGGAAATATTGTGGAAAAAGGAGAAATTGCTTGTTACAAGCAATTTTTTCTTTTTCCACAATGTTTTCTCAAGTATAAAATCACAGGAACGTAAAATCCTGTATATGAACGGGAAAGGGTTAAGGGAATGAGCATTCCTTGCTGCAGGATTTTTCTGTTGGTCCTTTGTGATTGTCAGTTTCACTTTTTCAATGTCCTGTTTGTCCACAATTGATTTTTATCCCCCTCCCCCACAAAAAAATTTGTTTGCAGAATACATAGTAGTCATCTTGTTGGTCTATATGTTGGATTGTTTGTCCATCTATCGGTTTGTAGCTTTTTCCTTGACCCCCCAATTTATCAGGAGCTACTGCATGGATTTGATTCAAACTTTACAGATAAGCTTTGTATCAAGCAAAGATAAAAGTCAGTTTGTTGGTCTGTTGTCTCTAACTAATGGATGGATAATCGTAAACCTAAGTGGAATAACAGCTGGAGGCTAGGAAAGGATGTTATGGTGTTACTGGTGCAAGATATACCAGGAATCCATTATTAGGTGCTCCAGCTGCTGAGATATGACTAAATAATTTTTGAAAGTGGCGTTAAACCCCATTCAAACAAACAAACTACTGCATGGATTTGATTTGAAACTTTACAGATAGGCTCGGTATCAAGCAAAGATGTGTATATTGTAATTTGGTTGTGTTCTGATTAATATGGACAGTGTTATGGCCCTTTCCATTCATTTTTTTTCATCTATTGAATCTATTTGTCTCATATTTCACATGAGCACTCTGTTAACTAAAAAATCTACATGTTCCCTTTGGTTGCAGTCCATTGACCATTCTTTGATGATTGCCTTTGTTGAAAAAGGGCTCTGTTCCAGTAACAAAATGGTGATAGGAACCATTGGGGATGGGGAGATAATAGTTGCATTCAGTGATAGTCAAGTTTTCATTTGCAGTAACTTTATGACAGAAGGAGATAGGAATTTGATTTTTCTAAAAAACATTCCTTGTTAAATAAACTTTCTTTTGGTAATAAGTTCAAGGTCAACTTTCATGGTCAGCTTTATGAAAATAAGCTGTTGGTGCATTTATGTTGAACAAACCCATCTTGTTTAGTCTGAGATCAAGTTTGGGTAAAAATTGTAACTTCTTAATCCACACAAACAAAATAGAATTTAATCTTTGTCAAACCTGCTTGCTGTAACAAGACATACTTGTTAAAATGACCGATGAGCATTTGTTAGTCTCAGATTTGTCCAGACCAAATGTCTAATTGTGGATGTAATCCTAAATTGTTCTACAAAACCTCTACATCATATATATTAGATAAAGTATTTGAAATATTGTCATGATGTTGAAGATCATGGTGGCACTTAAATGTTCAGACTTAAACTCCTTCATGAGTATAATGCCTTTAAAAAACATTAATATAGGTCTGATGGAAAGGTCATGCTAGACAGTCAATATTTGTCAACACAAGTTGTCCTTGGATAGCTGTACTAACTTATGAAAATTTTTAGTTGCCTTTATGACTGCTTTAAAGAATACCTGTATATAGCATTAAATTGTAAATTAGACACAGCCTCAAAACCATTAAAAAACTAGAATATTATTGCTATTAACGCTCCTTGTATAAAGATGATGTATTACAGAATTTAAATCGGTGACTTAGTGCAAAAACATCATAAGTGTCTATACAATGTATAGACACTTGTTACTTTTACACTTAACAAACGATAAATTTATTGGCAAGCAGATGAAGAAAGACTTTCATTAATAACTTGATTTATAATAGGATTCAGTTGACTTACAATTCTTGAAGAATGAAAAATTGGAGAGTAGATGTATCTGCATTTTATTTACCTGAAAAGTTTCAAAGGCTTATTGTAAAGTGTTTAACCCATTACCAGACAACAAAATTCTAGGCTTGTCCAAATTCAAAGAATTTACAGACAACAATTTCTATTTGATGGAATTTTAAAATTATTTTGTCTTAGGGTTAGTGGGAAATGAAGAAATTGCTTATGCAAGCATTTTCTTCATTTTTTGCAATGCTTTCCCAATCTATTTACTTGAGGGGCGATTATGTGGTAATGGGTTTAATGCACAAGAATTTATGTCTAAAAAATTATTCAAAAGATATAATGACAAAAAAAAAGAAGAAAGTGAATCAGTTGACCACATCATCTTTATACATTTTTGCTGTAGACGGTTGCTAACTTGCTTAACTTTGCTTGCTTTTACTGCCTACTAACTTTTCTCCTCTTTCTCACTTGTTATGTTTCCATAGTGATTATACACCAAGTGTTACCCGTCGATTGAGTCACATCAGTCAGACACCTCAAAGAAAAGATCATACACATGTAGGACTTTCAAGCGCCATGCGCGCCAAGTTCAATGTGTTTCAACCACAAAGGTAAAATAACAGTTCTAAGTTACTGTTTACGTTCACCGTTTTGTTATTTATCCAAATTACAAAAAATTACTCAAATTTAAACGGTTAAGCTTTTGATAATTCTAAAATGATCAGTTATGGACTAGACTGATTGATAAAATCTAATCATGGAACAATCAATGAAATCAAAAGGTAGATTTTAAGAGGAATTTTTCAAGGCATACTGTATTTTGTAAATTTACATAATTTTACAGTAATTTTTTAGGGCTGTACAAGATTCTAATTACTTGTCCTCATTATAAGTAATCTAGAATTTTTTTTCCAAAGAATGCACTTGATAGAACATGGCACATGATTCACTTAGAATGTAATCCCTTGTCTGTGCAAGGCTACAATAATTATGGTCAAGCTAGTTCTCTTTATCTCAGTATTTTTTCATCTCATTTGTGCCATATTTTAGCACATATTGAACCGCTGTCTGCAACTTCATTCAATTTTGACCGGTCTAAAATTGTGTTGTCCAGTAATGGGTTAATGTACTGTGTTACTGTCTGGATTGCTCAGTGCCTGCACTTCACACATGTGAAATAGCTGAAAATGTGGGAGATGGGCTTATTTTTCTTTAGATGCTCTTTGCTTTGTTATCTGTAATATTATTGTTGTTTAGATCTTACTATTTGTATGTTACAGACAAGAGATGGGAGGTCAGTCGAAGCTACAACTTGGAGCCTTCAATGTGTTCCCAGCATTTGGAATTATATTACCTAACGGACATCAAGTGATCAATGTAGAGTGTGTGGCTGAAACACAGGGTAGATTTGATGAGGTAGGTAAAGCTCATTTATCTGGGAAGCAGACACTTCTCTCAAGCTTTGCTAATATAGATGTATAGATCTATTTTGACATAATTCTGAATGTTATATAAAAGGCCTCTTTTAGTGAATCTTTATACTGTTTGTCAAAAGATGGTTCAAGAATGAAATTATGGGAGCTTTTAGAATAATTGTGTAGTTTGTCTGTTTATCTAGCCAGAAGTTTCTCAAGCTCACATGCAGATGACAGATCACCACGGTCATTCAAAGATTCAACTGACCAAACAAATTGTTTATTTGGTCAAGGATAGCCATATTCATATAAAGTATTGACTTAACCCTTTCCTGATTTAACATTTTTTAGACCTGTCCAATTTCAAAGGTTTTGCAGACGACAATTTATATTGGATATAATTTGAAAAATAACCATTCAGCAGGGTAGAAAATATTGTGGAAAAAGAAGAAATTGCCTGTGACAAGCAATTTCTTCTTTTCCCACAATGTTTTCTCAAGTATAAAATCACAAAGACGTAAAAACCAGTGATTGTACAGTAAAGGGTTAAAACTATTTATCTCGGCCACTCAACCGATTACCAGACAGCAAAATTTTAGAATGGTCCAATATGAAAGGGTTTTCAGACAAAAAATTGTCAAATTTTAGATTTTTACATTTTTCTTGGGAGAAAACATTGCAGAAAATAAAGAAATAGCTTATTGCAAGCAATTTCTTCATTTTACACAATATTTCCCAATTGTTTTTCTTGAGGGGGCGTCAAAAAGCATTTTATGTAATGAGTGAAGTCATGACTACAGCTTATTTAACCAGTAATGAAGACAATTAGGTATCAACTAGTGCTCAATGTTTTTTTTCTTCATCAAAGTGTTTCCAACCACATACTGTACACTAATGTCATTTGGTACCTCAAACAATCTGCACTGCTGAGGTATATTAGGCATGGTTAGAGATTCCTGAATTTTGATAATTTCAGGAGTTATGTATTGACATTGCTGATAGAGATCCCAATGACAACCCAGGTGGAATCTCCTACAAACTATTGGCTGAGGCCTGTATACCATCTATAAATACAGATGATCTCGGATCTATCTTTGAGGAACATCGCATCTGTAAAAATCTCAGTGTGTGGCAGCACTCGAACTCTGTAAGTACAGCTCTAAAATAGTTTGAAATGATTTTAAGCATTGTACCTTTTCATGAATAGAGCTCTGTTATATTATGCTCTTTCCATGGAACTGATTCATAAACAGGGTTATGGATTATATTCTACTTAACCATTCTTTGGTGCTTGCCTTTATATTAGTTGTGTATCTGTATCTAATATGGGTCTGGTCAGGGTTCCGGAAATCCGATAAATTGCCGGTCTGGACCGAATTTTGAATTGCCAGACCGATTGGAATCCCCAAAAATTACACCAAAATCGGTCCGAAATTTTCATCAAATTCACGTTCAAATATTGATAAACTCGCCCACCATCTATCAAAATCCACTTGAGACCAAAATAATTCAAGGGTTTCACACGTTACCTGCAGATTAAGAGATAAACAAAAGTGCCAAAAATCGATAATTGGTTTACCCGCCGGCCAGTAAAATGCCCATCCGCACGTGGACCTAATTTGCAGTTTCACGCTTGGCCGAACTTCGGGTATCGAGTTTGGTAAACTACTTGCAATACAGAATAGATTTGACTACCACGCGTTCGAAGAAAACCGCGTCGATTTAAATTGCTGTTACTCGTGAAACTATTTTTTTTTTACTATAACATGGGATGCGTATATAAATCGAGACACGAACACGCTTCAGTTGCCGTTCGTTAGACCTTATTAAAGTAGACAGTAGTACCAGTCTAGCCGTTCGTTCAAAGTCGGAATAGCTCAGCACAACGCTTTTGTGAAATTAATTTATCACAAATTAGCGCGCAAGACTGGGTTGGAAATTTTATAAAAAAAATCACGTCGTTAATATGTTTTAAAATTTTTCATTCACAGTAAGAAACATGGCTGATAGAATTCAAACAATAATTGGAAATCCGCAGAATACAGATAACTAAAATATAAACGAAAACGACAGTTCCGTGAATAAAATTAAATTTTACTTCAGGGATGGAAAACGTTCGAATAATAAATCGGAAATCAACTACAATAAATAATTGACCGAGATTTGTGAACAAATTCCACTCTAGGAAAATTGTGCAACACGTGGGCGACCCACTGGAGTTTGTCTCGTCGGTCTTTTTGATGTACGTCACGACTCTGTGATCCCATGGGGTAGAATGGACTGACCCGACATTTTTGTGACGTCAGCTGTGTTTTTCCATCAACAGACGCTCGTGTTGAGAGAAAATCGGCATGACTGTGTTTAATTAACAGAACTTTGGATAACTAGCTTATGAAAATGAAAAAGTATATCTTTACTATAATTAAATCGGCGGTACTCTGTAAAACCCGGAAATTTTAATAATGTGATTTATTTTTCTATCTAATTTTACAACATATTAGAATTTCGTGGACTGCCGTACATTGCCGGAATTGCAATTTATACTCGGCCGAATTTTCAAAAACAAAATGAAAGTAGGATCTGTCAGTTGTTTTCATCGTTGAAAATAATAATCATCTTCGGAACATTTGAAAAAGAAGGCAACTAATGAATGAATAATGAACCCTTTTACGTACGGGAAAGGTGAAAAAAAGCGGGGGAATTCGTTTTTGCGGCGGGGGGGGGGGGTCGTTTTTGCCGGCAGAAGGGGGGGGGGTCGTTTTTGCCGGAAGGAGGGGGGGGGCAAAGTCCCGGACCGATTTAGATTTCCAAATTTCCGGAGCCCTGGGTCTGGTAGTTTTGAAGAAAGTGATAGATCAGGGGCATACTGTTTTACTGTTTTTGGGTCTGTCTGTCCATCAATCCCTCTGTCCTTCTGCCTGCAAACTTAGCTGAAAAAAAACATATCATTTACAATATCTTAAAAATTATTTAAAAGACAAGGTTCATTTTGGTATGTTGGTACATGTCATTGATACACATCTAGTGGGAGCTAAATGTTTGAGGCTAAGATTAAGATTTAAACCATTTTCTCCAGAATTTCCTTTCAAAACTAACCCCAAAAATGTGATATTTTCCATTTCTCCCGTAATATTCTGGAACAAGAAATATATTTGGTACTTGGTAATGATGTGCATCTAGTGTGAGTCATTTTTTCTTAGTTCAAGGTCAAATTCTTCACCCTTCACCCCTAAAGTTTCCATACAAACTTAACCAGAACTGAACCAAAATTTAACATAGTCATTTATTAAGGCCAATCATTTAATCTGAAATATGGCTATTCTGATGCATGAAATGCCCTTGTAAGTTCGTAAGTGATTTAATGTTTGATTCCAGTTGGAATGCAGCTGTGTGTATGCAGAGGAGGAGAAGAAATTTGTCTTTAACAATGTGATTGTTGGGCGTAAAGCTACAGCCCGTTTTAAGATTTCAAACAACCAGAAGGTACCATGTGATGTGCTGTTCTCTGTGAAATCAGCAGCAGCTCGTGGTGCAGCCAGACAGATGGATATATTTGAAATTGAACCTCCAAGGGCTCAGATCATGAACCACAGTCATGTGTATGCTACTGTTACCTTCACACCTCCTTCAATGCAGGTTAGTAAAAATGACTTATCTGGTAAATATATTAATTGGTTGGTTCAACCAAAAAAAAGTTTCATGGGTTAATGACTCTTTTTTAAGCAACCTTAAATTGGGCATTCAGGGATTTAACACTATTTTTATCCTTTTGTATTATGTTTTCATAGTCGACCTCTATTTAAGAGACGGTTACCAGTCTTTTGAAACTCATACAGCTAAGCTTTTGCCAAACTACAAAATTTTAAATAGTCAAAAATGAAAGAGGTTGCAGAGGATGAAACAAACCTGGTTTGAATTGAATTGGATATGTTTCTTTGACTTGTAGAAATGCGATATTGTTGTAGTTATTAGTTAAATGATCTCCTCTATTTGTCTTTTAATGTTTATTATAGAATGTTGAAAATAGTTTTAATGATTGTCCTATGTTTTTATTTCAGAGTTTCAGTGCTATATTTGAGGCAGTCATTGATGGGCTATCACCAAACCAAGCCCGAGGAAAGACTTTGACCTTTGAGATAATGGGTGATGGTAATCTTCCAAGAATTTCCATCTCTAAACCCACTGTTAGAAATAAGAGAGGACAGCCACTGTTGTTGTTCAAGAAGAACTTGGTTGGCAGAACACAGGCCTTGAACCTTGTTCTCCAGAATGATGGGACATTACCTAGCAAGGTAAAGATTTAGGCACCTATTCTGCAAAGCTCTTGTTCTATTCATCAATTATTTATCTGTCTTTTTCAGAATTTGCTTCATTTACTAACTTCAGGGAAGAAAACATTGTTGGAAAATAAGAAATTGCTTATCATAAACAATTTCTTCATTTTCCAACACGTTTTCCAAAGCTCTTTTCTTGCAGGTTGTAAAAAAGCGAGATTGTGTGGGAATGGGTTAGGTCTATATTTCTGGTAGATCTGAATAGCCTTTTTAAGTTGTAACTTACTTTCTTTTCTATCATAACATTTTCAGGTTGATATAGATTTGATAGACCCAGACAGTGTATTCCAGCTCAGACCTGCTGAAGGAACAAATGCTATCATGGCAGAAGAGGATGATGATGGTATGTTGACCCATTCCTGTACGAACCGGTGATTTTACATCTGTGGTTTTCATACTTGGGAAATTATTGTTGAGAAAGAAGAAATTGCTTGAGGCAAGCAATTTCTCCTTTTCCCACAATATTTTCTACCATATAGGATGGTTTCATTTACAATTGCATCTAACATTTATCATCAGCCTCTTTCAATTTGGACCAGTCTAAAATTGAAAAAAAAAGAAAAGGAAAGGGTTAATATTTTGTCTATAACAATGCAGAAGTCCTGATGGAGAGCATAATTTTGGTTTCATGTATAATTTATTACCAGGCTGGTCCGAATTGAAAGAGGTTGCATATGAAGTTAATAGAAATTTAGAAAAAAAACTGTGCCATGAAGATTAGTTTACTTTGTGAGAAAAGGAGGAATTGCTTTTAATGTTGGCATCCACATGCGGTGCTCTTGTTTTTGTGATGCAAGATTAGCCCATTCCCAGTTGACAAAGTATTGGACTGGTCCAAATTCAAAGATATTGCAGAAGACTATTATTTGTTGGTGAAATTTTAAAATTCTTTGTCCTATAGGTTAGAAAACATTGTGGATAATGAAGAAATTGCTTTTTTCAATGTCCAGAACCTTTTTCCTAAATTCTGGTTTTTAGCAGCGTAAAAAGGCAGGATCGTGTGGAAATAGGTTAAACCCAGATCACATACTTCAAAACATAATTCATAAGGTGTAAAGAAAAAGAAGAAAGAAGAGAAATTGGTTACCTTACAATCGATGGAACAAATGTATGAATTTTTTTTATTTGTAGACACAAGAAGACCACATACAGCATCTGTCAACGTAAATGTGGGAGAAGTTGTATCGTTCTACGTGAACTACCGTCCTGTTGCTGTCCAGAGGTCACAGGGTCATATTCGTGTCTCGGTGATAGATAATCAATATGAAGATTCTATTGTCCAACTTGTGGGAGAAGGTTATGAGGATGAGATATCTCTGGATAAAATACACAGTGTAGAACTGCCTACTGACCCTGAACAAGAGGAAGGAAACATGGCCGAGGATGATGTTTCTGGTAATTGTACTGATCTAATTCCGCACACAAAGACACAATATAAATATTTACAAGAGCTGATTAAACTTTTCCAAAGCATTTAGTTCATACCAATGAACAACACCCCAGCAGAATAAATAGCATTACTCAAATTGGGCATATGCTTCAACGGGTAAACAAGCATATGGATCTGAAGACTATTCTTTATGTAAATGCAACAGTACTTTCTAACATAGTTTTCCTTGATTTCTATGTGAACAGCCTTCATAAATATCCCCTTCTTGCACATGTGTAAAATCACATTTGAGCCTATGCATGGCATTTCCAACCTTTTCACAGGTGCATGACTCGCACACATTGAGCACCCTGGACAGCCATTCGGGGCAATTAGAACATTCGCTGATTGTTTAAAGAAGCTTTGGGTCAGTATCTATCTACAGAGAGCAGAGTGAAGACTCTGATCAGACTGTGCTGATGCACAGACTGATTTGAGTCTTTACTTGGCGCACATGTGTAATGGTTGGAAATGTCAAGCATGCGCTCATTTAAATGATGTCACATGATGTCAATGAATTGCACAGTATTGCATCATTTCTTCAGTCCGTTGATTCAAATAAGGGATTTAAAACTTGAAAAAAATAGTTTTATGTGAGAAAAGAATATGCTTCTCTTTACATTTCTATAGATGGTTTCTATGTCACAATTTTTTAAAAAAAGAAAATCTAAGAGATATCTTTAGTTTCAAGATTTAGAGGCATGATTGGTTTTCTGTATGGCTACTGCACTTAGTTCCTAGCAATGAACAAACCCCAGCAGAATAAATAGCATTACTCAAATTGGGCATGTGCTTCAAGGGGTAAACAATGTCACAATTTTAAAAAAAAAAAAATCTAAGAGATATCTTTAGTTTCAAGAATTTAGAGGCATGATTGATTATCTTTGTGTCTACTGCTAGCCTTTGAGTTCACTAGGCATATAATTTTAATTTCCTCTGTCAACCTCTTAGTTAAGGAAAGTCATTTATAATAACTAACAGTTTTTTATGAAATCTATGATTTTGAATTTCAACCTCAATTATCACTTTGATCTATTGCAGCTGCCAAACCCAACTTGATCAGATTTGGAGACTGTTTCATCAATGAGCCTCGAACTTTGACCTTCGCAATGACAAATCACAGTAAGACTGATGTGATAAGGTTCCAGTGGCCAGAACACCCACAATTCAAATTTTCGCCACAAGTAGGTCATCTCCATGCCAACAGCTCTAAGGACATGTCAGTGACCTTCAAGTCGGATCAACCTAAAACACTTCAGGAATCCCCAATACTGTGTAAAGTTACCAAGATAACCTTCAGTAAGCCAGGACAGGTAAGTTTAGAACATTAACCCATTTCCACTCTATGATGCTTTTTGTTGCCGCCCAAGAAAAAAGTGTTTTGGAAAACATTGTGAAAGCTGAAGAAATTGCTTGTCACAATTAATTTCTTTATCATCCACATATTTTCAACCTCAACAGACAAAAAAATTAAAATTTTCTTCTTCATCTTTTTTCAATTTGGACCAGTCTAAAATTTTGTTTTGTGGTAATGGGTTAATATGGTAAACCTGTATCACCTATATGTAATCTTTCAGACATAGGATTAAGAAAATTGCTGTGCGACCAATTTTTGTGGCTCTGAATTTATATTACTGTTGCTTTAAGTTTTAATTCAATAAGGATTGAAAACCTATTCTCTCTCTGTAATGGAATTCCCACAATAATTTGTAAAAGTTTAAAACCAAGAACATATCAACAATATCAAGCCCCAAACAATCTCAAGTTTTAGGAATTATAGATATTTTCTACTCTAAACTCTTTGGAAATGATTGCTGCAACTTTCTTACAATTTGGATCCATCTAAAATTTTACCATCTGGTAATGGGTTAAAAAGACTATACAAGCTAAGATCATTTCCTTTACTGTTTAGATTTGATATATCAATTTTCTGAATATTAGGTAACAGACTGGGATGACAGAATCAGAACTGTCAAGTGGGTGGATGTTCCATCCTCTCCAACAGGGGAAAGCAGCACAGCTGGCACTACAACAAAGACAACTACACCTAGACCTGCCAAGAGAAAGGTGGTCGAGACAGAGCCAGAGCCTGCGTATCTTGAAGTGGCAGACTCTGGGAAGAATGTAGAGCTGTTAGTGAGTGCTGTAGCAGATTATAGTAAATATAAATGTAAAACAGAGTCTGTCAACTTTAAAGATACCCTTATGTTCCAGACCAGAGTCTATGAGTAAGTAGGATTAATGTATTTACCTTTTATCACAGGGAATAATAAACAAAAAAATCCCAGGACTTTTCTTTATTAATCCATTCACACACAATCCCTCCTTTTTACACGCTTCAAGAAAAAAGCTTTGTAAAATGAAGAAATTTCTTTATTTAACACAATTTTTCTACTCAGAATGTGGAAAAAATCTACGTCTTCGACTTTTCAATTTTGAACTGGTCTAAAATTTTATCATGCGATAATGAGCTAACTCACTACCAGATGACAAAAGTTAAAGACTAGTCTAAGTGGAAAGATTTTTCAGATGACAATCTCAATTTGATGAAATTTAAAAAAAAATTATATATATATATATATATATATATATATATATATATATATATATATATATATATATATATATATATATATATATACCTTTTAAAGCTGGAAAATTGTGGACATAAGAGAATTTACTTGTTACAAGCAATTTCTTCATCGATCATAATGTTGTCCAAAGCCTTTTTCTTGGTGGGTGTAAAAAATGCAGGATTGTTTGGGAATGGGTTAAGATATAAGTCATTTCTCATATGACGGTTTTCTCAACGTATCTTTACTTTAGGGATGTACTTTATGCATTAGATTTTACCATACTTAAAATCAAGGGGTGAGCACAAAACTATTGTAAGTGCCTTTAACCCTCTACTGTTTTTCAGAACTTTAGACCTGTCCAAATTCAAAGGTTTTGCAGACGACATTTGAAAGTTGATTTTATTTGAAAACTAATCATGTAGTAGGGAAGAAAATATTGTAGAAAAAGATGAAATTGCTTTTTACAAGCAATTTCTTCTTTTTCCACAATATTTTCTCAATTATAAAACCGTAGGGACGTACAAACCAGGTATTAAATAGGAAAGGGTTAAATACACTCTTATGCACTCACAATAGTTTGGTACTAGCCCTTCAATATTGTCAAATGTAGAAGTTTAATCTAAGCAACTATTATCACCAGTTTCACTTTTCTCTGAACCCTATCCACCATGGGTTTTTAACTAGGTTTCCTCAAGGAAAAATCTGGTTAATAATTTGTGAATCTTGGCTGCTGGGTGGTTTTTAACTTTACCTTGTGTGCGCAACTACTCCTACAATTCTTGACAGCTTGACAGATTTTTATGAAATTTTCACCAAATATATTGTCTTCATGTGACCTAGTGCATATGATTGGGGTTTTGTGATTCATTGTTTCATAATGCCAAAAGGAGACTCACTGTCAAACTCTTTTGTGTGGAGCTTCTCTTCCAAATCTTGATGGATTTAGATGAAGCCATTGAAAACTTAGCTTTTTGACAATTTTGTCTTGGGTTAAATCAAAGATTAAAGGATGAAAAATAAATAACAATTTACTGTTAATCTTACACCTGTAACACATTACCAGATGACAAAATTTTAGTATAAGTTGACAGAATTTCAAAATTCTGTGTCTTTTAGTATTACAAGCTTGTTACAAGCAATTTCTTAATTGTCTATAATGCTTTTTGAAGATTTTTTGGGGGAGTTGTGTAAAAAAGCAGGATTCTATTCAAACTGGTTAAAACCCATGGCTAACATTCTGATCTATTATCTAGGTTTACCATCAGCAATAAGGGATCAGTTCAGCTGGACTATAATTGGCAGGTGGTAATGGAGAACTTTACTCCGACAATACAGCGAGCTGTCACATTTATATCAGAGGGTGAGAGACCAGAATCTAGAGTTGATGTAGTCGACACTCACTATGTACCATTTACTATTGAACCCGACTATGGTACCATACCAGCCGGAAAGAAAGGAACATTTACTGTGAAGTTCTCTCCCTTAGATACCAATGAGTATGAAGGGAGACTTGTGTGCAGGTAAGATAGTTTTTCTTGAGTGTATAGGACGCATCGTCAAATAACAATATACTTTAATCTATCCCACTTAAATCCCGACTTGTAACAAGCAATGTCTTCTTTTCCAAAAATGTTTTCTACACCCAATATCATGATTAGGTTTAGGATAGCACTCACTTTGAATTGTTGTCTGCAGTTTCATTCAATTTGGACAACTCTGAAATTTTGCTGTTTTTGGGGGGGGGGGGGGAAATAGCCAGATTTGGATTGCAAATTTTGCAGATTGCAACTCAAAGTATGATACGGGGTTGGAAATGTTTGAGAACAGGCAATTTGACTATGTCAAGAAATTTCCCTGTTTCCATGATGTTTTCAGCCGTAAAGTCTCCTTTAGTGTATTTATATGCAGTAATTTGAGTAGTCTGATTTCACTCTTATCTAGAAATTCCCACTTAACCCATTCCCACATGATAAAATTTTAGACCAGTCCAAATTCTAAGAAATTGCAGATGACAATTCTATGTTTTTTAAATCTCCAAAACCTGTATCTTTTAGGGTAAAAAAACATTGAGCAATGAAGAAATTGATTGTAACAAGCAATTTCTTCATTTTCCACAATGTTTTCCAAAGCTTTCATATTAAGGGGCGTTTAAAAGCGTCATTGTATAGGAATGGGTTAAGTAAATATTCATCTATAAGACTTATAATTTCCTAGAAAAGAGACCTTTATGAGAACAACAGTGTTTATTGTTTTAACAACATATCTTGTGTTCTTCCTAGTATTACTATTTCATTTCAACTTTGTAGTGTTGCCAACTTGGAAACGACGCAACAAGGCCCAGTTGTAGGAGTAAAAGGGAAGAGTTTGATGCCATATTGTCATTTTGAGTTGGAAGATTCAGATTATATTACTAGTGCTAGACGTAATCCAGAGATGAGAGGCCCTGGTGGAGCTCCGCCAGGATCCACACTAGATCCTAATACAAGGGTGATTGAGTTTGAAACTGTAGGAGTGAATGTAAAATGTACAAAGTAAGTTAACATGTCTTTTACAGTGTCTGATTATACAAATTTTACTATATGAAACACTTCATGTTAGAGCATTCAGCTAAAAGAATTCATTTCTGATAGTTATCTTTCAACTTATTATACCCCCTTAACTTTGTTAGGGGGGTACATAGGAGTAAGCTTGTCGGTCCGTCCGTCCGTCAGTCAGTCCGTCTGTCTGTAGCTTTTTCGTGTCCGCTAAATTTCTGAGCAACCATTGGACGGATTTGATTCAAACTTCACTGATATAATCAGTATCAAGCAGAGATGTACATATTTTATTTTGGTTACGGTCCATTGATTTTTGAAGGAGTTATTGCCCTTTAGTGAAAAATCATGTCCGCTCAATTTCTCAGCAACCATAGGACGGAATTGATTCAAATTTTACAGAAACACTTGGTAAAAGTCAGACATGTGCATATCCTATTTTGGTTATGGTCCATTGATTTTTGACGGATTTATGGCCCTTTAATTAAAAAAAGTCCATTTTTTGTTATGGCCCTTTTGCAGATAGCACTTGTATATGGACAAGCGCTGTTGGGGGGTTATTAGTCCGCTTTGCGACAATGTCTAGTTTTCCCATCAAGTGTTTTTGTTCGATTTTGCATGCTGTACTGTCTGAAATTAATAGATTACTTTATTTGGTTTTTTTAAGCTATGTAGTTGGGATAGATCTAATGATACTTATCCTTTGGCCCATTAACACTAAATGACACTTGCCAATGCCCTGATGAAATAAATCCATGGAAAACTTTGTTGGAATAGAAGAAATTGCTTGTAACCAGTAATCTCTCATTTTCTCACAATGTTATCTATCCTATATGTCACTTATTTACCAATTTTGGTGCAATTTGAAATGTCATCTTCAACTTCTTTCATTTGGGGCCCGTCTAAAATTTTGTCATCTGGAAATGGGTTAATAGGAACAGGTTTAAATATTTCTGGAAATTGCATGGATAACGTAAATGTCCCATACAGATGTCTCATCTGACTTCCATTATTACGTGTTTATCGAAAAACATCGGAGCCTGCATCTGACATTTTCTACAATTTCACATGTGTGTGAAGCCCACACATTGGCCAGCATGGACTGGAGAATATTCCGTAGGCTTAGTGCAAAAACTTCATAAGTGTCTATACAAAGTATAGACACTTATGATGTTTTTAAACTAAGCTGTCGATTTGTTGGTTGTCTATTTGAACCAGTAGATATCTACAGATTGCATAGTCAAGGCTCTGATCAGATTGTGGGTGTGCACAGGCTGATCTGAGTCTTTACTTGGCACCCATATGAAATGGTTGAAAATGTTATTGCACAGGCTCTTTTTTTGGAAACACTTTTAATGATAAATACAGATGCTTTATGTACATTAAGTCATCTCAAAAAGTATATTTCACTTCAGATCCTTTGCTATAGTGAACCCCACTAATCAACTATACAGCTTTAACTGGGTCTGTGAGGATGAACTGGACCCTAAGAAACCTTCAGCTTTCAACTGTGTGGTTCCTAAAGGTCAAATAAGAAGTGGAAAGAAATCAACTGTAAGTTTTCTCTCTTTAACCCATTCCCACACAATGACGCTTTTTGATGCCCCCCAAGAAAAGAAGCTTTAGAAAATATTGTGGAAAAGGATGAAATTGCTTGTTTAAAGCAAATTCTTCATTATCCCCTATGTTTTCTACCCCTACAATCAAAGAATTCTAAGATTTGATAAACTTAAAATTGTCATCTGCAACTCATTGAACCACTCTAAAAAATTTTCATCTGGTAATGAGTCAAGAATATTTTACCACTTTTTTGTAAGCGTACATGTATTTTAGCTAGGCTGTTTTCGAAAAAGTCCATGGTATTATATTGTATGCATCAGCATCTGGGACTATGTGCAAAATCTTTAATATTTGCTATGTCTCAATATTATAACTGTAAGTATTGTCCCTTTTGAAAGATTTGAAAATATGGTTACTATCAAAAAAAGCATTCTATACAGTTAGGGGGAAATAACTGAATATCTGTTTGTAAGATTTATGATATCAAGATAACTTCTCTGAGATTAATTCAACTCTGCACTGTAAGCCTCTTTTCAGTCTAGATTAAGAGAATAAGTAAATTAGATTTAGGTAACCTATTTGAATTTATAAAGTACAATTTTTTTGTTATTTTTTCAGGTAACATTTGAGTATACTGCCACACAACTAGACATCATGGAGTCTTTCTGGAAGTTTGACATACCTGAACAAAACATCACTGTACCATTCTTACTGGTTGGCAAGGCCAAAGAGCCTGATATTAGCATGGATAGATCTCATATGAATTTTAAAGCTTTACTCATAGGTAAGTTTAACGTATCACTTTCTACTTGTTCAATTAATCCTTTCCTTTTCAATCCCTGATTTTTACGTCCCTATGATTTTTATACTTGAGAAAACATTGTAGAAAAAGAAGAAATTGCTTATGACAAGCAATTTCTTCTTTTTCCACAATATTTTCTACCCAACTGAATGGTTGTTTTTCAAATAATATCCACTTCAGATTTTTCGTCTGCAAAACCTTTGAATTTGGACAGGTCTAAAATTTTGGAAAAAAGGAAAGGGTTAATAATGTTGATTAATTAGTTTTGATTCAAACAAGAAATAAGCTGATGGCAACTAGAAATACCTCATGAAAATGCTATTACCTGAAAGATGTTGACAAGTCCAAATCTCATTTTCTTTGAAACAACAAGTTTTATAAAGCTAAACTTTAAGACATTACCAAATGACAATATTTAATACTGGTTAAAATTCAAAGAGGTTACAAACACCAATTTTTACTTGATGGAATTCTACAACTCTTTCTCGGTAGAAAGCATTGTGGATAATGAAGAAATTGCTTATTGCAAGCAGTTCCTCCATTCTCCACATTGTTTTTCATTACTTTTTGGGGGGACATAAAAAAGTAGGATTGTGTGGCAATGGTTTAGAGAACTTAGAGTTATTGTGTGGTAAATGATTTTTCCTGCAACACTTATGTAGTCATCTTGGAAAATATTGACTGTAAAAATGTATAGTTTAAACATTTCTGGAATATTGATTTGAGGTATGCATACACAAAATTTGAAAATAACCCATAGTGAACTAACCATTTCCTGTTTTTTTTGTGTGTTTTTTTTTTTTTTTTTTTAATTTTAGACTGGTCCTAGTTCAAAGAGGTGGCAGACGACAATGAAAATTGGATGCAATTTGAAATTAAATAATCCTATATGGTCAAAAATATTGTTGGAAAAGGAGAAATTGCTTGTTACAAGCAATTTCTTCTTTTTCCACAATGTTTTCTCAAGTATTAAATCAAAACAATGAAAATCCCAAAATTTGTACAGGAAAGGGCTAAGGATGTTATTATCTGTCAAATGTTTTGTCAAATGAGAAATGACCCTTTATTTTCAGGCCATGAAGCTAAAGAGACAGTTTACTTAATCAACAATGAAGATCAACCATTCCACTTTAACTTTGTGGAGGACTCCACTCACTCTGCTGGATATTCTGCCCATCTTTACGTAGAACCAATGGCAGGACAGATTCCACCTAAATCTAAGTAAGTATGAATTAGTGTACCTTTCATTAACCCATTCCTGATCAATGACACCTTTTTAGGCCTCTTAAGAAAAAAAAATCAAAAACATTGTGTGTAATGAAGAAATTCTTTGGACCATGCTATTTCGTCATTTTCCACAATGTTTTCTTCCCAGAAATTGAAAATCTAAAATTTCATAAACCATTGTTACAACTGTTTTGCACTGACCCATCAATAGGTCATTTGATACTCCATCAGAAGTTGACTGAAAAGATGATAGGATGAAACAAATAGATATGTAATATCATCAAGCATTGAGATAACACTCTTCTGGTTTCTTCCTTTGCTGATGTGCTAGTTCTAAAAATGTTTGTAGTAGATTTCATTTCAATAAATTGCTCCTCCATTTCTTTTCAGGATTCCGATTGACTTGTACTTCACACCCAACTCAGACAAGGAGGTGAACTTCAACTTACAGTGTGATGTCCGTCGTAAAACCTTGCCTGTCACACTGAATGTGAAGGCTGAAGGATACTCTATGGACTGTGTTTTGCTGTGTGAGGATTTTGCTGGAAATAGGATAGAGCTGACACCTGATGGACTTAACCAGATCAACTTTGGAGAGGTGAATATCTTTATGTAGACTTTATAATGAATTAAGCCATTACCATACAATGACACTTTTAGACGCCCCCAAGAAAGAAAGCTTTGGAAAACATTGTCAATAATGAAGGAATTACTTGTTACAAAAATGACCAACCAATGTCCCAGAGTTCACAGTTCATTTCTGATCTAAATCAATAATTGATTGGTTGACCAACTTTCTGATTGACACATCCAATCCATCAGTTGTTACTACTTGATATTGACAAGTGAAAATTCTTTTAATTTGGATAAGCCTAAAATGTTGCTGTCTAATTAAAACTGAAATTGATACATTTGTACTTGAAACATTTTCATTGAGTTTAATCTATCCACACACCATAGTACTGTTTGATGCTCCAAAGAAAAAAGCTTTGGTAAACATTGTTGACAATGAAGAAAATGTTTGTGACTAGCAATTTCATCATTAACCACAAATGAAAAAAGACAAAAATGATTAAGATTTCATCACCTAAAAACTGTCGTCTGCATCTTCTTTGAATTTTGACCAGTCTGAATTTTGTTGTATGGTAATGGGTTAACAAACTTTTCACTTCAGGTTGAAGTCCATGAACAACAGATCCGTAATCTGTTTATTCTGAACTCTGGCAAGTTTAACTTTGACTACAGATGGGAACTGAACATGGCCACCAAGAGGAAGGATATGGTCACGATAACACCTATGTCAGGCGGAGTCGCTCATGGACAGCGACAAAAATGTATCCTGTCTTTCTGTCCAACGTGTCGCACAACGCTGCGAGACAGTGAACTCAGTCTGAAGGTGAACCATGGACCAACATTCCATATTGCCCTCAATGGACTGGGTGTAAGCCCTGGACTGCATTTCTCCTTCCTGTCTGCTAACTTTGGGAACTGTTTTATTTACAGAGCTGGGATGCCAACTCATACAAAAATACTGAAGTTAACAAATAAGGATAAAAAAGAGATCAGGTAAAGATCTTTCTGACACAAAATCAATACACTAATATAATTATCCTTTTAATTGATCAAATACATTATGAGGTAAGACTAATAAATTTATTAGCCCTTAAGAGTTCTGGCTTAACTTGATATTTACTAGAGTTTTAGGGGCTTCCATGATAAAGCCTCATTTAAGTAGTGGTGAAGATATTTTTACCTGTTACCAAACATCAAAATCTTAGACTGGTCCTTAAATATCTTTATCTTTTCCAGCAGAAAACATTGTGGATAATAAAGAAACTGCTTGTAACAAGCAATTTCTTCATTTTCCGCTATGTTTTCAAAAGCTCATTTCTTAAGGGGCATAAAAAAGCAGGCTTATATTGGAAAAGGTTAAGCAAGCTGTTGACAAAAATCTAGAAATAATTACTCAATGATATAACCCTTTATCATACAAAAAATATACAAGTCTGAATCTAAAAAGATGTAAATTGAAAATAAAGCATCTGATCTGATTAAAAAGATTGCATGAAAAGAAGAAATTTGCTTGTCTCAACTAATGTCTCCCTTTTCTGCTATATTGTCCCAAATAAATGTAAAAAGCAGAGATGTACGTAAAGGGTTAAAGCATGCATTCAATTTTGTTTCTTCAGTGTCGACTGCCTGTATGCCCCAACCAACCATCTACACCATAACTTTGATGCCACAGTTATCCCGCCTGGTGCCTCAGTGGATGTACATTTTACATTCTATCCTAGAGAGGCTAAGAAATACAAGGAGATCATCACCTTTGAGATCAATGGACTTTCGAAACAGAATATAGAAATACTTGGACAGGGATCAGAAATGAAGGTGGGTACTTCATTCAGCAATTCTTTTTTTTGGTTGAAGATCCAAATTGACCAATAACTGGCCCCACCCATTTACTCTGTTGAACTCACCCATTGACTCTGATTTTTTCAAAAGTTATGGCTAGTTGCATGTAACAAAAAATAGATTGATTAATTGGCAACCTAGACATTGTAACTACGGATTGAATAAGTAATAGTTACAATTTTTAACCCTTTCATGTGCAAACCCAGTATTTTACATCACTGTGATTTTATACTCGAGAAAACATTGTGGAAAAAGAAGAAATTGCTTGTAACAATTTTCGACAACATGGGATGGTTTCATTTAAAATTGCCGTCAATTTTTATTGTTTTCGTCATCCTCTTTCAATTTGGACCAGTCTAAAATTTAAAAAACAGGAAAGGGTTTACCGGTTAGTTGCCAACCCAGGAAAATGCTTTACATAAATGGCTGCAAATGTCGAAGTTCAAATTCCATTTCTGATCAAAATGAATGATTCTATTGGCCTTTTTTTTTTGATTGACAGCTTTGATTGGTTAATTGATTGATCATTAATTTTGACTAAGAGTTAACATGAACTTGCCATTTTGATCAGACATATTCCTTTGTGGGTAACTTAAATTTCAATTTAAGTGTGGTTTATCAAAGCTGTAGTTTCAATGTTTAATTTTGTCAACCGATTATTTGCTTTTTATACCAAATCCGCCACCCTATATTTTGCAATCTAACATTGTTTGATACGTCAGTGGAACTGTCTTATCAGAGGTCCATGGGTGTGAACAGCAATCTCTCAAATGACAGGTAAACAGAGAAAGATATGTGCCATCCATGTCTATGGAAAAAAGTTTTTTGGCAAACCTTCTCAAAAAGTCTAAAATATCGCTGCCTGGTCTGAATTTAATCATGAAGCAGACTAAAGTGTTTGTTTTTATCCAAACAGATTGAGGTTGCTGATCCAAAGCACAAGATTCTCAACTTGGGTCCTCAGCTTGTGGGTAAAATTGTAAAGAGACACATTCCTATAGTGAACAACAGTCCTGCAGCCATCACATTCCAGCTGGCTCTGACCCCATCCACACCAGCCCTACAACAGTCTGGAGTCTTGTCTATATCTCCAACACAACCAATCACTCTTGAGGGGAAAGGAGGAACTTGTAAAGTAGAAGTGCTGTTTAAACCAGACTGTAGGATACCTCAGTTTATGGAAGAGGTTTGTTCATACATTCATATACAATTACACTTTATATTCATAATAATATCATTGCATTGCCAGTGAAACTGAGCCCAACTTTTAGTAAGATGCTTGTGATCTTTCATTCTATATCTCACTTAACTTCAACTGTATGAAATGACTTGATAATTGATGTGCCAGTATGAATTGCCTTTACAAGATATCCAAATTGAAAGGAGTTGCAGTCGACAATTCAAAGTTTATGAAATTTTGATTTTTTCATCTCTCTTGGGAGAAAACATTGTGGAAAATGAAGAGGATGAAGAGGTTGCTTGTTGCAAGCAGTTTCTTCATTTTCCAGAATGTTTTTCTTTTGGACTGTCAAAAAGCGTTGTTGTGTGGGAAAATGTTAAAACTAAAAAGATAGTTAAATAAAGTGGCTAATGTAGAAAAAGAAACCTAATGAATTCAAGCTTCCTATGTCATGCTATATGAAGAGTCACAAGTGTTTACATTATTCAAGTAATAATGCTATTCTAAATTTGCCATTTTTTCTTTCATTTCAGGTACTATTAGAATGTGCTGGGCTGTCTCAACCATTATTTGTGATACAAAGTTCTTGTCTAGGGATGGAGGTATCACTAGATACCATCGCAATACCATTTGGTGCTGTCACACAGCGTAGTCAGACGTCCAGGAAAATTGTCATGTCTAACACTGGAGATATGAATGCCAAGTAAGTGTACAAGATACTGTAGACTTTGATAGTTTTATAATATGAGCGAATGCGTGACATTTCCAACCATTACACATGTGCACCAAGTAAAGACTCAGATCAGCCTGTGCATCCACACAGTCTGATCAGAGTTTTTACTCTGCGCTCTGTAGATAGATATATGACCCAAAGCTTCTTTAAACAATCAGCGAATATTCTAACTGCCCCGAATGGCTGTCCAGGGTGCTCAATGTGTGCTAGTCACGCACATGCGAAATGGTTGGAAATGTCACGCATAGGCTCAAATTATAATTGAAATTGTATATAGAGGAAGAAAAATAAAAGCATCTACTATCATTTACTGCATGCAATTGCAATTGTACGCATACTTTTTGAGGATAAAATCAGAAAAAAAACTCTTAATTCCAAACAGTGGTAAAGGAAAACTTAAAGATTACCCAGATACCATATTTTGTCTTTTTTCCTCAAAATTCTCTTTCTTTGTTTCATACAAACTTTTTTCCCTTTAAACAAAAAAAATATTTAATTTTGCCTTAAAATTGTTGTCTGCAACTTCTTTGAAATTCGACCAGTATATAATTTATCATTCGAAAATGTAAATTGAGCAACCCATTCTTCATGGTACATGTAATTTTTTCACATAATACTTTTAAGTAATTAGTTTTGATATAACCCAAATGTCTCAAAGCAATGTTTGAATATTCTGTATTTCAGATTCTGTTGGAACTTGGACCAGTTTAAGCCTGACTTCTCTATCTACCCTGTAGAAGGTTATATAACCCCTGGTATGGAAGTGACATTTGAAGTGATGTTCCATCCACAGGAGATTAATTCAGATATCAGATATGATGTATGTATGAAATAGCTTGTGGAAGTTAAGTGATTTAATCCTTTCCTGTTTTTCAAAATTTTAGATCCAATTTGAAAGAAGTTGCAGACAACAATAAAAAATGGGTGGAATTTGAAAAGCAACCAACCTACAAGATAGAAAATATCGTGGGAAAAGAAGAAATTGCTTGTTACAAGCAATTTCTTCTTTTCCCACAATGTTTTCACAAGTATAAAATCATACGGACATAAAGACAAGGGATTGTGCAGGAAAGGGTTAAGGCTATGCTTGCTAGAATACCCGTTTCTTTTATTATTTTCACTCAGTTTGATATGATTTAAACCATATTTTAGATCTGGCATTTTGAATCACTAAAGAAAATTAAACCAAGGAAAAATTATGAGTTAAGGACCATTAGAGTACATAAAGCAATTTCTTTTTATGCCCCCGCATCGATAAGATCGGGGGCATATTGTTTTACGGTGTCCGTCTGTCTGTCTGTCTGTCTGTCTGCAAAACTTAACCTGCCAACTAAACATTTTCCTATAATTTCAACCCTGATTAACCCTTTCCCGTTTTTGGAAATTTTAGACCAGTCCAAATTGAAAGAGGTTGCAGACGAGAATGAAAACTGGATGCCATTTGAAATGAAACCATCTTATCTGGTAGAAAATATTGTGGAAAAAGGAGAAATTGCTTGTTACAAGCAATTTCTTCTTTTCAACAATGTTTTCTTGAGTAAAAAATCACAGGAACGTAAAATCCGGTATTTTAACAGGAAAGGGTTAAGTTACAATGCTAATATTTGGTATGTAGGTAGGTCTCAACAAGGCGCAACTGGGGAAGGTCATTTCATCAAGGTCAAGGTCAAAATTTTAACCCTTTACCCGTTTCTAAAGAATTCCTGTTTCGGGGGCATAGTGTTTCACAAACACATCTTGTTTCTTAATGTTTCTACCCTATTTGACATATATTTTGCAGTTTTGATACCCTTTGAATGGTTGTCTTCAACCTCTTTCTTGTCAATAGTTATACAGTTATTTTTCTAGAATTCATGAATTATGAGAAAAATGAGTAAAATATGAGAAAAGGCATCAGTAACTTGATTTTCTTTGAGTAAAGGCTGATCTTAACTGAGTCTGTAATAGACAAGTTATTAATCCCACAATGGCTCACTTACTTTCCTATTCTAAATTCAGTAAACCTTTTACCAGACAACAAAATAAGTCCGGTCCAAATTCATAGCAGTTGCAGACAACTGTTTATAGTGCATGTAATTTCAAAAAAAGAAATTGTGGTAGGAAACATTGTGGATAATGAAGAAATTGCTTGTTACAAGTAATTTCTTCATTTTTCACAATGTTTTCCAAAGCTTTTTTTTCTTAGTGGTGTCAAAAAGTGTGATTGTGTAGGAATGGGTTAAGATAAGTGTGTCTATTTCTTTTTTTTTCCATTCCAGAATCTGAGATGTAAGCTAGAGGGAGGACCTCACAAACCTGTGACCTTGACCTTAACCGGAATGTGTACAGGTGTCCCACCAGTCCGTGAAGGTCAGCATTTCTCAACCAATGTCAGAGTGAAGGACACTAAATTCCTGACGATACCCAACAGAACTAACCAAGTTTGGCATTTGAAACCAATCATTGAGGGAGAACAATGGAGCGGACCTGTGTCATTCACTGTAGATCCACAACAAACCAAACAGTATGAGCTGACATATCACCCATTGACAATGACATCAGAGGGAAAGAAACACACTGTTAGTATTTCTCTTTGACTTTAAATCTTTCTAAAGACCACACAATTTTAGACTAGTCACAATTAACCCAATACCAGACAGCAAAATTTTAGACTGGTCCAAATTGAAAGGATTTGCAGACAACAAAGTGCAGTTTATGATTTTTGGGGGGTCGGGGTCAATTTTTGTGGGTTGAAAACATTATAGAAAATGAAGCAATCACTCATGTAATTTTTCATTTACCTATCTTATTTCATGATTGGTGTCAAAAAGAATAATTGTATGGGCAGGGGTTAAAGAAAAATTTTATTCCCAAATCAGAGATAGAGAAAAGTGGAAGATACTAGCTACTTACTTTTTCTTTTGTTCCTTATTATGTTTTTGAAAAAAAAGGTAAATCTTGAATTTTTTTTTAAAGATGGTATTGCACAGTTGTACATTTTGATAAAGAAAACCTACTCTCTACTGCAAATTACAAATTTTAAAAATACATTTACAACTGACATATGTCTCCCACTATTAGATTGATAATCGTAAACCTAAGGATGAGTAGCTATTTTCAATATCTTTATTTCTTCATCGAATCAAAATACTGGGTTGAGAAGTAATGGGTTACTGACTGAACACATAACTGACTCTATTTTATCCTGCTTTGTAGGGCTCAATATTCTTCCCTGCACCAGATGGTACTGGTCTGATGTTTAATTTAGTTGGAACAGCTGATGCTCCAAGACCTAATGGTAAAATAACACGAGACATTCCGAGTAAAACTTGGTACAGTGAGATGTTACCTGTACAGAACTGGCTGAAGAAACCACAAAGGTGAATATTTCTGTTATTGACCCTTGTCATGCTGAATAAAATCTTTTCAGGATTTCATTAAAATCAAAGGGGTGCAAGCACTGGTAGTACTTGTTCAATGGTCATTATATCTTTTGAAAATTTATTTCATGAACAATTCTGGTTTTAAAAGGAAACGCAGGAAGTGTAGACTAAGATCAAACTGCACTTATGTGCAGGCTGATCTTGTCTATACCTCCTGCAAAACCAGGATGTTCCGGGTTCAGCATGATAAGGCTTAATAATTCATAATAGTGCATCAAGATGTTGTTTCCTTGAGAGGTGTCAAAAGCTGTGTAGGAATTAGGTACGGGATTATATTCTACATTTTGCATTTTAGAATGAAACACCTGTTTTGTTTTTTACTTTCTTTTATTGTTACTCTATCAAAATCAATGTGATTCCATATTGATTTAGTATGATTTAATTTCTAGGTTCCGTGTGAAGGTGGATCCTATGAAACAAGAGAAGTTTGATACAGGCATACAGTTAAAGAACATGGATTACATTGATGTACCAGCCAGCAGTAAAAAAGACTTCAAACTCTCCTTCTATGCTTTCAAGGAAAGTTTTACTGCCATCAAGGTGAGTTAAGACCAAATTTAGACTCTGATCATTTTAAATGAAATTGCAGGCAATATGGGAGGCATTTGAAAAGTAAGGTACAATATATACAAATGACAAAAGGCTTATATCATTTAACCTATTCCTGCACCATCTCCCATTTTGACACAATAGAGGAAAATAACTTAGGAAGTCATTTTCTTAAAAGGAAAATTTGCTTGCTTATTAGCTATTTCTCCTTTTCTCACAATGCTTTCTAACTTATTTTGCACTTGTTTTCTGATTCTAGCAAACACCAAAATGTAAACTGCAACTACCAGTATTTGCAATTTGGACCAGCCTTAATTTTTGTCAGCTGGTATTGAGTTAAAGTATGTGGAGAAACTGTCATTGTCAGATAAACAGAATTTCAAAAGGAATTCTTTTTTACCTTTGCCTCGATTTAGTTGCAATATATAGTGGTTGGATTTCATATTTATACGATAATTTAATAAGAGGTTTCAAACCTGTTCATAATGATAAAACATAAGTAATAATTTAGAATTTAACTCTTTGTTTAAATCTCCTGGATAGTGCATAACCCATCACCCTACGACAAAATTTAGACTTGTCCAAATTGAAAGAACTTCCAATGATATGGTGGAAAATATTGTGAAAAAAGAAAAAGATGCGGGTTATCAACATTTTCTTCTTTTACCACAAAGTTTTTCCATTATCATTTTTCTTCAGGGCATTAAAATGTATGATTGAGTTGTAATGAGATAAAGAATAGTCAGATCTAGATCCTAAAAGCTTCACAAATGCAATTGACATTTTGTCCAAGTACAAAATAATAATTGTCTATTTCAGGTGACCTTTATAAATGAGCAGACAGGAGAATATCAGTATTATGAACTGGCATTTAAAGCTCTCCGTCCTGGTGTTATCAATACAATAGACCTAACCACTCCAGTACGACAGAGTGTACACCATAAAATACGACTAGAAAACCCACTACCACAGGCTGTAATATTTGCTGCTACATGTAACAACTCTGAAATACTGATGCCAGGTACTCTCAATGTACCACCAAGCTCACATGTAAGTTGTCTTGTTCTTAACCAATTACCACACAGTGACGCTTTTTGACGCCCCTGAAGAAAAATGCTTTGGAAAACATTGTGGAAGATGAAGAAATTGCTTGTTACAAGCAATTTCTTCATTATCCACAATATTTTCGAACCAGAAGTAAAAATATTTTTATTATTTCGTCAACTTCAAATTGTCATCTGCAACTTCTTTCAATTTGGACTAGTCTAAGAAAATTTGTGTCGTACGGTGTTAAATATGGCTCAGCACAAAACTGTTGTAAATGCCAAGAAATGTTTATTGATAAGTAATCCTTGATTAGTAAACCGGACTATTTTCACTCTTAACCTTTCTACTAAAACATTTTCAGTGAGCATTACAGATACCCAGATGAGAGCCATTTAAGTTTATTATTAAACCTTTGCTTATTAAAAAATGAGCAATGAAGAATAGAGTAGATAACTAGGAACACACACATAGAAATGCAGTACAGTTTAACATAAACCCATTACCAGACAGCAAGATTTTAGACTGGTCCAATAAATGTTTCTGTCCTTAGGTAGAAAACATTTTGAATAATGAAGCTGCTTCATTTTCTGCAGTATCTTCTACAGCTTTTTCTTAAGGGGCATCCAAAGGCAGGATTATGTGGGAATGGTTTTAAATATTAGACCAAGACAATTTCAAAGAAGTTGCAGGCAATTTCAAGTTGATGAAATGTAAAAGATATCTATCTTTTGGGGATAAAAATATTGTGGATTATGAAGAAAGAGCTTGTTACAAGCAATTTCTTCATTTTTCACAATGTTTTCAAAACTTTTTTCTTGGGGGAGGCGTGAAAAAGTGAAGATTGTGTGGGAAAGGGTTAACGAAAAACATTTTGTATTACAGGCTGACTTCACTCTAGAGTATCAACCATTAAGAGTTGGAGAATCAGTAGCCCGTCTAGAATTCAGTAATAATGATCTTGGACTCTACTTGTATGATCTCAATCTGAAGGCCACTGCAGCCGGCCCTGAGAGAGCCCTATACTTCCGTACATGTCTGGGTCAGAACCAAGTTCAAGTTGCAAAGTTTTTAAACTTTGCTAAACAGAAGACAGACTATGCTTGCAAGGTAAGTAAATTCTGTACATGCTATCAAGTGATGCTTTACCCTCAAAAAGTCGTTTGTATTTGAAAACTTTGACATTTACAAGGTATGGAGAAGCTAGTACTCTTAAATTACCTGAAATTATGAACCATACATCAAAAAAGAAACAAATTATAAGTTTTGGACAGTCTTTTATGATACAATTTTGTGCAAAATTTTAAAATAGTTCTGTATACTTTTTCTTTGAATGCTGTATGAATTTATTTTTTTGGCCAGTCTGAATACTGGAATCATGAAAGACAGAAATTAAATTAAATTGTTAGGAATTGAAACATTAAATACAATTTATTGCACAAATGATTATTCTTTAACTTAAGTAGACTATAGACCCTGTATTGGAAATTGAAATAAATTGCAGACAACCATGTAAAAGTCGCATAAATAGAAAGTTTCTAATTGTGTAGAAGTCATTGTCAACAAAAAATGCTTTTTCAGGCAAAATATTTTCTTTGCCCACAGTATTTTCATAGTGTTACATAGCATGGTAAAAAGTCATTTTTAAGGAAAAGAATTAAAGAATGCTCAAGCAAGATTATTTACCATTTCAGATACGATCAAATTTTATATTTGCAGGTTGATAATGGCGACTTCCATGTGGACAAGACTGTTGCTGCAGCTCCTGGATCAACAGGTGGTACAGAAGTTGGTCTGGATGTCACATTTGAGCCCTCCAGACTTGGAGAACAGAGGGCTATGTTAGTTGTCAGCTCACCTACAGGTGGCGAGTACACATTCCCGTTGTTTGGTACATGTGTAGCTCCTAAACCACAAGGCCCCTTCCTGATAAAAGCAGGATCTACGACAACAATCACATTTAGAAATGTCTTCAGCAGTACAACAGCCTTCACATTCCAAGTAGATAACCCACTTTTCCATCTTGTTAAGCAAAGCGAGAACATAAGGTCCAGGAAGGATCATAGAATTTCTGTTGGGTTTGATGGAAATGACTCTGGTACAAAAGCGTCAGTTATGGGCAAATTAATCGTCACTTGTCCCAGATCTGCTGGGGGTAATTCAAACGTTCAGTGGGTGTACTATTTGAAGGGAGTTACCCAGTAATCTGTTATATATATGCTGAACTCAGATATTAATCTTCTGTATGTGATGATAAAAATGCAAATTTAAGAATGTCTATTGTTTTGAAAATAAATACTTGTTGTTGGGTTTAAGAATTCTGTTTTGCATTTGAATATGTTTACCAGTCCAGATGTTTAAATCTTCAGAAAGTATTTCAGTGTTAAATTCGTCAGAAAAAAATTATTATTGAGTTTGGAAAACCTTAGAAAACAGCTTCTACAGACTACTGCTTAACCCTTTCCTGTTCTAACCTTGTTTTTATGTCCCTGTTTTTTCATACTTTATAAAACATTGTGGAAAAGGAGAAATTGCTTGTCACAAGCAATTTCTGCTTTTACCACAATATTTTCTACCCTATTGATTGGTTATTTTTTCAAATGAGATATACTTTAAATTGTCGTATGCAAAACCTTTGAATTCGGACAGGTCCAAAGTTTTGCAAAACAGGAAAGGTTTAAAAAGGAAATATGTTTTACCATAATTTTGTCTCACTTTTACTCTCATATACTGATAGTTTTGGATAAGAAATTCTGTTATTTTGGAATATATATAGGATATCACATAAGTATTCATTACCTATTACCAGTACTTGTATCTTACAAGTTATTAAAAGTCATAAGAATAAGACTTTCCCAAGTTTTTATCACTTTTAGAATGATCTATTAAGTGAAAGTAATAAAAACATATTCATGTCAGGTCTTATCTTTACCGTGATCTTGGAAATTATTTTTTTTTGTTATTAATTAATCCATTACCAGACGACAAAATTTTAGAATAGTCCGAATCGAAAGAAATTGAAGACAACAATTTAAAGTTTACGAAATTTTAGATTTTTAGCTCGGCTGTTTTTGGAGAAAACCCGAGGTATTGTGATCACATTGGTGTCGTACTCGTCGGTATTGGCGTTGGTGTTGGCTTGACAAACTTTAACCTTGGTCATATCTCTGTTGTTATTGAAGATATCCTTATGAAACTTGGCATGTGTATTGACCATCACAAGAGCCATCAAGGGGGATAACTCTAAAAGCGTTTTTGTTAGAGTTATGACCCTTTTCGACTTAGAAATTTTAATTATCCAGCACCTGCAGCCGAGCATTGGCACCCGTGGGCGGTGCTCTTGTTTCAACTCTCTTGTTAGATAATATTGCAGAAAACGAAGAAATTTCAGTTCAGGCAATTTCTTCATTTTACACAATGTTTTACCACTTGTTTTCCTTAAGGGGCGTCAAAAAGCGTCACTGTGTGGAAAGGGTCAAGAATTTAAAAATAATGTAACAGCTCCTTTAAAATGGGAGGAAATGGATACATCAATTACAACAAAAAAAGAGAAAATCTGCCAGTGAAATTATCAAATGTTGTCCAGTATGTATTATCCACTCCTTCATGTAACCTTACAGTAAAAATATGAGTTTGAAAATAATGTATTTTAAAGGGTAGTAATGATTGTTGATGATGAAGAACTTGTTTGCTACAAGTAATTTCTTCATTTTCCACAATGTTTTTCAAGCTTTTTTCTTGAGGGTTGTAAAGGAGTAGGGTTGATTTGGAATGGGTTAGTCATTCACAATACATAAAAATTGATATTTTTTTATTCAAACTTTTTTAAATCAAGAACATAATACTGTTTTATTCAAACAGGTATGCAATCCTAAGAAACAGTAACCTTCATCATTCTCAATCTAAAATATGATTTTAACCCTTTGCAACACTATCCCACTTTTTTACGCACCTCAAGAAAATGCTTTAGAAAACATTCTGGAAAATGAAAAAATTGCTTATAATAAGCAAATTCTTTATTATCCACTGGTTCAAATTGTCATCTGCTTCTTCTTTCAATTTTGACCAGTCTAAAAACGATCGTTTGGTAATGGATTAATCACCCAAGGAAAACTGTTAATCTATAATTATGATCCTAACATCTTCCAGAACATTAATTTACATGAACAAAGAAAGAATTTGCAAGATGTATCTCAACTTAAACATTTATGTATTTGTAACAAACTGCACATTCCATTCTTGTTTGATTGACATTGCAGACCAACTGATTAATATGCACATGGGCAAAATGATAAATAAAAAATGAATGGTAAGTTACATACAGGATCAGTTGTTTTCTTGCACAAAATATTTCAGCTCTGCCCTCAAATTCTACTCCGCTACATCTAAACTCCTCACCTTGTCTATGGATTGCTAGCAAATCCCAATGCTCTTCAATATGGTAATTTGATTGAGATATCAAACAATGTTAGTTTGAATAATTCATGATCAGAGACATAGTAAGAAAGAAGTAAATTGCTGGGTGGCGGCTAAAATGTTGTTACTACAGCTAGTATAAGCTATAGTTACTATAAATCAACAAAAACTACTCAATATAAATGTTGGAGTTCAAAGGTTACTTCTGGTCTAATTGAGTGATTTGATTGGTCAAAAAAGAAGACAATGTTCACTTCATTACTTCATAATTGGGATTTACCCTTATTTATTTATCAAACCGTCCATTCCATATAAAAAAAAATTTACTTCTAACCAGCTGTGATAAATTGTATTGCTGAATTTTATATCAAAATTGGTTGTGTATTTTACAATGTTTTACATTAAATAATATGAAAGTAACAAATTTATGGTTAACTTTTGTTTAAATACCTACCTTACTCTGTCAAGTTGGCTGATCAATGTCCACTGTCTACTGACTGAGGTATGAAATGACACTAGTAGTCAGGGACATATGCAAAAGATATTATAGTCAGTCAATAATTTCATTGTTAGTTTCGTCTTTCAATAACGGGCGTTCTGATTGGTCGAAAAAAATTATTCATAACTCCATGAACAAAATTTTGAGCACGCAGTGATTTTGTATGGTTCCGCACAAAATAGTCCAAAACAAAAAGGTATCAAAATTTGTTAATTTTTTTTATTCTATCGTTTGAATCTATTGAATTATAAGAGATGAAGAGAATATTTTTTGTTTTCATGGAGGTATGAACCGAAAAACCTAATCACACAATGTATGAATCCACTTCGCGTATTCATACAGTGTGATTAGGTTTTTCGGTTCATACCTCGATGAAAACAAAAAATTTTCTCTTCATCTCTTAAATAAATTCTTGGCTGAGGCTATAGTGCAGTTGGTAGCACATCAGACCCTCAATCATGAGGTCCCGGGTTCAAACACCAATTGGTAGATAATCGTTAACCTTAGTGGAATGAGCAGCTGGAGAATTGGAAATGATATACTGGTAATGGTGTAAGATACCAGGAATATATTGTTAGGTGCTCCAGCCACCACAATATGACAGATATACTATTAAAAGTGGTGTTATACCCCATTCTTTCAACAATAAATTCTTTCATTTTCATTGGTTCTCTGTCAGCTACTGATCAATCCATAAGTTGACTGTTTAGTTCTAAATGTACCGGTAGTTAAATAATTTTGTTGGAATCCATCAAACAGTTTCTGACAAGATATTTTTGTAAGTTTTCACTATTCACCAAAGTTAATCCTACCCATAAAAGCAATGTTTTTTGTCTTATACGAAAAATTCCCAAGGAATCTGAAGAAGGGTCACTAGAGAATCATAGATTTCAACCAAACTGTATGTACGTGACCCTTTTGAGACTCATCAGATTCATTGTAAGATATGATCAGTTTGGTTGAAATCCATCCAGAAGTTTGAGATTTTTAAAGTTTACCTTATATGCCAAATTGAAATTAGCCCCTTCATAAAAGCCTTGTTTTTTCATCAAAACAATTTTTCTTGAAGGACACTCTGTCATGACGACAACCCTGGTGCCTTCAGCTAATGATTGATGTTAAACTACAGGAATTCAATAGACATCTAAAGATTGGCTAATCCAGTTGAATAAAGAAATTGTTGATTTTAAGAACATTTAAAAAAAAAATTCACGATTTCAGTTAACCTTTAACCAAATAAGATCTCTGTAGAACAGCAATCGCTTGAGATTTTTTAAAGATTTTTGTTAAATATGGGAAATAAGCCATTGTCAATTAAACTGTATTTATTGAAGAATCAAAATTATATCAAGGGGTTTGGTAAACCTTCACTAAAGGAAGATTTGCCAAAAAAGAATTATGAAATCCAATATATTCTAATTAATCTGTCAGTCCATCTTAATTTGTACAGAACATGTCTCCTACAAATATAAATTTCAATATAACTTGGCATAATTGTTCTCCATCATGAGTAGATGTGCCTTTTGAATTAAATTTCAGATAGGGTCAAGGTCACAGCCAAAGGTCTAATATTCAATCTGCCATTGTCCAGAGCATATCTCCTACATTTCTGTATGGAATTTAGAATAACTTGGCACAACTGTTCTCCATCAGATGTGCTATTGAAACAAATTTTAAGTTTGCTAAACGGTCACAGCTCAAGGTCAAATATTTGGCGGCCTCTACTTGATGTTGTCCCTTGACAACTTTCTAGTCTACTTTGGTTGTCATGGAAACTAGAGATCTTCATGGAACATGATACATTGAAGGAATCTGAAAGATGATAATTGAGGGAAGATTCAGCTTATATGGAAATTAGCCCCACCCATTAAAGCTATGTTTTGCCTTCCATCAATATTATCTGAAGGAATTTGATAAGGGTCACCCAAAGATCATTTCCATGAAATTCGGTTGAATTTGGTCAAGTACAGTCAAACTTCATTTCCTTGAACATAGAAATTCTCAAACACAACGGGAATTTTTAACAAGGAACTTGGTCCCCATAAAAAGTATTCATGATTCAAAGTGTTCGACCTCGGAAAACTTGTACACTGCAAAAGTTGAACTTTCGAACTCTTTTCAATTTCCCAAAGTACAAATCACAATACATTCATCTGGAACAGTCGAATAAAGGGTTGGTTGACAATCAAAAGTTGGTATGTTTAATGAATTTTCACACAATCAACTTGTTAATCCATTTTATTGTCAAACAATGCATCGAGTGTAATAACCTGTTTCGTGAAAAATACAAAAAAAAACTCATTTAGGAATAATTATACCTGGTAATTGAAGGTTTGGACATTCACCTGCAAAAATATCTTATAGAAGGTTATTTCATTGGAGAATTTTTGTACCAAATCCAAAACACCTTTGGAATCTGATGTTATTCAACGCCAAGGACCGCATCTATGGACGGCTGCCAGTACTCTTGAAAAGAAGCTTTATGGCTTTTGCTACGCTTGAAATGCATTCTGCATTTTTTTAGATAAGATAGAATAACCATTTGATAAAATAGTTCTAGTATTTTTAAAGCCTTTTGTTAAATGAATGAAATTTGTAACTGAGGCCACGTACATAACTGCGACTTATAGAATAAAGCAAATATATTAATATTCTTGTTTAGTGCAATTTATTTTGTCAAATTTTATGATTTCTCAAAAAAGATTGTAAATTTCTCATATTAAGGTTTGAAAACATTCATACATGTTTGATTCTATGGAATTCAAAACTAGTCAAGCAAGTAAATGAACGTATTTTCGGACACTACTTACTTTGGACAAATGATAGTGCCTTATCTCAATTTCAGATCAGTCTAAGTTCCAAAATCTCAAACAAATTAGCTAGTCCCCGACGTGTTCAAGCCACTGAAGTTAACTGTACTTTCTTAGGAGAAGATTTAAAAGTAAAAGTTTACACACACACATATGCAGGGACAGAGGCTCAACAGTTACAACGCCATGACAATAGCTCGCTGGCTGGCTTTCAGCAAGTGGAGCTAAATATCTAGAGATGCTACAACAAATTCAGCTGTACATATTCAAATGAAAGTTTTCAGCAGGGTTTAATGTATAATAAAAAACAATGACATTGTTTGTTACCATCAGTCTCCTAGTACCAAGTTTTAAATTATCTCACATATCGAGGGCTAGAAAATGAGAGATTACAAAATACGCTGTATGAAAAGGAGTAACTGATTGTAACAAGCAGTTTCTCTTACACTCACTATGTCTACCAGTCTATATGGCACTTTTTTTTTCAATTTGAAGGTACATGTAATCAGAATTATTGTCTGCAATCTCTTTTAATTTGGACCAGTCTAAAATTTTGTGGACTTGTAATTGGGTAAATGAACCTGGATGAACAGAACAAACAATGAAAAGCTAGTTATAGAATTTATAAAATTTGTATTTAAAACTGGCTGCCATCTCATACATTCACATAGGCTTAATCCATTCCTGCCCAATGACACTTAGATGCCAAAAGAAAACGAGATGACCATTGGCCCTGGGGCACTTACCTGAGATAAAGGCTCTGTTTCTTTAACCCTTCCCTTTTTTATGAAATTTTAGACTGGTCCAATTTGAAAGAGGTTTCAGACAACAATGAAAAATGCATGCAATTTGAAATCTGACCATCCTATGTGGTAGAAAATATTGTGGGAAAAGGAGAAATTGCTTGTAACAAGCAATTTCTCCTTTTTCCACAATGTTTTCTCAAGTATAAAATCACAGTGACGTAAAATCCCGGATTTGTCCAGGAAAGGGTTAAACAGTCTTATTTTATGCTAAGGATAGGATTATGATACAATTGGCCATACTTAATACATATATAGGCTCTGTACCTTGGGATCCCAAAGTCTAAATGACAAATTACAAGACTTTGGGACTAATTTGAAAGGAGGAGAACTTTTTTGCTCCCTCTGGATCCATGGGTTATAATTTCAGAAATGAGAAAGAAGTTAATGAACTGATCAGATGCTTCATGTTAAATATCAAAGCTCTACGCCTTCTGGGTCAGGAGGAGAAGATTATTTTAAAATTTCGCTTTTGTTGCCGTGGCAACCAGGGTTTTCAACTGATTTCAATTTTTTTGGGCTATTTTAAAGGGGATCATCTAAAGAAAATTTCTACCAAATTTGGAACAAATTGGCCCAATGGTATACAAGGTGATGTCGTTTAAAATCGTTCTTTATTTCTATATAAATCCAATTCCGCTGGGGCTCCACACCTGGGGATCCGAGGGTCATGATATTAGTTATTTTGAAAGAGGTCAGTATACTGATGTTCCTTGCAAAATATTAAGGCTCTACGCCTTCTGGGTAAGGAGGAGAAGATTTTTAAAGATTATTTTAAATTTAACTTTTGTTGCCATAGCATCCAAAGTTTTAATGGACTTCAATTCTTTTGGCAATTTTCAAAGGGGACCACCTAAGGAAAATTTCTACCAAATTTGGAACAAATTGGCCCAATGGTAAAGGAGGAGATGTCATTTAAAATCGTTCTTTATTCCTTTATAAACCACACACCCTTTGGGCTCTGCCCCTGGGGACCAAAGGGTCATGATTTTGAAAGAGGTCAATATACTCATGCTTTATACAAAATATCAAGCCTTTACGACTTCTGGGTCAGGAGGAGAAGAATTTTGTAGATTATTCTAAAATTCCATTTTTGTTGCAATGGAAACTAGAGGGGTTTTTTTTAACGGATTTCAATTCTTTTGGCTTTTTTTAAAGGGGACCACCTAAGGAACATTTCTGCCAAATTTAATTCAAATTGGCCCAGTGGTTTCTGAGGAGATATCGTTTAAAGAAACTGTTGATGGACACCAGACAAAAGGTGATCCCAGTAGCTCACTTGAGCAAAAAGAATTGGAAAACTCAGAGGAAAATGAAGAAATTGCTTTTTATAGGCAATCTCTGAATTAGCCACATTATGTTTTCACTACCCTCTGGAAATTTTCAACTCTCAATCAGTTAAGCCTCTCCCTAGCCGTCTATTGAAACCTTTAAACAGAGATCACAAAATTTAAGAGTTCCTGATGCCATCTCCCAGGTGATAGAATCATGCATAATGTTTATCAATGAACTCTACCACTTCATAACTTGAATATGATAGCTTGTAAACCCATTACCCCAAGATGCCCCCTTTTGATGCCCCAAAGAAAACTGTTCAGGAAAAAAAGAAGGAAAATCTAGAAACTGGCATTGCCTTTTTTATCCCCCCCCCCCCGAAAATAGTCCAGGAAAACCCTGAAAAATGCAAAAATCACTTGTTGCATTGTCCACATCATTTTCTATCCAGAATGACTGAGATACTTCAAATTCTATCCACTTGAAAATGTTGTCGGCAACTTCTTTGAATATGGACCAAAGATTTTGTCATTTGGGAATGGGTTTAACAGAACTTTCTTTTCAATCCATACAAACTTGAAATCATCATCTGCAACTTCTTTCAATTTGGACAATATCATCTGCAACTTCTTTCAATTCGGACTAGTCTGAAACATGGTCATTTAGAAATGGTAGTTACAGTAGTTTTGCACTTAGTCCTAGAATCGCAAGTAAACTGTGTCAAGTATCATCATCAAAGTCTTCATCATCAAAAGACAATAACTTTGTGTCCTTAACTTTCTTTGACTTTGAATTGTCTTTTGGCTTCTTGTCTTTTTCTTTGGATTTTTTTGACGATGAAGACATATGTAAGTCTGATTTATCCTCCAATTGTCTCTTTATAGGCTTCTTGAATGTAATTTTACCAGTTGCTATATCCTCTGAAAACAGTTCATATGATTTTGACAATACATGTATAATTCATTTTGGTGGAATAGAAATTTCTCTGTGGATTATATTAATATTTTTCATTTCACTGATAAAACTAAAATTAACCCATTACAAAACACCACAAATTTTGACTGATTGAAATTGACATTTCAAAGTATAAATGAATTGAAAAATAAGTGACATAAGGGAAAGAAAACAAAGTTACAAGTAATTTCTCCTTTTCTCACATTTTATTCCAACACTTTATTTCTTATGTGCATAAAGCTTTGGGATTAAGTGGTTATGGGTTGAAGTAATTATCGTTTAGGTTGATCTTGCCAACTTTCTTTGATTTTGTTCCACTGAAAATTAACCCTTTTCCATGCAATCCCACTTTTGAAACTCTCAAGAAAAGAGTTGAGGAGAATAATGTGAAAAATGGAGAAATTGCTTGTTTAAGGTATTTTAAATACTGTCAACGTTGAAATGTTATCTGCAGCTTCTCTGAAGTTTTCTCATCTGATAATGGGTTAACCAGTTCTTACAGAATAATGTTTTTTGACGCTACACAAGAAAAACAATTTGGAAAATATTGTTTAAAATGAAGGATTAAATAAGATGTCATCTGCAAGCAAAACAACATAATTACTTCCTTGAGAATGTCTTTATAATCCCAGATATTGTCTGTTTTTGCATTAGAAGAATAAAATTAATGAATGTGGTTTAACACCATTTCTAACAGTATTTCAGTCATATTGCAGCGACTGGAGCACCTAACAATGGATTCCTGGAATTTCTCTCACCAGAACTTTCACTACTGCCTTTCCGAGCCTTCATCTGGTCATCCTGCTAAGGTTTACAATTATCCATCCATTGGTGGGAGAAAATGTCAGAAAGGATATTCTCTGCAGCTCGGAATAGAACCCAGGAAACCCTGACTAGTAGTCCTACGCGCTTGGAATGCGCTATGGCCACGGCATTAGAAAATTAGAATCAATGTTTTATGTGCAAGTCAAATGAAACTTTGATTCGATGAACAATAAAATCTGTATTTTCACCTTAGGTGCAGCAACATATGAGAATATACTAGCTTTTGTTGTTTTCTCAAAGAATGATATTACCTGCCACTAGATTTGAGGTTTCTTTTTAGACAAGCTAATCTTGACCCAGTCTACATTACAAAAGCTAGTTAGTGAGCCGTAGCCCTTCTTTTCAAATGTTGTTTATAATCTGACCAGTGTAAAACTTTATTGCCAAGTATTGACTTGAAGTATTAGATGGCAAAATTTTAGACTGGTCCAAATTTAAAGAAGTTACAGGAAACATTTTTCTAAAGAAATTTAAAAAAATCTGTCTTTTGAGGTAGAAAATATTGTGAAAAATAAAGAGACTGGTAGTGAAAAGCAAATTCTTCATTTTCCACAATGTTTTCCAATCTCTTAAAGTGTTATTTTATTAAAATGGGTTAAGAATAAAGACAGGTTATCCTACCTTCATCTGTTTTCTCCTGCAGACTTTTCTTGGCTTCATTTGCTTGTTCTTCTGTTAGATCACCTTCTCGAAGAACAACAACAACAGGCTTCTCCTCTTCCGTATCTGAACAATCATCCTCTTCATACTCTAGATTTTCACGCTGGAACACAAATTTATCATTTCACAAAATGGGACCATATGGTTATTCCATTAACCAATAATACAATCAAAAGTCAGAACTTGTTTATATCACCTAAATAGTTGCTGATCCAAGCTATATGGAATTAATTGATTGCTGAAGTCCATCAACTGATCAATTAAAATATACATTTAGACAGGAAATTAAATGTTTGACCCTGACATTCATTTCAATCTTTTTTATTTGTGGGTAACTACAGCTTATTCAAGCCAAAGCCCTGAACCCTAATTACTCTATAAAATAAATTATTTTCCATCTATTCAAGCATTTGCAATCTGCGCAGTCTGACTCTGGTCAATATCGTTTTCATTTCCAAGAAGTACAGGGTCCAATTAATCCACTCATCTGCTCATATTTTTGAGTAAGAAATCTTGGAGGAAGAGTGAAAATTCCAAGGCAGTAATCCGCCCGGTCGAGTGCACTTAATGATTCATTTTAGGGTGAATACATATAGAAATATGACAAATACTACTTCCCACTAAGTTTTTGTTGAATAAAGTTTGTAACAACATATGAACAATCCTGTACTTTGATTTCTTAATGTTTCCAGTTTTCAAATGATACAACTCAGTCTCAGTAATTAACCACAAAATCGTGAAAATTATTAGACATAGTTGCATATTTTGTCACATCAAATCATATTCTTTGATTTATACAAGAAAAAAGTCCCTAATATCATAAGTATATTGATATATTGTTTTGACACTGGGGCCAGACCGGAGAGGGTTTGGGAGGGGTGTCCACTCCCACATGTCGAAAATATTTTTTTCTAGAATTTGACAAATGAATGGCGTCATTTCCATTACTTTTGAATGTACAATCCATGTTATTAACAAAAGCTTTGAAGGAGTCATCCTACGTGTTTTGCATTTGTTTTCCATATCAAAATCATTATTGATTACAGCATTTTCTGCTTTACCACTTCATGCTCTTGGATGTTTTTGCATGGCCATTTCATGTATTAATCACACATTGTACATTCCACCTTTGTGCAGACTATCAATGTCCCAATTAATTTTGGCACCAAAGAAGCAGAAAAGGGACCATTTGGAAAGTCTGAAATGTAGCGACCTGGTCAGACAGTGCGGACTACCGAGCGCAACTGAAAAGGACTGAAAATTTTCTTTTCTATTTTTCTCTCTGAATCTGAAATGACCCACTTACCTTCCTATACACTGTAATTATTTCAAAATCATGTAGTGGTTCTTATCTATTTTTTCAACTATTTTTACAGAATTCCCAGATGGTATTTTATTGTATGACAATTCACAAAAACGTTTATATGGTTCCTTCTCCATTAATGCAAAAATGATTGGTCACTACAATTCGTTCAATACAGTAGAATAGCAATGTTTTATTCATTATAGCCTTTCTGGCAAAGGAATTTCATAACATGGCGATGCAAGTTAATTCTCTCCCAGAATTGTTCAATACCTTATTGTTGTGTAGCCCTGAGTGTTGTTTGAACCAATGTGGATTAAAAGTATAGTTCATGCTTTTCTTTCAAATAAAAAAAAAGGAATTTTGTATTGTTACAGAAATTAACTTTATTTCTTTAAAATCTTAATTTTCAATTGTGATTATAAAATTGGCCACTGTTTCTTTTGGAAAAAAAACAAAACTTCCCACTTACCATAGCTGTTCAACCATTTAATTAATGTGTTATCTTTTCTTTAACAGCTATATCAATTTTCAGTTACTAACTTATAAGTGTATTGGTTATGCCACACTTTCACACGTAATTAATTGAAGCAGGTCAGTCATTAGTGGGTGTGTACCAATCTCTTTTGATACCAATATGAACGTCTGGAGCTATCTGCCTTTTTTTGACACTCCACTAAACACTGTAGATATTTCATTTACAGAAGAAGTAATTTTAACCAATGGGTCGGTGCCATTGTTTAGACAAATTATTTGGGTACCAAGTTACCAACCCTGATGCATCACCTTTATAAACCCTTTCCTGTTTTTTGTAATTTTACACTGATCCAAAATAAAGAGGGTGTAGACGACAAATGAAACCATCCCATGTGGTAGAAAATATGGGAATATAAATTTATTGTTACAAGCAATTATTTCTTTTTCCACAATATTTTCTCAAATAAAAGTCTACAATAACATAAAATATCGGCTTTGTACAGCCTACAGGAAAGGGTAAAACATCGGTGACCGGTCAACTCAGCCCATTTTCAATTCAGCCCATTTTCAACTCGGCCCAACGTATAACTCGGCCTAAATTTTATGTCAAATCAATTTTGATACTGATTATTATCAAGTATAATTATTACAAATACAAAAGTATTCAATCGCCATTCAGTCGTGACAAAATTTACGTATGCATCAGCTGCAGATTGAAAAGTTGAATAGAAATTTAACAGCCATTTGAATTGCACATATTCAAGCTATTATTCAAGAATCCGGGTCTGTTCGCCCTAAAACACGTTCGCCCTAATTACGTTTCGCCCTAATTCCTGTTCGCCTGGGTCAGTTCGCCCCGGTCCGTTCGCTTTGTATTTCAATTACATTATAGCTTTCCACAATAAAAAAATTCTCGTAAACATTTATTTTTTCCTTTATGAGATGTTTAGGTTATGTAAGGTAGTTTTTTCAACTCATATTCAGACAAAATTTCAGACTGATCTAAAGTTGTAGTGAACTTGAATAGATTCCTAGAACATAATAAGGTTAAAAGAAATATATTCGAAACAGAGATGGTTGTATCAAATTCAAGATTCCAAATTATGTTTTCTTGAATTAAGTTATTACAAGTTGACAATCATATTTTAATTTTTTTGCCACAATTATAGGTTTAATAATATTAGAAGATTGTTTTTGACAAAGATAGAATAATTATTTGACACAATCAATTTGTTATAAAAAATTATTAAATCACAAAAAGTATCATTTAGATGTTACCTTTAATCAAAATGATGAATAAATATACAATACACAACCCTAGATGTTCAAAGAAAGATTATGGGTAAAAGTGTGGGAATTGAAGTATGAATGTTTAATTAAATTAACCCATTACCAGACGACAAAATTCTTTATGCGTCTAAATAAAAAGGCTTTGGAGATGATGATTGAAAGTTATAAATCCCAAATACACTTTAGAGAATTTTGAATAAAGGACAAAACTGCTTGCCACAAATTGGAATTTTTTAAACCCCCCCCCCAAAAAAATCACGAAATTTGGATCATTGAAACACAATCAGACTTTTTACAACACAATCACAGTTGAATAAGAAAGTTTTTAAAAGTATTGTCGACATTACATAACAAAAAACCTATAACAGTAGAAAGCATTGTGAGTAAAGGAGAAAATACTACCCACAGATCATGGAAATACAACCAGACTTTTTAAAACACAGTCACAGTTGAATAAGAAAGTTTTTGAAAGTACTGTCGACATTTTATAACAAAATACCAATAACTGTAGAAAGCATTGTGAGTAAAGGAGAAATTACTACCCACACGTTTGAATGGCCTATAATTCACAATTAACACTTTTTTATTCCCCCGGTGAAGATGAAAGTAGACGAAAACATTGGTGAAAATGACAAACTGATTTTTATTAATCATTTTTTCATTTTCAAACGACGTTACAACAAAACTAAAAATACACACAAAATCATACTCATTTAAAAAAGAGGGCGAACATAAAAAATAGGGCGAACAGACTCACTTTGGGGGCAAATGGACCCAGGGCGAACAGACCCGGGGCGAAAGTAGATTTAGGGCGAACGGAACCGATACCATTATTCAATATTATAATATTAAAAACACAAAATAATGTATTTTGAAAATATTAGAGTTAAACATAGTAAAGTAACACTGCACCATTTCGACAAAACTTAAACATATTCTAAGAATTATGCTATACTTTACTACAGATTATAAATTGAGTTAACCGGGCCGAGTTATTCGATGGGCCGAGTTGACTGGTAACCCAAACATCGGGCAATATAGGCTGATCAGGATATCTCACTAACCTGTTGAAGATATACAAGAGAGAAAGCTTATAAAAACATTTTCTACCTTTGAATCAACAGTTGGTCCCTCTTTGTATCCAGTACGTTGTTTAAATGCTTTAATAAAAGCTGGTTCGTCGTGTACGTACGAGATGTTGCGCTTTCCGGACATTTTTTACAAGTGGCGTGGTTGGTGACAAGGGAGGTAACTTTTCGAAACAAAATCAAGGTAGACAACCTTTTACATTAAATGTGCCTAATAAATTCTGTGAAATTTCCAATCTATGTGCGAATACATTTCTCTTTTTTTACGAAAAGGAGAAGAAAACGGACTGTCAGACAGTTCGGTATGTCCAGACACGACACGTTGCACTTCCTATGATCACTGAAGCCGTTTTTTTGTGATTGACTTAACTTACCGTAGGAGGCTATGTGAGCTTTGTGATTTCATTTCTTTTTAATATCTTCAAATTAAGACGGCTCAATGAAAATTAATTATCCCGATTCATATTCAGTCCAAATGCTTAAACATGTTCTTTCAAGGCTTGCGTCTATTAGACAAAGAATCCATCGCCGAATCAAATCACTCACTTAGACCGTTTGGTACTTTACCCTATTGCCGACATTGGCCCACGTTCATGTAAAGCATTTTTGTTGGTTCTGCGACTTAAACGTCACAACTACGGTTTGTTAAATCTGTAGTAACGACGTTTATATCGTCAGCAACAATTTTACTTTTTGTTACATGCTAAGTAGGCCTATTGATCGCCAATTAAGAATTTTACAGAATCGCGAACTCCGTTTAATATTGGAGTGTGACTTCCTGATGGAGCTCGATGGGCGTGGCAGGCAAACCGTCAATTGACCAATCGCAGCTATCAATCAAATAACCAGTCGTCCAATAAATTCAATCATTCAGACCAGAAATGAGTTTTGACATTGGCCACCATTTTTGTTAACTTTTTTTTTTTTTTGGTTTCAAGCTGTAGTTACGACGTTTAAGTCGCCAACCATCTAAGCCATTTTTTTTTTTTTGCTATAACTACTGGCGATGAAATTTTCAAAATAACACCGTTTAAAATCGAAGCGGTACTTCCTGTCGGAGTCATTGAGCGGGGCGAACGAATTAAGTGGGCAGAGCCAGCGAATGGTCAACTGAATCTCGAGTGTTAATAACAAGAGCCTTTTACCTCATTCCCAAACAATGACGCCCCTGAACCGTTTCCCGTTTCTGGAAATTTTTAGACTAGTCCAAATTGAAAGAGTTTGCAGACGACAATGAAATTTGGATGCCATTTGAAATGAAACCATCCTATGTGGTAGAAAATATTGTGGAAAAGCAATTTCTTCTTTTTCCACAAAGTTTCTGAAGTATAAAATCACATGATCGTAAAATCCCGTTTTAGAACGGGAAAGGGTTAAGTAAAAAGGGCTTTAGAAAACATTGTGGAAAATGAAGAAATTACTTGTTACAAACAATTTCTTCAATATCCACAATGTTTTCTACCTCAAAAGATAAAGAACTTTTAACGTTTCATCGACTAAAAATTGTTGTCAGCAACTTCTTTGAAATTGGACCAGTTTAAAATTTTGTTGAATATTAATGGGTTAAAACATAAATCGCTTTTGCTTCTGTTTCAATGTAAGTAATTTGAATTATCAAATGATAGAACTGGGGGGGGAGGGGGGGTGAAGAGTAAGGATTGTTCTTTCGATGTTTACCTTATTCCCTTTGATATAACTTAAAAACCAAGAAGGAAATATCTGAACTATAGGTTGAAAAATATTCATACGCGTTGTCTTCTAAAGATATAGTTTGGGGGTGAAGTCATCATCATCGGATGTTTTAAAGAGAATTATAGTCTTATTGCAAACACATTTACATATTTAACCTATTCCCAAACCCCCCCCCCCCCTTTTACGCATCTTAAGATTTTTTTAAAGCATTGTGGTAAATAAAGAAATAGCTTGTTTCGAGCTTTTTTTTTCATTATCAATAATGTTTTCTATCCAAAAAGAAGAAAATAATTGGAATTCAATCAACGTGAAATTGTCATCTGCAACTTCATTCAATTTGGACCAGTCAAAAATTATGTTGTGTGCGAGTGGGTTAAAATGTTGATCATTAAGTACCAATACACAAGCGTAAGAACTTGTCGAGTGTCAGAGCAAGTTAAATTTTGACAGAATTCAAAAAATGGTGCTGCGGATCTCTATTCAATAACCGACAAAAGCAACCCCGTTCAATAACGGGCAAAAAGCGGACAGAGGAATACAGCCTCGATGTTTACAAGAGTAATCATGATCCAAAAGGGCATAGACATCCGGCCTCCCATCCAAAGGCTCCACTGATGATAATTACCCAAGATGCAAAGATCGGAAAACATACAGCCAGTCCGGGTTCGAATCTAGGACCTTTCTCCGGCTTTTAGCCTAAAAAGTACCCTAATGACTCAGTGAGGCTCACTGGGTCGCTTAACGATACAATTTCAAAACTGCTGTTAATTGCCAGTGCAATCCGTAGTTTACAAGGTCATGCTACGGGGAATTCATTCTCATGTTACAGAACATTGAGTGGCATTTTCTAATTCATCCAGCTACACGTGCTTTTCATTAAATCGACCTTTAATAGCAGAGTTAATTCAAGCCGTATCGTGATTCAACGGAATTTCATAATTCTACCTTTATGAATGAAGAATTTTCCGATTCCCTTATTCTTATAAAGGATTTTTCGGAGTCATTCATTAGGAGTAATCTGAATGGGAACATTTTAATTTGAAAACTCACCCTCCTACTTAAACAAGACAGGGATATTAACCAAAGTGCAAAACCTTTCACATATTTGACCAGGGAACTCTTCGTCTTATTCCATACGCCATACACGATTTGACTATTTAGTTTTGAAAAAAAAAAACGCTTTTCAAATCTTATGAAATATATCTTGAATAGACCAATTGCGGCTGTCACTAACCAATCGCGGCTGTCAATTAAACAACCAGTCGACCAATGAAATCGTTCATTTAGACCAGAAATGAATTTTGATTTTCAACAGTGGCCGCCATTTTGTTGGCCTTTTTTTTTGGGGGGGGGGGCGACTTACACGTCGTTTAGGTCGCCAACCAACTACACTACTTTCTTGTAACATGCTACTGGCCATAATTTTTTTCAAAATAGCCCCGTTTGAAATCGAAGCGGGACTTCCTGTCAAAGTCTATGGGTGTGGCTAACGAAATAAGTGGGCGGGGGCAAGCGATTGGTCAATTGCATAGGCTCGTTCCTGTAAAGATACCTACCAGTGTAACGATGTTCCGCTGTGTTATAAACCATATCATTGATTTTTATGGACGGTGTCCTTTAAGGAGACAGTTGGTCACATGAATCAATAAAGGATTCCAAAAGCAATCGAAGCAAGGACGGGGGTCATCTTAAAGATGCTCTCTCTATCCGCGTTTTAAATTTATTGGTCGATTTCTTCACCATACGCGGGACCTTTTCCCCTATTGTTGCTACTACGTCCTCGTGAATTTCCCATTCCAACACAATAGGATTTTAGACCAGTCCAGTTTCAAAGAATTTATAGACGACAATTTAAAGATGGTGAAATCTTCAAGAATCTTTATCCTATAGGGTAGAAAACATTGTGGAAAAAGAAGAAAATGCTTGTAACAAGCAATTTCTTCATTTTACACAATGTTTTCCAGAGCTTTAACATCGAGGGGTGTTTGAAAGAGTCCTTGTGTGGGAATGGGTTAAAGCCAGGGCACTGAATAATTGCGCGATGACCAACATTATCCGCGTTTGTTTCCGATTACCCATAGTGGATAGGTTTGAGGAAACATCTGAGAAAAAAGCCCGCTATCATCAAAGTGACAATACTTTATCTACAAAGACCTTGATTGTTTATTTATACGAAGTTTACTTCTGCCCCAGACCACGGACTTTTCAACGCTCCTCGTTTAATGTTAGATCATTACTTTAACCCATTGCCAGACGAAAAAAAAGACTTGCTCAAATTGAAATAAGCTGCAGACGACAACTTCTCAGTGATGGAATTTAAAGAATCTTTGTCTTTATGGGTAGAGAACATTGTGGATAAAGACCTCTTCATGAGGGGCGTCAAAAGGCGCCACTGTGTGATAATGGGTTGATTTAACTGAAATATAAACAACCGAGAGCTATGTCATACAGCCTATATGAATATTATGAAATACCAAGAAAACACGTTCCTGATTGTGCCGTATGCCTGTGTGTTCGTGTTTTGTGTGTGTATGTCATTGTTGTTAAAGGGACACCTTAATGCTTATTTCTTAATAGCATGAAAAATAATCGTCTTTGCTAGATAAAATCGAAATTATCTATTTGAATATTCACTAGGAAAAACACGGAGACAGTGAGTCTTAGTAAACTACACGTACGTGTTAAATACGATACTCCAGTCACCATAACTTTGAAAATCATCGAGCAGGAGGGTATAAGCCCGACCTTCAGAGATCATTTTGGGGTGAGATATTGAGAGAGCTCTCATTTTTCAGCCTGAAATCTCATTGATACTGGCTTAATGGCAGAAAAATCTCAAAGAAAAATATAATTTAGAGAAGGATTTGGTAAAATTTCTCACCAAAAATTCTTAATTTCTCATAAGATTTGGCCAAATGAGATATTTTTGCACATGATATTCTGATTCTTATTGTATAAACAGTTTTATAGTGATTATATGTTGGTTGTCGCAGATCTGGTGTTTCCTTTTTCCAACAATACCTTTTTTATCAATGGGAAATTTGGGACGTTTTCAATGACAGAGTAGGTAAATTTCAGAGCCTACGAAGTGCTGTTTACATTTTCCCACCATGTTTTTCAAATTGAAAACGTGTTAACTTCCGGATCCGCGATCAATATCAATTCGTAATTATTATTAACGTCTGGGGTTCGAAAACTGAAACTGTCGATATCCACTCGTTGCGGAGAGTACGTGTGTTTGTTATAAGAAATCAATATTTCTAAAGGTTCGTTTCAAAACGTGCTTTGGTTGCTTTTGCAACCCTGTATTGATTCTTGAGAGTAATAGCTTGTGTTACAGGAGAATTCGTTCCAACGACAATATGTCCCTATCAACCAAGTTTTCCAATATTCTTCATAGCGTCAGTAGGCTACAAAAACCTTGTAACTACATATTATTTAAAGCTATAGTTACGATATTTTGGAAGCCCAGCGGCGATAGTTTCATTCACGGGTTCGATATCCGTGACATTTCATTTACTGTTCAGGGACGGGCTACCAAAATATGGTAACTTCGGCTTAAATTAACTGTAGTTACGACGTTATGGCCACCATTATCAGAATGTTCTTTTCTCTCAAATACACAAAATGGTATTTGTATCTTTTCCGCAAAAACCACCACAGTTTTTTGTTGTTGTTGTCGTTGTTGTTGTTGTTATTGTTGGCGCTGAAGTCCCACTAAGAAAAAAGCTATTTCCGAAAAGGCGGAAATTCTTACTTTGCTTATTACAAACAATTTTCCTTTGCGACATTCCAGCTCCGAAATCACGCTTTTTTAGACCCCAAACGAAAAATAAACTTTGGCAAATATGGTAGAAAATTGATAAATTGTTATTTCCATGAATTTCCAACATGTTTTCTTCCCGACAAAAAAATAATAATGGTAATAATAATTATTATAATATCGCGAATTTGAATTAGTCGACTGCAATTTCTTTCAATATGGACTAGTGTAAAGTCTTGTCTCTGTTTATGGATAAGTGAAACAAGACGGTTGAGATCAAAACGTATTGCAGGATAAAGGCAACTTTTAGTTTGATATATATTTAAGAGCACATAGTTCTGAATGGACGTAAAACTTTTTTCGGACATGCCTACTTACAAAAGACTATATAAAAATGATTAAAGCACTGAAAAGTACTGAAAGCTAGCAAAACAATGTTTTGTTCAGTAAATCTTCTTTTTTCAAACGTTATCACCATAAAAAGCAATTTCTTCGTTTTCCACGATGTTTTCTATCTAAAGAGATACCGAATATTTTAGAATTTTAAGCAATTTGAAATTGTCGTCTGCAACTTCTTTGGAGACTCCGATCCGAGTCCGAGCTAAAAATACCCAGGAGATGAACTTGCATGCAAAGTTTGCAATATTCCTGAAATACATAAGAACTATTTTTTATGGTGTAGCCATTTAACAGATTTATAGTGGTTAAGCCTCCAGTGACAGTTTGCACTCGTTGAACTTTGAGACGACCTCAAATTTTTTTCTGTTAACTTAAGCCTTGCCTGTTTCTAAAAATTTAAGACCTGTTCAAATTCAAAGGTTTTGCAGACGTAAATTTAAAGTAGACTTAATTTGAAAAATAACCATTCAGTAGGGTAGAAAATATTGTGGAAAAAATGCTTATTACAAGCAATTTCTTCTTTTTCTACAATGTCTTCTCAATCATAGATTCACAGGGGCGAAAAACCAGGGATTGAACAGGAGAGGGTTAAGCTATCATAGCTGATGCTTTGCTAGATAATAAATGAATTAATGATAATAATATTGATTTTCCCTAATTTTCAAACAAAACTCCGCTAGATCTCATTCTGACTCACAACAATGATAAAAATTACAATAGCTAAAGATCTGACAAAGCTAAAACTGTTTTTCGATGGTTCAGCGCGAAACAGTTGTAACTGCCAATATGTTTATAGGCAGTTACAACTGTTTTGCACTGAACCATCGTTTTGTTCATTAATCCATTATCAGACGACAAAATTTGGACTGGTCCAAATAAAAGAAGTTGCAGATTAAATTTTTAGTTCAAGAATACATGTATTTCACAACTGTATTTTGGGGTAGAAACCATTGTGGATAGTGAAAAATGTGCTGGTTACGAGTAATATCTTCATTTTCCACAACGTTTTCTTCAGTTTTTATCCAACGTCTTAAAGTAACGTCATTTAGATAGGTTTTCCCGGATGACGGAACATATCTAGACGCTTATTCTAATCTTGAAATACTGTTCCAGATATCACGTTCATTAACAATACCTGTACTCGCGAGAACTATGTTGTCTTCAGTGCATTCTGAATCGGTGTGGATAACGGTAAATAAATATAAAAATTGTTAAGGTTAAAAAAACATACCGTTACAATCAAAACTAATTTCGAAACTTTAGCGCCAACTAAACCAGTGATGTTCCAAATACATTAAAAACTCCCCCCATGTAAATTATTTTTCTAAAACCGACCAATAAAATCGATTTTCGGCTTTATTCGGTGATCTAATTAACATTCCAACACAATGACACTTTTAAACGCCCCTCAATATGAAAGCTTTGTAAAACATTGGGGAAAATGAAGAAATTGCTTGTTACAAACAATTCCTTAGTTATCCACAATAATTTCTACCCGAAAAGCGGAGATTTTGAAGATGTCATCAACTTAAAATTGTCGTCTGCAACTATTTTGAATTTGAACTGGTCTAACTTTTTCATTGTGTGGGAATGGGTTAATCTCCATCAATCTTGAATGGGCGCACTAGGATCCGACATATGGAGACGAGGTTTCGGTTTATCATGTAGTGATCGTTCGGCCAGAACTTAACTTGGCACTCGTGGAGACGGGGGTTGGCTTAAGTTGGGGCGAATCGCTATGATAATTGACACCGTAGTTAACCCATTGTTTCTATAAATGCACCACTGTAATAATTTTAAGGAACCTTTAACGCTGCAGCCTGCAAACATCAGTCCTCGGTGCCATGAATAATCATGTCTGTCCCCTTTTTAGTGACAAACGCGACACTAGCACCACCAATGTGTAAAAAGGGTTTTCTTTTCCATGCGAGTTAAGTAGATTGACTAACTTGATATTAAATGACTGACATTAAATGACGACGTCCGAAACTACGCCAAGTTGATACTCAGACTATGTGCCGCGGCGAATCGCGCCTGTCCTTAACTGCTTGCGAATTAATGATTGTTTGGTATATCATGTCTCCGCGAACTTGATTTTGTGTGTGGGTACAGAAAATATCGTAAATAGGCATCTGGTCGTATGATTTTCACTCTGCGCTTCATTCCGTCTTTTATTATCACTGATGGCGACACGGTCTTGGTACGCCCCTCATAAGACCCGTTGGAACTCTTACCATTTCAAGCCTGAGAAAAGCCTTGATTGTAAAAATTCATTACTGAATGTTGCAGTAAGGAGTAGAATCATAATTTTTAATTATCAGTGAAACTTGACCTTCGTCGAGTTGGCTAGAGTCGTCAGCAAGTTAAACCTTGAGCCTCGTTGCTGACTCTTGGTCCGCATTTCCGACCGGATCTCCCCGACTGAAAGCGCCATGATGATGATTCTGGCGGTAGTTACTGTATGCAATAACTAATACGGGCCACAGTTGGAGTCGCGTTCAAGATCCGGCACTCGTAATTCAGTTGGCCTACGCGGCAGCTTGCCCAAGCTTAGTATTATTGGCTGTTGATCACGATGCTGGTAATCGCAGTCTTCAGAATGTCACGTACTGCAAAAGATTAAGTCCGTTCGTGTGATATGCATGAACAGACTCTGGTTTCACTCGAGGAATACGTCTTGTTCATTTCAGAATCAATGCGCCGTAATAGGTAAACGCATTACTTACCGCCGTATATCACAAGTTTAACACAGATTTAGATTGATTTTTTTACGAAGAAAAGGTTTACAGCGACGTATCTAGATATATTCTAAGTTTGTGCTCTGCATTCTGTCCAAAACTTATGACAACATAAGAGGCACCATGCAGCTGTACCATACACTAAATCGTGAGAAATTTTCAAATTTTTGCGCCATTTACGTCATTTTTATGACGTAGGTCAATGGTGTAAACTATTTTGCAAAAGATTCACTTTGCAAAATCGGTCCGTGATATAGTTTTTGTAGACCCCTGAATCGTCGATAAGCAAAAAATGTATGCATGACGGGAAACTGACGTCAGACCTTTAGAAAATCACGTGATCAATAGTCGCCATCTTGGAGGTTCCCGATCCATTGTGCGGCGTGAGAGCGGACCCAAACTTAGTACGATTCTGTCGATTTTGAACAAAATTTGGCTTCCTATTTATATCAGTGTCCAGGTGATTCTTTTGATTTATATGTTAATCTGTATATTGGTGTCAATAAACTTTTGGTTAGATTATCATAGGATACGATAGTGTAGCAGCGGTTCTCGCTGCCGATACGCGGTTGGGCCGTGTTGCACACTGGGTAAGAGCAATAGTCAAAGAACAAGGAACAGAATTTATTCAGAAAAGATTTTTATGTTCGTATTTGTTCTTTTCAAAGTGTTCAGGTGTTAAAAGAATTATTTGATTGTCTAATTACAATTTCTTACTTTCATTTTCGTTGTAGATATTGAATTTGGCGGGTATAGTTTTCATTGGAAACACCTATGATAAAAGCAAGTGGGTGGGGTAAGACATCAAATACTTTCCCAGTCTTTCTAACACTTTTTTCCCTGTAAGTTTATTCTAAACTTAACAGAAAAAGACTTTCATTGTTCCAAACACTTGAAATTTTATAGTGCTGGTCATTTTCGTCTTGTCAAATTACCCAAACTGTGTCCTGAAACAAGAGGACAATGATGTTTGCTCACCTGAGTTTCCAAGCAAAGCAGTGTGTTGTTCTTACCCCATGTCTAGGTATTTGATGTCATAATTTATATTTTCCTCCTATTTATGAAGAATCTTAAAACTGAGTTATAAGCACAAAGTACTTGCATTAACTTTTGATAAAATTGACAGAAAAATATGAATTAATCAAGATGGCTTTAATAATTCTGAAGTAAATGGTTATCAGTCCATGTAAGTCCAAAGTCAGAATGGCTCACGAATTTGGTCAAACTAAGCCATATTTTGTATTCATTCACAAAAGCTCACAACTCTACATTGAATTCAACTGTGTTTTTTTGAATCAGGTCTATTCCAAGATTTACTTGGTCTGTTCGCCTAGGGACAGTTTGCGAAAAAAGGTGGTCCATTTGCCCTAATATTTTCTGTTTGCCCCTTTTACAATCGGGTCTGTTGCTAGATATGCTTTCCCCTCCAGTCTGTTTACCTAGGGTCCGTTTGTCAGAAAATAGGGTCCGTACACCCTAATATTTTCTGTTCACCCCTTTTACAATGAGTGTTTTGTGTACATTTTAATCAAAATTCTGTCAATTTCTGTAAAGTAATGTTTTAAGTTTGGTATGGAATAGTTTTTACATTCAAAATACAGAGTTCTGCCAAGGGCGCGGCATTGTTGGATAGCCGCAGAAAAATTACAGATTGCAGGGCTCTGCAGAGTGGGCGACTCAGGCGAAAAAGTCGCCTGGTTTCATAAAACTTCGCCTGATTTTCTGATCAAAGCGAAGTCGAAGTCGCCTGGAATTTTCGGGAAGTCGCCTGGATACGATAGGTGATAACCAAATCTGGCCCAGTGGCTATAAAAGTAGGGGACAGTGTGCTATCATACAACTGTCCGTCAGAAGCCCTTTGATCGTAAATCAAGCGTGTATCGATACTGTAGTCGCGAGGCCAGCAGATTATCAGAAATAGGGGTATGTAGTCAACATGCTTGCTTCATTCACACCTACTCTGATTGATTTCGGCAATGCTGTGTATACTCTCGGCACTAGAAATCTTTATTTAAAATCCTTTCCCTTCTTAAGTTTTAATTATTTCTGTAAATTAAGTTATCATCAGTCTACGAGATTTGTTGCTTACTTTCGCATAATGATAATAATGGCCGACATTTACGGACGTCGTGTCATTTACCAGAAGTCAAAATATTTTTAAAAATTTGAAACCTTGGTGTAAAATAATTCTGCCAAAAATCTACGTAGAGTAAATTCATTTTTCATTAGAATCCTTCAATTTGAGTTATCTGCTTTAATTGTAACAAGTGAAGAAAATTATGGCAAACAATTTAAAGGCTTCTACGGTCTTTTCCTGAGATTTTTGATACATTCTCCAAAAACTAAATTTCACTTACTTGTGTTGGTAATAATTCCTTTAAATAACATGTAATCCTATAAAATGGAGCAAATTATCCTGTGTTAACTTTAAACCTCTGCATGTACAGAGGCTGGTTTTGTGTACTGAGCAGTAACCCTTACCCTTTACACACTATAACTGACTTAATCACAGAGGGCCTATTTTGACCAATTAATGACAATTTTTATCCATTTGTATGTTATCAGGTAAAGTGCACAGACTTTAACTCATTACCACACAATCCCCCATTTTGACATCTTGAAAATGTTTTAATGGGAAACTGTGGAAAAAGGAGGAAATGTTTGCAGCAAGCAATTTATCCTTTCCCCACATGTTTCTACCCTTTTTGGCACCTTCATTCTTATTTAAGCTCACTGTGAAATGCCTTATTTAGCTTCTTTTAATTTGTACCAGTCTGAATTTTTTCTTCTGGTAATAGTTTGATTAAATACATGTTCTTACAATAAAATCTGTTCTCATTTTCTGCTTCAAATAGAAACACTACTCATTTCATTCAGACTGCCTATTCACTATTTGCATTTTTTCTATTATTTGACTTTTTGTATCATATATGAATCTATTATGAAATATTAAAAAAAAATTAAATTCAGAATCAAACTCTTGAATTCTAAAACAAAAAAAGAAAAATACAAAAGTATTTGTTCACAGGAATAAGATCTTTATTGAGGACTGAAAGGATAAGCAGTATTTTCTATGTTTATTGCATGATACATAATATAAAATGCAACTACTTGGTTGTAAAGCTATTTTATTTTCTGATAGAAATGAGGAATACGTGCAAAAACTTAATTTTTAACGAGTTTCACTTCTCCTGAAAGTCTCACCACTTCTCCCCATTTTGAAAAACTTCTCCCAATTCTCAGACTAGTGAGAAGTGACTTCTCCCCAAATTCTGGGAGTCTGCAGAGCCCTGAGATTGCCCCTAAAAAATATGTCCGGGGGCTGACAGGCGCGTTAGAATTACGAACCGTGCGCCAAAGGTACGAAGATACCTTGGGACGAATCAGCTCATGCATGGGGTTTTATTTACTTCTGTGGTTTCCCTTGGAAATTCAGAGCATTAGTATTGATTGAAAAGGTCGCTCTGATTGGTTTACTGTGCACTGTAAATTCTGTTTGTGGTCATATCAGCCAATAAATAGCGTTATAATAAAGATAACAAATTTAAGTTTGATGTAACGAAATATTCCTTCTGCATCACAAGCTCACTGTTTTGTGTCGCTGCAATGGCAGAAAAAAAGAAAACAAAAACAATATTAAGCTTCTTTAGCCAAAGAGAGCACGAACTGGCGCCGTTGATCAGCCAAACAAACCCAGAACTTCAAAATCGGCGGAATCCCAATCGGAATCCGGGCATGAAACAGCTAAATAGAGCTACGTAAAACAGTTTCAAAGTTAATGGCTCTCGGACTTTTAGTGGCTATCTTATGATTCAAGTAAAAGCTCAATGACTTGTTCTCTTTGTATTAAGGACCAGAAAAATAAATCATTAACAGCTCAAAACTGTACTGATTCAATACATTGTTAACTTTTAAATGAGAAGAAAGCCCTTGAGATTCTTCTCATTGATTGGGTTCACATCACAGGGCTCTGCAGAGTGGGCGACTCAGGCAAAAAAGTCGCCTGGTTTCATAAAACTTCGCCTGATTTGCTGATCAAAGCGAAGTCAAAGTCGCCTGGATTTTTCAGGAAGTCGCCTAGATAGATAGGTGATAACCAAATCTGGCCCAGTGGCTATAAAAGTAGGGGACAGTGTGCAATTATACAACTGTCGGTTGAAAGCCCTTTGATCGTTAATCAAGCGTGTATCGATACTGTAGTCGCGAGGCCAGCAGATTATCTGAAATAGGGGTATGTTCTGGCAGCTAATAGTCAACATGCTTGCTTCATTCACACCTACGCCGATTGGTTTTGGCAACTTTTATAGCATACAAAGCATTGCCAAAACCAATCTGTAGGTTAACCTAACCTTTGCTCTTAACCCTTTCCCGTTCAAATACGGGATTTTACGTTCCTGTGATTTTATATTCAAGAAAACATTGTGGAAAAAGAAGAAATTGCTTGTAACAAGCAATTTCTCCTTTTTCCACAATATTTTCTACCACATAGGATGGTTTCAATTCAAATAGCATCCAGTTTTCATTGAAATCTGCAACTTCTTTCAAATTGGACTGGTCTAAAATTTTGAAAAACAGGAAAGGGTTAATTTATCTGAAACTTGCACATGACATGTGGCACTTATTTACTGATTTATTACAAAGTATATAACTAAAACCTTGTCATTTGGTAAAGGGTTCAGATTCGTATGATATACCCTTACACTGTACCCCCAGATTTTTCTTCATACCCCCATTTCAAAACCTAAGGGGTACATGTACCCCCAAAATGAAAACCCAGTGGGCATGATGGTCATTTCCCTGAATTTCTTCTACATGTCAGTGTAAAATTTAAAATACTGTTGTTTGTTTTCATTTTTGCAAAAGAACTACATACAAAACTATTCATTAACTTAAGTAATTTGAAATGATTAAAGAGTTTAAGGAGTTTAAAGGAGAATTTATTAGTTTTCTGCTTTTCTTTAAATTTACTTTGGGTGTGTATTACCTTTACAGTGACTTCAAGTTGTCAACTCATAATTTTCAGTGTAAAGAAAGGGTAAACAGTTGGGAGCTGTTTATTACAGTTGTCATTGAACTGTATTATGTGCAATATTTTGATGGGAACGGATTTTTTGTTCATAAATTGTACCTTATAACCGGGAGATTCTCGTTTCAGATTCAGACACAGGGCTCCCCCTGGGAAATTTTATTCTTGCGCCAATGAAATCGCCAATTTCAAAAATTTGGGGCCACTTGGTGCCAATTGGAGACAAAAGTGAAGCCAGTATGAATAAGTGAATAAAATAAATCTACAATATTGAAAACAAATACTATATACTATGTTGAATGAATTGGGTTAAAAGGTGAAAAACGAGAGAATTGTCATATGAAAATTAAATGCCAAGATACCGGATGACAAGTCAAATATTTGGTAACCCAGAGTACTTTGATTACCAATGTCCGCAGTACTTTGATTACTGATGTCCGATATATCTCATTTCTCAGAAATTCACTTGACTTTGTTACTTATATCACCAATAGATAAGCAAAATGTTGTCTTTGCTTTTTATTCAGCACTCTAATGAATCACAAAAAGTGATCAAGGAATAAAGATCGTCAATTTTTTAGCCCAAGCGATGGGACTCTCTGCCATCTCGGTTTACATGATGGTTCCCGGGCGGGATGCTGGGAAAACCCCAATAACTTGAGTGATGTTAGAATCAATTAAGTCAGTGATGCGTTACTAATCTGTCTTGATTGACACGGGTATGCAATGGATATTGATGGTCGCGTGTCTCCCAAACATATAAGCAGATGTGTGAATGATAAAGTTGCGCGTCGGTAATCATTTCAATGGACTAAATATCCCTTTGCCTTAATTTGAAAGTTGTCGCCAGTAAAATCGCCAATTCGCCGATTTTAGGGCCATAATTTTTATTTTGTCGCATTTGGCCCCATTGGCGATCGGCACTGGGAGCCCTGAGACAGAAATGATCGGGAGCAAAATATTTAATATCTGAATAAAAATCTGAATAAAATTGATTCAATTATCTGGATCAAGCTTTGACCATTCAAATGTTTTGATTGGACCAGTGAATGAACTAAGTGTTCTGGTCAAAGTTGACGTGACAATATTCTGTATAAGTGTATCGATACCTGTTGCGCTCTTATTTAAATTTTATCTTCCAGTATCATTTTATGCTTTAATATTTTTCTCGGAAATTGTACAAAGATGTACAGGGAAAAAGACTTAATTTCAACCTAGGGGCCCAGCCTGCCAAAATTCAATATCTAATATTAGAGGTAAAGGCATTTTCTCAAAAGGTCTAGTGGCCCAGTCCAAAATCTAGGGGCCATGGGCAACTGGGCTCCTGCTAGTCTTTTTCCCTGATGTACAGTCTGATCTTAGTATTTACCGACTTAAATTGGACCATTTTGATAAATGTATTTCAAAATAAAAACTGACTAACAATAAGTCAATCCCTTCTTTTACCACTATGATTTTGATGATAATTTGGAACGATCTTTATTCAACTTGATAAGGGTTAATTTTTTGTTGAAATTTGGACAAAATTATGGCATATATTGACAGTCAACGTGACTCTTTTTTAAACTAAAATGACAGTAAATTTATGTTTCAAGCTCATCTCTAGAATTCTAAGAGCCCAAAAAGTTTATCTAATAATTTTCATTTTCAAATGAATTGCCTGTTGTACCCACGAAAACTCATGACAATTTAACATTGCAATATAGGTTGACTTCTTTATTAAGTTTTGGATACTTTTTCACTAAATTGTTCAATAATAATTTGATTCCAGTGAGATAAGAGTGCTAGTAAAATAATTTTACCCAAGTCAGGGGTGTGGAACTATGGATTTTTGCCACTTGTCCCCGGGCAAGTTGAACTCAATTTTCTACTTGTCCGAAGGCAAAGTTCACTTGCCCAGAGAAAAAGCAAAAGCAGACAGGAAAATAATATCACCTGCCAGTAATACCCGAAAGGGGAGTTGGGCAGTTATAGAGTTAGCTTTCGTGGAGAGCTGGTGTGTCATGAGAGTGTCCTTTCTCAGCAGACTTTCGGTACTTTTACCAATAAACATCGTAGAACTATTATCTGCAATATTCGGGAACATTCTGCATGTTTTGCAAAAGACTAAGTCCGAACTATCTTCTTTTTCAAGCCAAGGAAAATCAGTAAACCAGCTCTCTTGGAATACGCGTTTGCGTTTAGCATCGTAGTCTTTGTCTCTCTGAGACTTAGATTTGCGTTTATCAGCCGTTTCAAGCGGCTTTGAAGGCCCCGATCGAATAACAAATTTGTCCATTTTCGTGAAAATGAACTTTTTGGGACGCCGGTCTGTTTACTACAACAACAACAGGTTGCCACGCGATACAGCCAATCAGCGAACGTTTTGCCGATTCTATTCTGTTGTATACGATTGTGACGCCACCTACTGGTGTATCTCGCGAATAGAATAGAATAGATCACTTCGAGCGTCCGGTGACATGGATTTTTAAAAAAATGTTTTAAAATTGATTTTCGTACACAGTTCGTGAGTAATTAAACTTAAATTGAGGAAATCTTTGTTTTTATTGGATTTTGATCTCTCTGAAATGTACTTGCCCGCGGGCTAGCTGGCTTGGAAAATCAACTTGGTCGCTCACGGGAAAACCCGTGTCGGACAAGTCGGGCATGTGAATTCCACACCCCTGCCCAAGTTACACAGGTTTCTAACACCTGTCACTTGCGATTGTCAATGCATGACTGGTCACCGCAAAGTGGTAATTGTCAATCAAGCTAGGTGTTATCAATGATTGTGGTGTATGTAAGGATAATCAATTAACATTTTCCAATAATCTATTTACTATTTTAATGACCCTTGAACCTTGACAGATGATTTCACAGAGTCACTTTGACATAAAGACTGCTAATGTCGGACGCATGTCATTGAAAAAATTGTCGTCCGTCGGAATCCTTTGATAGGATTTTTTGTCGTCCCTTGCGGAAACTTGTCGTCTCAGACGACAGTACTGTCGTTTCCGAGAGCCCTGCTATTGCAATCATCGTTTGTCCGTCGTCATGCGTCGTCCGTCGTGCATCGTCCGTTAACTTTTAAACATTTTCATCTTCTTCTCAAGAACTACTGGGCAGATTTCAACCAAACTTTGTACAAAGCATCATTGGGGGATGCCAATTCAAGTTTGTGAAATTAGAGGTTCTTGGGGTCATAGGGGCCCCAATCAGGGGCAAAAAGGGGTAATTTTTGGTTCTTCTTTAAAAATCTTCTTCTAATAAACCGTTAATGCCAGTGCTTAAATATTTTGTTTGCATGACAACTAGGACAGGTATATTATAAATTGTGAAATTCATGCCCCTGGGGTCATGTATGGGGCCACACCCAGTGGTCAAAGTTCATCATGCTAAAAAATTCACATCTTCATCTTCTTCTGATGAAGTACAAAGCCAATTTCAAACAAACTTGGTGAAAAGCATCATTGGGTAATGATTATACAGATTTGTGAAAATTAAAAGACTGGGGGGTCAGGGGGCCCTAAAATGGGGACCAAAAGGGGGTAATTTTTGGTAACTTTTAAATATTACATCTTCTTCTCAAGAACTACTAGGCAGATTTCAACCAAACTTGGTAGAAAGCATCATTGGGGGATGCCAATTCAAGTTTGTAAAAATAGGGGTTCTGGGGGTCAAAGGGGCCCAATCAGGGGCAAAAAGGGGTAATTTTTGGTACTTCTTTAAAAATCTTCTTCTAATAAACCGTTAATGCCAGAGCTTAAATATTCTGTGTGCATGACAACTAGGACAGGTATATTATAAATTGTGAAATTCATAGCCTGGGGTCATGTATGGGGCCACACCCAGAGGTCAAAGTTCATCATGTTAAAAAATTCACATTTTCATCTTCTTCTGATGAAGTACTAAGCCAATTTCAAACTTACTTGGTGAAAAGCATCATTGGGTACTGATTATACAGATTTGTGAAAATTAAAAGGCTGGAGGTCAGGGGGCCCTAAAATGGGGACCAAAAGGGGGTCATTTTTGGTAACTTTTAAACATTTTCATCTTCTTCTCAAGAACTACTGAGGGGATTTCAACCAAACTTGGTCGGAAGCATCATCAAACAAAATCACTTGTCTTGATGCTCTTTTACTCAGGTGACCGTTAAGGCCCACTGGGCCTCTTGTTCAATGATTACTTCAAATTAAGCAATTTGCATCAATGCTGCGATTGTCGGAAGTCGAGCGGGGACAAGCTATAGCAATGCATGTGCAGGGTAAAGGCCAACAGCAGGTTGCTGCACATTTAGTGTGCATATTAGAACTATAGAACGTCTTGTTCAAGGTGTGCGAGTGACAGAGAGGGTCAACGATGGTCTGCAAAGTGGATGTCCGTACGTCACAATGGAGCCAGAGGGGGGGGAGGGGTATAGGCATGAAGCATCAGTTCACAGACTTCTTTCTTATTTCTGAAATTATAACACATGGAAAAGGTTTTTTCCTTCTTTCAAATCAGCACTCAACTTGGAATTTGTAATTTAGACTTTTGGATCCCCAGTTTAATGGTCTTTATATGTAATTGTGGCCCACTTGTTTCATAATCCTAACCTTAACATGAAATTAGACTGTTGAGAGAAAAAGAGCCTTTATATCAGGTGAGCGCCCCAGGGCCAACAGCCCTCTTGTTACTTGTCGAAATCAGACAGATTATGGAATTTATTTGAAAATGTATTGATCTTAAAGTCACGTTTCTTGCAATTTATTTTGGTTAAAACACCTTGCATATTTATGATGAATTAACAGTTATCCTGTATGGACATTTGATGAAGGTGATCAGCTTTTCTGGTGGTAGCACTTCGGACTGAAGTTTTTACCAAGTTATACGACTAAAATTTCTTGGATATGTTTTCTGTTATACTTTCCCAAATTTTTTTTGCATAAAAAGAATATTTCCATAAATCTTTGGACTCAAAAAGAATGTTTTGGGGGGTTTTGAGATTCTTTTCTCTTTCTTTCTATGCCGTACCTAGTACCTTGTAAAAAGCAATTTCTTTATTTTCCATAATGTATTCAAAAGTTTTTCCCTTCGGGCCGTCTAAAAGTGTCACTGAGTGGGAATGGGTTAAACAGATGCAACAAAATGATTTACTATACAAGGTACAGTTTGGGTCTTGTTCAATTGAAAAGTGTCAAACTTACACCTTGTTTTTGAAAGTTATATTTTTTCTATATTATTCTTTCAGAATATACATGGGTGTTTGATAGCATAATGTAATGGCAGAAGAGAAGGGAGCTGTACAAGCCATGGAGATGGAAAGATCACAAACAAATTCAGGGGGGGTCAATCCAGATATATTGCCAATCAAACAATCCAATAAACAGGTAACAATTTATCTTAAATCAATGTCAACTTATATCATTCAAAACTAGTAATGATCTAACTTGGTAGATTGTTTTGCTCAAATGATTCTTGAATGTCTGTTGTATGATGTCTTGTCAGTTATAGTGTTTACACTCTAGAGGCCACAGTTTTTTATCTTAATTTATATGATACTTTGTCAGAATAACTGTTAGGTCATAAGGATGAACCTTATCAAAAATAACATGGGAAAATGTGTCTAGAAGGGAGGTATGGATGTTCCTGAAATCTAGATTGGAGAAAATTTCTGATGTGTAAAAAAATAAGGTAAAAATATACCTAAATATGAGATCTTGTCTTCTCAGTAATCTGACAGGCTTAAAGTATTGGACTGATGTTTGCAGAATTGAAAACGTGCCAAAGAACATAACACTTGAGAACTTAAAGATGATATTGGTTTGAGCAAATGGAATGCATATTTCCAACAGTTATACTCACCATGAATGTCCCGATATTCACTGCGACTGTATTCTAAAAAAAGATTAAAAGCCTACTTAGCCTATTGGGATAAAATCCTAGTTTATTAGTCCCCTACTGGCAAAGCCGAAGGGGACTATAGGTTTGCGCTCAGTCTGTCTGTCAGAACGGACATATCAGTTTTCCAGACTTTTTTTCCTACCCCTGGGAGATATTGAGCTGTTTTTAGCTCACCTAAGCACAACGTGCTCAAGGTGAGCTTTTGGTATCACCTTTTGTCCGTTGTGCATCGGAAGGCATCAACAAATCTTTAAACATCTTCTCCTCAGTAACCACTGGGCGGAATTCAACCAAACTTGGTAGGAATGTTCCTTGGGTGACCCTTCTCAATAGATGTTTGCGTATTTTTGATTGACCCACAAATATGGGCGTGGCAGGGCGTGGCAGTTTTTGACTTTGAAATCTTTAAACATTTTCTCCTCAGTAACCATTGGGCCAATATCAACCAAATTTTGTATGAATGTTCCTTGGGTGACCCTTTACAAAAGTTGTTAGCAGAATTTTCTTTCACGCCCAAATATGGGCATGGCATTTTTTGACTTTGAAATCTTTAAACATCTTCTCCTAAGTAACCATTGGGCCAATTTCAAACAAACTTGGCATGAATGTTCCTTGGGTGACCCTTTTAAAAAGTTGTTTGTAAAATTTTGATTTTATGCCAAAATATGGGCGTGGCAGGGTGTGGCAGTTTTTGACTAAGAAATCTAACAACTTCTCCTCAGTAACCATTTGGCCAATTTCAACAAAACTTGGCATGAATGTTCCTTGGGTGACCCTTTTCAAAAGTTGTTAGCAGAATTTTCTTTCACGCCCAAATATGGGCGTGGCAGGATGTGGCAGTTTTTGACTTGGAAATCTTTAAACATCTTCTCCTCAGGAACCATTGGGCCAATTTCAACCAAACTTGGCATGAATGTTCTTTTGGTGACCCTTTTAAAAGTTGTTCTTGGAATTTTGATTTATGCCCAAATATGGGCGTGGCAGGATGTGGCAGTTTTTGACTTGGAAATCTTTAAACATCTTCTACTCAGTAATCATTGGGCCAATTTCAACCAAACTTGGCATGAATGTTCCTTTGGTGACATTTTCAAAAGTTGTTCATGGAATTTTGATTTATACCCAAATATGGGCGTGGCAGGGCGTGGCAAATTTTGACCTAGAAATTTTTAAACATCTTTTCCTCAGTAACTATTTGGCCAATTTCAACAAAACTTGGCATGAATGTTCCTTGGGTGACCCTTTTTAAAAGTTGTTCGCAGAATTTTCTTTCACGCCCAAATATGGGCGTGGCAGGATGTGGCAGTTTTTGACTTAGAAATCTTTGAACATCTTCTCCACAGTAACCATTGGGCCAATTTCAACCAAACTTGGCATGAATGTTCCTTGGGTGACCCTTTTCAAAAGTTGTTCGTAAAATTTTGATTTTATGCCAAAATATGGGCGTGGCAGGGTGTGGCAGTTTTTGACTAAGAAATCTTTAACATCTTCTCCTCAGGAACCAAAGGGCTAATTTCAACCAATCTTGGCATGAATGTTCCTTGGGTGACCATTTTCAAAAGTTGTTCGCAGAATTTTGATTTATGCCCAAATATGGGCTTGGCAGGGCGTGGCAGTTTTTGTCTTTGAAATCTTTAAACATCTTCTCCTCAGTAACCATTGGGCCAATTTCAACCAAACTTGGCATGAATGTTCCTTGGGTTACCTTTTCAAAAGTTGTTAGCAGAAATTTCTTTCACGCCCAAATATGGGCTTGGCATTTTTTGACTTTGAAATCTTTAAACATCTTCCCTTCAGTAACTATTTGGCCAATTTCAACCAAATTGCAGTTTTTTTTAACTTTGAAATCTTTTAACATCTTCTCCTCAGTAACCATTGGGCCAATTTCAACCAAACTTTGCATGAATGTTCCTTGGGTGACCCTTTTCAAAAGTTGCTACTGGAATTTTGATTTACTCCAAAATATGAGCATGGCAGGGTGTGGCAGTTTTTAGCTCTACTGGCCGAAGGCCATTAGAGCTATAGCGATGGCATTTTCCCGTCCATTGTCTGTGCGTCCGTCAGTTGTCCGTCCGTTAAACTTTTCCTTGTTTACGTGATCAAGTCCAAAGTTTTCATTGAATTCTCTTCAAAATTTCACAGAATGATTGTAATATCATAAGGATCGCTCCTTTCGAAATTTGGTCAGATCCGTCAAGATACACAGAAAAAGGGGCCTAATTAAAAAATCTTCGTTTATGCGAAAGAGTCCACAGTTTTCATTGGATTCTCTTCAAACCTTCACAGAATGATTGTACCATCATAGGGATAGTTCCTTTTGAAAATCAGTATTTTCTGTGAAGAAACATGGGAAAAGGGGCCTTATGAAAATTTAATTAAAAATTCAATTAAAAATCCTCAGTTACGTGATAGAGTCCACAGTTTTCATTGGATTCTCTTCAAACTTTCTCAGAATGATTGTACCAACATAAGGATCATTCCTTTCGAAAATCGGTATGATCCGTTAAGAAACCAGGAAAAGGGGCCTTATGAAAATTTAATTAAAAAATCTTTGTTTACGCGATAGAGTCAACAGTTTTCATCGGATTCTCTTCAAACTTTCACAGAATGATTGTAGCAACAAAAGGATCGTTCCTTTTGAAAATGGGTATGATCCGTCAAGAAACACGGGAAAAGGGGCCTTATGAAAATTCATTAAAAATTCAATAAAAAATCCTCGGTTACGTGATAGAGTCCACAGTTTTCATCGGATTCTCTTCAAACTTTCTCAGAATGATTGTACCAAAATAAGGATGGTTCCTTTTGAAAATGGGTATGATCTGTCAAGAAACACAGGAAAAGGGGCCTTATGAAAATTTAATTGAAAAATCCTTGTTTACGAGAAAGAGTCCACAGTTTTCATCGGATTCTCTTCAAACTTTCACAGAATGATTGTACCATCATAAGGATTCTTCCTTTCGAAATTTGGTATGATCTGTCAAGAAACATGGGAAAAGGGGCCTTATGAAAATTTAATTGAAATTCCATTAAAAATCCTCGTTTACGCGATAGAGTCCACAGTTTTCATTGGATTCTCTTCAAATTTTCACAGAATGATTGTACCATCATAAGGATCATTCCTTTCGAAATTGGGTATGATCCGTCAAGAAACTTGGGAAAAGGGGCCTTATGAAAATTCAATTAAAAACTCAATTAAAAATCCTCGTTTACACGATAATGTCCACAGTTTTCATCGGATTCTCTTCAAACTTTCTCAGAATGATTGTACAATCATAAGGATCATTCCTTTCAGAAGTAGGTTTGATCCATCAAGTTTCATGGGAAAAGGGGCCCTATGAAAATTTGATAAAAAAAATCTTAGTTAACACGTAATGGCCCTAGATTTCACCTGATTGACTTCAAACTTTCACATAATGATTGTACCATCATAAGGATTGTTCCTTTCAAATTGGGTCTTATCCATTGAGAAACATAGGAAAAGGGGCCTTAGGAAAATTCAATTTAAAAAATCTTAATTAATGCTTGTAAGTCCACAGATGAGATGGGTTGTCTTTATACTCAAACAGAATAATTATACTTTTGTAAGAAGAGTTCCCTTTGGAATTGGTTCAGATCCATCAAGTAACATGGGAAAAGGGGCTATATGAAAATTCAATTAATAAAACCCTGTTAACACAATAAAGCCCACAGCTTTGATCAGATTTTGTTGAAACTTTCACAGAATGATTGGAAGGTCATAACTATCATTCTTTTCATAACAGGGTTTGAACTGTCAAGAAGCACAGGAAAAGGGGCCTTATGAAAATTTCATTTATAAATCCTTGTTACCAAGTCCAGAGCTTTCATCGGATTTTCTTCAAACATTCACAGAATAATTGTACAATGATAATGATTGTTGATGTTTGCATTAGACCTGATCCGTCAAGTATCACAGGAAAAGGAGCATTATGAAATTTAATTTTAAAATCATTGTACCACAATAAAGTCAACAGTTTTCATCAGATTCTGTTAAAACTTTCACAGAATGATTATTCCATCATGAGGATTCTTTCTTTTCAAATTAGGCGTGATCTGTCTAGTATCATGGGAAAAGGGGCCTTTAGAGAATTTTATCTATGATCCTTGTAACCAAGTCCAGAGCTTTCATTGGATTTTATTCAAACCTTCACATAATCATTGTACAATAATCACGATTGTTGATGCTGACATGAGACTTGATCCTTCAAGTATCACAGGAAAAGGAGCCTTATGAAAATTTTATTTTAAAAATTTGACACCAAGATAAAGTCTGCAGTTTTCATCAGATTCTGTTCAAACTTTCACAGAATGTTTGTACCACCATAAGGATTGTTTCTTTCCAAATTTGGCCTGATCTGTCTAGTATCATAGGAAAAGGGGCTGTATGAAAAATTATTACCAAATCCTCATAAACACAACAATGCCCTCAGTCTTTATCAGAATCTCTTCAAACTTTAATAGAATGATTGTACCATCATTTGGATTGTTCCTTTGTAAATTAGGTCTGATTGGTTAAGTGACACAAGAAAAGGGACCAAATAAAGATTTATACAAAACATCATTATTACAATAAAGTCCTCAGTCTTTATCATTTTCTTCAAACTATCATTAGGATTCACTATACAAAATCCCTCTAATTTTCAATATTTCGGCAAAAATGCCTTTATCAAGAAAAAGAAAATAAATCTTATATCTAGAACATAATTTTACGATCACTCTTTATAGCCATTTTGTTTTATCTTGGCCCAATGCTTTCTGAGGAGAAGATATTTAAAGATTTCTAAATTAAAAACAGACATGCCCATATTTGGGTGTCAATCAAACTTCCTAAACACCATTTGAAAAGGGTCACTCAAGGAACATTCATGCCAAGTTTGGTTGAAATTGGCCCAATGGTTACTGAGGAGAAGATGTTTAAAGATTTCTAAGTCATCATCATCTATTGACCCTCTACCAAAATACCTAAAAGAATTAACCTAAATATGAAAATTAGCCCTTTTCTGTGCGATCCCTGATCTTACATAGAATAAAAGAAGGAAGTCTTAAAAAATCTTCTTCTCCCAAACCATTAGGCCTAGAGCTTTGATACTTTGTATACATCATCATCTATTGACCCTCTACCAAAATACGTAAAAGAATTACCATATTCTGAAAATTAGCCCTTTTCTTTGTCATCCCTGATTTTACATAGAAATAAAGAAGGAAATCTTTAAAAATCTTCTTCTCCCAAACCATAAGTCCTAGAGCTTTAATATTTGGTATACATCATCATCTATTGACCCTCTACCAAAACACCAAAGAATTCTGAAAATTAGCCCTTTTCTGTGCGATCTCTGATTTAACAAAGAATAAAAGAAGGAAATCTTAAAAAATCTTCTTCTCCCAAACCATATGCCTAGAGCTTTGATATTAGGTACATATCATCATCTATTGACCCTCTACCAAAATACTTAAAAAATTAACAGTTTTATGAAAATTAGCCCTTTTCTGTGCAATCCCTGATTTTACAAAGGAATAAAGAAGGAAATCTTTGAAAATCTTCTCCCAAATCATGAAGCCTAGAGCTTTGATATTTGGTACATATCATCAACTATTGACCCTCTACCAAAATACTTCAAAGAATAACCGTATTCTAAAAATAAGCCCTTTTCTTTGTGATCCCTGATTTTACATTGAAATAAAGTAGGAAATCTTTGAAAATCTTCTGCTCCCAAACTATAAGGCCTAGAGCTTTGATATTTGGTATGTATTGATGTTTATACTTCAAAGCATTACCATATTCAGGAAATTAGTGCTATATGGTGGGATCATCAATATACCAAGGATTAAAAGAGAAATCTTTTACATATTCTCAAAAATAATTAGGCAGAGGGCTTTGCTATTTTGTTTATATTATAAATCCATGAACCATCATACTCAGGGGATCGATTTAGGACCATCATGGTCCTCTTATTTAAGTTTGTGTGTATGTGTGTGTTTAAGAATTGCTCATAAATTCTGATTCAACTGTAATATTTTGGAGGGATAGTAATCCCTTTACCACCAAAAAAATATACCTCTCTAGGGATATATGCAAAGCCGGTAGGGGACTTGGTATTGCCATGCAATACTTCAGAATGCATGTTTTGATAAACCTCTAATTTTCGCAAGCCCATGGTGAGCTTTTATGATCGTTGAATGTCTGTCTTCTGTCGTGCGGCGTCAACAATTGAATTGTTTACACTCTAGAGGCCACAGTTTTAGACCAAATCTTCACAAACCTTTGTCAGAATAATTGTTAGGTCATGAGGATGAACCCTATTGATTATGGGAGGGTTCTATTCGAAAATATTTCAAAAACAGCATGTCTGCTTTGTTCTTCATTTTCATGATGTTTAAGTTTGTACACTTAAACTTTGAAAAGAAATATATGCATTTTGGCGAAGACTTTAGGAAATTGGTATCGAAATGTCATATCTAAAGCAACATTTTATCTGTATCGTCTAAATGTGGTCAGTAGTTTAAAAAGGATGCTTTAAAATTAAACAAATGATTTTAGTCAATCATGTCAATTAGGGTTATTGTCACTTGTCATCAGGCCTACCATGTGGAGGGCGCGGTTTGCAATGAATTACGTGCCGGTGATTGACGCATATTTGCAAATTTAACCATCGGTGTGATGGAAAAATTCAGATGGCTTGTGTCTTTTATGTAGAGTGGATAGTTGTTAAAAACCAACAACATTGATTTCTGGCACAATGACTTAAAGTCATTTGTTGTATATTATAATTCATTAAAGTTACCATCCAGTGTTTTTACCGAGAGTTTAACTGTAACACTATATTATTTCCTTTCTTGTATGCGTGGAGGGGGGTGGAAAAATATTTTCAAAAATCTGATTTCATTGGAAATATTATTGTCAACGTCAGATTCGAGGTACATTATATTTCATATGCCCTGGATACCATGTCCTTTCAAACTCAATTTGGTTACTAACACACAATAACATCATCATTCTAACTCTCTACAACTAGTCTGCATATATCTGCTAACAGGTCGAAACTTTTTCTAACAAAATTTTCATTTTTAGCTCTACTGGCCGAAGGCCACTAGAGCTATAGCGATGGCTTTTTCCCGTCCGGCGTCCGTGCGTGCGTCCGTCCATCGTCCGTCTGTTAAACTTTTCCTCGTTTATGCGATAAAGTCCACAGTTTTCATCGGATTCTCTTCAAACTTTCACAGAATGATTGTACCATCATAAGGATTGTTCCTTTCGAAAATGGGTATGATCCGTCAAGAAACACGGGAAAAGGGGCCTTATGAAAATTTAATTAAAAAATCCTCGTTTACGTGATAGAGTCCACAGTTTTCATCAGATTTTCTTTAAACTTTCAGAGAATGATTGTACTAACATAAGGATTGATCCTTTCGAAAATGGGAATGATCCATCAAGAAACACGGGAAAAGGGGCCTTATGAAAATTCATTAAAAATTCAATTAAAAATCCTCGTTTACGCGATAAAGTTCACAGTTTTCATTGGATTCTTTTCAAACTTTCTTAGAATGATTGTACCAACATAAGGATCGTTCCTTTTGAAAATGGGTATGATCCGTCAAGAAACACGGGAAAAGGGGCCTTATGAAAATTTAATTAGAAAATCCTCTTTTACGAGATAGAGTCCACAGTTTTCATCAGATTCTCTTCAAACTTTCACAGAATGATTGTACCAACATAAGGATTGTTCCTTTTGAAATTTGGTATGATCCGTCAAGAAACACAGGAAAAGTGGCCTTATGAAAATTCATTAAAAATTCCATTAAAAATCCTTTACGCGATAGAGTCCACAGTTTATTCTCTTCAAACTTTCACAGAATGATTGTACCATCATAAGGATTGTACCTTTCAGAATCGGATATGATTCCTCAAGAAACATAGGAAAAGGGGCCTTATTAAAAATTAATTCAAAGATCTTTGTTAACACTCTAGAGTCCACAGTTTTCATCTGATTGACTTCAAACTTTCACAGAATGATTGTACCATCATAAGAATTATTTCTTTCAAAATTTGGTATGATCAGTCAAGGACCACGGGAAAAAGGGGCCCGATTAAAACTGGATTGAAAAAGTCCTCGAAAACACAATAGAGTCCATAGTTTTCAACAAATTCTCTTCAAACATTCCCAGAATGATTATTACATTAAATGGATTGTTCCTTTCGGAAGTAGGTTTGATCCATCAAGTTTCATGGGAAAAGGGGCCCTATGAAAATTTAATAAAAAAATCTTAGTTAACATGTAATGGCCCTAGATTTCACCTGATTGACTTCAAACTTTCACATAATGATTGTACCATCATAAGGATTGAATTGGGTCTGATCCATTGAGAAACATAGGAAAAGGGGCCTAAGGAAAATTCAATTAAAAAAATCTTAATTAATGCTTGTAAGTCCACAGATGAGATGGGGTTGTCTCTATACTCAAACAGAATAATTATACTTTTGTAAGAAGAGTTCCCTTTGGAATTGGTTCAGATCCATCAAGTAACATGGGAAAAGGGGCTATATGAAAATTCAATAAATAAAACCCTGTTAACACAATAAAGCCCACAGCTTTGAACAGATTTTGTTGAAACTTTCACAGAATGATTGGAAGGTCATAACTATCATTCTTTTCATAACAGGGTCAGGGTTAGCTCTGGCTTGAAAAAAGTTGTCGCCATCACTTTCGCCAAATTAAAAAAGTTGGGGCCAAATGGAAAAAGTTGGGGCCAAATTGAGGAGTTGGGGCCAAGCTTGAGCATTTCTTAACTGCATTGTTATTTTCTTAACTTATATGCTGTTAAATAAATAATGTGCATATTAAACAGGTTTTTTAATATGGCCATTCCTTTGTTGTTTTGTCTTTAATGAATGTAGCTAAGTCATACACTACATTGATTTTTACTCATCTTTAATCAGTGCTTTCATATTTTGATTAGAAAATCGAGACTTTGATGAGAAAAAAAGAGAGAAGGAAATAGCAATAAACCTAGTAAAATATGCTTGATTTAATCATAAAATAATGTTGACTTCTGTAATTTTAAAAAATCGGTTAGGTGTGAACATTCTTGGGTACGAATGAACAAAAAAAATGGTTCGTCTGCTTTTGGGACAGTATAACTTTTGAAATTTCTGTCAAATCTTGACAAACTACCACTGTTTCTATCAACAGTTCGTCAGAATATCCTTCTAATAACCCATAAATGATGATTCAGTCTTTTAGCAAGAAATCGCTGTAGCGGTGCCGAGATTAGAAACTGACTGAAACTGTCAGCAGAAATATACGAAAATAAGCCTGAATTCGGCAATTGTATTCATCAGGAAAAGGCAAATGGTGGCCAGTTTAATTACACTTTTCTTATAGAAAGCCTATTTATGCGTGATAATTGAGGTCTTCAGATCGAAGTTTCATCGGCTCATCCATAATAATAATTAAGTCACGCCCTCAACACAATCAATACCACTCGTCGACCAATGAGCGCATTTTATTCATCTGATTGGCTGTCAATCAGAACTGTAATTAAATTTGGTGATGTGTTAGTCTTGTGTCAGACTTGATGACATAATTGACCCGATATACAAGCCCTTGAGCAATTATATACACTTGGCCCTTGGATTTGATTCCCGGAGATTAGTCAAAGTAAAAGTATGTCTAAAAAAAACTTTCCTTTTTTTTTTGGCGCCACGAACTTTCGCCAAATGAAAAAAACTTGCGCCAGAATTTTATTTTTGTCGCATATGGCGACAATGGCGATCGGCAGCGCGAACCCTGAGGGTTTGAACTGTCAAGAAGCACAGGAAAAGGGGCCTTATGAAAATTTCATTTATAAATCCTTGTTACCAAGTCCAGAGCTTCCATTGGATTTTCTTCAAACATTCACAGAATAATTGTACAATAATAATGATTGTTGATGTTTGCATTAGACCTGATCCGTCAAGTATCACAGGAAAAGGAGCATTATGAAATTTAATTTTAAAATCATTGTACCACAATAAAGTCAACAGTTTTCATCAGATTCTGTTAAAACTTTCACAGAATGATTATTCCATCATAAGGATTGTTTCTTTTCAAATTAGGCGTGATCTGTCTAGTTTCATGGGAAAAGGGGCCTTTAGAGAATTTTATCATAATCCTTGTAACCAAGTCCAGAGCTTTCATTGGATTTTATTCAAACCTTCACAGAATCATTGTACAATAATCACGATTGTTGATGCTGACATGAGACCTGATCCTTCAAGTATCACAGGAAAAGGAGCCTTATGAAAATTTTATTTTAAAAATTTGACACCAAGATAAAGTCTGCAGTTTTCATCAGATTCTGTTCAAACTTTCACAGAATGTTTGTACCATCATAAGGATTGTTTCTTTCCAAATTGGGCCTGATCTGTCTAGTATCATAGGAAAAGGGGCTGTATGAAAAATTATTACCAAATCCTCATAAACACAACAATGCCCTCAGTCTTTATCAGAATCTCTTCAAACTTTAATGGAATGATTGTACCATCATTTGGATTGTTCCTTTGTAAATTAGGTCTGATTGGTTAAGTGACATAAGAAAAGGGACCTTATAAAAATTTTATTACAAAACATCATTATTACAATAAAGTCCTCAGTCTTTATCATTTTCTTCAAAATATCATTAGGATTGTTCCTTTGTACATTGGGTCTGATTTGTTAAGTTTCACAGAAAAAGGGGCCTCATCAAAATTTTGTTACAAAAATTCTTGACACAATTCAGTCCACCATTTTCATTGATTCTCTTTAACTTTTAAAGAATGATTGTACCTTCATTAGAATTGTTCCTTTTGAAATTTGGTTTGTTCTGTAAAGTATCATGAGAAAAGGGGCCCTATGAATATTTCACTATAAACTCATTAACACAATAAATTCCACAGATTAAACCGATTGATTGTATCATCATTCCAATTGTTGATTTTGACAGTGGATCTGACTATAGCAAGGGTCACATAAAAAGGGGCCTAATGAAAAACTCTCTTAAATATTCTGGTTAACACAATGATGTCCCTTGATTTCACCGGATTCACTTCAAAATTTCACAGAATGATTGTACAAATACTTAGATGGTTCTTTTCAGAACTGGGTACAATCCATCAAGTATCATGTAAAAAGGGGCCATATGATTTTTTTTTTTTTTAAATATTCTAGTAAACATAATGAATTTCCAATATTTCATCGGATTCACTTTTAACTTTCATAGAATGATAAAACCAACAGTAAAATATCACGGGAAAAGGGGCCCTATGAGAACTTGAATTCAATATCTTTGTTAACACAATAAAGTCAACAGTTTTATTGGATTCTCTTCAAAGATGCATGGAATAATTGTGGCATTTGAAACACAGGAAAAGGGGCCTTACAGATTATCATTCAAAACATTCTTGTGTACGTGATGAAGATCACAATCATTATCAAGTTGTCTTTTAAATTTCACAGGACAATTGTCGGGTTGTAAGGAAAGTTCCTTTTGGAATGAAATTGATCCATCAGAAAACACAGGAAAAGGTTAAAGGCCTTAATGATTTTCATTCAGAACAATCCTGTTTATGTGATTAAGTCCACAATTATTGTCAGATTCTGATGAAATATTCACAGAATGATTGTAGGGTCATAAGGTAACTTTCTTTTGGAAATGGAGTGGATCCGTCATGAAACATGGGAAAAGGGGCCTTGAGGATTGTTGCTTAAAATGATAAAGGGGATGAAGTCCCTTTTTTTTTCTTTATGCATTCTTCTTTGAGCAATTAACTTCCTTAAATATCAGATTTCTTTAACGGAAAACTTGTTAACCAGTAGAGCGTCTCATGCCCCCATGGGCCTCTTGTTAACCTTTATTTTGGCTTGTTCAAAATAGCCAATTTATATAGGATTATATAGTGATAATTTATCAACTCCCTTGCAATCGATCACATGACTTAGTCTCCGATAAATATTGCATTTAACGAGATTTGATTTGACGCATGCGATGTGAGAGTGTGAAAAGGTCTATTTCTTTGTTTACACTCTAGAGGCCACAAATATGGCCAGAAGAATTACAGGGTGTTCCATGACGCAAAATTTGTGCGTCATTGTCGCAATTTCTATCTTCGTGTCATAAATGACCCAAGTTTTAAAACCTAATTTTTGTGATTAGAATCTTTTGTAAAGGCCAAAATGTTGAAATAAATCCTTTAGAACTCTGAGTTACCACAAGCAATCAAATTAGCGACTGTCGGTAATTTGGGTTTCCAACATTTGTTTATAGCAATATCCTGCTCTATTTTGAGTTGACAGATAAAATATGTAGAGGGGTTATAGTGATTTTTTTCAAATTCAGACTCGATTTCCGATGATAAAACATAATGTTTACTCGACTACTAGAAAATGTAAAAATGTTGCGTCAAACAAAGATGTTGAAATTCCTCTCGTCTGCATCGGGCAGTCATAGCGATCAGACTACCAAAGAGAGCTCTGGTAGTGAGTCTGATGGTGAAACCCCGGGGCCATCTGAGTCCAAAGAGCACAAAAACAAACAAGAGGGCCGATGGCCCTGGGGCGCTCACCTGAGATAAAGGCTGTATGGGCCTCTTGTTTATTTGTACACAACCGATATGCTAGACTGGTATTGCTATGCTAATTCATTCAGAACATCTCTGGTCAAAGCTTACAGGAATGGTCTTGTGTCTTATGATTGTACTAGATTCTGATCAGAGCTAAGAATAAAATGTGTTTTGAGTAAAAACATATTGCAAATCATTAAAAACGCTTTTTGAAGATAATAATTGGACTTAAAATGCATTCAAATATTTTAAATGTATATTTTTCAAGATCCGATATTATTCCCATTTCAAAAAAAGTTGCTTATCCAACGCATGCATTGGTCCCCAGTCTTTCAGATTCTACAATCAATTCATTTACGAACCAGGTCGAAAGTTTCTGAACAAAATATTGAGAAAGTAATGCCTTCCAAACTTGTTAGAATTCTGAGGCAAAAACTCTACTCAGAAACCTCTTTTCTTTTGAAATGGTTTGAAAGATCTGAGTGTGAGCTCTAAAAACTATTGTGAATTTTTCCCAAATTGACAATCACTCCATTTATCAAGCCAGTTATGGACAGGGAAACATGGTGGGAAATTGTCTCTGTATTTTTGTAAAGATTCCAAAGATGGAATAAGTGATCTCTGTAACTTCATAATCATCAGCGAAGGAAAATACAAGTTATTGAAATTTTTCATATGTTGACAGAAGAAAGTAAGAAGCATTTATGCTGACGAGGGGTCGTCAAATGGCTTCAAATGGCTTCAATTCAGGAGCTTTGTTGTCAATTACTTCAATAATGCTAGGTGGAGGATGTAGTGGTAGTACTGGTGTGAGAAATACCGGGAATCCATTGTTAGGTGCACCAGCCGCCGCAATAAGACTGAAATACTGTTAAAAGTGGCTTTAAATCCCATTCAATCAGTCAATCAACAATGGTAGGAACTTAAGTAAAAGTTGCCCCTTTAGAAAATAGATAATTGAAACGCTAAGTGAAGGTACTTCATTTTAGAGAGGATTTTGGTTGTAATGAATCTTTTACCTCAACTGGCTGAAAGCCAGCAAGCTATTGTCATGGCATTGTGTCCGTCATCCGTAGGGGTGTAACGATAGATCGATAGGTCGATGTATTGTGATAGTGACAGTCGCAATATCGATGTATCGATTGCAAATCCCTGACATCGATAACTATCGCGATAGTTTGTTCAAATACTGATAGTTTCGATAGTAAATATTAAAAGCTTACTTACACAGAAATTCAATGTTACTTGGTCTCTGGGTTAAGAAAGAGAGAGATAGATGGAGAACGAGTTTTCTGTGTAACCTATCCTACTTTCAATTTCTATTATCACGTGATAGGCATGTTTTATTTTTGTTTCTTCCATACTCCTATTTTGTTTAGGAATTGATTTTTAACTTTCGATTTACGAAGTGAAAAGGTTCTCAAAAATCCAAAAGCACGTTAATTTAAGACTTGTTATCAATGTTTGATGAATTCTCAGCGCTAGAATTGTCGAAAAAATAAAAATAAGACAATCATAAATGATTTTCGATTGATTATGATAATTAAATACTTATTTCGAGCACACTAATCGAGTTATTTTGTCTTACGTATTTTTGTCGTCTTACATGGCTGCAAATTTCGAGATTGTGAAAAACAAAGGTGAATAGTGCCATGTTTGGGACCATCTTGGGACTATTTTGGCTTCGTAAAGGAAGGCGAAAACATTGATAAAAAGAGAGTCGCATGTAGACTATGCTATATATACAGATCAACATAGAAAATAAACAAAGTAACATATACTGATAATATCGTGATATATCGCGATTGATTTCTGCCGATAGTAATAGTATCATGATATCAATACTGTGATAGTAAAACTATCGCCATAGTGATTTTCTTAGCCGATAGTCAGCCCTAGTCATCCGTCTGTAAACTTTCACTTTAAAAATCTACTTCTCAGAAAGTACTGAACAGATTTCAACCAAAATTCACAGAAATGATCCTTTGGTGACCCTTTATCAGATTCCTTCAAAGAACTTTCATCAACTTGAAAGGCATGACTTAAATGGGCGGGCCTAATTTAAATATAAGGTGAAACCTTTAAAAATCTTCTCAGAAACCAATGAATGATTTTCAGGCAAATTTTACAAGAATGAAAATCTTGTCTTTAATAGGCTGGGCTAATTTCCATATATGGTGAAATATTTGAAAATCTTCTTCTCAGAAACCAATGGATGGATTTCAACTAAATTTCACAGAGATGGTCCTTTGGTGACTTTTCATCAGATTATATAAAAGAATTTGATTGGATGAAAAACATGGCTTTAATAGGCTGGGCTAATTTCCATATATGGTATATAGTGACAACTTAATAAAACCAAAAACGATCTGATTGATTTCAACTAAATTTCACAGAGATGGTCCTTTGGTGACTTTTCATCAGATTATATAAAAGAATTTGATTGGATGAAAAACATGGCTTTAATAGGCTGGGCTAATTTCCATATATGGTATATAGTGACAACTTAATAAAACCAAAAACGATCTGATTGATTTCAACCAAATTTCACAGGAATTATAATTTGGCGACCCTTTACTGCATTTCTTCAATGAATTTTGGATGAAAATCGTGGTTTTGGGTACCGGAGAGTTAATTTCCATATAATGGAGTATATATTGAAAATTTTGAAAATCTGATGAGAAACCTGTTTGGGGATTTCAACAGTGATCCTCAGGTGATTCTTTATCAGATTCCTTCATATAATTTTGATTGGTTGAAAAATATGGCTTTATTGTCATGGCCCATGTAATGACCATATTTGGTTGGAAGTGAAAATTTTGTAAATACCTTTTCATCTAAGTTAGTAAATGCATTTTACATAACTTGACTTGACTATTGTAAAGCAGTGAAAACTTTGAGATGCTTCTCAAAAACTATTTTAAAGATTTAAGTGACCAGATTTATTAGCCTGGTATGGTTAAGATAATTCAGTTTTTATATTGAATTCCTGAAGATGCCATTTTCTTTATCAGGACATTCTAGCCTGTGGAGCAATACAGGCCCTCAAGTGTCTCTAGTTATTGTGGATCGGAAGGGGGGGGTTGAGGGATAGTTACCCTACACAAAAGATTAATTCAAACTTGGGACAATATCATTAATTAGCTTCTAAAAACCTCATCCACAGCTGCAGATATGAGGTTTTGGAGGCAAATAGATGGTATGACAGGTAGGGTTTTGCTACAGATTTGTTAGAATAATGACAGCCAGGGTTTTGCTAGAGATTTGTTAAAATAATACTATTTTTCTATCGTTAAAGATTTTATATGCAAAGTAATAAAAATATCAGAAAAAAATGTTGTTTGCAACCAAGATAAATTGTTTGTTATTCAAGTTTATTAATCTTTAATTTGCAGATTTACTGGAATCCCCAAAGAAAGGGTTTCTGTCATTCCACGGGATTTCTATTGTTCCTTGGAATCCTTTGATACGCTTTTTGATCCGCAGGGAAAAGTTGTCATCTCAGACGATGATCATGTCATTTCTGAGACTCCTACAGCTTGAATAAATCCATTCTGGTCTAATTGATTATTTGATAGGTCATGTGTTTCAATCTTTCAAATTTTTGAAACATCATGCACATGCTCAATTGTATTCACTTTCTCTTTGAAGGAAGACCCTATCAAGGAGAATGGTATTGAGGGAGAGATGAATGCTACAGAGTGTGATGATAATGATGTACAAACAAACGGTCCCAAAGATGGTCATGAAAGTGACAATGTTGAAAAAAAGAACCTAGAGGTATCTGTCTCATCAAAAGCATGTGAACTTCTAGACGAAAATGAAGGGGGTAAATCATCTGCTGAAGATGAAAAGAGTGCATTGGACACTTATAAGGAGCAATCTTCTATTGAAGCAAATAAAATCAGTGATTCAGGAAACAAAAGAAGTGAAGAGTTATCAGACATAAAAGATAATAAAACAGAAAGTAACAGTAATGCAGAACAAATGGAGGTTGATGAAGACTCAAATGCACCTGAATCAGTATCAAATATTAGTGCTCCCGTCTCAGTAGATACTGACTCTAAACAAGCCAGCCTGTTGTCTGAAGATAATTCTAGAGATTCTGTTGGTAGTGCTAGTATAAAATCAACAAGTGATGCAGAGTTAAGTAGTAAAAATGGATTCATTGGTAAAGTGAAAGATGATGAAGGTGAAGATATTCTGATCACTTTAAATGATAATAAGAATGATGATACCGATCAAGAAGATAGTGAGGGTGCTACAGCTGACTCTGCAGATACTAAATCAGCTCTTAAGGAAGAAACAGATTCTTCAAAAAAGAAAGAGAACAATCAAGCAACCCCAAAAGAAACTGATGCTTCAACAAAGAAAGGGAACAGTCAAGCAACCCCAAAGCAAACTGATACTTCAACAAAGAAAGATAACTCTCAGGCAACCCCAACTAGTCAAACTGCATCCTCCAATATACCAACTGATGTGAGTCATTTAATACCACCAAATGCACAGGTTATCAAACAGGGGGATAAAGTGGGATATTTGACTAAAGTAGGTAATCAAAATGTTTTTGTTCCTGTCACTAGTATTCAAACACCTAAGTCAGGAAATCAGAACACTACCCCGAAATCCACCAAGACTCAACCATTACAAATCAAACTTGAAGATCTAAAGCCAAAGTCTAGTTTGGAGATGATAGAACTGATGAGATGGGAACTTTTCAATAGAGTGCCAGATAATTTTAATTGGTCTGTTGCATTTCATCCAAAGAAGGAAGAACTAAGTACAATTACTGCCTTCTTACTAGAGCTTGGGCACGATGTTGTAAAAGAAGCAGTGTATAAGGATATCATCCAAATCCAAACGAAGAAAAAGGAAAATGGAGACCTGAAAGATAATGAAATTGAAAGTTTAGAAAAAATGAAAACTGTTTATGACAATACAAAGAAAAAGGTTGAACACTTATTTCTAGGTCAGGAATCTTGTGATAAGTGCAAGTTTAAGACTGAATCAAATGTAGTGCTTTCTTTTCATAAAGACTTTCCTCATTATGATCCTCCCTGGGACACCTCTAAAGGCATGATGAGGTGTAGTTACTGTAAGTACTCAACACGTGTAGGACTACAGTTTGTGCTTCACATGGAAACCATGCATAAAGCCCATGCTAAGTTCCCTGAAAAGGAACATTTATTTAACTGTGAACTGTGTCCGCTAAGTACCTCAACAAAAAATAAACTGGACAAACACAGACAAAAATGTGAGAAGCATTTCAAGCTTGGTGCAAACCTACAGCCTTACTTTCATGATGTGAATTTTTGTATGAAGAATATGTACTATAAACCTCGTCGACCACCTCCCCCAAAACCATCGCCTCAGCCTCCCCCACAGCAGGCATCTCCAGCAGTGGCTAAGGCACCACCTCGAACACCAGTACCTGCAAATATTGCACCTAGGAGACCATCTCCTGTGCCACAAAAATCTCCACAAAATTTCCAGGATAAAAATAGCAAGCCCGTTCATCCTCCAATACCCAAGCTCCAGCCACCAGCAAGGCCTCCATTTCAGTCAACACCACCAGCAAAGCTCCGTTCTGCACAGGCAAATGTGCCTAGTTTCCCTCCAAAACCAGCAGTTCCTCAAAACAAAGGTGGTAGACACACAACAAATAAAGAAATGCAAGGGTTTGAGGTGTGTGAATTGTGTGGGGGTTATGTGAAGGACAGACAGGCCTTAAGAATCCATTTCTACTATGCTCACAAAGTCGAGATGCCACAGGCTATCTTTGCCAGACCTACACCTCCATTGATATGTGATGTTTGTCAAGCTAAGTTTTGGACAACACAAGGTTTATCCAAACACAAGTCTACCCTACGTCATTTTAGCTCCACAGGTCCAACACCAGCAGCTTTTGGTACAAATCAAATGTGCTTTATGTGCATGAAGAAGGTTCCTAACTTATTCAGTCATGTAGAGCAGGTCCATGGAATGTCAATGAAAGATCTTGTAGCTATGAAGAAATGCATAATGTGTGGAGTAACAGCTAATGATAAGCGTTCACTGGAAACTCATCTTGCTACAGCCCATGGGATTCTCATGAAAGCAACAGACCTGCTAGGCTCTGAAAAAACTGCAGCACGTACATCAAATTCTCCTCAACCCCAACAACAACAACAACAGTCGCAGCAGCAACAACAACAAGCCTTGGCACCAAAGAGCAAGCCCAGCAATTTGGCAAGACAAAATCTCTGCGTTTTCTGTCAAATTCAGTTTGCGGATAATATTCAGTTAACAATGCATTGCATCAAAGTTCACGCAACATGTAATGGCTGTGGGATGGTAGTGGCCTCAACCAAACATCTGATGTATCACAGCTGCAAGGTAATGAAACGTAAATGTATTATATGTGGACTCAAAGATATAGCCCCAGAAGTGTATGCTGTCCATGTTAAGAGCCATGTTAAGCCTTGTAATGTGAAAGTTGATAAGCTAAGTGAGGAACAGATCGATGGTGTGAAGGAGAAGATAAAAAAGGAGTACAAACCTCAAGTAATTAGTTTAGACTCTGACGAAGATTCAGAACCTGAGATATTTGATAAGAAAGCATCACAAAATGCAGATGAAAAAGAAAAAGAAAGCTCACCAAGTGAAGCAGGGAAAAAAGATGTGAAGATAAATGGTGAATCTCAAGACACCAAGTTACCAAATGGAGGCATTGAACCAGGAAGTGTTGATAAAGACAAAATTGATAATGAATCTGAAGAAAGTGAGGTCACCAAAAGTAGTCAAAGTTCTAAAATCGACAAGGCTTCTGAAATTCAGGCCCCAAAAGGTGAGAATGAAATGGACCAGAGTGAAAATTCCCCTGATAATATAATTGAAAATAATGTTAATGATGTAGCAGAGCACAATAATAGTGATAAAGAGCAGAAAAGTGATGAAGGTTCAAAAGATGAGATTGAAATGGACCAAGATGAAAATTCCTCGGATGAAAAATTTGTTAACAATATTAATGATATAGGGGAGCCCAATAATGAGAACAATGAAAATGAACAAAACAAAAGTGAGGGTTCAGAGGATAATAGAAAACGTAAACATGAAGATAATGAACAGCCTGAAGATCCTGAAATTGACACAAAGCGTGTTAAAGTTGAACAGAGTATAGAAAATAATGGAAGTGATATGAAAGAAAGTTCCAATCTAAAAGAACCTTGTATAAAACTTGAGCCTAATGTAGATGTCTAATCTTAGTTTTTGTTGATGTATTAGTGTTTTAGTTGTAAATTTTTTATAAACTTGCTTACTTAACCCACTACCAAACAACAAATTTTTAGACAGTTCCAAATTGCAAGAACTTTCAGATAACAACTTTTAAGTTGACATAATGTTCAATACAACTTTTATTTTGAGTTGAAGAGTTTTCGGATAATGAGGCATTTTCTTTAACAAAATATTTTCTTTTTTTCTTTTTTCTTCAGGGGTCTAAAAATGCCGGATAATGGGAATGGGTTTAATTCCACATGTCACAAAAAAGATGGAGTCTGAGATTTTTTATGTTTATCTTATTGAATAGGATAGGAACCGTTACAGTTTAATCAGGGTCTTAATTTTAGGGAAATGAAATATCTTGTAATGTTGAATGATCATTCTATGATATTTGGAAAATATTCCCAAAACAAGAAGTTTTGTTTCTGACCTGGTTTAATCCATTCCCATCTTTGATCACCCCAAGGAAAAAAGCTTTGGAAAAATTGTGGAAAATAAGAGACTGCTTGTTTCAAGCAATTTTTCATTATCCAAAATGTTTTCTTCAAAAAAAGACTATTTTATTAAGAATACATCCCCTATAAACTGTTACCAGCGTTTCCTTCAATTTTAACCAGTCTGATATTCTGTTGTCTGTTAATGGGTTGATATTTTCTAGCCTAACCCATTCCGACACAGTGACGCTTTTAAATGCCCCTCAATATGAAAGCTTTGGAAAACATTGTGGAAAATAAAGAAATTGCTTGTTACAAGCAATTTCTTCATTATCCACAATGTTTTCTACCCAAAAATGCGTAGGTTTTAAAGATTTCATCAACTTTAAATTTTCGTCTGCAACTTCTTTGAATTTAGACTTGTCTAAAATTTTATGGAGTGGGAATTGATTAAAGATAGCCCCTATTTGTGTGACAGGTCACCTAAATGATGTTAATGAAGGAATTTTAGCGCAAGATAGACAGAGACTTTGGATTTTATTTAACAGTTTTAAACTCCATGTTGTTGGTACTCATTGGAATAGTCGCATCTATATGATTCCAGTAAGTACCCACAACATAGGGCCTTGTTGAGAAAGAACTGATTGTCATCATCTGATCTAAAATACTGAAAGATTGCCTGTAAACAACACCAGATAAAATCTTGAAAAACTCTGATGGAGTAGTTTTAGGATTTTGTCTATCTTGTATCAAATCGATCATACTGCAAAAGTGAACTATCAATCGCCCAAATTTGTTCTTCGTTCTTTAATTGGCATCAAATCAAGTAGTAATGGGTTGACTTTGGGAGTTACTTATTATATTTGTGATTTAGACTTTATTTGAAATGGATAGACTTAGTAACAGTGCAGTACTCCAGCTAGACCCTTTCATTAGGGCGGGCTAGTAACAGTGCAGTGCTCCAGCTAGACCCTTTCATTAGGGCGCCCCGCACTGCCCTCAAAGTGCGGAGCCCTGTACTTTTTTAAAAAGCCCTGCCCAAATAATAGACCCTAAACTCTACTAATACTCTTGTAATTAGCAACCACCCTTTAAATGTTGCATTAATTTGATTGATAGCTCAAGTTCGACGTTATTATCAATGCATTTATCCAATATACGCATTCAGACCTGTATAGTGGAGGGCGCGGCTTATCAACCAATCACAAAACGCGATTCCCTATTGTGGGACCAGTTTCCTATAATCTTTACATGGCGATTAGCACATGCCCGTAAATCAATTTGACAGTTGTAAACAAACACCGATTACCGATTAAATGCTTGCATATGGCTGTAAGCAAGATGGGGTAGATGAAGATCGATTTGGACACTCTCCATTAAGAAATCTTAGATTTATTGTAGGTCTGGAATGAATATAGTTTTGGTCCTCCCACCACGATTGATTCTTCCCTTGCTGTATCTTCGGAAATTGGGTCAATACGGGACCCATCAATTCTTCTTTTTCCAATTGTTAGGAAAATAAGTATTGAAAATTAATGCACGAAAAGTAACAGATACATTGATTATTCAAGTCGAACCTCTTTGTTGATTTTTTGTCTGATCTTTAAACAGTGGATGAGAAATGGAAACATTACAAGGCAAGTTTTTATATCACGGTTTGTCATTCTTTAAAGTAATTTCCCCTGTAATACAAAATCAAGTTAGAGATTTTATTGAAAGAAATCACTTATCTTTTTTATTTCAATATGCAAACACGTACATTTTCGAACATTTAGATTTTCATATTCCTTATAAGAGAGCGTACACTACGTAATCTTAGCAAGATTGGCAATGCTAGCAAGAAGTAACAAAGTTACCGATTTATTCGCTTAGGTTTCTGTCTTAATAATAATAATAAGAATTGATTATAACAGAAAATTTATAATGAAAAAGAAAAAGAATTAAAAAAAAAAAGATAATAATCTGTGAGTGTCAAAAAGTTCAAACAGTTGTTGGCCTAACAAAATATTGTAATTGCCATGAGCTGATTTCTAGTTTTAGTTACAATATTTTGTTTGCACAGTTACAATATCATGAATATTTTTTTTAAAATCCACCAGAGCCCTTCTTTAAGCTCTATAAATTCAAAATGTTCTTGGGGATGGCCCCCCAAACCCTCCAAGAGGGAGGGGGACACCCCCTCCCACCCCTCCCCAATCTCGTCGCTTTGCAACTCGAAGTGCCCTTCCAGGGCTATGGCACCCTGCCCCTTTTCAATCCTAGCTGGAGCACTGCAGTGAATACTGTAGTCTATAAAAAATATTAACACACAATTGCAATGCTTTTGGAGTCGATCTGAATGAGGTGTACACAAAAGGGGACATCTCTATTTCAACACTTGTAGTGCAAATTTATTCAACTATTGCAACACTTGTAGTGCAAATTTAATCAACTATTGCTAAGATTAAGAAATGAATATAATTTCTGTTAAGAGAGGGGGAAGATAATTAAAAATTAATGTTAAGTAAGGTAGACCGACTCTTTAACTAAAAAAATTCAAATCTGTATCAGGCAGCAAAATTCACTGAAAAAGACATCTGTGAATAACAGGACCTTTTGAAGTGTAACACATTACAAGACGATAAAATCTTGGATTGGTCTGAATTGACAGAAGTTGCAGATTGGTCTGAATTGACAGAAGTTGCAGACCAAAATTCCAAGCTTGAAAAAATTGAATAGTAACAGATAATTAACGTAAGAAACAATATTGCTGGATGAGAAATTGCTTGTATCTTGTAAAATGTTTTGTTTTTTAGCTCACCTGAGCACAAAGTGCGAGGTGAGCTATTGTGATCGGTCGTTGTCCGTCGTCCGTCCGTCCGTCTGTCCGTCTGTCCGTCCGTCCGTCTGTCCGTCTGTCCGTCTGTCCGTCCGTCCACAATTTCTTTAAAAATCTTCTCCTCCTAAACCAGTAGGCCAATCAAGCTGAAACTTTGCAGGGATGTTCCTTGTGTGAAGTTCTTCAAAAGTTGTTAAAAGAATGTAATTCTGTCAAAAACTCTGGTTGCTGCGGCATTTAAAAATGGGAATCTTTAGTAATTCTTTAAATATCTTTAAAAATCTTCTCCTCCTAAACCAGTAGACCAATCAAGCTGAAACTTTGCAGGGATGTTCATTGGTCAAAGCTCTTCAAAAGTTGTTAAAAGAATTTAATTCCGTCAAAAACTCTTGTAACCGCGGCATATGAAAATGGGAATCTTTAGTAATCCTTTAAATATATTTAAAAATTTTCTTCTCCTTAACCAGTAGGCCAATCAAGCTGAAACTTTGCAGGGATGTTCATTAGGTGAAGCTCTTCAAAAGTTGTTAAAAGAATTTAATTCTGTCAAAAACTCTTGTAACCGCGGCATATGAAAATGGGAACCTTTAGTAATCCTTTAAATATCTTTAAAAATTTTCTTCTCCTAAACCAGTAGGCCAATCAAGCTGAAAGCTTGCAGGGATGTTCATTGAATGAAGCTCTTCAAAAGTTGTTAAAAGAATTTAATTCCGTCAAAAACTCTTGTAACCGCGGCATATGAAAATTGGAAATTTTAGTTAATCTTTGATGTTGTTTTTTTCATAGACTACAAGGCCAAAGGCCTTTGTATTTTGTAAAGAGCTTAAACATATGGTTCTCTACCAAGTTTTTAATATTTAATCTCTGAGGTCAAAAATGGCCCTGCCCCTGAGGTCCGAAGTTTGGAAAAATTCTTAATAAGAGCAATTTCAAAAGGCTTCTCCTCTTAAACTATAAGGTCTAGGATATTCATATTTGGTATGTAGCATAACTAGATGGTTTTGTACTATATCACAAAAAGTTTTCATCCAAGGGTCAAAAACGGCCCTGACTAGGGGTCCAAACATTTGGAAAAATGCAAAATTTGAGTATGTTGAAAAAAATTCATTTTAAGGCAGAGGGCATTTACATTTTGAGTGTAGCATAGCCTGGCTGTTATCCATCAATTTTGATTAAATTATGCCTGTAGGTTTAAAAACACCCCTTCCCTGGGTGTCCAAAGTTCGTAAAAATGCTCAATTAGACCATGTTCAACAGTCTTCTCCTCCCAATCTACAAAGTCTAAGGCATTCATATTTGATTTATAGCATAACCAGATGGTTCTCTACTATGTTAGCTAAAATCTTAGCCCTGGGATAAAACAGGGCACTGCCCCAGAGGTCCAAAATTTTGGAAAACACCCAATTAGAGCAAAAGTCTTCTCCTTCTGAAATATAAGATGAAGGGCATTCATATTTGGTATGTAGCATGACTATATAATTTTGTACTATGTTACAGGAAAATTTGCTCTTAGGATAAAAATGTCTCTGCTCCTGGGATTGAAAATTGCATAAATCGCATTGAAAGGATTCTTCTTAAATAGAAATGGAGAAATTGCTTGCTTTCTCACAATGCTTTTTTAAACCTTTTTCCCTGAGGGTGACAAATTCTGGGATAGTTAGGTAATCCATTAAACTATGAAGGCATTCATTTTCTTTTTAAAGCATTACTGGATTTTTTGTACAAAGCCCAAAATCTTATATTTGTTTTATTTATTTTGCTCAAGTTGTGTCTTTTTTATACAAAAAAGTACTTTAATTTGCAGATGCCTCAGGTGAGCGATTTAGGACCATCATGGTCCTCTTGTTTTAAACATAATATCTGAGGGTCAAAAGGGATTGTGTGGGATGGGTTAAAGAAAGTCTTAATTTATTCAGAAAATTTTATTTCAGAAACCTTTTTTTTATAAGAATTGAAAAAAGTTTGTTTTTTTCCTATGTGAAGCCATCGTTAAGAAATACTTTGTTAAAAAAGTGTCAGACAAACAAAGGTTTGAAATTTTAAAACTCTGTCTTTTATGATAGAAAACATTGTGAGCAATGAAGATTCACTTTTTTTAAGTTTTTTTTTTCTCTCAGTTGTGTGCATTAGGAGACACTGGGAGATAAGTTGAATATGATTAACGCAATAGGAGAAACTGGGAGATAAGTTGAATATGATTAACCCATTCCCACACAATCAAAGAATAAAAAAACATTGTATCAAGGAATTTCTACATATTCCACATTGTTTTCTATCCAAAAAGAAATTCAATCAACCTGAAACTGTCATCTGCAGCTTCTGTCATTTTGGAGCACTCCAAAATTTTATGTGTGGGAATGGGTTAACAGGTTTGTAAAATTTGTTTCCTAGAAAGCAATTACTTGTATATCATTGTTGCTATTTATTGTATTTTCATGTATTTGCCATTGTTATGAATCAATGCTCACTTGCATGAAATTTTCATCAATATCACATGTGCTCCCTGTGCTGACTGATCAGCCTTTGCACATATGAAGCTTGATCAGTCTTAACTGGGATAATAAGTAAACAGACTAACTTATTACCACATTTTATTAGCAAAATTTAAGACTGGTCAAAAATGAAAGGAATGGCAGATGAAAATTGTTCAGGATATTTTAGATTTTTACAACATTCTGGGTACGAAAACATTGTGGGAAATGAAGAAATTGCTTGCAGAAAGCAATTACTTCATTTAACACAATGTTTTATATGGTGGAACAGGTTAAGTTTTGAAATATGCTAAATGCAGTGTGTGAATATGTAAGCTGATCTGTTCATTTTTGCTCAATACTTTCCTTAAGTATATGTCTTCTGTTTGTCAAAATGCAGGAATTTATGTTTTTTTCTTAATTTAAGACTGGTCTAAAAGGAAAGAGGTTTCAGACAAGAATGAAAATTGGACGTAATTTGAAACCATCCTACTTGGTAAAAATATTGTGGAAATAGGAGAAATTGCTGGTTACAAGCATTTTCTCCTTTTTCCACAATGTTTTTTTCAAGTATATCATAAAAAATTTGAGGGATAAAACCCTGTTTGGACCCATAGAAAATTCTCTCAATAGGGTAAAATTTTTATCGTAAGGATCAAAATAGGATATTTTAAGGTTTTTTAGGGTCAAACCCCTAGTTTAGGACCCAAAACACAAGCCCTGATATACATGCAAGTGTGAGAATGTGACATACATTATTTAATTAAGATTAGACACATATTGCAAAATGTTCTTTGTAAATAATCATGTTGGAATTCTTGATTAACTTACATAGATTCTCTTACTATCACCCTTACCGGGGGTGGGGGGGCATTGCTTCTTCATGAGAAGCTGCTTTCTAGATAAGTGATATATAGAATTCTTTGTCTTTTGGGATAGAAAACATGAATAATAAAGAAGAAATTGCTTATTTTCTTTTTACAAAAGCTTTTTTGCCTGAATGGCATAAATAAGAGGGATTGTGTTTGTTGTGTGGGATGCTAACCAAATCCTAAATATGGTGGCCAATCTTGATGAAACTTTATATGTTTCTTCTCTGGGTGGAGTTCACTCAGAGTTGTATCTTTGTAATCTTTACCCCATTCCCCACACAGTGATGCCTATTGGCACCCTAAAGAAGAAAAGCTGTGGAAAACATTGGTATACAAAGAAATTGCTTGTAACAAGCAATTTCTTCATTTCCCACAATGTTTTCTACCCAGAAAGACAGAGATAACAAAAAATTCATCAACTCGAAATTGTCTCTTGCAACTTCTTTCGATTTGGGTGTCTAAAACTGTGTCGTTTGGTAAAGAGTTTGCTGTGGATTCCATGGCAACGCATGGGCAAAAATTATAAAATCTTTGAAAAAAAAATCTGTGAAACCAGAAGATTCAGACATTTGATATGCATAGTCTCCTAGTGGACCTCTAAGTTTATTCATATCATGTCCCTGGGGGTCATATATTGCTCTACCTTAGGCACACCCTATTTAACCCATTCCCACTTGACAAAATTTTAGACTGGTCCAAATTGAAAGAAGATGCAGACGACAATTTCTAGTTGATGGAATTTTAAATTTTTTCACCTTTTTGGATAGAAAACATTGTGGATAATGAAGAAATTGCTTGATACAAGCAATTTCTTCATTTTCCACACTGTTTTCCAAAACTTTTTTCTTAAGGGGCGTAAAAAGGTTGGATTGAGTTGGAATGGGTTAACAAAGAAACTATGATGAAAATATCCGTCTTCTCTGAAATGAAAGGACTTGAAGAATTAATATTTGTTACGAAGCATCATGTAGTGGACTTGAACTGATTTTATGTACCATTGGTAATTTTTGACTTGCCTTGACACACCCTATTTTACATAGAATAAAGGAAATTCATAAAAATATCTCTTCACTGAAACTAGAATGCCTAGATTATAGATTTTTTGTAGCATCACCTTTTGGACAACTGTAATTGTGTAATTTTTGTAAATTATTTGATCATGCTAAAGTGTGACTTCTGTATTCACTAACCAGGTCTAGTCTGAATGAACCCATTACCAGATGAGAAAGTTTTAGACTTGTCTAAATTGAAAGACTGTATACAGCAATTTCAGTTTAATAGAATTTAAATTCTATACCCTTAATTTTCTACAATGTTTCCTGAGCTCTTTCCTGGGGGATGTCAAAAAGGGTCATTATATGGGTTTGGGTTAATGGTTTATTTGGATTATATAATGATTGGCTTGGACATACATCCAATTAGAACCCTTGTTATGAATTTTTAATTAGGACTTGAAAACAAAACTGTCTTATTTAAACCCTATAGAAAGCAAAATGTGTCTATTACGGAAATCTTTTCAACGGAATTATTAGAAAATACTTTGTGAAGGTCAGAAAAGGGATATCTGAGATAGTAAAAGTCAAAGACTATCCTGCCATTATGAAATTAACATAAAGAGAAAAAAGTGATCGGAAAACTTGTGTTTCTGAATAAAATTCCTTTTTAATCACAAAATAGAAAGATTAGGGGCATATTAAAACTCCATTAAAAACTTGACATTTTACTCTTATTCAAACACTGTTCAAGATACATGGCTCATATTTGGGACATAAATTCCTTGCATTGAAAGGCATCAGTTAAATGTAATTTTAAGTTTATCCATTAAGGTCAAGGTCACATCTTTTTTTTTGAAGTGTATTTAATTAAAAGACTCATGGCACAGGGAGGCCACATTGATGGTTAATATTTCTTTGTTATGAACAACTCTGGCTTAGAAGGGACAACAAGGAGGTGTAGCTTAATGTCAGACTGTACATATATACCTCCTGCAAAAGAGAAATATTCTATGTTCAGCATGACAAGTATTAATCAGTCTACATACTTCATGCAGAAAAACCAGGGTCAAACAGATTTTGTTCTTCCTTTTCAAGTGGGGGGTATCATACAGATATGCTGTAACACTATTGCTGGTTCGTATGTATATATTTATGTTAATGTATAAAGATAATTATGTATTCTTGTAGGTTTTTGTTACTGTATACACAGGTTTAGATTTAATACATAATAATTATAGAATGTGTGTATGTGTGTGTAAATATGTATTGTAATGCTGCTTCATTCAAAATAAAAGAGGTCTATTACAAAATAATGTCCATATTCTTTATAGCAACCTTCTCTAAAAATGCTAGATCAGCTCTATTGTGTTGAGCAGCGAGGTATTTAAATACTATGATCAACACATTATGACTTATGCCACATCAATCCTCACACTTTGACACACTTGAAAATAGCTGTGGAGAACATTTTAGGAATATGAATAGGAATAATTGCTTTTTGTGAGCGAGACATAGTTGTCACTATGACAAGTCGGTGTAAGTGCATTAGTACGTAAGTCCCTCCATCCGAATTTGTCCGGACAATTACTCCTACATTTATAGATGGATTTCAAAATAACTTGGCACAATTATTCTGAACCATGAGTAGATGTGCCATTTGAAAGAATTTCTTGGATAGTTCTAATGTCAAGGTCACAGTTCAAGGTCAAACACTAAAATTGTGTTTGTCTGGACAATTGATCCTACATTTATGGATGGATTTCAAAATAACTCAGCACAATTATTCTCCATCATCAGTAGAAGTGCCATTTGAAAGAATTTTTATGCCCCCAAAGGGAGGCATATAGTAATCTAACTATCCGTCCGACAGTCAGTCCATCTGTCCTGCTTTTGTGTCAGCTCTGTAACTTCTTCATGCTGTAGTGGATTTCAATATAACTTTGCGCAAATGTGTACTGCTATAAGACGACATGCCATGAAAAAAACCCAAGTTCCTTTCTCAAAGATCAAGGTCAAAGTCGGGTCAAAGGTAAAAAATCGGCACTTTTTGCTGTGTACGCTCTGTAACTTCTATAATCATGCAGGCAGGTACAAATTTCTTTCATATAAATGTTTACCACCTTAAGACGACATGTTGCGAAAAAGACCCAGGTTCCTATCTCAAAGGTCAAGGTCACAATCTGGGATCGAAGGTCAAAAATGGGGACTTTTTGCCGTGTCCACTCTGTTACTTCTTTAATCATGCATGCAGGTACAAATTTCTTTCATACAAATGTTAACCACCTTCAGATGACGTGTGGCGAAAAAGACCCAGGTTCCTATCTCAAAGGTCAAGGTCATAATCTGTGGTCAAAGGTCAAAAATTGGCACTTTTTGCTGTGCCCGCTCTGTTACTTCTATAATCATGCACTCGGGTACAAATTCTTTCATACAAATGTTAACCACCTTCAGACAACGTGTTGTGAAAAAGACCTAGGTTCCTATCTCAAAGGTCAAGGTCACAATCTGGGGTCAAAGGGGAGTCCAGCATAGTTAAATTGCGTCTGAAATGATTAAATTGTATTTACTCTCTTATTCTTCAATGAATTGCTTCCATATTTGGACAGATGCTTAATTGGGTGGACCACTTGACATGACCTTGACCCAGTGACTTTGACCTACTTTTGACCTCAGAAAAATCTGTCCATAATGCATTTCTCGATTTCATTCTGTATTTACAGAAATTATTATATGTATTAAAATTTTATTTATTAAAACCCAGACGTATAGATCACAAATGCATGTGGTTGTGTTTACAAAACAAATCAAAGTGCCACATGCTTGACCCTGTCCTTTGGGGGCATTTGTCACATGACCGTGACCAGCTCTTGTTGGGATAGTTTTAATGTCAAGGTCACAGCCCAAGGTCAAACACTAAGATTGTGATTGTCAAGAGCATTTCTCCTACAATTATGGATGGATTTCAAATGGCACAATTGTTCTCCATCATCAGTAGATGTGCCATTTCAAAGAAATTTTGGGGTAGCTTCAAGTTCAAGGCTCAAGGTCAAACACTTAAATTGATGGGCCCCCATCATAGAGCAGCAGGTAGCGCGTCAGACTCCTAATCTTCAATCATTGGATGTCATGGGTTCGATACCGGCAGCGGCACATATCCTTTCCAACATTTGTCTCTCACCAATGGGTGGATAATTGTAAACCTAAGTGGGATAGCAGCTGGAGGCTAAGAAAGGATGTATCGGTAGAACTGGTCTGAGAATTACCGTAATATGAATGAAATACTGTTAAAAGTGGCGTTCAACCCCAATCAAACAATCAATCTAAAATTGATTGTCAAGGTCAAGTTGATGGTCAAAACTTTTCGGGCTTGACAGCAGGTGTCCTTGGACAACCATCTAGTTACAAGCAGTTTTTAGCTCTACTGGCCTTCGGCCAGTAGAGCTATAGCATTTGCTTTTTCCTGTCCGGGGTCCGTCCGTCTGGCGTTGGCGATAAAGTCCACAGTTTTCATCGGATTCCCTTCACTCTTTCACAGAATGATTGTACCATCATAAGGATTGTTCCTTTTGAAATTGGGTCAGATCCGTCAGAAACATGAGAAAATTTTGAATAAAAAATCCTCGTTTACGCGATAGAGTCCACTTTTCTTTGGATTCTCTTCAAACTTTCTCAGAATGATTGTACCATCATAAGGATCGTTCCTTTTTTGAGTTATTGCCCTTTGTTGTTTTTCATACTTTGATCTTGTCAGGAGTATATCTCTAAAAGTATAATAGCTAAAATCATGAAATTTCATGGATGGATAGAGCTCACCAAGGGGGAGTGCAGTGTACAAGAACCATAACTCTACCTAGCCTATTTTTTTAGTTATTGCCCTTTGTTGTTTTTCATACTTTAATCTTGTCCAGAGTATATCTCTAAAAGTATTGTAGCTAGGGTCCTGAAACTTCATGGGTGTATAGATCTCACCAAGGGGGAGTGCAGTGCACAAGAACCATAACTCTACCTGGCCTATTTTTTGAGTTAGTGCCCTTTGTTGTCTTTCATAATTGAATCTTGTCCAGAGTATATCTCTAAAAGTATAAAAGCTAGAATCATGAAATTTCATGGATGGATAGAGCTCACCAAGTGGGAGTGCAGTGTACAAGAACCATATCTCTACCTAGCCTATTTTTTACTTATTGCCCTTTGTTGTTTTTCATACTTGAATCTTGTCCGGAGTATATCTCTAAAAGTATAATAGCTAGAATCTTGAAATTTCATGGATAGATAGAGCTCACCAAGGGGGAGTGCAGTGCACAAGAACCATAACTCAACCTGGCCTTTTTTTAGTTATTGCCCTTTGTTGATTTTCATACTTGAATCTTGTCCAGAGTATATCTCTAAAAGTGTAATAGCTAGAATCATTAAATTTCATGGATGGATAGAGCTCACCAAGGGGGAGTGCAGTGTACAAGAACCATAACTCTACCTAGCCTATTTTTTTAGTTATTGCCCTTTGTTGTTTTTCATACTTTAATCTTGTCCAGAGTATATCTCTAAAAGTATTGTAGCTAGGGTCCTGAAACTTCATGGGTGTATAGATCTCACCAAGGGGGAGTGCAGTGCACAAGAACCATAACTCTACCTGGCCTATTTTTTGAGTTAGTGCCCTTTGTTGTCTTTCATAATTGAATCTTGTCCAGAGTATATCTCTAAAAGTATAAAAGCTAGAATCATGAAATTTCATGGATGGATAGAGCTCACCAAGTGGGAGTGCAGTGTACAAGAACCATATCTCTACCTAGCCTATTTTTTACTTATTGCCCTTTGTTGTTTTTCATACTTGAATCTTGTCCGGAGTATATCTCTAAAAGTATAATAGCTAGAATCTTGAAATTTCATGGATAGATAGAGCTCACCAAGGGGGAGTGCAGTGCACAAGAACCATAACTCAACCTGGCCTTTTTTTAGTTATTGCCCTTTGTTGATTTTCATACTTGAATCTTGTCCAGAGTATATCTCTAAAAGTGTAATAGCTAGAATCATGAAATTTCATGGATGGATAGAGCTCACCAAGGGGGAGTGCAGTGTACAAGAACCATAACTCTACCTAGCCTATTTTTTTGTTATTGCCCTTTGTTGTTTTTCATACTTTAATCTTGTCCAGAGTATATCTCTAAAAGTATTGTAGCTAGGGTCCTGAAACTTCATGGGTGTATAGATCTCACCAAGGGGGAGTGCAGTGCACAAGAACCATAACTCTACCTGGCCTATTTTTTGAGTTATTGTCCTTTGTTATTTTTTATACTTTGTTTGACAAAAAATATTCATTCAAAATAACCTCAGTTCTATTCAAACCCCCAGTTAATATCAAGCAGTGTGACAGGCGTATCTTGTGACAATTTGGCACCTTGTTAATAATCTAGAGCCAACAATTTTCAATGGATTCTCTTCAAACTTTCACAGAATGATTGTACCATCATAAGGATTGTTCCTTTTGGAATCAAATATGATTCCTCAAGAAACATAGGAAAAGGGGCCTTATGAAAATTTAATTCAAAGATCTTTGTTAACACTCTAGAGTCCACAGTTTTCAACAAATTCTCTTCAAACATTCACAGAATGATTATTACATTAAATGGATTGTTCCTTTTGGAAGTAGGTTTGATCCATCAAGTTCCATGGGAAAAGGGGCCCTATGAGAATTTAATAAAAAATCTTAACACATCATGGCCCTAGATTTCACCTGATCGACTTCAAACTTTCACATAATGATTGTACCATCATAAGGATTGTTCCTTTCAAATTGTGTCTGATCCATTGAGAAACATAGGAAAAGGGGCCTTAGGAAAATTCAATTAAAAAAATCTTAATGCTTGTAAGTCCACAGATGTGATGGAGTTGTCTATACTCAAACAGAATAATTATACTTTTGTAAGTAGAGTTCCCTTTGGAATTGATTCAGATCCATCAAGTAACATGGGAAAAGGGGCTATATGAAAATTCAATTAATAAAACCCTGTTAACACAATGAAGCCCACAGCTTTGATCAGATTTTGTTGAAACTTTCACAGAATGATTGGAAGGTCATAACTTTCATTCTTTTCATAACAGGGTTTGAACTGTCAAGAAACACAAGAAAAGCGGCCTTATGAAAATTTCATTTATAAATCCTTGTAACCAAGTCCAGAGCTTTCATCGGATTTTCTTCAAAAATTCTCAGAATAATTGTACAATAATAATGATTGTTGATGTTTGCATTAGATCTGATCCGTCAAGTATCACAGGAAAAGGAGCATTATGAAATTAAAATCCTGGTACCACAATAAAGTCAACAGTTTTCATCAGATTCTGTTTAAACATTCACAGAATGATTATTCCATCATGAGGATTCTTTCTTTTCAAATTAGGCGTGATCTGTCTAGTATCATGGGAAAAGGGGCCTTTTGAGAATTTTATCTATAATCCTTGTAACCAAGTCCAGAGCTTTCATTGGATTTTCTTCAAACCTTCACAGAATCATTGTACTATAATCATGATTGTTGATGCTGACATGAGACCTGATCCTTCAAGTATCACAGGAAAAGGAGCCTTATGAAAATTTTATTTTAAAAATTTGACACCAAGATAAAGTCTGCAGTTTTCATCAGATTCGGTTCAAACTTTCACAGAATCTTTGTACCATCATTAGGATTGTTTCTTTCCAAATTGGGCCTGATCTGTCTAGTATCACAGGAAAAGGGGCTATATGAAAAATTATTACCAAATCCTCATTAACACAAATATGTCCTCAGTCTTTATCAGATTCTCTTCAAATTTTAATAGAATGATTTTATCATCATTTAGATTGTTCCTTTGTAAATTGGGTCTGATCTGTTTAACAACATTAGAAAAGGCATAATGAAAATTTTATGGCAAAAACATCAATATAACAATAAAGTCCTCAGTCTTCACTGTTTTCTTCAAACTATCTATCATAAGGATTGTTCCTTTGTAAATTGGTTCTGATTCGTAAGTTTCACAGGAAAAGGGGCCTTATGAAAATTTTATTACAAACTAGATGCTTGTCCCAGGACAACTGCTGTTGAGCCCGAAAGTTTTGTAGGTATCATGCTCCAGATAAGCACAATTTTAGTGTTTGACTTTGAGCTTTGACCTTGAACTTGAAGCTATCCAAGAAATTCTTTCAAATGGCACATCTACTCATGGTGGAGAACAATTGTGCCTATTTATTTTGAAATCCATAATTGTAGAAGAAATACTCTTGACAATCACAATTTTAGTGTTTGACCTTGAGCTGTGACCTCGAACTTGAAGCTAACCAAAAAAATCGTTCAAATTGCACATCTACTCATGATAGAAAAATAATTGTGCCAAGATATTTTGAAATCCATCCATAAATGTAAAAGTAATTGTCCCAACAAATTCGGACGGACGGACTTAAGCACATACACCAACTTGTCATAGTGACAACTATGTCTCGCTCACCGCAAGCAGGCTCGACAAAAATTCTTGACACAATTTAGTCCACTGATTACACTGATTCTCTTTAAAATTAGAATTTGTTCATTTGAAATTTGGTTTTTTCTGTAAAGTATCATGGGAAAAGGGGAGAATTTTCACTATAAAATTCTCATTAACACAATAAATTCCACAGATAACATAGATTGATTGTACAATTGTTGACAGTGGATCTGATACGGCAAGAACATGAAAAGGGGCCTCATGAAAACTTTCTTAGACATCTAGTTAACACAATGAAGTTCCTAGATTTCACCGGATTCACTTCAAATCACTTCAAAATTTCACAGAATGATTGTACAATCATAAGGATGGTTCTTTTCAGAATTGGGTACAATCCATCAAGTATCATGTAAAAAGGGGCCATATGAATTTTTTTAAATTATTCTAGTTAACATGATGAAGTCCCCATATTTCATCAGATTCACTTTAAACTTTCACAGAAGGATCAAACCAACAATAAAGTATCATGGGAAAAGGGGCTTTATGAGAACTTCATCGTTAACACAATACAGTCCACAGTTCTGATTGGAATCTCTTCAAAGATGCAAGGAATAATTGTGGCATTGGAAACACAGGAAAAGGGGCCCTGCAGATTACAATTCAAAACATTTTTTTTATGTGAAGTTCATTATTATTATCAGATTGTCTAAAATTTCACAAAGGACCATTGTATGGTCGTTCAGAAAGTTCCTTTCGGAAAAGAAAAGGATCCATACTAAACACAGGAAAAGGGGCCTCATGAAATTTCACTCAAAACAATCCTTTTTTGTGATAAAGTCTACAATTATTACCGGATTCTGATGACAATTTCACAGTATGATTGTAGGGTCATAAGGATACTTCCTTTTGGAAATGAAGTGGATCTGTTCTTGAAACATGGGAAAAGGGGTCTTAACCCATTCCCACACAGTGACACTTTCTGACCCCACCCAAGGAAAAAAAATTGGGAAAACATTGTGTTTTGTTTGTTTGTTTGAATGGGGTTTTACGCCGCTTTCAACAATCTTTCAGTTATATCGCGGCGGCTGGAGCACCTAACAATGGAATCCTGGTATTTCTCAAACCAGTACTACCATTACATCCTTTCCTAGCCTCCAGCTGCTATCCCACATAGGTCTATGATTATCGACCCATTGGTGAGAGACAAATAGTCGGAAAGGACGAGTGCCGCCGTCGGGAATCGAACAAAAACATCGAGTAAAATGAAGACAATTGCTTGTAGCAAGCAATTTCTTTATTTTCCACAATATTTTCTACCCAGTAAGTTAAAAAATTCAAAACTTTCATCAATTCTAAATTGTCGTCTGCAACTCCTTTCAATTTGGACCAGTGAAAAATTTTGCCATCTGGTAATGGGTTTAGGATTATTGCTCAAAATAATTCGTGGGATAAAGTCCAATTCGTATTTTTTCATGCAGTCTTTTTTCAGCAGTTAACTTCCTTAGATATCAGATTTCTTTAACCAAAAACTTGATAACCAGTAGAGCTTCTCAGGCCCTCATGGGCTCTTGTTAGCTTCGAAAATTTCTCTTCAGAAATCATTGAACAGAATTCAACAAAATTTCACAGAAATGATCCTTTGGTGACTCTTTATCAGATAACTTCAAAGAATTTTGATCGGGTGTAAAAACAAGAGGGCCGTTGGCCCTGGGGCGCTCACCTGAGATAAAGGCTCTTTTTCTTTCAACAGTCTAATTTCATGTTAAGGTTAGGATTATGAAACAAGTGGGCCACAATTACGTATAAAGACTATGAACCTGGGAATCCAAAAGTCCAAATTACAAATTCCAAGGCTTTAGTGCCGATTTGAAAGAAGGAAAAAATTTTTTCCATGGGTTATAATTTCAGAAATAAGAAAGAAGTCTGTGAACTTATGCTTCATGCCTATACCCCCCCCCCATGGGTCTGGGGGCCACCTAAGCAACATTTCTGCCAAATTTGGTTCAAATCGGCCCAGTGGTTTGAGAGGAGATGTCATTTAAAAAATTGTTCTTTATTTCCATGTAAACCCCACCCCCCTTGGGCTCCGCCCCTGGGGACCCGAGGATCATGATTTTAGCTATTTTGAAAGAGGTCAATATACTGATGCTTCATGCAAAATATCAAGGCTCTACGCCTTCTGGGTCAGAAGGAGAAGATTTTTAAAGATTATTCTAAAAATTCACTTTTGTTGCCATGGTAACCAGAGTTTTAAACAGATTTCAATTCTTTTAGCTATTTTTGAAGGGGCCACCTAAGCAACATTTCTGCCAAATTTGGTTCAAATCGGCCCAGTGGTTTGAGAGATGTCATTTAAAAAATTGTTCTTCATTTCTATATAAACCCCACCCCCCTGGGGCTCCGCCCATGGGGACCCGAGGATCATGATTTTAGCTATTTTGAAAGAGGTCAATATACTGATGCTTCATGCAAAATATCAAGGCTCTACGCCTTCTGGGTCAGAAGGAGAAGATTTTTAAAGATTATTCTAAAAATTCACTTTTGTTGCCATGGCAACCAGAGTTTTAAACAGATTTCAATTCTTTTAGCTATTTTTGAAGTGGCTACCTAAGCAACATTTCTGCCAAATTTGGTTCAAATCGGCCCAGTGGTTTGAGAGGAGATGTCATTTAAAAAATTGTTCTTTATTTCTATATAAACCCCACCCCCCTGGGGCTCCGCCCATGGGGACCCGAGGATCATGATTTTAGCTATTTTGAAAGAGGTCAATATACTGATGCTTCATGCAAAATATCAAGGCTCTATGCCTTCTGGGTCAGGAGGAGAAGATTTTTAAAGATTATTCTAAAAATTCACTTTTGTTGCCATGGTAACCAGAGTTTTAAACAGATTTCAATTCTTTTAGCTATTTTTGAAGGGGCCACCTAAGCAACATTTCTGCCAAATTTGGTTCAAATCGGCCCAGTGGTTTGAGAGGAGATGTCATTTAAAAAATTGTTCTTCATTTCTATATAAACCCCACCCCCCTGGGGCTCCGCCCATGGGGACCCGAGGATCATGATTTTAGCTATTTTGAAAGAGGTCAATATACTGATGCTTCATGCAAAATATCAAGGCTCTACGCCTTCTGGGTCAGAAGGAGAAGATTTTTAAAGATTATTCTAAAAATTCACTTTTGTTGCCATGGCAACCAGAGTTTTAAACAGATTTCAATTCTTTTAGCTATTTTTGAAGTGGCTACCTAAGCAACATTTCTGCCAAATTTGGTTCAAATCGGCCCAGTGGTTTGAGAGGAGATGTCATTTAAAAAATTGTTCTTTATTTCTATATAAACCCCACCCCCCTGGGGCTCCGCCCATGGGGACCCGAGGATCATGATTTTAGCTATTTTGAAAGAGGTCAATATACTGATGCTTCATGCAAAATATCAAGGCTCTATGCCTTCTGGGTCAGGAGGAGAAGATTTTTAAAGATTATTTTAAAATTTCACTTTTGTTGCCATGGCAACCAGAGTTTTAAACGGATTTCAATTCTTTTAGCTATATTTGAAGAGGACCACCTAAGCAACATCTCAGCCAAATTTGGTTCAAATCGGCCCTGTGGTTTGAGAGGAGATGTCATTTAAAAAATCATTCTTTATTTCTTTATAAACCCCATCCCCCTGGGGCTCCGCCCCTGGGGACCTGAGGATCATGATTTTAGCTATTTTGAAAGAGGTCAATATACTGATGCTTCATGCAAAATATCAAGGCTCTATGCCTTCTGGGTCAGGAGGAGAAGATTTTTAAAGATTATTTTAAAATTTCACTTTTGTTGCCATGGCAACCAGAGTTTTAAACGGATTTCAATTCTTTTAGCTATTTTTGAAGGGGACCACCTAAGCAACATCTCAGCCAAATTTGGTTCAAATCGGCCCTGTGGTTTGAGAGGAGATGTCATTTAAAAAATCGTTCTTTATTTCTATATAAACCCCATCCCCCTGGGGCTCCGCCCCTGGGGACCTGAGGATCATGATTTTAGCTATTTTGAAAGAGGTCAATATACTGATGCTTCATGCAAAATATCAAGGCTCTACGCCTTCTGGGTCAGGAGGAGAAGATTCTTAAAGATTATTTGGAAAATTTCACTTTTGTTGCCATGGCAACCAGAGTTTTTAACGGATTTCAATTCTTTAAGCTAATTTTAAGGGGGACCACGTAAGGAACATTTCTGCCAAATTTGGTTCAAATTTGCCCTGTGAATTGGGAGGAGATGTCATTTAAAAAATTGTTCTTTATTTCCATGTAAACCCCACCCCCCTTGGGCTCCGCCCCTGGGGACCCGAGGATCATGATTTTAGCTATTTTGAAAGAGGTCAATATATTTTTGAAGGGGACCACCTAAGGAACATTTCTGCCAAATTTGGTTCAAATTGGCCCAGTAGTTTAGGAGGAGATGTCGTTTAAAGAAATTGACGAAACGCACGACGGACGGACGACGGACAAATGAAGATCACAATAGCTCACTCGAGCACTACGTGCTCAGGTGAGCTAAAAAAACATGGCTTTAATGGGCAGGACGAAATACCATTTATGGAAAAATCTTTGAAAATCTTCTCTAAAATCAATGGATGGATTACAAGCAAATTTCACAGAAATGATCCTTGGGTGACCCTTTATCAGATTCCTTCAAAGAGTTTTGATTGGTGAAAAGCATGGTTTAATAGGCAGGGTTAATTTTAATATATGGTATAAGCTTTGAAAATCTTTTTCTCAGAAACCAGTCAATGGATTTCAACCAAATTTTTCAGGAATGATCCTTACCAGATTCCTTAAAAGAATTTTGATTGGATGAAAAACATTGCTTAAATGGGCAGGGCTTATTTCTATATATAGTGAGATCTTTGAAAATCTTTTTCCCAGAAATCGGTAGATTTCAAGCAAATTTCACAGCAATGAACCTTTGGTGAATTTTATAAGATTATCTTACATTGAATTGATTTCAACCAAATTTCATAGGAATAATACTTGTGAGATCCATTATCAGATTTCAATGAATCTGGATGACAAGCATGGCTTCTATGGGTGGGGCTTATGTCCATATATGGTGTATACTGAAAACTTTAAAAATCTTTCCAGAAATCTGTCAATGGAGTCCAACCAAATCTTACAGGAATGATCCTCAGTTGATTCTTTGTCAGATTCCATCATATAATTTTGATTTGTAAAAAATGTTTTTAATGGTTGTGGATTATGTCCATACATGGTATGCATGTGAAAATTTTGTTAGTAACTTTTCATCTGACTTATTGAATGAATTTTACATAACTTCACTTTTGTAAGACAATAATTGTTTGAGATGCTTTCCTAGAACTATTTCAAAAATTCAGTGACAAGATTTATTATCCAGGCATGTGGTATATGGTTCAAATTATATAGAATTCCTGAAAACACTAGTTGCTAAATCAATACATTTAGGCCTGTGTAGCAATATCGGTGCTAAAGTGCCTCTTGTTCATGTTGTCCAAAACTATTTGAAGGAGTCAATATAGCAGATTGTTTGCTATTGGATTAAACTTTAAAGCCTTTCATACTTGGTATGTAGCATTTACTCAATGGTTTGTACTATGCTCAAAATCTTATATATGTTATATTTATTTGGCTCTAGTTGAACCTTTTTTATATAAGAGAGTACTTCACTTATCAGATGACTCAAGCGAATAATTTGTGACCATTATGGTCCTCTTGCTTAAATGTTTGAATTACAAAAAATTCAATAATATACATTATAGTGCTTGCAAACTGAAAAATAAGGACCATTTAGGGTAGATAGCACTGTCAGAAAGAGAAACTCCTTGATACAAGTAGCTTCTCTGTTTCAAGAATGTTTTACTTAATATTATTTTTCAAAATTGAGGATCATTTAGTAATTGGTCACAACAAAAGGTTTAGGTCCAGGACATCCTTTCCTATACACACACCGTAAGCCATTTCCTCATGTTCATACTTTTCGATAACCTCCAAGAAAAAAGAGGGCAAAAGTGGCTCATCTAAGAATTATTAGATCTGATAAGCCCTACCAGCCAGGCCCTCATTTTTATTTGGCAAATCAAAATTCCAATGCACAAAAAAGGGTCAACTTAAAACATTCCTGCAAAATTTACTCCAAATAGGCCATGTGGTTTAGGACAATACAATGTTTAAAGAAAATGTTGATGAAGCACGATGGACATTGAGTGATCCTTACAGCTGCCCTTGAGCATGTTGTGCTCAGGTGAGCTAAAAAAATTGGAAAAACATTCTGGCCAATGAAGAAATTTTTAATATTCATAATGTTTTCTACCCCAAGAGACTACGATTTTTTAGATTCCATCAAATAAATATTGTCCTCTGCAACTTCTTTGAATTTCGACCAGTCTAAAATTTTGTCATCTGTAAATGTGTTAACTATGGCCAATTCTTTTTGCTTGATGTATGTAATTCCTTTCAGCATGATGGGTCACATGTTATGTAGTAACATTCATGTATGTGTGCTCAAAATGACCTAAGACAAATCCACCATTAACCCATTCCCACACAATGAAATTTTGGACTGGTCCAAATTGAAAGAAGCTGCAGACAACAATTTCAAATTGATGGAATTTTCTTTTTTTCCCCCTCTTTTGGTTAGAATACATTGTGGATAATGAAGAAATTGCTTGATACAAGCAATTTCATCATTTTCCACAATTTTTTCCAAAGCTTTCTTCTTGAGAGGCATAAATAGGAGTACATGTGTGGGGACACATTTAAGCTTATGAGAATACAAGGTGAAAATGTAGAAACTGCTTGTTACAAGCAATTTCTTCTTTTTCACATTGATTTTTCCTCAGAAGTAAAGATATTGAAAATTCTATCAAATTAAAAATTGTAGTTTGTAACTTCTTTGAATTAACAAGTCTTATATTTTTTCTTCTGGTTAATATTTAATTCAAAATTTTTCTTCATTCAAATTTATCACTTTTTGATATGCTGACACGTTAACCTGCGTTTTGGGGAACACAATGCAAAGTAACAAAATAAATATTTGATTTATTTGATAAATATTACTAAGAAAGCAAACAGGAACAGAGCTTAATATATAATATGACAAACATGATTTGAGATTAAACAGCAAAAAATAAAATGAATTATAATGATTACAACACAAGCTGTTCTTATGACCAATGGAATTCTGACATTCTAGGGTGAACTGTCACAACACAATATTACTTAACCCATTCCAACACAATCCCTCTTTTTTATGCCCCTCAAGAAAAAAGCTGTGGAAAACATTGTGGACATAGAAGAAATTGCTTGTTCAAGCAATTTCTTCAATGACCACAATGTTTCTACCCAAAAGACAAAGAAAAGTAGAATTTCATAAACCTATAATTGCCATCTGCATCGTCTTTCAATTTGGACCTGTCCAAAATTTTGTCATGTGTGAATGGGTTAACCCCTGTCATCCCCGAACAATAATACATGTATGAGGAAAAACAGTTTTTAACAAGTAAAATTTCTGTAGCTGTGATTCTATATTTTAGAATTCATTGTGGAAAAAGGAGAAATTGCTTGTAACAAACAATTACTTCTTTTCCCACAATATTTTCTACCAAATCAGAAGGTTTCATTTCAAATTGCTTCCAATTGTGATTGCAGTGTGCAACCTCTTTCAATTTGGACCAGTACAAAATTTCAAAAAACAGGAAAGGGTTAATAATATACATTGTATTCTAATGTATTTGGTACTTGTCTTAAATCTGCACAAACTTTGAAATGTGGTCTGCAACTTATTAAAAGATATTAAGTTTAATTCCAGGGTAGAAAATATTGTAGACGTTGAAGAAACAGCTTTCTACAAGCAGTTTCTTCATTATCTACAATATCTGAATAGAAAAAGATTTTTTAAAAATTCCTAAAAATTGTCATTTTGAACTTCTTTCACATTGACCCTGTCTAAATTTTGTTGTCTGGTAATGAGTTAATCCATACCCACACAATTATGCCTTTTTGCACCTAGTAGAAAAGGAAGAAATTGTTACAATTAATTTATCATTCACAATTTTTTCTACCCATAAGACAAAGCTGTTTAAAATTCCACCAACTTAAAATTGTTGTCTGCAACTTTTTTGAATTTTGACCAGTCTTAAATTTTGTTGTGTGGTGATGAGTTAAAGCACTTCACATGTTATTGTTCTGATGAAGTCACAAGAGCTTTGTACTCAACCCTCTTGTTGCAAGACAATGGAAGATCACTTGATTGACAGATCCCTGGCCTTGCCCACTGACCTTTAACTTATATATCAAGTAGTATTTCCTTGCAAAATTTATGGTCAGTACCAGAAATGTAAAATGATTGGCAACCTACACATTGTAACTACAGCTTGAATAAGTATTAACAAGGTTTCAGTTGTCAAACTAACGAAAATGCTGAATATAAATGTTAGAGTTCAAAGTTCATTTCCGGTCTAAATCAAAAATTTGATAGGTCCATTGGTTCTACAATTGACAGCAGCAATTCATCAATTTTTGTTCAATATTGTTAGTTCTTTTTGACCTTCAACATGATGCTTCCAATACCAGTTGTCTTCTTGTTGTTGCTAATAAACTGATACAGAATCGGTTATCATTTAATCCTTGTTATGCTGAACCTAGAATATTCCTGTTCAGGCAGGAGGTAAAGACAAAGATCAGCCTGCACATATGTGCAGTCCGATCTTAGTCTACACAACCTGTGAGTCACTTGTAAGCCAAAGTTGTCTATAAAAATCAATTTTTGAAAGAAATATTGACCCATAATGAAGCAGATTGGTGCTTTCAGTCCTTTGAATGCAATTCTTAGAAGGATATCTACTCAGCATGACAAGGGTTAACAAATTTACGTTATTCTTCCAGGATCACTTGTCTATCTTAAATCGTGAATGCAAAACCGGGTTGTTTTTAGATAGTCGGTACGTGTGTACCATTACGTCTATAAAACTCGGTCTTGACATGAGCTATTCGTACATGTTTTCTATCTGGATGATCTGTATGCTGGTCTAAACGGTGGCCATACTCTGATGAGGATAAGGTCGGAACTGATTTAATCTTTTCCTGAAATTGAAACAAGAAATACATGTGCCTTTTTTTAATGTATTACTAAACAACAAAATTTTAGAGCAGCCCCAATTCAAAGATGTTGCAGACGACAATATTTTGTTGATGAAATTTTTGAAATCTTTGTCTTATAGGTTAGAAAACATTGTGGACAATGTTAAAATTGCTTGTAACAAGCAATTTCTTCATTCTTCACAATGTAAAGCCTTTTTTCTTGGGGGCATATAAAAGCATCATTGTGTTGGAATGGGTTAAATGTATGGCCAATTGATGCAGCATGTTAGGCTGGTTTAAATCAAAAGACATTGGACAAGAAAAATTAATTTCAATCTATATAGAAAAACATGTTTCATTCAGCTTAGAAAACATTATGAGAAATAGAGAAATTACTTGTCAAAAGTAATTTCTCATATTCCACTAATGTTATACACAGCTTATAATCTTCAATGCATCCAAATGCTGGGTTGTGTGACAGCTGCTTAACCCTTTCCTGTTTTATAAAATTTTAGACTGGTCCAATTTGAAAGAGGTTGCAGACAACATTGAAAAATGCATGCAATTTGAAATCTGACCATCCTATGTGGTAGAAAATATTGTGGGAAAAGGAGAAATTGCTTGTCACAAGCAATTTCTCCTTTTTCCACAATGTTTTCTCAAGTATAAAATCACAGTGACGTAAAATCCCGGGTTTGTCCAGGAAAAGGTTAACAAAGATGGTCACTCTGACATGATCAACTGTGATGTGAAAGCTTCAGGGAGCTTATAACTAAGTCTGCAATTACATATTAACCACATGACAAGATTTTTGACTAGTCCAAATCGAAATATGTTGCAGATGACAATTTCAAGTAGGTGAAATTAAAGGGCGTAAAGGGATCGTGTGGGAATGGGTTAAACTTACCATAGAATGTAAACTATTACCACACAATGATGATTTCCGGTGAAACATGTGTATTGCATGGCTTTAAAGAATTCAGACAAAACCACTTTGAAGAAATATATAGAAAACTATTTGGTGTGTATTAAAACAAAAGAGTTAGTTCCAAATTGAGAGGAAAGGAAAAACTGCTGGTTAGAAGCAATCACTCCTTTCCTCAAATGATTTATTCACCTTTTTTCATCAGGGTATGAAAATAAAGGGGAGTGAAATGATCAGTTAACTCAGTCTAACCAGATAAAATTTTAGAATGGTCTAAATTGAAAGAAGTTGCAGACAACAATTTCAAGTTGATGAAATTTTGAATTCTTTGTCTTTAACCCATTACCAGATGGCTAAATTTTAGACTTACCCCAACTGAGAGAATTTGCAGACGACAATATAAAGTTTATGAGATTTTGGATTTTTCCACTTCTTGGGTGAAAAACATTGCAGAAAATGAAGAAATTGCTTGTTACAAGCAATTTCTTCATTTTTCCACTATGTTTTCCAAAGTTGTTTTCCTTGGGGGCGTCTAAAAGCATCATTGAGTTGGAATGGGTTAAGGATAGAAAACATTATGGACGATAAAGAAAGTAATTTCTTTATTGTCAACAGTTATTTTCAAGGACTTTTTTCTTGAGGGTTGTAAAAAGCTTGATTGTGTTGGAATGGCTAAAGACTAACCTCTTCATTGACTTGAAGGCCTCTAGATTTAGCATGTTCCCGATCATCTCTATGTAGTTTGTTGTTGTAGCCGATGTCTTTTCTGAACAGACGATTATAGGTCATGTTTTCATTGTCCTGAAAAAAATTAAAGAATCAACAAGATTTTGAAAAAATAAATAGTTGGTGTCTAATCAAGAATTAAGATGATGTGAGAATTTAATGTTGAATTATAATTCCATGGCAAATTTAGCTCATAGATATACTTTTTTCATTGACTTCTTATACCAAGCAATTTCTTTATTCCCCAAACAAGAAAGACAAGGACTTTTAGAAAATTTCATCAAGCAAAAATTGTTGTAGATCTACACAACTTATGTCAATTAAAACCATTATCTAGATAACATTTGTCAGGTAACAGGTCAATGACTGTATACATGTTTACAAAAATAAATCAAACAAGGTGGCAAATTATCACAAAATACGCCCGTAACACTGCTTGTTGTTGAGTGGGGAAGGGGATTAAAATTTAAGTCTAATTTCAAGAAAGAGTAACAATTCACAATGATAACTTATGGTTCTGGTGTTTTTCCTTGTCATCATTAGGTTATGCAAACCATAGGCTGTTACACTATAAGAGATTCGAAAAAAAGATATGTTCCTTGATGATATCTATCCATTTATAAAGTTTCCAGATGAAAGCTGTCATACTTTCAGAGATATGCTTCAGACAAAATCTAGTATGGAAAAATCAACAAAGGGGAATAACTAAACAAGAGGGCCAGAATGGCCCTAAAATCGCTCACCTGACTAATGTAAGATGATTCAAAATTTTGCCAACACTTTTGAAAAGGGTCACCCAATGAATATTCATTTAAATTTAGTTGAAATTGGCCCAATGGTTACTGAGGAGATGTTTAAAAATTTCAAAGTAAAAAAACTGCCCCACCCTGCCACGCACATATTTGGGTGTAAATCAAAATTCTGCAAACACCTTTTGAATAGGGTCACCAAAGGAACATTCATGCCAAGTTTGGTTGAATTGGCCAAATGATTACTGAGGAGAAGATATTTAAAGATTTCTAAATAAAAAACTGCCCCAACCTGCCACGCCCATATTTGGGCATCAATCAAATTTCACAAACAACTTTTGAAAAAGGTTCACCAAAGGAACATTCATGCCAAGTTTTGTTGAAATTGGCCCAATGCTTACTTAGGAGAAGATATTTAAAGATTTCTAAATAAAAAACGGCCATGCCCATGTTTAGGCGTCAATCAAATTTCCTAAACACGATTTGAAAAGGGTCACCCAAGGAACATTCATGTCAAGTTTGGTTGAAATTGGCCCAGTGGTTACTGAGGAGAAGATGTTTAAAGATTTCAAAGTCAAAAACTGCCCTACCCTTCCAAGCCCTTATTTGGTCATCAATCAAAATTCTAGAACAACTTTTGAAAAGGGTCACTCAAGGAACATTCATACCAAATTTGGTTGAAATTGGCCCAATAGTTTCTGAGGAGAAGATGTTTAAAGATTTCAAAGTCAAAAACTGCCACGCCCATATTTGGGCGTGAAACCAAATTCTGCAAACAACTTTTGAAAAGGGTCACCCAAAGAACATTCATGCCAAGTTTAGTTGAAATTGATCCAATGCTTACTGAGGAGAAGATGTTTAAAGATTTCAAAGTCAAAAAAGTGCCTGACCCTGCCACGCCCATATTTGGGCATAAATCAAAATTCCAGGAACAACTTTTGAAAAGGGTCACCAAAGGAAATTCATGCAAAGTTTGGTTGAAATTGACCCAACTGTTACTGAGGATAAGATGTTTAAAGATTTCAAAGTAAAAAAACTGCCACACCCATATTTTGGCATAAATCAAAATTCTGCGAACAACTTTTGAAAAGGGTCACCCAAGGAACGTTCATACCAAATATGGTTGTAATTGGCCCAATAGTTACTGAGGAGAAGATGTTTAAAGATTTCAAAGTCAAAAACTGCCACCCCCATATCTGGGCGTGAAACGACATTCTGCGAACAACTTTTGAAAAGGGTCACCCAAGGAACATTCATACCAAGTTTGGTTGAAATTGGCCCAATGGTTCCTGAGGTGAAGATGTTTAAAGATTTCAAAGTCAAAAACGGCCACGCCCGACCACGCCCATATTTGGGCATAAATCAAAATTCCAGGAACAACTTTTAAAAAGGGTCACCCAAGGAACATTCATGCCAAGTTTGGATGAAATTGGCCCAGTGGTTACTGAGGAGAAGATGTTTAAAGATTTCTAAGTCAAAAACTGCCATGCCCTGCCATGCCCATATTTGGGCATAAATCAAAATTCCTCGAACAACTTTTGAAAAGGGTCACCCAAGGAACATTCATGCCAAGTTTAGTTGAAATTGGCCCAATGGTTACTGAGGAGAAGATGTTTAAAGGTTTCTCAGTCAAAAACTGCCACGCCCTGCCACGCCCATATGTGGGCGTAAATCAAAATTCCACGAACAACTTTTGAAAAGGGTCACCTAAGGAACATTCATGCCAAATTTGGTTGAAATTGGCCCAATGGTTACTGAGGTGAAGATGTTTAAAGATTCCTAAGTCAAAAACTGCCACGCCCTGCCACGCCCATATTTGGGCATAAATCAAAATTCCACGAACAACTTTTGAAAAGGGTCACCTGAGGAACATTCATGCCAAATTTGGATGAAATTGGCCCAGTGGTTACTGAGGAGAAGATGTTTAAAGATTCCTAAGTCAAAAACTGCCACGCCCTGCCACGCCCATATTTGGGCATAAATCAAAATTCCACGAACAACTTTTGAAAAGGGTTACCCAAGGAACATTCATACCAAATTTGGTTGAAATTGGCCCAATGGTTACTGAGGAGAAGATGTTTAAAGATTTCTAAGTTAAAAACTGCCACGCCCTGCCACGCCCATATTTGGGGGTCAATCAAAAATCCGCGAACAACTTTTGAGAAGGGTCACCCAAGGAACATTCCTACCAAGTTTGGTTGAATTCCGCCCAGTGGTTACTGAGGAGAAGATGTTTAAAGAATTGTTGACGACTTCCGACGCACGACGCACGACGGACAAAAGGTGATACCAAAAGCTCACCTTGAGCACGTTGTGCTCAGGTGAGCTAAAAATAGGTAAAGAAGTGTTACAGTTCTTGTACACTGCACTCCCCCTTGATGATATCTATCCACCCATAATGTTTTATGATCATAGCTATTACACTTTCAGAGATATGCTCCGGACAAAATCAAAATATGAAAAAAAAATAAAGGGGAATAACTCAAAAAATTAGCTAGGTAGAGGTACAGTTCTTAAGCACTGCACTCTTCATTGATGACATTTATCCAACCATAAAGTTTCATGGTCATAGCTATTTTACTTTTAGAGATATCTTCCTGACAAAATCCAGGTACTAACAGGATCCAAGTATAAAAACAACAAAGGGAAATTACTCAAAAAATAAGCCAGGTAGATTTATAGCTTTAATGCAGTGCACATCCCCTTGATGAGATCTATCTACCCATGAAGTTTCATGATCATAGCTTGAATACTTTCAGATATCTGCTCTGGACAATATCTAAGTATGAAAAAAAAGGGCAATAACTCAAAAAAATGAGCCAGGTAGAGTTATGGTTCTTATGCACTGCACTTCCCCTTAATAAAATCTATCTACCCATGAAGTTTCGTGATCATAGCTTATGTACTTTTAGTGATATGCTTCGGACAAGATCCAAGTATGAAAAACAACAAAGGGCAATAACTCAAGAAATAAGTCAGGTAGAGTTATGGTTCTTGTGCACTGCACTTCCCCTTGGTGAGATCTATCTACACATGAAGTTTCATGAATACTTTTAGAGATATGCTCCGGACAAAATCCAAGTACTAACTAGATCCAAGCATGAAAAAACCCAAAAGGCAATAACTCAAAAAATAAGCCAAGTAGAGTTATGGTTCTTGTGCATTGCACTTCCCCTTGAAGAGATCTATCTACCCATGAAGTTTCATCATCATAGCCTTTTTACTTTAAGAGATATACTCTGTCCAAGATGCAGTACAGGCCGCCCGCCCACCGGACACCCGGACGCCACAGATGATACCATAATACGTCTCGTCTTCAACAGGTGTATAAAATGGTTAGTTTATATCAATTTATTTTAGATTGATTGCGATGAAAGATTTAAGCGTATAAAGTCGCTCTTGAAACCCACAACCCAGATGTTTTCACGTCCCTGAAAGAGAGACAGTGGCTTAACCAACTGCTACCCAATCTTACAGCTGGGTAGACTGAAGCTGGTTATTAAGCGTCTTGCCCATGAACACTCCCCGGTGATGGTGGGGTGCAACCCACCACCTTTAGATCACAAGTCAAGCACCTATACCATCCGACAATTGAGGCAGTCAAAAGGGGTTAGTCCTCATGTTAAAATTTTCTTTTGGTGCTGATTCATTATAGTGCACATTTGAAGAAGAGCAACACATGTGGTTCACTGAGGCTCAGCTGTCAAGTCCTGGGTAGTGAACCAAAACTTTAACCCACAATCAGATTGTAAAATTTTAGACCAGTCCAAATTGAAAGGAGTTGAAGACAACAATTTAAAACTTTGTAATTTTGGATTATTTTTACATTTTGGGTAGAAAAGATTGTGGATAATGAAGAAGTTGCTTGCAACAAGCAATTTCTTCATTTTCCACAATGTTTTCCAAAGCTGTGTTTTCCACTATGTTTTCCAAAGCTTTTCTACTTGGGGGCGTCTAAAAGCATCTTTGAGTGGGAATGGGTTAAATCAAAATGGGCATAATCCTAATCAAATATAATTGGGGGTATCCCCATTGATAGAATGGATTGCTTTAATGATAAATACATTATATAAGGTGCATATATTCCAAAATTTCAAATGAATACCTACAGTAATACCAATTATCACAAATGACAAAGTTTTGAATGACAAATGTCACAATAATGATGATATAGCATATGAATACAATTGAAAATTCGGAACCATATTGTCTTTTATGAGTAGAATTAACCCATGTCATGCTGAATAAAATTCTCTACAGAATTAGATTCAAAGATCAAAGGGCTGAAAACACTGGAATCACTAATTGTTGGTTAATATTCATTTCTAAAAACTACCTTTCAAACAACTGTATCTTTAATGAAATAAGCAGGTTGTGTAGACTAAGCTCAGATTGCACATATGTGCAGGCTGATCTTGGTCTATACCTCCTGCCAAAACAGGAATATTCCGGGTTCAACATGAAATGAATTTACACTTAATATATCAACACAAAGGCACTTTTTGTTTTTGTTTTATTTTTTACTTTCTCTAATGTTTCAATGATCCTACATAAACAATATCATATAATACATGTATTGTATAAATGACAATGCATCAATTTAAAAAAACAAGCATGTGAGATTCAACAATCAGACTTTTTTGATTTTCACACTGAACCTTCTGCAACACTAACAAACAAACAAACAAACAAACAAAGCAAACAAAAAGAAACAAGAGAACCAAGATGGCCATATATAACTCATCTGAGTCCTTACTTACTCCTTTCCTCTTAAATCCTGGGATTTTATGTTTATGTGATTTTGTACTTGACGGGCAGTTTCTCCTTTTCCCACAATATTTTCTACCACATAGGATGGTTTCATTTCAAATTACATCCAATTTTTAATGTCGCCTGCAACCTCTTTCTCTTCGAACCAGTCTAAAATTTCCAAAATTGGGAAAGGGTTAAACAAAGAAACATGAAACAGAAACCAAAGAGTGTCTTATTTGTGACGACTAAGCTTTACATAGAGCTTATAAAACCTATTAACATGATCAAAGATTTGACCTTCTATCCTACTTTTTTTGCCTTTAAAAACTACGGCCCAATTTACCATAGAAGACATCCTTTCAACCTAGAAACCACACAATGATAATCATGTTTTTTTTTCAAAAACAATGGTCAATTGATGTCCTAGAAAGTCATAGCTTTTTGTCGAAAATTTCAAATGGCTACCATTACAAGTAAATCAATATTTCATCTGATACAATAGACAAGCGAGTTAAGTTGATGCAGATACAATGAACAGATTTCAATCCTTCCTTGCTGTGTTTTTTCATTTCTTTTCCATACACAGTTTTAGATTTTGATAGAGTCTCATATTCTTTTCATTATAAAGTATACTCCTTTACCTTTTTGTGTTCACAATATTTGTGTGTTGGCATTTTTCCTCTCTTTTTTTAGCTCCATTCATTAAAAATGTAAGAAAAAAATTAACATTAGGGTCTAACAAAGTAACTGCTGACTTTGAAAAACACACCACAGACATTCAAAGATCACAAAAACTTACCATGACTGATAACTGATATGCTCAGGTGAGCTAAAAATAACTGTCTCTATTCAAGTTCATTACTTTGTATCAATTTCATGTTTTACTTGCTTAACTCTTGTCATGCTGAATAAAAATCTGTTTCAAAAAAATACATTCCAACACAACAAAATTTTAGACTGGTCCAAATTGAAAGAAGCTGCAAACAACAATTTCAAGTTGATGGAATTTTAAATTGTTGCATCTTTTTGGATAGAAAACATTGTGGATAATGAAGAAATTGCTTGTATCAAGCAATTTCTCCATTTTCCATGATGTTTTCCAAAGCTCATTTCTTGAGAGGCGTAAAAAAGAGGAATTGTGTGGGAATGGGTTAAATCAAGGGACTGTAAGCACTAGAAGCTCTTACACAGGACTAATATTGCTTTAGATAATTTTATTATTAACTCCTGCTCAATAGAGACAAACAGATGGTGTAGACTAAGATCAGACTGCATGTATGTGCAGGCTGATCTTTGTCTGTGCCTCCTGCCAAAACAGGAATTTTGTAACATTTTAAAATTGTACAGTATCTTGATTCTTTTTGTTTACAAATGAATAGTTAACCCTGATTACTAGATGTCAAAAATTTAGACTTGTTCAAATTCAAAGAAGTTCCAGTGACAATTTTAAATGATGAATTTCAACCAATCTTTAACTTTTCTGGTAGAAAACATTGTGAATAACGAGGAAATTGCTCATAACAAGCAATTTCTTCATTTTCAGCAATATTACCAAAATCTTTTTCCTTTAGGGGCGTACAAAAAGTGATTGTTTAGGAAAGGGTGAATCTGATTCCCATGCACACACACAAACACATAGTTTATTAACTTATCGATAGCTTTGTATAGACACTTATGATGTTTTTGCACTATGCCACGGTCATGCCAGATAAAACTACAGACTAGATTAAACTGAGAATACATTAACATTAATTTCCACCAGAATTTTCAGAGAAACCAATTTTTGGACATTGAAATAACACAGTGCTTATCCTAATATCCTGCAGCAGTTAAAACATTTTTAGAATGTTCCAAATTCAAAAAAAGTTGCAGACTTGGCATCATATTTGATGAAAAGATCTTTGTCTTATTGGATAGAAAACACTGTAGGAAATGAAGAAATTGCTAGTGATGAATGTCACAAAACAATTTGTTCAATTTCCAAAATGTTTTCAAAAGCATTCCTTGGGGTAGTAAACGTAGGGATTTTTTGGAATGGGTCAAAAGGTGGAAATACAATACTATGTATCAGGTGAACACTGTGAACAACAAAGGTCCTGATTGCAGTTAATGTATTTGCAACGCTATTTGTAAATGGAACCTTGATATAGTTCTAATCTTTTTAATAGTTGCATTCTAGCTTCCAAACATTTATGAACTATGCATGTTATTTCAGTTGAATCTAATAGTACTGAAATCAATATAGCACTTATAACCAATTTTTTTTATCATAGTTCATGCCAGTGTAGAAAGCATCTCTCACTGAACAGAGGGATCAATAATTTTTTCCCTTAAGATCGTGTTCAGACTAGAATTGTCATACCCCCATCAGCAACTTATCACTCAAGTAGCACAATCAGTTGACCTTTAACCTATGTTACTCCAAAACAATAGGGAATCACCTTGGGTCACGCATAACATTTGAGTAATGTTTCAAGGTTCTAGGCAGGGCTCATGTCAAATGGCTTAGATGAACTAAAGCATGGAGACAATTTTATATAGAATTTGACCATTGACCTGACCAAAAAATAATAGGGCACTTCCCTGGATTAATTATATGAAGTATCAAGGTTGTAGGTCAATTGATTCTTGGGTTTAGCACAGAAACAAAAAAGTCTACAGGTGGACAGACAAATAGCAATTTTAGACAGACATATGAAACCCCTTCTGCTTTTTAGTTTGGGGTATAATCTGAGTAGTGAGTACATGTACCTATTAATTTCAAAATAATTTTGTTGCTTTCAATGATTGAGCATTCAGTAAATTAAGGATCAAGACAAATGTAAGGAACAAGACAAGTCTGAAAATTGCTAATCCATTCCAATTTCATGAAGTTACTGCTTCAGCCCTTTTCATATGACGGGACTAACAAACAAGAATTTGAATGACTGAATGGTGATAGCCCTTTTCATATGACGGGACTAACAAACAAGAATTTGAATGACTGAATGGTGATAAACTAATTTTAGGCTTATTGGAGTCACTTAACCCCATTAATCTCAGTACAGGTGTTATTGCAAGCTCTTACTGAAATACCTCTAGTATAAGGACAGGGCCCATCAGCTATACATGATGTTATTACATTGTCTGTAGTTCTTAACAGTTTTTCAAATTTCAAAATGCCAACATCCAGAGACGTACTGTTCTGATTATATCACATGTGTGGATAGTAAACAATATTTGAACAGTAACTGGTTAGGTCAAAGAATCAGCCAATCATAATTTGTATCCATTACATGTATTTCATATGTTGTAATAATCCTATCAAACAAAAAAGGAACAGAAATCCACACAATTCCAAATGCCCGTAAGAAGAAATGAGACATGCTGTCATTATTGCAGTGGTTTCATGTTTTGTAAAGTGGGGACTGTGTACAGCAAACCCATGAAACAAATTGTTGATTTAGTGGACTTCTTTAACTTCAAATTTGCAATTAACCCATTACCAGATGGCAAAATTTTAGACCGGCCTAAATTGAAAGGAGTTGCAGACGACAATAATTTTATTTCAAGTTTATGAAATTTTAGATTTTTCAAATTTATGGGTAGAAAACATTGTGTAAATGAAGAAATGGCTTATTTTTCTTGAGTGGCGTCCAAAAGGGTCACTGTGTGGGAATTGGTTAAAAATTCTTTTCTTTTACATTTGGGCGAATCTTTAAACAATTCATGCTTTCATGATGCTTCATTCGATTCAATAAAATTATACAAATTGTTTCTTTTTAGTTTATACTTTAGATACAACTTTCACCCAACCATTAAAAAGACATGCATGAAAACAAAGTCTGGCAAACTAGATTACCTGCATTATTATTTGATCCTGGAAAATAAAAAGTTGTGGGTTACAATTACGACTCATATAAATTTCCACATAAATATCATAAAAAAATGATGAAACAATTAGAACTATGTCAACTAAAGTAATAGGTAAGTTTATAAAAATGCAATCAACAAAATCTAAACAAAAAAATACATTTTTCAGATTAATCTTTCATGTTCATCATCATCATCATATCAGGACAGAATTTAAGGCTGGTGCAAATTGAAAGGGATTGCAGATGACAATTCGGAGCCTGATTAAATTGAAAAATGAAAACTAAGAGCCAAATAGAATAGATAGCATTGTGGTAAAGTAACAAATTACTAAATCCAGATAATCTCTCACTTTCTTTCATTGTTTTTATGAAAATGAGATATTGAGTATAAATGGGTAAAATTTGTACCAACACATTTTTCTCAGCAGATATATATTTTTTATTTCATCCTGGCAATGTATGTCCCTTGCAAAGACAAAATGGAATCAGAGAGAGATGAAAATTAGTAGAAAAGTTTGTTTTCTTAACCTTTGTCATGCTGAATAAAATTCTTTCAGAATTGTATAAAAATCAAAAGGCTGAAAGCACTGTTAGTACTTGTTCTTCTTTTTTTGAAAATTAATTTCTTAAACAACTCTGATTTCAAAAGGATAGTCAGGAGGTGTAGACTAAGATCAGACTGCACATTGTGCTAAAACTGGAATATTTCGAATTCAGCATGTCAAGGGTTAAGTTGATTAACCCTTGTTATGCTGTATTAATTAACTTACTAAGTTGCTGTAAAATCAAAGGGCTGAAAGCACTGATAGCACTAGCTGTTTAAAAATCAACATTTCTTTTAGAAATCAATTTTATAAACAACTCTTGCAGGAAAAGTACAAGCAGGAGGTGCAGACAAAGATCAGACTGCACTAATGTGCAGTCTGATCTTGGTCTACACCTCCTGACAAAACCGGAATATTCCGGGTTCAGCATGACAAGGGTTAAGTTGATTAAGATCTAATTATCATTTTTAAAAGATTGCTTCTATATATCCTCATATTTCCAATTTTGTTTTCCTATACCATGTTTATTCTTTATGGCTGTATCTGTGAAACTGTTGTCTACCAGGACTTTGAAATTATTGGTGATTTTTTCATCATAAAGGATAAATGGACAATAAAAGGCAACATGGTCCTTATAGTAAAACAAACAAATAAGGCAATGTTTTTATATTCTTATTCAGAATTCTTCCCAAGCCAATTATAACTTTCAGATCATAGACGCTTGTTAAAATGTTATTTTCATCAATGGGTATTTCTTCCTTTTTTTTCAATTTTGTCAGCCATTAATTAACATTATTACCCTTACTTCTAGTGACTATCTGAAATTCAAAGCACACTAAATCAAAAAATAAGTATGGTAGAGTTATTGTTCTTGTGTACTGCACTTTCCCTTTGTGAGATTTATAAGCACATAAATTTTCATCATCATACCTATAATACTTTCAGAGAAATGCTACGGACAAAATTCAAGTTTGAAACAAAAAAGGGCAATAACTAAAAAAACAAACAAACAAACAAAAAAACAATAGAGCTATGGTTCTTATGCACTAAACATTCTCCTTGTGAGATCTATTTACCCATCAAGTTTCATGATACTAGCTTTTGCACTTTCATAGATACGTTCCTAACAAAATTCACGTCTGAAATATCAAGTACAATAAGTAATGTAGAGATATTGTACTTTTGTACTGCATTTCCCATTGGTGAGATCTTTCCACACATAAAGTTTCATGATAATACCAATTATACTTTCAGAGATATGCTACGGACAAAATTTAAGTCAATAGGGCAATAACTTAACCCTTTCCTAAACAATCCCTTGTTTTCATGTCCCTGTGATTTTATACTTGAGAAAACAATGTGGGAAAAGAAGAGCTCTAGAATACTATATACATAAATATAGACAAGGGATTGAACTTGACAAAGGGAACGTCCATCCCTTGTATGAATGAAGTCGCCATTCTGGTGTCAAATTAGATGATTTAATGCTAAACAATACTCAATTGTAAACGTAAATGAATAATCTACATGGGAAAACAACGATTTTGAGCAAAAGTGATATCAAACATGAATTACAGACAGGATTGTCGAGCAAATCGATGTCATTTTTCTTAGTCGGACAAAACTGTGCACATTGACCTCTTAACCTTTGTCGTACAGTCAATTTCGTTGGACATTGACGGTGGCGCTGTTTCGCGGTTTATGTCAAATAGATACTCAACCAATCTAACATCTTCTTTCACATCAAACGAAAGTGTGACGTAATTGTGACTTAAGATTCATATCTTTCAACAATCTTTATGATATTCAGCTGTGTCCCCTAGATTTTTTATATTTTACCCATTATTTGTTATCAAATGAATATTCTAAATGCAAGTGGTGTGAAACAGGTTGATGCTAAATTAAACAGTGATATTCAGTCTGGCAAGGTGGGTGAAACCCCATTTGTCCGACTAACAAAAGTTATGATTTGATTCGCCCGGTAATCCAGTTTGTATTTCAATATTTATATCACGGTAGTGTTCCAAAATAATTATTGAATAGATTATTCATTTTGTTCACATTTATGCATTATTCAACACAAAATGACAGAAATCACAGTCAGAAAGGGAACTTCATTCATACCAGGTATTTCCGTACTTTTTGTCAAGTTCAACCCCTTGTATATAGTATTATCCTGGTTTAACTAATTTTCAATACTCTAACGTATGGGAGTAATTAGCTACTATCTTGTTTTTGATGCATTTTATAAAATTTTGAGTAAGTGAAGATTTCACGATCAACTTATTGGTAAAATGTAAACAGTAACAGCCAGGTCACAGTGCACAAGCTCAAAGATCAGGGTCTCGAATTCAGGTACGTATCGAATACAGGTTGACTTACGAAAAGAACATCAATTGTGACAATTCCATGTGAATAAAACTGATACGATTACGTCAAAAGAATCGTGGTCAAGGTTTAGTAGAAGATAAAATTCATTTATTTTAAACATTTACACTAACAAATCAGTGTTACAATAGAAAGTTACGGTGCGCCATCAAATACTGAACTAATGAAAAGTGTTTCAATAATCAAAGTACTTTGATGTAACTTACAGGTTTTTTGGAGTTAAAAGCAGTTCTCTCTGGTGGATCATTTCTATTTCTAGGAACAAATGAAAATGCTGAAAGTTCGCATGGTCTTCCCGAAAGATAGAACTCATCTGTTTCGGTTTTTACACTCAAACCATGAACTTTATTTTGGTCCAGTTCTTCTGCCATCATGATACAATTTAATGGCGCTTATACACTTCCGTTGTCAGGGCAGGTGCCCGAACGGGAAAATGTTAACCATTGGGTTGCTTCTGGTAGTTCAATGATTTGTTTGTTTGAATGGGGTTTTACGCCGCTTTCAACAATCTTTCAGTCATACTACGGCGGCTGGAGCACCTAACAATGGATTCCTGGTATTTCTCTCACCAGTACTACCATTACATCATTTCCTAGCCTCCAGCTGCTATCCCACATAGGTCTACGATTATCGACCCATTGGTGAGAGACAAATAGTCGGAAAGGATGAGTGCCGCCGTCGGGAATCGAACCCGGGACCTCTAGAATGACAGTCCGACGCGCAACCACCTGCGCTATGACGAATGAAGAGGGTAGTAATTATAGTAAGGTAGAATCATTATTATTCAAACAGAATCGGTAAAGAAATGCACAGATCAATATTTTTCAGATTTTTTATGTATAAATAATATATTATACGTTACTTACATGTTATTGTCAATTATAAAGACTCAATTATTCATCAAGACCCAAAGAACTAAATTTACTATCATTGACCCATAGACGTAACCGTGGTGATATGATTCAGACGTTCAAATTGGTGAAAGGTTCTAAAGACTACCAAATGGAATTTTTTTTGCAATTTTGCACACTTTAAGAAGAGGGGTCATTCACTTTAATTGGAAAAGCCAAGATGTGTATCTTCGTTTACTTTGAATCAATTTTCCCACCATGTAATCAACAACTGGAACAGCCTACCACAACAAGTCGTTGATGCTGACACAGTGAATTCCTTTAAGATGAGACTAGATAAATACTGGCAAGGTACCAAGTTGTATAAGTACTAACTGTAAAAGTATCTACTAGTGTAATTAGTAGTGTTAGTGCCATAACCAATTTTTTGGCAACAATCAGTCACCACACCACAATGTACGAGGCATGAGACCCATACCCGATTATGACCAAATGAAGACAGTAAGACGGAGGGCTAAAAATGGACTTATCCTTACAAACGAGCCCGAAAACCATCCTACAGGTATCCTACAGGTATAATCCGCTTTGTTTGACAAATTGATACAATTTAACAAAAATAAAAAGAAAAATATTGCAAATAAAATATTAAGAGAAAGAGAAAAGAAATTTGGAAATTTTTAAAAAGCATTCGTGGTATAGTTTGTTCATCATTACGAAATAGTTCCGCTGGTATTTTGGGACCGGTTTAAGGAGCCGGTAAGACAGATAGAAAATCGATAGTCGGACCAGTTTGACCGAAGTTACGGGTCGGTTTGACCGTTGGCTGGTATGACAATATAGGCCTAAAGCACATTAAATTGGCCCTATAGCAATTGCTGATATTTGATATCTTGTTCTTAATATGATATTGTTTCATTTCTTTTAGATCTTTTCGCTTCTACGTATAAAGTTCTGGTCTTTCCCTAACCCTTTCGGGCTTTGTTTCCGCCATAGTTCTGCAACAGGGGTTTAGACCGGATGCTTGAAGCAGCCCTCTACCGGATGCTTGAAGCAGCCCTCTTTTTACAAACAGCGCAAGGCACATCATAGTTTCGACTGGTACTAACATTCCTACCATTCTTACTAAACTGGTAGCCCGCTACCTTTGAGAGACATAGTATCTAGTATCGATAGATCTAGGGGCAGTAACCCAGTCAACCATTCTGACTAATTTACGTACCATTTTCGCTAAATTACCCCTAAGGCGCTTCTGTAATTCTACTTATAGCTGGCTTTATCGACGCACCTTTTATGATGTGCAATCTTTGCTCCCAAATTGCAGTGATAGTGTATACAACAATCATTTTTAAAAGTCGCGGTTTTCACCTGTGAAAATAACTGCTATCAAACTGTCTTGATCCACACCTGCTAGTAGTAGAAAATGAATGATAACTTTTAAATGGTAAAAAAGGACGATGTACATGTGTGAGAGAGTGTATGTGTTAATCAACAAATTTTAGCAAACTATTATAGTCATGATGAAAAATAAAATATTTATATGATATTAGTAGTTTTGAACAATAGCGAAACTCTGCGTTGACCCTCGTTTGATCTCACTTTGGGATATTTTGACTGCCTGAGCCTGCTTGATTCTGTCCAGTTCCGGTTATAGAGGTGTAAACACCTTTTCCATGGAGTGATGGAAAATTGTATTTACTGAAGTTTCTACGGGGTAAATATCGTTTAAATATTCAGACATCGTATTTGAATGACAGCACTATGTAACATAGAGACCATGCAGGCTGAATGCAAATTCTCATATCACGTTCTGAGCAAATACTTTCCATATAGACTTAAAGTAATCGTGTAACGCTTGATTTACTTTTTATTTGATTCGCGTACAGTATAAAAGGATAACAATGCATCTGCATACCAGTCATGCTTTGGTTAGCCAGAAGTATACATTTTGAAAAAAAGGAACGAGCGAAGACGAAACTCCAAATACGCATCAAACTGGAAAAGAAAATAAGAAAAGGACTCTTTCGTCTCCCATTGAAGTAACCGATACTAAAAATCAAAACATTAATTGAAGTTGCTATGGATACTACTTCTGCCGTCACCGTGACGGTTATTCCCCTCACTACAGAGACAGTAAAGTAGTTAGCCGACGCATTAAAGGAGCCTCTTAAGCCCTTTAAGTTATAACTACCACTACTTTAAGAAAGGCGCTAGATGGCCTCCAGACCCAGATCAACACTTTAGAAACTGAAAACGAGGAATTGATAAACAAATTTAACCTTTAAAAAGATAGATAAGGCCGAAAATACTAGAACTGCCTTGAGTAATCGGGTTGCACGAAATGTCGACAATAAAGTTTTCGAAATATATAACTTAACTTAAGCAACTCTTTCAATAGATGAATTAACCGAAGCCATAGACCAGGGAAAATGGACACTGACCGAACACTGATAAGAGATATTATAATAAAATTTACGAGCTATAGATCTCGACAGAAAATGTTTCTAACAAGAAAAACTGAGAGATTGAAATAAAAGGACGAAAAAAAATCACAAATGAAGATCTGGCTTATTCAAGGGACAAAGTGTTTTATTACACGAGAAAATAGTCAAAGAAAAGGAGATTCTAGCAACATGGACTAAAGACGTTGTGATTATTGTGAAAGAACATTTCCATAGAATCGAAACCCTCGAGGAACTTGAAGAATTTAATAGTAACTGATATAATGTGCATCTGAAAAACCACACTTGAAGAATCCAGTGATAAACCACCAAAGAAAAGATAGTGATAAAGTGCAACGTATCATGCAACATAAATAATCATTTTCTCCCTTTCCGAAAATTATTATAGGATTTAGATGATTTCCCATCAGTATTTGATTCTTATAAACAATATCTTATTTGTACTAACCCGAAGTTTACTTACACATTGTACTTTCTTGTAAAATTTGCTAAATACAGTCCTTATAATTCATCTAAATTCTTTCCTATCACATTATATCGTTTACTGACGTCTAACTCCCAAAATATTATAAAATCATCTATCGCTGTCTAATCTTATATGTTTAATGTAACGCGAAAATTACTAACACTTAGTAATTTCTTTGAAAAATATACTAAATACTGTCCTTATAATTTACCTGAAATCTATCTTATCACATTCCATCGTTTACTGACGTCTAACTCCCCAAAATACCATAAAACCATCTATCACTTTAAATCTTACATGTTTAATCCTGTGCACCCCTTAATTGGTTAACAATGTGTGGAGTCGAAGGCTATTTTGAGACTGCATTATATCGAGAAAACGCTGTCAATCTTATTCTATCCAAGCCAGCCCAATGCCATCGAATCGCTCACTGTCTATCAATTTACGTTTCAATTGGTACGTTTTCCGATTATCACATAGCCTTATCATTTTTGTACAGTATACCCTAATGTAGTCTAAAATTATACAAATATTCAGTCCATCGTGTCATATAATATCTTCTGCTAATTGCCGCATTTGACTTATAGAAAATCTTATTACATTTATCTGTTTGTGTACTGTCTTACAACAAACGAAGACTGATAAAAATGTTTGTATGATATTTGTACTATATTAAGTCAAGGCTAGACGACAGATTTTAAACATGTCCTAATAAAAAGTACTTGTAGATTTAGTAGTTGTAAACGATATAAAAAGTAACATGCAATTCGAAAAACGTATACCTCGCAGTATGGAAAACGTCAAATAAAAATGAGAAATTGTTTGAAATAATCGACTACTCTCTTATCAACTATGTTTCCTACGAGGAGTAACAAACGTATAGCCTGTCTATCTGTAAATAACACTATGAATTTATAAATGTTGTTTATAATAAAACATATTTGATCTTTATATCGGTAATTAGAATGTGGCGTATTTTGTCGTTGTTATTTTCTATTAATACTTTTCTTACACTGATCAATATATAAACATGCTAACATGTGTACTTTTTTGTAAAAATGTTAATAGTTCTCCATGTATGGTGTATTTAAATCAGATATCACCAATGCATTCTACTGTGTATATCTAAATGAATAGCGCAAATTATGGCGCGTGTGTGTGTATAGGTGTGTGGATGTGTTTGTGTGTGTGTGTCACTGTATATGTATATAGCTGTAAAAAAGTACTTGATGAATCTACTTATGAGTATGACTGTTTACAAACTTGCGTATGTAAGTATAAGCAATTAACTCCCTCAAGTGCGCATATGTAAAAGCGTGCTTTTAAATTTTTACCTTCTGTTAGTTGAGCTGATAGCCTTGGCCTAAATTGATCCTTAGAAACGTCTTTTCCATCATATTGTTTCCCTTTTACTATAAAATCACTTTCCCTATTTTAGTTAATATCACCAGAGTTAGCTTGACTTGAAAAAAAACCCAAAAAACCCCAACAACAATACAAAACAAAAATCTATGTGGACAGATCATTTTTTCCTTGGATATCACCTGCCAGTAATACCCGAAAGGGGAGTTAGGCAGTATATATATATAGGTAGGTAGGCAGATAGATAGATAGATAGATAGATAGATAGATAGATAGATAGATAGATAGATAGATAGATAGATAGATAGATAGATAGATAGATAGATAGATGAAAAGAAATGAATTGGCAAATGCCTTCGTTATTCAGTACAGGTACACCAGTCAATAAACTATCTTACAAATAACATGTCCTTCAACAACTGGATTAATGTTATTATCAAACCTAATCGAGTCACCAAAATGAATCAACACTTCTAGATTCGATCCTAGTGTCAGAACACATTAAGGTATTAGAAGCAGACACCAATGAGCGCGCTGACATCGTCGAAATCAACCAATTTATTCAGACCAAAAATTTGGACTATATAGATTCGACAGACGATGCATGCAAAATTTATGACAGAGAAACTCTTACTTATTATGTATAATGTATAACCATCGGAGGAGGTTACCATTAGGCCGAACGAAAGACCGTGGTATGACACTACAATTCGACGGCTGAGCAGACAGCGAGAAAGGCGATGGAGGTCTTTCATTCGTAAGAATAGAAAAGACCTGTAGATTGGGAAAAATAAGAAAAAAAAAAAAAAAAACTTATGAAACAAAACTAATAAATACAAAAAGTAGCAAAACAAATAATATAATAGAAAACGATCAAGAAATTGAACATTATACCGATGAAAAAATACATGTCTAAATACATTTTTCCGACGATTTCAACAGTAAACGATAGCAACTCACCAATACCGGTCTTTTTCGTCGAATAGATTAGCACTCTTAATCATGTATATATCTCTTGGAAGGCATTGAAAACGTAATTAGTAGTCTAGTTATAAATAAAGCAGTATGACCAGACCAAATCAGTCATACACTTCTGAGATTAACTAAGCATAGCAAAAACCCTTAAAAACTCTTCAACAAATCTCTCAGCGACAAGAAGTTTCCTAGTAAATGGAAGGAATCTATAATTTACCCATTATTAAAAAAGATGATAAATCACTCGCCATTAATTACCCACCTATATCTTTTCTTAGCTGCATTGGTAAAGTCACGGAAATATGCGTTTATATGTATGGTTATAACTGTTTGTTCTCTAACCAGTTACTTTATCACAATCAGTCGGGTTTTCTGAAAGGGAGTTTAACTGTATATCAATTGCTTGAGATATGTCACCAAGTAGTATTGTCATTAGAAAAAAAGAACCTGTTTAATATTTCGTGATATATCTAAAGTATTTGACAGAGTTTGGCACAAAGACCTCATCTTTAAACTACGACAACCAGGAATAAGAGGTTCTCTTCTTGAATGGTTTACTGACTACCTATCTTTTAGAACACGATCAGGCATTGTAAATACGGCTAGGTCAAGGTCCGTATCAGTAAACACTCGAGTGTCCCAGGGCTTTGTCCTCGCCCCTTTATTTTTTAAGTCTATGTTAATGATATTACGGCTAAGTATCACCAGACTTTTTGTCGATGATATTTCAGTGGCATGTTCGGCTACATATATTCCTGATAGTGAAGGCATACTTAATCACTATTTACAGATGGTATCTAATTTGGCACGTCTATGGTTAGTTACATTTAATCCATCCAAAACGGTTTTATTATTATTATTCAATGGCGTCTTGGACTCGTGCTAAGTAACAACGCAAAATTGACCGGACACGTCGAAAATATATCTAAATCGACTTTCAGACTCCTTGGTATCATGAGAAAAGTAAAGTTCACAGATACGAATAGATTCATTCCAGCAAATCTATACATCATTCATACGTCCACTTCTTGAATACGTTTCAATTGTTTGGCATAATGATACTCAACGCGAAAAGGAAAAACATGAAACAATTCAAATTAAGGATGCAGGTTTGGTCACAGGTATCACCAGGTCAGAACCACGAAATGCTATCTACAAGGAGATGGGCTGGATGACAGGAAATACCAGAAACTAATATGTATATTTAATGGCCTAACCCCTGATTAGACATTTTTCCTCACAACGTTGGCTCTAGAACTGCATATTATTTACGAAACATACCACTTCTTGACACAGTTCCTTGTCGTATTGAATTATTTGCAAAATTGTTTATACCGTCTGCTGTTTCTCTTTGGAATGATAAACCAGAAGATATGAAATCTGTAGTCACTTTCTTTTTTTAAAATCCCGTATAATAAGGCGATTTTCTGTTCCACCTGTTCCAAAACATTTCCACGTTGGGGGGCGATGACTTTATTTGACACACAGGACTCGGAAACAATTGTATGGACTTAATTTTTGATATTCACGCTAATCATTGCTCCTACAGCCGAATGCAATAGCAGCGGCCGTTTAAGAGATGTGTTACTAATACCAGAAACAGCTTTTGTGCAGGTGCGCATCGCTTAATTTTCAATTGGTAGGACAAAGAGTGTCCTAACATATGATTATTGAAATAGATTGGAAAACTCAAGTCAAAAATCTATTTAAAACCGATTTGAAAAGGGAATCAGTTCTCTTCTTTTGATTATACTCAATCTGAATTTATTTCCAAGTCAAGATATGCCGATTGTTTGTCCAGCCTTTTGAGATTTTTTGTACTGCGTTTTAATTTCCTTGAATTTGATACTATTTGGATCAGGTGAACTCAATTTCGAAGAAAAGTCATACATCTTTCACTCTGTTAAAAATCTTATCACGGGGTACTCTGTTAAAAATTTTACCACAGGGTTCGATAGATAGGACCGAATTGCTACACTGTATTATTACTAGACTGGTACTACTATCGCCTAGTAAGTTAACCCAGGCTTTGTTAAAGTCGAAAAGATCCAGTCTCTATCATTTCCTCTGTTTTATACGGTGACATAAAACTGCCATCACTAACCAGATAAATTAATGTCGGCCAAACTTTATATTTCATGTAAACCGTTATTTGAGAAGACACTCGATAATCAGGTTAGCGTGTGTTTTGTCTCCTAAGCGATGCATGGAACCACAGGAGTTTGAAATTCTATCCATATGCTACGGTAGAATGATTTATTATCAGATGTAAAACACCATATAACAACCCTATCTGTATATATAAGAATAAATGTTTATTTATATAAATAGGCATGTTATATGGTGCTTTTACACCAAAGAAAAACTATTCTACCATAGCATGTCCATGGAATTTCGAACACCTGTGATGGACCGTTAACTGCTCGATTATTGGAGACTAAAGTTGGATCTCTATTGCCTGTGTATGTGTACAAAAATAGTATAATTTCTATTACAAAATTTGTTACGAATCAGTTTTTTATTCATAGCCTACTGCCATATTCTAACTGAATTTACGTCAGTTTCAGTTTTGTTCAAGGATTCAAATTATCATTGTAATAGTACGCATGAGCATGGTGTTCGAATACGGGAGACTACAGGCTAGAGTAAAAACTTTTGTCGAAAATGGAAAATAACACACTAACGCATTTTTTGGGCGTTAATTACCAACTGTATACCACAATAATTTTACTCCTCTCTTGTACTCACAAGAAAGGGCAAAATAAAATTCTAAAAGCAATATTATTATGCACTTTTAAATAATGTACTCTATTTCGATATTTCGGCTTATGCCTTTTTCAAGAAATAACACATGGAAATGTCACATCTACATCTTTACATTCTTACTGTGCGGTCATATTGAATATTAATTGTTTTGGACGTCGCCGCTGGAAACATTACGTCATTTTGGCGTAATTAGTGTGACGCCATCCGACGAATTGACGTTGTAAGGTCACTAATTGGCGCAAATAAGTCATGGAATACTGGTGGGAGAGTCCTCGTGCTATTTTTAATGTTGCAGCCACTCGGTTTGGCTGTCTTAAGCCTCTGAATCCACAATCCCTCATGTAACTGGTGCTCTGTCCTTTCAGCCCCGTAGCATTTTCGTAACACAGCTACAGACACGTCGTCTACGGAGTGATTTTTCATTCCAAAGTGTGAGTTGATTGGCTTATCCTTCTTCAAGCGTATATCTCGCAAATGTTCCGTTATTCTAGCATTTATCTCTCGCTCGGTCTCACCTACATATATAGTCAACTGGCACTTTTTACAAATTAAACCATATACTACATTTCTCGTATGACATTTAGCCTCTTTTACAGTGTTGTAAGTGGAATAACCCCTAGTATCCTGAATATCGCCTTTGCAGATTAACGGGCATATACATGTTATGTACAGCTGTCGTCACATTTCGTTTTGTCTGTTTTAGTAGACTTGTTTGTCTTTCTGTACACCAACACATTACTGAGACTAGTTTCTCTTCTGTAGGCTATGAGAGGCGAGTCCTTGAAAACCTGATTCATTCTCTCAGAACGGTAAAGAACGGTCATATGTTGTCTCACGATCTTATGCACATCTGGTAGTAGATTGGAATATGTCATAACTAGGGGAACCCTCTTGTTATTTTGATTTTTGTAAAGTACAGTTTTGATCATTTCCATTACTACGGATCTACTCCGAAAGAATAGACAAAAATCAAAATAACAAGAGGGTTCCCCTAGTTATGACATATGTAAAGATGTAATTGTGACATTTCCATGTGTTATTTCTTGAAAAAGGCATTAGACGAAATATCGAATAGAGTACATTATTCAAAAGTGTTTTTTCGATTCCCTTTGGAATATTTTTTAGACTTAGTGTGAATATTATTATGGGTCGATCTCCTGTGGGTGTCATTTTTTTCTCGACTGGTTTTCAAATATTCGCGCTTCTAATGTTTATGTAAATTAATTAATCATATCCCCCATAATTCAATGCGAATCCAAGATGGCAGCCTTCATGATACCGAGACAGTTTAACCGACAGTCAAACTAAATTTTCAACAATTCGAAGAGCATTTGGAACAAGTTTTGCTATTTTTCGTGCACGATCATCTGGAAAATCACTGGATATCAAATAGACTATTGAATATCGCTCACACTTTATTCAGTTTTAAGAAAATGGCCGAAATATTGCAATGTTTACATTTTTAATTCCGCGTATAGTTAGACTATTTGATAAGATAAACTCAATAAAGGCGTAAGATGTTTTCAGATCATCGATTAAAATTTGTTATGAGAAAGTGCTATCCATTTCTGTGTAATGTAAACTCATTTTTAACATTTAAAAAGAAAAAAATATTTTGAAGTGAAACATGGGAAGTTGTTTATGTAAAGAGAAAACCTCAAGGAATAGGGATCAAACTAGGGGAAGAAATCGAGGGCATGCTTCAGTAGATGATTATGATGTGACAGATTCTATGCGGTCTGATCATGGTAGCTCCACTTCCTCAGGATATCATGGTAGCCAAGCATTAGTGTCAAAGTCCTCATCAAAGAGAATTGCAAGAGGCATTGCAGGGCTGGTATTGGAAACACTTTCTGTAATAAGAACATTGATTGACAAGTGAGTTTTGCCTTGTTTTAATTGATTTTACCCTCATTTTGGGGTTTTGGTCCAGTATCTTTTTCAACTACACCTTGTTGATTGAAACCAAGGACAGGACACAATTCCTCTTGGAAACAATCCAGACATACAGTCATGTCCATCGATCTTGCACACTTCAGTAATTTCAGAAGTTTTTTTGGTTTGTTAAAGCTTGTTTGTAGCAAATATTCTCCTGTTTATAGCAATTCAGAATGGAAGTAATTTGATTATAAATGGTTACTCGCGTTTAAAGTTGTTTTTGTATGACATCACCCAAGTTACATATTCATAAATTCTGCCTATTGACCCATTTTCTGATGAAGACTGGTTATGATTTTTTGCCTTCTGAACAAGGTTTAGCTTTTTGTCCAGTCACAAATAAACCCACGAAAAACAATTAATGTAGCAACTATATAAGTTATAAAATCCTTTTTGGCAACCTTTTGTCTATTTAGTATGAACAAACATATTCTTCACATTTTAAGCCATTATCTTAACTTATTGAACAGGATGTCTCAGGTCATCCATGACCAAATTATAATGAGTTTTCATTGTGTGAAACAATAATGTGAAAATTCATCTCAATGATGTCATTCTTTACAAATGCGTAAGATCATCAGACAGTTATGCTCTCCGAAAATCATGGGTATAACTGTTAATATGCTGGATTGTTGCACTAGTGAAGTAAAATTTCATCCACTTTCATTATTTAGTATGCTCCACAACTTTTGTAAATTGGGAATTTTCTTCCTGATTTTCTTCTTTTTTTAGCTCACCTGAGCACAGAGAACATTTATTCTATGGATAAAAACATCAATGCATCCTTTTTGTAACTTCCAGTGAAACAGAACCACCACAGGCCATGTTGCAACTGCATAAAATAGCTGAGACAGAGCAAGGATGGCTGGATGTAGCAAAAGCTCTGATACAAGTAATCCCCATGACAGATCCACTTGGTCCCGCAGTTATAACTCTCTTGTTGGATGAATGTCCTTTACCAACAAAGGTAAAGTATCTAAGTGCTGTAGAGAAGTTGATGTATATCAATCCTTGACTCGACCTAAAATTTTCAGACTAATGATTATTTAATAGCAGAATTTGAGGATGACAATTTGAAGTAGATGGAATTTGAAAAAGATACATTTCAATGAGCAAACTGATTGTTTTAAAAGAGAGAAAAATCAAAAGTATCAATGATTGTATAGCACATGCTTAGGTTGACACCATTAATCTATTTCCACACAATTACACTTTTTTACAACCCTCAGATATTATATTCAAGAATACATTGTTGGAAAAGAAGAAATGCTTATTACAAGCAATTAGTTTTCTTTTCCAACAATTTTAACTTCTATTGCCTTGTTATTTTGTACAAAGTTGAAGTGTTGTGAAACGCTTCTCCTGAACAATATTTCTTCGTAAATTTAGCAATTCAAGAACATAATACACATAGTGGTAATTTTACAAAGTTTTCACACTCAGCAGTTCTCATATACAACTGGTTTTTCCATACAGTTTATAAGAAATCTGACAAAGTTCAATACTTATTACCATTGTTTCATTGTATCATTGTATGAGCATTTAACTTTTATATTGTGTAGCAAGTGCCATGATATTATATGTAATACCCATACTATGAATGAAATACTTTACATCCTGATTGGTTTGTTCAATATACTGCTTGTCATACATGTTGTTTTAAACCCTTTGTTCATTAGCCTATTACCAAACGTTCCACATTTAATGGGGACAATAAAATAAGCATGTTATCCATTTCTCACAATGATTTCCAAAATGTATGCCATGTTAAATATTTAGTCTAAAATTTAGTTATCTAGTACATGTCTTGGGTTTGTAAGAAAGCTAACATTAATTCAATTCTCATGAAAATCTGATGCATAAGGTTTTCATCTCTGAATGTCTTGAATGTTTTATTACAATTCACAATTTCAGGAGGCAATTGTAGAGTTAAGGAAGAATTTGTGTTTGTCATCAGAAGGTCCATTGCCGACATACAAAGACTGTTACTGTCAAAGAAATATTTGTGTTCTTCTGGGATGTCTAGCAGAAAAACTAGCAGGTAACATTGATCTGCATACAGCTGGATTTGTTATTATTGTGTTTAACAACTTGGAGTTTGATCAAAAGAGGTATTAAACCCTAGCTGGAAGGTATGAAATCCTTATTATGAAAACCAGGAATTGTAAGCTGAAAACTTGACATTCCTTCCCTTGTAGATAAATATAGATTCTATAACCCTTTCCTGTACAAACCCAGCATTTTACGTCACTGTGATTTTATACTTTAAAAAACATGGTGGAAATAGGAGAAATAAAATTGCTTGTAACAAGCATTCTCTTCTTGTTCCACAATATTTTTTACCAAATAGGATGGCTTCATTTCAAATTTTATCCAATTCCCTTATCTGCAACCTCTTTCAATTTGATCCAGTCTAAGAATTCATATTCATTAATTTCTTGACCACGAAATCTGAGGGTCAAAACTGATTTCAAAGGGGTCGAAACAACAAAAAGAGTAAATCATAAGTATTAATATCCAGGTTAAGTGCCAATGGATATTTTCTTGTAGAGATGTTAGATTAGCATTTCATTTGTACAATTTCAATTGTATTTAAGAAATACTTGAAAAAAATGAGGGGTCAAAAGAGGATACTTCACATTTTTTGGGGTCAAAACCCCGGTTTATGCTTCAAACATGAGCCTTGAATAAGGTATTGGTGACCTATTGCGATCTTGTTTTGTCCGTCGTCATGTGTCGTGCCTTAACTTTTTACATTTTCCACTTCTTCTTAAAACCCTTGGATGGATTTCAACCCAACTTGGCAGGAAGCATCCTTATTGGAAGGTGCTTCAGACTAGTACACATCATGGAGTTTTTCCCCCTTGGGGCTCCATAAGGGGCCAAAAAGGGTACATCTTTAAAAATCTTCTTGTCATGAACCGGCTGTCAGTTTAGATTCACATTAGGTATTTAGAGCCTTTATGGAAACAAGTTTGTACAAAAAAAAATCTGTCAAGAAATGGCCGTGCTGGGGGGGGGGGGGGGTATATAAGCTTACATAGTGACAACTTTGAAAATATTTTTCTACCAAACCAAAAGACCTACAGCTCTGTTATTTGGTATGTGGCATCATCTAGTGGACTTCTATTAATATTGTATAAATTATAGCTCCAGAGTCAAAATAAGCCCCTTCCCGGGCATCACAAGTTTAACATAGGCTTATATTGTGAAAATTTCAAAAATCTTCTTTTCCCAAACTAGAGGGCCTAAAGCTTTTATAATTGGTATGTAGCATCAGCTGGTGAATTTCTATCAAGATTGTGTACATTATGGCCCCAGAGACAGAATTAGCCCATTCCTGAAAAACAGTAAAGGGTTAAAACACCTCTTTTGAAACATAAGTTATATGACCGATCAATTTCGTTCAAATATTCTCACTAAATCCTCACTAAATGTTGGAACTCGCTAGAATTGTCTCAGAGAGGCAAATTAAATGAGTTGGATGTAGTAGTGATATTTTTGTAGCAATTATATCCACTTTTGAAGAAGTTTTACTCAAGGAATTCTTATTGGGGCTGCTTGATGAAACTGGGTACCTATTAGAGGTTGATACTTGATCCAGTTTGACTCTACGAATCACATGTTTTAATTTCAAAAACATGTGAAAGCTAAGATATGTTGTTAATAAATGTACACTTAATCCCTTCCTGTTCAATCCCTGGTTTTTACTTCCCTGTGATTTTGTTATTGAGAAAACATTGTAGATACAGAAGAAATTGCTTCTTTTTCCACAATATTTTCTACCCTACTAAATGATTTTTTTTAAATTAATCCACATAAAATTTTCTTCTGCAAAACCTATGAATTTGGACAGGTCTAAAATTTGCAAAACAGGAAAGGGTTAAAAGTATAGCACTTAGCAATTTGTGAAAAATGTATTTTCTTTCCATAGGTCCTAACAGCATAGCTTTATTATCATCAGAGGTCCTAGACTATTTAATACACAATTTGGTAAGAAGCTTACTCTTAGTCCTTGCTCTTCACCCATTACCAGACAGCAAAATTTTAGAATAGTCCAAATTGAAAGAAGTTGCAGACAACAATTTCAAGTTTATGAAATTTTAGATTTTTCATCTTTCTGGTGGAGAACATAGTGTAAAATGAAGAAATTACTTGTTACAAGCAATTTCTCAATTTTCACAATGTTTTCCAAATTGTTTTTTTTAAGGGGCGTCAAAAATTGTCACTGTGTGGGAATGGGTTAATTAGATGACAAAAGAATTTGTGTGTAAAATAGCATAATATTTGCAGATGACAAGTTGTTGTTGGAATCAACTTCTTTCTCTGTCAAGTGGTGGAAGAGATTGCAAAAAAAACTTCATTATTCATGTGAAAAAACTGTGCTGAAGATAATTAAGAAAACTAAGGGATGACTAGATCAATGCTACTGTGGAACTGTCAAGGATGATATCAGGTTGAGTCAGAAAAAATAATCAAGGGGCGTCAAAAAGCATCATCGTGTGGGAATTGGTTAAGTCATTTTGCCCTTTACTTAGCAAGATAGTTAAACTACAAATTTTTATTCACTGACTAGCTCCTTTGGACTTAAATGTACCACTCTGCAAAGCTCTTTTTTTTGTAACTTTGACTAAATTTCCATTATCTTCCAGAAAAATAACCACCCACCAGTGATCATTTTACATTCCATGGTAGCTTTAGAGAAATTTGCACAAACCAGTAAGTACGCAAACCTTGAATAATTCTTAGAAAAACATGTCAACAGTTGGCATGTTTGTGCATTTAAAAGTTTATTGTCCATGTGTCTGTCTGTCAGCAGGGCTCGTATTTGACATGTAAATCAAGGTTTTGACTCTGAAAAATCTGAAAAGATCTCATTTTTAGCTCTGCTATTTTTGGAGAAAACTCGAGTTATTGCTATAGCCTTGGTGTTGTTGTTGTTGTCGTCGTCATTGTGCGAAAACTTTGACATTTTGGGATATCTCTGGTTCTACTAAAGGCGTTCACTTGAAACTTTGCAAACTTGTTCACTATCAAAAAAGCAACCTATACTATCAAGGGGGATAACTCTAGATGCATTTTGTCCACCATCCAGCACACAACAACCGAGCGTAGGCACCCGTAGGCGGTGCTCTTGTCAACCTTGTTACCCATTGAGAGAAATTTCTAAGGGTCAAAATAGGGTTCATGGTCAAGGAGTCAATGTATCCTCTATTTCAAACCCTAGCATAAGCCCTATATCAGTCTTTCTGTCTGAAAAAATTAACCAAAAAACATTACATTTTCCGTTTCTTCAAGACACAAGGTTCTTATTTGGTATGTAGTCACCAGACATTGATAGGCATCAAATAAGGGTAATATGTCAAAGGTCAAATTTAACTCGCCGCCATTATAGGGCAGTTGGTAGCGCATCGGACTGTCAATCTAGAGGTCCCAGGTTCGATCCCCTACTGTGGCACTCATCCTTTCCGACTATTTGTCTCTCACAATTGGTTCGATAATCATAGACCTATGTGGGATAGCAGCTGGAGGCTAGGAAAGGATGTAATGGTAGTACTGGTGTGAGAAATACCAGGATTCCATTGTTAGGTGCTCCAGCCGCCGCAATATAACTGAAAGATTGTTGAAAACAGCGTAAAACCCCATTCAAACAAACAAAATCAAATTTAACTTTAAAGAAAAATGGAGGAAAGAACTTTAAGATTCTGATTAATTCAAGGCCATTCAAAATACAATGTTCATATTTTGCATTATGATAGCTAGTATCAAAATGCATTCGGCTGATACCAATGACAAACTTCTGAAAACTCTGCCAATACTAGGGGAATTAGTGTTCTAAAAACTTGTCTTGTTTATATTAATCTAACCCTTTCCTGTTTTGCAAAATTTCAGACCTGTTCAAATTCAAAGGTTTTGCAGATGAAAATTTAATTTGAATTAAATTTAAAAAATAACAGTTCAATAGGGTAGAAAATATTGTGGGAAAAGAAGAAATTGCTGGTTTCAAGCAATTTCTTGATTTTCTACAATATTTTCTTAAATATGAATTACAGGTATTTATTGTATAAATTATTATTCTTAATTATTAAAATTATTAAAAGTGGGACGTAAAATCATGGATTGAACAGAAAAAGGGTAAAATTTAACTGACCTAAGTTTTATCAGTGGTCTGCCAAGGATTTTGAAGCAATGGGACAATTTCCCAAAGGTCTTAAAAAGTGGGGACATTTTACAAAATTATTGGGTTACACTAACAATCTAGCTACCAGGGCTATGAAACCAATGGGAGAGTGTCCCCATGGTCTTAATCAAAGTACTCAGGGTTCGCGCTGCCGATCGCCATTGTCGCCAAATACGACAAAAATAAAATTCTGGCGCAAGTTTTTTTCATATGGCGAATGTTCGTGGCGCCAAAAAAAAAGAAAAGTTTTTTTATACATACTTTTACTTTGACTAATCTCCGGAAATCAAGTCCGAGGGCCAAGTGCGTATAATTGCTCAAGGGCTTCTATATCAGGTCAATTATGTCACCGAGTCTGACACAAGACTAACACATCACCAAATTTAATTACAGTTCTGATTGACAGCCAATCAGATGAATAAAATGTGCTCATTGGTCGGTGAGTCGTATTGATTTTGTTTTGTGTGTGTGACTTAGTATTATGGATGAGCCAATGAAACTTCTCAGTTGACGGCTATCACATAATCGATCAAAAGACCTCAATTATCACACAAAAATAGGCTTTCTATAAGAAAAGTATGATTAAACTGGCCGCCATTTGCCTTTTCCTGATGAATACAATTGCCGAATTCGGGCATATTTTTGTATATTTCTGCTGACAGTTTCAGTCAGTTTCTAATCTCGGCACCACTACCGCGATTCCTTGTTCAAACACTGAATCATTCTGATGAACTGTTTATAGAAACAGTGGTAGTTTGTCAAAATTTGATAGAAATTTCAAAAGTTATACTGTCCCAAAAGCAGACAAACCATTTCTTTTTTGATCATTCGTGCCCAAGAATGTTCAACCTTAAACTAATTTTTTTTTAAATAAATAAGTCTACATTATTTTATTATTAAATCAAGCATATTTCACTAGGTTTATTACTATTTCCTTCTCTCTTTTTTTCTCATCAAAGTCTCGATTTTCTAATCAAAGTACTGAAAGCACTGATTAAAGATGAGTAAAAATAAATGTAGGTGTATGACTTAGCTACATTCATTAAAGACAAAACAACAAACGAATGGCCATATTAAAAACCTGTTTGATATGCACATTATCTATTTAATAGCATATAAGTGAAGAAAATAACAGTGCAGTTAAGAAATCCTCGAGCTTGGCCCCCAACTCCTCAATTTGGCCACAACTTTTTCAATTTTGGCCCCAACTTTTTTAATTTGGCGAAAGTGATGGCGACCACTTTTTTCAAGCCAGAGCTAACCCTGGTACTGAAAAGTACTGTAAGCTAGTAAAGCAGTGTGAATTAATCTTTTTTGTCAAACGAAATAAGGTAAAAGTAACCAAGGAGTTAATCAATTCTCACATAATCCTATAAAATTGTTGTAAAAAAATGTGGAAAATGAAGAAATTCGTCATTTTCCACATTGTTTTCTACTTAAAGAGATGAATATTTTAAGATTTTCAGCAATTTGAAATTGTTGTTTGCAACTTCAGTGAAGACTCTGAACAGAGTCATTTTGAACACGGTGCACTGAAGTGAGCTAAAAATACCTAAGAACTACTTTTTATGGCGTAGGCATTTAACAAATTTAGTGGGTAAGCCTCCAGTGGCAGTTTGCACTCGTTGAACTTTGAGACGACCTCAAAATTTTGTCTGTTAACTAAATCTATCAAAGCTGACGCTTTGCTAGCTAAATACATTTATGATCTTTTGGAAACAATGTTGCAAAAATGTAGCCTTTACAAATTCTTGATGTTTATCTACAGGTGAAAACAAAACCACAATATGTAAGAAACTACAAACTGCTCAATGTAATCCACTAGAGGTTCTGGAAACTTGGTGGCACAGTCCAGACTATCTACGTAGGGAGGTTGGATTCTGTGCTAAATGGTGCTTGGATAATTTATGTAAGACCTTTGATTACTGTTAAACTTGTATTCAGTGATCTCTCAAGGGATGACTAAAATGTGGTTGTTTAACCCATTACCAAACAGCAAAATTTTAGACTGGCCCAAATTGAAAGGAGGTGCAGACAACTATTGAAAGTTTATGAAATTTTGGATTTTTTCAGCTTTCTGTGCAGAAAACATTGTAGAAAATGAAGAAATTGCTTGTGACAAGCAATTTCTTCATTTTCCACAATGTTTTCAAAAGCTTTTTTTCTTGGGGGCATCTAAAAGGGTCACTGTGTGGGAATGGGTTGAATGATGGCTATATATACCAGTAAGTGACATGTTTGAGGGATCTGTTTGCAGTCAAAGATATATTATTGCAGGAATCTCACTTAATCCTGTGTTGATAGAAATCATTAGAATCGTCTCATTAAGACTATTGTAATGAGATCCAGTAACATAGGATTTGTTTTTTATGATTTCACTAGCAAAAACATCCAATTAGAAAGAACCTTTTTTTTGGAAAGGGAATTTTTATACTGGCTGCTTATTGAAAGTGGTTGCTCAATAAAGGTGTTGGCTTGAGCGAGGTTGACTGTTTATTTAAATTAACCCTATCCTGTTTTTGGAAATTTTAGACTAGTCCAAATTGAAAGAAGTTGCAGACGACTATGAGAACTTGATGCCATTTGAAATGAAACCATCCTACGTGGTTGAAAATATTGTGGAAAAAGGAGAAATTGCTTGTTACAAGCAATTTCCATTTTTTCCACAATGTTTTCTCAAGAATAAAATTACAGTATCGTAAAATCCCGTGTTTGAACGGGAAAGGGTAAAGAAAAAGAAAACAGATGGAATGTATGAGGCATCTACAGTAAACTCTTCTAATTTCTCTCCCAGATTTTTATGCTGTAAAGAAAAAGCTTTAGAAAACAAAATGGAAAATAAAGATTTTGTAATGATAAACAATTTCTTCTTTCCCACAATATCATTCTTCTCCAAAAGACAAAGATTTTTAAAATTCCACCTTTCCAAACAATAAAAAAAATTGCCATCTGCAACTTCTTTGAATTTTGACTTGTCAAAAATTTAAGAGTGTTTGAGAAGAGTAGAATTCATAAATAACCATATATTTTCTTCTGGTGTCTGAGTATCCTTATAATTGGAGATAACTGTCTTTCAAAACTAATGCTGTGAGTGTTTATTTTGTCTCACTGAGTTGATTTTAACCCATTCCCACACAGCAAAATTTTGGACCGGTCCAAATTCAAAGAAGCTGCAGACGATTAATTTAGAGTTGATGAAATTTTAATTTTCTTTGTCTTTTAGGATAGAAAACATTGTGGAGAATGAAGAAATTGCTTGATACAAGCAATTTCTTCATTTTCCACAATGTTTTCCAAAGCTTTTTTCTTAAGAGTGTAAAAAGGAGGGCTTGTGTGGGAATGGGTTAATCAGTAAAGCCTAGGAAGGGCTTGAAAGAGAAATGGATGTGAGGTTTAACAAGTTTTTACAAAAAATGGTCACATGTACTTATGTTTTGGAGTTGAAAGAGATTACTGATATTCCCATATCTGTCCATATGCCCATCTGTCAGTTGAAATTTACCAGTGAAGATCCTTGTTACTTCTATAGTAATTAAGCTAAAGGCTCATATTTAGTTTGAAGGTAACTTTTTGTTGATCAACATCAAATTATTTATTCTTATCCCAAATCTTACTGATAGAGTTTATTCTTTCACCTTTGCCCACTAACAAAAATTTTAGATTGGTCCAAATTCAAAGATGTTGATTTTTTTTTCAACTGGTCCAAATTCAAAGATGTTGAAAACAACAATTTCAGATTGGTGTAATTTTAAAAATCTTAGTCTTTGGGGGTAAAAATCATTTTGTTTTAATGAAGAATTGCTTGTCTCTTGTCATGCTGAATAATATCCTCTACAAAATTGCATTAAAATCAAAGGGCTGACAGTACAGGATGCAAACATTGTATGTTAATAATTCTTCTGAAAAATTATCTTAAAAACAACTCTGGCTTGAAAGGGACAAGCAGGAGGTATAGACAAAGATCAGTCTGCACTTTTGTGCAGGCTGATCGTTGTCTATACCGCCTGCCAAAACGGGAATATTCCGGCAAGGGTTAATATTTGCGATAATTTGGCATTACATGTATATTTCACATGCATTTTCCTTTTAATAAAATCTTTCCATTGATATCAACATCAAGGTCATAGTTCAAACTCACTTTTCAAGGTTATTATAAATGCTTAACATTGGCCATAGCTTTTGAAATGTAACTGATGAGATGTTTAATCTCTCACATTAATGCTCCCTGTGGTAAGACCTCTTCACTTGGTCTTTAGGCAAAGGTAATCTGTTGAGGTCAAATCTACACTTCATTGTAAAAGTTATGCAAAATAAAAGATTAAGACTTTCATATTGCATTTCTTTATTTCAAGTGGCAAGACATTTGTAGTGGTAAAAATTCCAGGTCATTTCTTCAGGTAAGATGTCAAAGTTGTTTTTACTGGAAGAATTGTAGGTGCATTCATGTTAAATGTACATTTTGATATGAAGATGTAAAGTGTAATTTGGTATATTTGAAACAAAAAGATTGATTTCTTCTTTTGAATTTCAGTTACTCCTGAGGTAAGCCTCCCTAAAATTAGTTCTGAAAATGATTGAATTTTCAGTTCACCTGAGCACATAGTTCTCAGGACAAGTTATTGAGATTGGTCAATGTCATGTCTCTGTCTGTATGTCAACAATTACAAAACAATCTTCTCTTCCCAAACTGATTGTTCAATGTCTGGTGTCCTTCTGTATGTGAACAATTACAAAATGATCTTCTCTTCCCAAACTGATTGTTCAATGTTTGGTGTCCGTCTGTATGTCAACAATTACATATTGATCTTCTCTTCCAAAACTGATTGTTCAATGTTTGGTGTCAATCTGTGTCAACAATAACATAATGATCATTGCTTCCTAAACTGATTGTTCAATGTCTGGTGTCTGTCTGTATGTCAACAATTACAAAACAATCTTCTCTTCCCAAACTGATAGTTCAATGTTTGGTGTCTGTCTGTATGTCAACATTTACAAAGTGATCTTCTCTTCCAAAACTGATTGTTCAATGTCTGGTGTCTATCTGTATGTCAACAATTACAAAATGATCTTCTCTTTCCAAACTGATTGTTTAAAGTATGGTGTCCATCTGTATGTCAACTATAACATATTGATCTTCCCTTCCCAAACTGATTTTTCATTGTTTGGTGTCTGTCTGTGTGTCAACATTTACAAAATGATCTTCTCTTCCCAAACTGATAGTTCAATGTTTGGTGTCTGTCTGTATGTCAACATTTACAAAGTGATCTTCTCTTCCCAAACTGATAGTTCAATGTTTGGTGTCTGTCTGTATGTCAACATTTACAAAGTGATCTTCTCTTCCCAAACTGATAGTTCAATGTTTGGTGTCTGTCTGTATGTCAACATTTACAAAGTGATCTTCTCTTCCCAAACTGATAGTTCAATGTTTGGTGTCTGTCTGTATGTCAACATTTACAAAGTGATCTTCTCTTCCCAAACTGATAGTTCAATGTTTGGTGTCTGTCTGTATGACAACATTTACAAAATGATCTTCTCTTTCAAAACTGATTGTTCAATGTTTGGTGTCCTTCTGTGTGTCAACATTTACAAAGTGATCATTGCTTCCCAAACTGATTGTTCAATGTTTGGTGTCCGTCTGTATGTCAACATTTACAAAGTGATCTTCTCTTCCCAAACTGATAGTTCAATGTTTGGTGTCTGTCTGTATGTCAACATTTACAAAATGATCTTCTCTTCCCAAACTGATTGTTCAATGTTTGGTGTCCTTCTGTGTGTCAACATTTACAAAGTGATCATTGCTTCCCAAACTGATTGTTCAATGTTTGGTGTCTGTCTGTATGACAACATTTACAAAATGATCTTCTCTTCCCAAACTGATATTTCAATGTTTGGTGTCCGCCTGTGTGTCAACATTTACAAAGTGATCTTCTCTTCCCAAACTGATTGTTCAATGTTTGGTGTCTGTCTGTATGACAACATTTACAAAATGATCTTCTCTTCTGAAACTGATTGTTCATTGTTTGGTGTCTGTTTGTATGTCAACATTTACAAAATGATCTTCTCTTCCCAAACTGGTCTGGTGTCCGTCTGTATGACAACATTTACAAATGATCTTCTCTTCCCTAACTGATTGTTTAATGTCTTTTTGTCTCAGAGGGGTAAAAAATGCCCAAGATTGAAGAAAATGCTTGTTACAATTACAGTCAAATCTGTCTTAAGCAGATGTTCAAGAGCTTTGCCAAAAAAATGCTTGCCTTACCTAAACCCACACAATCCTGCCTTAAAGATATATAGATGGGGTTATATATGTTGTTTATGAAGTCTATGATGTTTTCATTTGCAATTCAAATGGGTATTTGGATATTAATTAACCTATGTGGGATAGCAGCTGATGGCTAGGAAAGGATGGAATGGTAGTACTGGTGTCAGAAATACCAGGAATTAATTGTTAGGTCTCCAGCCTCCAGATATGACTGAAATACTGTTAAAAGTGGCATTAAACCCTATTCAATTATTCAAAAAGTCAATCAAAAGGGTAGTAGACACATCATCATTACAAAAATTTCGTCTCTGATTAAATTTGCTACATAAAGCTATTGAACAATATTGTTGTAAAATCATTATATGCAAAAATCAAACCATTGACATTATACAGCCAGTGGATTAAGGTCAAAACTTTTGGTCTATTTCAATTAATGAGTAAAACAATATTTTCCAATCAATTACAAATTAGAAATTTGGCAGAATCGGTGCTTGAGCAAGTTTGTTTACTCATTTTTAGCTCGGCGTTTCGGAGAAAACTGAGGTTTTGCTATGGCCTTGGTGTTGTCATCATGCTAAAAATTTGACATTTTGTGATATCTCTGGAACTACTAAAGGCATTCACTTGAAACTTGGAACACTTGTTCACTATCAAAAGTGCTACTTATACTATCAAAGGGGATAACTCTAGATATATTTTATTCACTATCTAGCACCCAATAGCCGAGCGAAGGCACCCGTAGGTGGTGCTCTTGTTCACCTCTGCAAACAAACTGATACTGTATGTATGTATGTATGCTTTGATTAAAAACAAATCTACATCATTATACAATAACAGCATTTTCAGTCATCACACTTGAGGTTTGACAGTAGAATGGACTAAGAATTTTTTCTGTAAGACAAGTATATTCGGTTTGCTTTTTGCAATAAAAAACAAAAGTATTTAAAGGAGAAAATCTAAAATTGTAAACTGATAAATGTAGTATCTATGTTACGGATCATCACTTGAATCATCTTGGCAAAACAATTCCACTGAGATAGATTATGGTGGATAAACAGTGAAACAGAATATTTTGAAATGGAAATATCTTTTGACTGAAGAAATTATTTATCTACAGGTAAAAAAGAATGTGGTTGAAATTGGAGAAATTGATTTTCACAAGCTGATTTCATAGTAAGGAAATGTGCATTACATAGGGCACTGACACTGGCTTTATGCAAACTTTCTCCAATTTCTGTGTACTTGATTTAGCCCATTACCAGACAACAACATTTTAGACTGGTCCAAATCAAAAGAAGTTGCAGACAATATTTCAAATTGTGCTAAATTTGGGAAAAAAAGTTCCAAATAGAGTAGAAAGCATTGTGAGAAAAGGAGAAATTGCAAGTTTTTGCATCATGGTTTTTCATCACGGCATCAGTAATTGTCATTGTGTGGTAAAAGGTTAATATAAGCTTCATAGATTTAGATCTGCTATTTTTGTATTTATTCTTTAGATTTTATGCAAAGCTACTGAATTAACTTCTTAAACATGCTTTTACTTGTAGGGTCGTGCCTATTCCTTTGAACATGAAGATTTAAGTAGCATTAATGTGATGTTAAACAGTAATGATGTTAGTGAATACTTGAAGATTTCCCCAGATGGTTTAGAAGTAAGTCAATGCTTTATTAACTAAACTTTACACTAATTAAAAGGAAAAAAAATGCTATCAAAAATGTTTAAACATAAAGATGATTCAGCATGAATCAAGAATGACAAAAATTGAGCCTAAGTTTTCCTACTATGATTTCTATAACTATTTATTCTCAGCACTTTCAAATGCAGTATTATGAGGTAATGGGTGATCCCTAACTGTGTTACACTGAAATTCATGACTCAAATGTCAGGGTTTGTGTGAGCACTGCATTATTTCGAAACAGTGCTAGCCTTGTCATATCATATTCAAGAAGCAACTGTTAGAAAAGGTGTAATTTGACTGAAGAAATCCTAGTTGTTGAGCCTACTTGTGGTAAGCTAGTCATAATTATCACAATCACAAAACTGTGTTAGTGTGTCAGTCCATCCGTATTTGTCCAGATCTTATTCAATACATTTATGGATGGATTTCAAAATAACTTGACACAATTGTTCTTCATCATGAGTAGATGTGTTGTTTGAAAGAAATTTTCAAATATTTCCAAGGTCAAGGTCATAGCTCAAGGTCAAATGTTCAAATAGATTTCTCTGTCATAAGTAGATGTGGAATTTGGAACGAATTTTGCGTATTTTGAAGGTCAAAGTCACAGCTCAAGGACAAATATTTGATGGACTCAATGTGTTGTCCATGGACAACTTTCTAGTTATTAACACCAGTGGTGAGCTAGTCATAATTATCACAATCACAAAACTGTGTTAGTGTGTCAGTCCATCTGTATTCGTCCAGATCTTATTCAATACATTTATGGATGGATTTCAAAATAACTTGACACAATTGTTCTTCATCATGAGTAGATGTGTTGTTTGAAAGAAATTTTCAAATATTTCCAAGGTCAAGGTCATAGCTCAAGGTCAAATGATCAAATAGATTTCTCTGTCATAAGTAGATGTGGCATTTGGAACAAATTTTTGCATATTTTGAAGGTCAAAGTCACAGCTCAAGGACAAATATTTGATGGACTCAATGTGTTGTCCATGGACAACTTTCTAGTTATTAACACCAGTTCTTTAAAAAATCTTTTAATGTAGGGAGGTACACTCTGAGTTGTTCCCTTGAAATTTCAGGAATTTTCTGCTGGTTGTAATAACTATTGGGAGACAACATTGCTGAAAAATAAAATATGCGGTTCCAGAGCTAAAAACAAATTGATTTGGCTTAAAAAAAATTGATATGACTATATTTGAAGAGCATAAATTGATTTTTTAAGGTAGCAAAGCGTCAGCAAAAATTCATTCTCTTTTTCTCATCGAAACTTTTACAGTAAACTTATTTCCACAAAAGCTTGAATTTATTTATCCTTCACTTTATATAATCACTTTAGGCAAGATGTGATGCATCCTCATTTGAGAGTGTACGATGTACATTTCAAGTTGACACTGGGGTCTGGTACTATGAGGTAACCATAGTAACTGCTGGAGTCATGCAAATTGGATGGGCAACAAAGGATAGCAGCTTTCTCAATCATGTAAGTCTATTTATAATACCCATAATAACAAAGTGGAGGAAATACACTGGAATTGCCATGGCTGTCTGTCTGTATGAACACATTTTTGCCCAGGCCTTTCTCTTACACCTACTGCATCTACTGCTCTGAAATTTATACATAGTGTATAATTATATAAATTTGTGCACCTGCAATTTTCAATCCCCTACTGTAATATTTTAGCTAAACTGGCTGAAAGCCAGAGAGCTTTTGTCACAGCGTGGTGTCTCTTATGCTTGCATCCGTCTGTCCAGTTGTCCGTAAACTTTTCCTTTGAAAGTCTTCTCCTTAGAAAGTACTGTACAGATTTCAATCAAATTTTACAGAAATGATCCTATGTTGAACCTCTATCAGATTCATCCAAATTATTTTGATCAGATGAAAAACATGGCTTTAATGTGTAGGGTTAATTTCCATACATGGTGAAAGCTTTGAAAATCTTCTTATCAGAAACCGGTTGCTGGATTTCAACCGATTTTCACAGAAATGATTGGATGAAAAATATTGCTTTAATTGGCAGGGTTAATTTTCATATATGGTATATACTGAAAACTTTGTAAATTTCATAGAAACCTGATGATGGATTTCAACCAAGAAAGATTTTCAGATAACTGTTTGTCAGATTCCTTCATATAATTTTGATCAGTTGAAAAACATGGCTATAACAGTGGTGGGTTATGTCCATATATGGTATACAGTGAAAATTATACTTAATGAATTTTACATAACTTAACTTTTGTAAAAACAATGAAAAATTTGAAATGGTTCTCTAGAACTATTGCAAAGATTTCAATGACTTAGATTTATTTTCTCTTATATTCAGTTTATATTAAATTCATGCAAAAATTTGCTTAATCAGTACATTCATGCCTGTGGAGCCATACAGGCGCTCAAGCACCTCTAGTTATTGAATTATCTCCCCTTGAACACAAATTTTACTAAATGACTGTTGTCTTGAGCATTTCTCCTTCAGTTTCACATGCAAATTTAAACACAATGTATCTGGCAGTTATGAGTAAAATAGCATGATTGTGTTGGAATGGCTTTAACAGCTTATATTTTACATCTACAGGAAGGTTATGGTATAGGTGATGATGAGTTTTCAATAGCCTATGATGGTTGTCGTCAGAGAATCTGGTATGGAGCACACAGCAGGCCTCACAAACACCCATGTTGGGTCCCAGGTAAGAAAATAATGATACTTTTTATTCTTGAGCCTGCTTGCAGTGAGCAAGACATAGTCGTCACTATGACTAGTTGGTGTGTGTGCATTAGTGTGTTAATGTGTCATTATGTCCAAATTTGTCCAGGTTATAGTTATTGTCTTCATTTATGTATAGATTTCAAATAACTTGGCACAATTGTTCTCCATCATGAGTAGATATGCTATTTGAAAGAAATTTTTAGATGGGCCACAGCTCAAGGTCAAAATGTTCAAATAGAACTTGTCCAGTGCATATCTCTCACATCTTTAGATGGATTGAGAAAAACTTGAAACACTGTTCTCCACTATGAGTACATGTGCCATTCGAAACAAATTTCAGTGAGCTCCAAGGTAAAGGATCATGGCTCAAGGTCAAATAATTGGATGGGCTCGTCTTGTCCCTGGATGAATTCTAGTTATTATGGTTGAATAGGATTTTAAAGTGGCCCTTTAACAGATTATTGTTGAAAAATTTTTTGCTCTCATTTTCTAAATATCTAAACTTTAATTCTTTCAGACATATATAAGAAGAGAATTAAGCTTATTTTGTAATGAAAATGACTGTTAATAACTTTAAAACAAATGAAAGAAAAGAAGCAAAGATATTTGGCGTCTGTAACACTATTTTTAAACTCAAAGTGATCTAAGTACTACCAAATGGAACTGGAATTCATCAGGTATATACATTATCTTGTTTTTACCATACATTGCCTTATTTGCATTTTCCTTGACTCATCAATCATTGGCTTATGCTAGCAAATCAGTATTTTTTCAAGGTCACAGCTCAAGGTCAAACACTGAAATTGTGTTTGTCTAGACATTATTCCTACATTTATGGAGGGATTTCAAAAATGGCACAATTATTCTCAATCATGAGTAGATGTGCCATTTGAAAAAAGTTTTTTGGATAGTTCTAATGTTAAGGTCACAGCTCAAGGTCAAACACTAAAATTGTGATTGTCAAGAGCATTTCTCCTACAATTATGGATGGATTTCAAAATAAATTGACACAATTATTCTCCATCATGAATGGATGTGCCATTTGAAATAATTTTTGGATGTCTTCAAGTTCAAGGTCAAAGCTTAGGTCAAACACTAAAATTGATGGTCAAGGTCAAGTTGATGGTTAAAACTTTGCAGGCTTGACAGCAGTTGTCCTTGGACAACCATCTAGTTTAAAGTAGGGCATTTAAAGAACAATTATTGTGAAAATAAGATTAATAACTGTTGATAAAGCAGATTCTTTCCCTCTATCTATTTTTCATTAAAATCTGTTAAAAAGCTGCTTTAATCTATTACCAGATGACAAAATTTGAGAATGGTAAAAATTGAAAGAGGATATAGACAATGATTTAAAGTGTCTTTTTATAAAATTTAAAAGAAAGTACCGTAATATTGTGATCATTGTGAGTTATTGAGAAAATGATTGTAACGATCAATTTTTCCTTTTCCACATTATTTCTAAGTCTATATGGAAATAAAGAAGAGTTTTGTGGAAAAAACATCTCCTCGAAGAGTAGATTAAATACCTATTTCTATGTATGATACATTCAATGGTGTTGTACTTACAAACCCAATAGCACACAAATCATGCATAAAACACTGTGACATGATTATTTAAATATATATAGAGCATAAAGTTTTAACCTTCAAACAATTTAAAGAAATCCTCACGAACGACAGGGCCTATTTGAACCAAATTAAGCAGAAGTGTTCCTTAAGTTGTCCTCTTTTAAAATAATCTAAGAATTGAAACTGGTGAAAATTCTGTTTGCTATGAAAACAGCCAAACAAAAAAAACCTGCCTTATTTTGCAAAATTTGTAGCCAGAACTAAAAAGTAAAAGGGTTGGTTGTTGACCTAAATGTAGTAACTACAGCCTGCATAATCTGTAGCTACAAACTTTATTTGCCAAACCAACAGAAATGCTTCACATAAATGCCTGCCAATGTCAGGGTTCAAAATTCTCTTCTGGTCTAAATGAATCAGGGCTCCAGAAATTTGGAAATTTAAATTGGTCCGGGACAATACCACCCCCCCCCTCCCTGCCGGCAACACCCCCCCCCCCCCTCGGCTGACAAAAACGAATACCCCGCCTTTTTTCACCTTTCCTGTATGTAAAAGGGTTCATCATTCATTCAGTAGTTGCCTTCTTTTTCAAATTTTCCGAAGATGATTATAATCTTCAACGAGTGGAAGATAGATGAAAAAAACTGAGAGATCCTACTTTCATTTTGTTTTTGAAAATTCGGTTGTGTATAAATTGCAATTCCGGCAATGTACAGCAGTCCACGCAATTCCAATATATTGTAAAATTAGATAGACAATTAAATTACATTATTAAAATTTAACACAGTCATTTTCTCTCAGCATGAGCGTCTGTTGATGGAAAAACACAGCTGACGTCATAAAAATGTCGGGTCAGTCCATTCTACCGCATGGGATCACAGAGCTGTGACATATATCAAAAAGGCCGACGAGACAAACTCGAGTGGGTCGCCCACATGTTGCACTATTTTCCTAGACTAGAATTTGTGCACAAATCTTGGTTATTTATTTATTCTAGTTGATTTCCAATTTATTATTCGGAGGTTTCCTCCTCTGAAGTAAGATTTAATTTTATTGACGGAATTAGCAATATTATTAAGCTGTCGTTTTCGTTTATATTTAAATTATTTGTATTCTGCGGATTTCCAATTATTGTTTGAATTCTATCAGCTATGTTCCTTACCATGAATGAAAAACTGTGAAATATATATTAACGACGTGACTTTTTTATTCGAATTTCAAACCCAGTTTCACACGCTTACTTGTGATAAATTAATTTCATAAAAATATTTTGCTGAGCTATTCTGACTTTGTACAAAAAGGTAACTGAAGCCTGTTAATGTCTCGATTTATATACGCATCCAATGTTATAGTAAAAGAAATTAGTTTCAGGAGTAACAGAAATTCAAATCGACGCAGTATTAGATGTCCATTTTGATAAGACTTTGAACGTGTGTAAGTCAAACCGATTCTCTGTTGCAAATAATTTACAAAACTCGATACCCGAAGTTCGGTCAAGCGTGAAACTGCAAATTAGGTCCACGTGGGGATGGGCATTTGACTGGCCAGCGGGTAAACTAATTATCAATTTTTGGCACTTTTGTTTATCTCTTAATCGGCAGGTAACATGTGAAACCCTTGAATTATTTCGGTTTCAAGTGGATTTTGATAGATGGTGGGCGAGTTTAACAATATTTCAAGGTGAAATTTGATTGAAATTTTGGACCGATTTTTGTGTAATTTTTGAGATCCCAGTCAGTCTGGCAATTTAAAATTTGGTCCAGACCGGCAATTTATCGGATTTACGGAGCCCTGAAATGAATGAATTGATTGGGCGATTGATTCTTTGATTGACAGCCATGATTAGTCAATTGCTGACCATGCCGAGTAATTTTCAGCAAGGTAGATTGACTAGGATATCAAATGATATTAGTTTGCAAAAAATGTTGTCAGGGAATTTAAACAAAAGGCAAATTTTGCGACTATAGGTTGATGTTTAAATCATGATAACAAAAAAATACTTGACAGAATTGTCTGAATTCACATTACTTTTAGTTTAAATGTGTGATTTGATTGGTCAATTGATTCTTTGATTGACAGCAGTGATCTTTCTATTCAACAGGAAAGCAGAAAATGATGATCATGAGGAATTTCTTCTTTGTCTACTTGTCCTTTATAGCTTAATGATGCCCCTCTTCAATGAGTTATTATGTTTTGCTCAAGTCAGTTTGTGGTAAAGTTCTTTCTTATACCAAACCTTGTCTGGAAGATGACTTTACAAAGAACTGACCAAGGTTTACCAACTGCTGCAAATGTTAATCTCAGAGTGTATATGATCCCTATCAAATTTGGGGACAATCAATCAATAGTTAAAATCACAGTGACTTCATGATATGTAGAACTGACAACTTGATATAAAATCACCATGTATGTTACCAAATTTTAATATAATTCATCAATGGTCATGATCACAGTGACCTTGAGCTATATGATATATAGAGGTGAAATCTAGACTAGATGACAACTTGAAGTAGAACTGACCTAAGTTTTCCAAATTTGGTACTGACATTGATAATGGGGTATAGATTATCCCCATACTGCAATTTGTCAAAGGTCAAGGTTAAAGTGACTCTTAACTTTATGAAACATCAGTAAAACCAAGCATGAATGATAATTTGGTACATCAGATTTTGCACAGGAATTCATCTCAGAGTGAAGACTATACCTGTTGACTTCGAGGTAATCTTGTAATGTTTGTTTCATTGATATAAGGTCTTACAATTATCCTGATGATGACTTGACAAAATATGTCTAGCCCCATCCACTGAGCTCCACTTCAAATTAGATATCAAACGGCATTATTTACAAGATATAGGGCCAGTACCATGTAACATTTAGTAAAATGGTTGGTTGACATTCTAAATGTTGTAATTACAGCTTGAGTAAGCTATATTTACAAAACTTACAACTATTAAAACTGTTTTACATGTCGGCCAATGTCGGAGTTCAAATTTTACTTTCAGTCTAAATAAACTATTTGATTGGTTGATTGATTCTTTGATTGACAGCTGCAATTTATAAACTGACTGATGTTCTTCATATACACGTATACTCACTTGGAGGTTTAGATGATCCATATTTATTTTCTAATTTATGATGACCCTCAAAAATTTGTTGATCCATACATACAAACAAACATCAAACTACATGCATGTATGGATCAATTTTAGACACAGAGTTGACCTGATATCAGTTAATCAACTGTACCAAATTCTGTATCAATGTGGAAGTAGGCTGTTGTGACTGTTGTGTAGGAATCGTATTTCTTTAACCCTTGTCATGCTGAGCCCGTAATACTCCTATTAGTAGGTATAGACTAAGATCAGTCTGCACATAAGTGCAGACTGATCATAGTCTACACCTCAAGTTTGTCCCCTTCAACACAGAGTTGTTTATCAAATTAATTTTTAAAATAAATTTTCATCTGTAACAAATGCTCCCAGTACTTTCAGGCCTTTGATTTTCATGCAAATTCATATTAGGATTTTATTCACTATGACAAAGGTAAACATGTCTAAATGTGGCACTGGTGGTTGCATTATTAACTTCAGTCAACCCATGACCAAACAACAAAATATTTTATTGATTCAAATTCAAAAAGGGTACATATGACAGCTTTGAGAGGGTGAAACGGTATGGTGAATTTTAAAAAATTCATAGTACTTTTGGGTAGAAAACATTGTTGACAGTGAAGGAATTATTTCATTATTTTCTACAATGTTTTCCCAGGCTTTTTTTCTTCAAGCAAGGGGCTAAAGTTCATATCATGGACAATACCTTTACCTTGAGACCACACTGATTAACCAATTTAAGACAACAAAATTTTAGACTAGTCCAAATTCTGAAATGTAGATAATCATTGTCCTGTAGGGTATAAAATAGTGTAGGAAATGAAGAAATTGCTTATTTCAAACAAATTCTTCATTTCCACAATGTTTTCAAAACTGTTTGCTGAAGAGGGTGTGAAGTAGTTGAATCATGTTGGAATGGGTTAAAGCAGTGTATGGGTCTCCTGTTAATGTTTTATAGTGATATAATCCATTTAACTTGGCGATTAGTGAGTAAGACAGTAAATTGGGCCAAATCTAAATCCTTTACTTCACTTACTTTCGTCCTTGGATTTGATTTACCCTTAACCCATTTACTGGAGGCAATTTTTTAGACTGGTCCAAATTGAAAGGAGTTGAAGAGACAATTTGAAAATTATGAAATTTAAGATTTTCTATCTTTCTGGGTAGAAAACTTTGTGTAGAATGAAAACATTGCTTGTTAAAAGCAATGTCTTCATTTTGCAAATGGTTTTCTCAATTGCTTTTCATGAGGGACGTCCAAAGCATCATTGTCTGTGAATGGGTAAATATACTTGCATGCATGACGTTTTGTATTATATACATTTGGTATTACTTGTGATTTTCAGTTGGAACACATGCGATATATATGCGTTTACACTATTAAGAATGAGTTGGGAGTAATCCAAGTGACCTTTGGAAAGAATAATGCACCTTTTAGGCCTACAATTTTTACACAGGCAGCTTACAGAGAGCAAGGCAGTTGTCGATGTGTCAAATAAGTGCATTAGTGCATCAATCTGTCTGAATTTGTCCAGTGCATACCTCCTACATTTGTGCATGGATTTCAAATAATTTGGCACAATTGTTCTCCATCATGAGTAGATGTGCCATTTTAAACAAATATTCAGCTGGCTTTACATATAGTAGCTGAATAACTGTCTAGTTGGTTTTTAAAATCAAGCACTTGACAGTTGAATGCCAAATACATGTCAGGTATCCACTTGCGATACTCTCAGGTACCTTATCCTATAACCAATAACAAAATTTTAGACTGGTCCAAATTCAAATAATGTGCAGAAAACATTTCAAGATAAAAATATCTGTCAAATGGGGTAGAAAATATGATGAGAAAAAAGGAAATTGCTTGTTTCAAGCCATTTGTCCTTTTCTGACAATGTTTTCAAAACCCTTTTTTTTCCAGTGTGTAAAACTACAGGATTAAGTGGTAATGGGTAAAAACCTGTCAAAAAAAACAAGGTACAATTGATTAGCTTACACCAAGCAGTGCTTATTCTTTCTTAATTTGATATAATGCAGCCCCATCCATACCAGGAAGATTTGATTGGTCTATTAATATTTTGATTGACAGCCGCAATCTGTCAACTGTCATTTGAATATTATAGTCATTATTAGCAAGTGCTACAACTTAACCCTTTCCTGACTTATGAAATTTTAGACTGGTCCAATTTGAAAGAGGTTGCAGACGACAATAAAAAATGCATGCAGTTTGAAATCTGACCATCCTATTTGGTAGAAAATATTGTGGGAAAAGGAGAAATTGCTTGGTACAAGCAATTTCTCCTTTTTCCATAATGTTTTCCCAAGTATAAAATCACAGTTACATAAAATCCCTGGTTTGTCCATGAAAGGGTTTACCCATTGGATGACATAATAATTCCTAAAAAATTTCTCCTATATTTGCGGAAAAGCAAGATTTACCACTTATCATTGGTCTAAAATGAAAGTGTCAGAAGATGATGGCAAAATAGAACTGGTATGGCTGCCATAGTTCAGCTAAAACTGAAAGACTGGTCAATATTGAAAGAAGGTGCAGATGGCATTACAAAGTACTTTTTACCCATTACCAATTTACCACACAACAAAATTTAAGACTATTCCAGATTGAAAGGAGTTTCAGACGATGCTTTAAAGTTTATTAAATTTTAGGTTTTTCTGACTTGCTTGGTAGAAAACATTGTGTAAAATGAAGAAATTGCTTTCAACAAGCAATTTTTTCATTTTATTACATAATATTTTCCCAACTGTTTTTCTTGAGGGGCATCAAAAGCATCATTGTTTGGTAATCGGTTAAATCAACATAAAACCATTTAGTTAGAAAACATTGTGAGATAATACAAGTTTTTACAGGCAATATCTACTTTTGCCAACAAAGTTTTCCATAGCTTGTTTTCAGTGCATAGAATTGTTGGATTGTGTGGTAATTGATGAATTGCAAAAATACCCATTTCCACCTTTCCCACAATTTATTTAAAAACTTGTTTTATCCAGGGACATCACACTTCCGTTCTGTTATTGTCTGACAAAATATAAAACAGACACTTTAATCAGAACAATTTAAGGTTATGAGAAGGGTAAATTTATTAATAAGTATATCCAGTTATTAACTTTAACACTCTGAGATTTTATGAAAAGTATTTGTATGAAAATTGTGAGGTTGCCAAATTAGAATTACAATTGATTGATACTGCGTAAAATTCTTTGTAAACAATATATCTATATATATCAAACAATGCTGTTGTTTAACCTTTTACCAAATGGCAAAATTTAAGACTGGTCATAAATGAAAGGTGTTGCAGACCACAACTTGAATTTTGTGAAATTTTAGATTTTTTCAACTTTCTGAGTAGAAAACATTGTGTAATTTCTTCATTTTACACAATGTTTCCAAATTTGTTTTTCTTGAGAGGTTGCCAAAAGCATCACTGCAGGAATGGGTTAATAATCCCTTACCCATTCCCACACAGCAAAATTTTAGACTAGTCTAAATTCAAACAGGCTGCAGAAGGAAAATTTTAATTTGAAGAACTTTTAAATCTTTGTCATATTGGTTAGAAAACACTTTGGATAATAATGAAAGTTCTTCATTGCCCACAATGTTTTTCAATGTTTGTGAGGGAATCGGTTGAAAGGTAGCCTTGTAGAACAATGAGCAAACTGATCTTTGCTTGCTATCTGCTTTCCATAAGTTAACCTATTACCGGATGAAAAAATTTCAGACTGGTCAAAATTGAAAGAAGTGCAGACAACACTTTTCAATAAATGAAATTTTAAAAATCTATGTCTTTTGAGGTAAAAAACATTGTGGATAATTGAAAAATTACTTGTAACATGCTGTTTTTCTCAGTATCTGCAAAGTCTTTTTCTCTAATGGTGTAAAAGTTTTTCTTGTTTCTGGGAATGCGTTAAATACGGGAAAAAAATGAATGGTGTAGTATACATAGGAATACAATGGTTTAGTAACTTATGATAGAATTTAGAAGTTCTGTCATTTATTAAATAGCATCATAGATTTTAACTACATTATCTGACACAGTGGATTTAATAGCTTTGGTAAAGAAATTTTCGTCAATTTTTTTTTCAAAAGAAATGTTTTGTTATGATATACAACTGCAGTTTCTGTTAAGACTCTTGTTCCAGTTGTTTTGTGGGTGAAGCCCAGGCCCTTGATGGGTAGTGCTGCACACCTGAATCCTCATCTTGCATCATCTGGTTGGCCTCTGCTAGTTCTTGTTGTTGTAACTTCTCTACTTCCTGTTGTTCATAGCGTGTTCTCTGTCGCATCAATTCTTCTACGACTCTTCTCATTTTAAATGTTGGAGTGTGTCTTAAAGCACGACTTGCTGAGTGTATAGGTATCGGTGGATTTTGCTCACTCTGGACCAATATGCCAGTAAGTTGTTGTAACAATAAATCGTTAGCACTGTATTTCTTACCTAGAGTTCCGTTTTTCATATTCACCGTTATCAACTCCCACAGATTTCTTTTCTGAGGTTTAACAGTTTCAACAGATTTTGGTTTTATTTCAGTTTCAACGACTTTCATCTTTTCCTTCTTTCCTTGTTCTTCTTTTTCTTTGTCAGGTTGGTATCCCCAGATTTTATCCTTGTCAACTGGTTTTGAGAATACCCCCAAAATATATGAGGCTTTTTTAACAGCATCTTTCATACTCTTTTGTTCGGTTTCACTTTGCTTTTTCTCTTGTTTTTCCTCCTTTTTCTCCTCCTTCTTTTCAACTTTTTTCTCATCCTTAGAAATGTTACCAAGGAAACTATCAATTTTAGTTTTTAGTTCTTTACTTTCCCTCAACATTTGCTCTTCTGATGGCGGTTTCTGACTCTGAGTTCTGTGGCCTAGTGGTATTTCTCCACTCATATTTGTAATGACAGTTCGAGGTGTAGTAGATCCAGTGATCGCACTCTTACTTTCACCACTCTGTGACTTATCTCCAAAAAACAGTGCACGTAAATCAACCTTTTCTGTGTACCCATAATCATCATTGTCTGAATCACTATCCCACGCATCACTATAAGTTCTCGGCTTTCGAGTCATTCCAGAGTAATATGTTGCTGATCGATGGAGTTTATTTGGAGTTGATTGTCTAAATGGTGGAGACTCTTCCACTTGAAATTTCACATGAGATTTAGAATGAGTGTTTGTATTTGCGACACTTGGTGTTGTTATATCAGGGAGTTTTGAAGCATCTGGCTCATCAACAACAGTAGTTAGCCTTGACCTTGACATTTTGGGTTCACTTACAGACTGTTTGGCTGTAGGGGGTGCTGACTTTGAACCCCGTCTTGCCCATCTGTCATATGTTTTGCTTGCTGGTGGTTCAGGAGAAGCAATTTCTACGTTGGTTGACATAGTTTGTGCTGTTGGTGCTCTCTCGTAGGTGTGAGCTGTTTGTGATCGTTCTCTCTGTTCCTGTTTCTTACCTATTGTGTGATTAGCCATTGCCCTTCGAGCTTTCTTAATGAATGGCTTTGAATTATGATCCCTAGCTATGTTCCCCCTCAGAGGATATTGAAGTTTTTTATTCAGATAAAATGATTCCTCAGAGGTCACACCTAACCTTTTTGCACTGATTGATATCTGATGGCGGTCATATGTAAAGTCCTTCTTTGGTAAGAGCCTTTGTTGAAAAGCAAGATCATTTTTACGCTTGTTTATGTCCATAACTTTCACCTGATAACGAAGATTGCTTGTGTCCATGTGAAGGTTACGCAGACTGTGTTTCCGCTGTTTTTCCAAATGACTGGTTTCAGTTCGTAGATGGTGTTCACAGACATTGTTACGCACCGCTGTCAATCTTTCAGTTAGGGAAACCTTTTTGATACTGTCCAGTGCTTCTGTTTGTAACTCCTGGTATGGATTGGAGACAATCTGCTCCGAATCCATGATAAAGTAGTTCCCTGGAATAATATTGAGAAATATAAAATCAGTCATTTTTCAAAACCGAAATTTGTAAGGTTGGTTCCAAAAACTAAAAAAGATAAATACAGAACAAATCAATCTATGGTCACAAGTTCTTAAAAAGTACACCAACAAATTGCCGTAATGATACAGGGGTGTGGAAATACGACATTGTCTACTTGTCTGCGGACAAATAAGTGGTAGTTTTCAACTTGTTCAGAATCAAAATAAATAATCTTCTTCATTAACAACAATCTACCTTTTCAAATATTTAACATTAAGATAATAAATCTTTGAGATCTATATTGTACCATCTCAAGGTATATACACACATACCTACATCTCTTTTTTGTTTAGGTTTAACCCATTTCCACACAACAAAATTTTGGACTGGTCCTAATTGAAAGGAATTGCAGACGAGAATTTATAGTTTATGAAATTTTAGATTTTTTCAACTCTCTGGGTAGAAAACATTGTGTAAAATGAAGAAATTGCTTGTCACAAGCAATTTCTTCATTTTACACAATGTTTTCACAAATGCTTTTCTTGGGGGGCCTCAAAAGGCGTCATTGTGTGGGAATAGATTAAATGTTTAGAAATCAAGCTGATTAGGACAAAGGTACCTTGAAAGACTTACAAAAAAAGAATTGTCTTAACCCTCGTCATGCTGTATAAAATCCCTTACAGAATTGAATTAAAATCAAAGGGCTGAGAGCACTGATAGTATGTGTGGTTCTATAGTCAATATTTCTTTGGAAAATCAATTTCATAACTTCTCTGGCAGGAATAAAACAAGCAGGTGCTGTAGACCAAGATCATACTTCACTTATGTGCAGACTCATCTTTGTCTATACCCCCTGCCCAAACCAAAATATTTTGGGTTCAGCATGACAAGGGTTAAGAAAATGTCTGTTAGCTGATTATATTTATGCTGAGAATCGTTGTAGATACATGTTTAGTTCCATGTGAGAGTCTCAAGAAACCATAAGCTTCTATCATTTTTGTTGAAATTATTCTTAGAATACCCACACCACTCTGTACATCCAAATTTAGCCCATACCCACTGATACAATGATGCCTTTTGAAGCCCCTCAAGAAAAAGACCTTGGAAAGCATTATGGAAAATTAAGAAATTGCTTGTAACAAGCAATTTCTTCATTTTCCACAATGTTTTCTACCCAGGAAATTGAAAAAAATCTAAAATTTCATGAACTTTGAATTGTCATCTGCAACTCCTTTCAATTTGGACCAGTCCAAAATATTGTTTTGGGGTAATTGGTCTGAAAGTTTTCTCTATGCAGATTGTTAGAAAGTGCATTTTTTTCTATAATTTCCAGGTATTCGATGTAATGTAAGGTTTTATGCAATTTTTTTTTTTTTTTTTTTTTAAAAAGCATGATCCTTAGATCATTCACCTTAGACATGCAATGTAGGTAAAAGTATTTTCTGTAATAGTTCACCTTTTTTCCCATTCCGAAACAATTCTGCTTTTTTCACATCCTAAGATAAAAGCTATTGAAAATATTGTGGAAAATGAACAAATTGCTTGTTACAAGCAATTGCTTCATTATCAACAATGTTTTCTAGCAAAGATTTTTAATATTTCTCCAATAAAATAATAAAATAATCTGGTGATGGGTGTTAAAACTAATTAATTCACACACAAACACACTTCCAGTGAATTGAAATAAAAAGAAGTGACATGGTGCTCTTTGAAATCAATTATCCTTCAATCGAAATTAAAAAATAGTCTAGTATCTGATGGTTAGCCGACGCCATTCATTGTGATGGATAATCATAACAAGTTTCATTTTCATTTGTAATGATTAACCGTCAATGGCAAATATTGAAGAAAACTTCTAAAAATAGCATTAGAAAGAATGATGGCAAACTGTCACTAATAAGAAAAAATGTGACTGTTATTCATCATTGACTGATAAATCATAGCATTTTTTCATCATAGCATTTACCTATAAATATTTTATTTGTATTCTAACTTTACCCATTACCACATGAGAAGATTTTAGACTGTTCTAAACCACAATGTTTATCCTAGCCCAAAGACAAAGGTTTTTAAATTTTCATCATCTAAAAATGTTGTCTGCAGTTTCTTTTATTTTGGGCCAGTCTACATTTTATTGTTTGGGAATAGGTTAAACAATTCCATGATGAACATTATTGTGATATTGTCATACTTTATTGTATGTGGAACATAGTGAACTTGAATTTAACACTCAAGTGCATAAGTGACCAAAGTTAAACCATTCCAGCACAATGACGATTTTTGATGTCCCTAAGAAAGAAAGCTTTGGAAAACATTGTGGGAAATATAGAAATTACTTATAACGAGCAGCTTCTTCAATCATTCACAATGTTATCCACTCCAAATTAAAAAAATCCAAAATTGCATCATCTTAACCCTTTCCCATTTCTTGAAATTTTAGACTGGATGCAATTTGAAATGATACCATTCTATGTGGTGGAAAATATTGTGGGAAAAGGAGAAATTGCTTGTTACAAGCAATTTCTCCTTCTCCCACAATGTTTTCTCCAAGTATAAAATCACAGCAATGTAAAATCCCGGGTTGAAACAGGAAAGGATTAAGTTTGTTATCTGCAACATTTTTGATTTGGACCGGTCCAAAATTTTGTCTTCTGCTAATATTAGTTACTTGCCTAGCAAGATAACAATATGATCTGTCAATACTAAGATATATCTTATAGCAGAGAATATCATTTAAACTATTGCTGCTTTACATGGTATCAGAATTGCTGCCTTTAAAATAAGATGACATCTGATTTGTATTATTAATTTGTATTTTCATGAAACTTTATTATATATAATTTTTTTACTTCAGCTATTTTTATGACAAAAAGTCGAGGTATCGTTATTACTCTATCATTTGTAAGGTGTATCTTAATCCATTATCAAACAAGAAAATTTTTGACTGGTCCAGACTAAAAAAAGTTGCAGACAACAATTAGTAGGTTATATTTGAAAATCTGTCTTTTAGGGTAGAAAACACTGTAGATAACGAAGAAAGTCACAAGTAATGTCTTCATTTTCAACAATGTTCCCAAGAGCTTTTGTCTTGAGCAGTATAAAAAATGGATTGTGTGAGAATGGGTTAAGGCATTGATTGCATTAAAAGCTTTAACCTTGCCCATATCTCATTTACTACTTAAGATATTCACTTGAAACTTGGTATGCATATCCACTATCACAATAGCATTCTATATTGTCAAGGGAGATAACTACAAAATGAATCAAAGTCCAAGTCTAAAATTTGTATTGCTTTGATACAGAAAAGAAACCAAATGACAATCTCTGGTATAGATAAATGACCAAATGACAATCACTTGCCAGAAATTATTTTGTTTATAAAGAAAAGAAAAAATACTGCTTCTAAATCTGAAAATGAATGTGATACAGTCATTGTGACACAGCACTCAGAAAGCGTGAAAGATATATATATAAAGAACACACCAACTTCCTTGAGTGCCATGGTGCTCAAGAAAAAGAGCAAAATTGATGCATACAAAACCCAGATTAGTCTGTAAGATGATCACAGTCTGCCAAAATAGGAAAAACTGAAATGTTAAATTCTTACATGTTGATTTGAAACAGTAGCAAACAAGCAAAAAAATGATTGTATGAAGGTTTTTGTCATTTATAGAAATACAAATATGAAAAGATACAGATAATTAAAATGATTGAAGGCTTGTCATGTTTCAGTACAATAACAGATTCAAGGCACATGACTCCATGCATATTTTTGTAAGAATTGTGTTCCTTGTTGAACTTAAAAATTTGAACTATTCAACACCTGCAGGCCAGCATGGTACTCTTGTTCAAAACTGCTGTAATCCCTTAGACTGCTTTGAAGGCAGCTTAGTTACTAATGTCAAATAGGACTGTAGGATTACTTTCATTACTAAACTGCTATTATGTCAAATACAACTTTAACCCATTCCCACATGATGACACTTTTTGACGCCCCTCAAGATAAGGAATTGGGAAAACATTGTGTAAAATAAATAATTTTCTTGATACAAGCAATTTCTTCTTTTTACACAATGTTTTCTACCCCCAAAAAATTCATTAACTTTAAATTGTCGTCTGCAACTCCTTTCAATTTGGACCAGTCCAAAATTTTGTTGTCTGGTAATGGGTTAAGCAACTTTCATGAATTGTCAATCAAATCTTACCAGTAGATTCTGTATCCCATGTTAATGACCCTGTCTCTGTTATTGTAGTTTCATTTAATATTTGTATGGCTGACATTTCCAGTGTTTTTAATAATGTCCAGTTGTTACACTTGATAAAATATCTCTTAAACTGGTGTGATAAAACACTGTAATTACTGAAAATACTAAACTTGTCATAAAATGTGTTCACTATTCTATTTTATTTCTTTTGAATAATTTCTAATTTCCATGACAAAAGTCATCTTAAGTTTTTATGATACTTTGATATCTTAAAGAATAGAGACAATTCAAACTTGATAGTTATGTATTTTAAATTCAAGTAAGTTTCAATGCTTTGACTTTTCACAGACACAATCATTGACATTCAATACTAATGTTATTTGTTTAAGACCATATAATCTTAACAGGAGTTTAAGTACTTTTTGCACACATTGCAATTTACCGTATATATTCTGTTAAGGAACACAGATGAATATTTGATTGGGCGTCATAACCTTTCACAATATGCAATGTTGTATGACATATTAATTAACATATTGTTTGTAACATTATCACACACACACACACACACACCCCACACACCTAAGATGTATGGGAGGTATATTGGTTTTACCATGTCTGTCTGTCTCTGTACATCTGTCAGTCAGTCTGTCCATCTATCCACAGACTCTTTCATTTCTCTGATCTATCTCCAGAACCAATTGACCAACAATCATGAAACTTCATACAATTGCTGACAATGATACAAATGTCACTATTGAACTTTGATTGAAAAGCATTTCTACGCTCTTGCTTATAAACTGATTGACCTAGGGCTTTGGAACTTTTTGCAAATGTTATCCATAAATAAGGAGGAGCACTATTGTTTTTGGATAACATAGGTCTAAGGTCAACGGTGCTTCTTGAATGACAAAATGCTGGTTGGGGGTTTGTGACAATTTTAGTTATTTCTTTTGTCTGTGGAGTATCAATATTAAAAGTGTTTTAACTTTATTTTACTTATTTGAAATTTTTTATAGATATTTGTTTGCTAATGTCAGAGACAAGTATTGGTCATATTGTCTAACACTGGCCATAATGGGTCATTTGTGTCACAGATACTAAGAACTGTTTGTGCTCAGAATTACAAAGTAATTGTGAGCACAAAGTTCACTACTAAATAAGATAAGAAAAAAAAGTGTCTGGGTATGGACCATATTTGAATGAGGCTGCATGACCACCTTTCAATTCATCAAAGTTTATGCTTTTATCTAAAATTATTTTGATTTATATGTTAAGATTTCTTGTTATTTACTGAAAGAAAAGGGATATAAAAAAGATGATATGCAAATTCCCCTTCTAAATGCAATTTGAGATTTAAAATAGGACAAGGTGAGACAGTTGGATAATTACGGTATATGATTTATGTTTTACTATTAATCCTATTTGGATTAAGACTGAATAATAAAGGGATTAATGATGTTGAAAATCTGACTGTAGTATTAAGCAACACTATGCAAGATTCTTTTATAGTAAACTTAACTCTTAACACCATTTCTTACACTTTCCTAACTTTTAACCCTCTAAATCCTTAACTCTTCCCTGTTCATTGCCTGTTTTTTATGTCTTTGTGTGTTTATACTTGAGAAAATATTGTTGAAAAAGAAGAAATTGCTAGTAACATGCAATTTATTCTTTTTCCACAATATTTTCTACTGTTCTACCATACTGAAGGAATATTTTTCTAACAAAATAAACTTTAAATAGTTGTCTGCAAAATCTTTGAATTTAGACAGGTCTAAAGTTTTGCAACACAGTAAAGGGTTAAGCAGATAACAAAAGCTTAGAATGATCTGGATGAAAAGAAGTTGCAGAGGAAATGCAATATTTATATAATATGCAAGGAAGTAAAAAAGTTTGCACAGTGTTTTAAAAAGGATTTACAGAAGCCATGCACAAAGACATTTAACTTGTTACCTGACAACTAAATTTTAGACTTGTCCTAATCCAAAGAAGTTGCAGATGACAAGTTTAAGTTTATAGAATTTTAAAGATCTTTCTCTTTAACTGCAAAATATATTGCATGTTTAAATTGCTTGTTTTAAGCAATTTCCTCATTTTAAATTATTTTTCCAAAGTTGTTTTTGTGTGGGGCATAAAAAGTGGGATCTTGTGGGAAAGAGTTAATACTGATTTTATAAGTTGTATATGGTTTGGAAATCTATAAGTTGTAATATGGTTAGGAAATCAACCCCATGATATACTTGGGTATATAGAAATGGCAGAAAGAATGACTGCATCAATTTAATGCCATTCAATTAGTCTGAATGGTTTGGATGTCTAATGAATTCATATCTTTACCTGACATATTCTCTTTTTTTTTCTATTTCAGACATGATTTATTTTAATCAATTCTGTGTTAATAGATTAATGGTTAGAGTAAAGCTAAGGAACCTATCTTTTTCACAACAGTCTTGATTTCACTATTATGTCTGATAAATTTGAATTTAGAAAGAGTTCAACAATGAGAGGGAATTAAGAAAAGTTAATATAAAAGGCAATTTCAATGAAGGCTAACTGAATCTTGACAAATAGTAAAAGATAATATTTTCATTTTAGATTTAGAAACTTTTTTTGAATTGACGTCATATTTAAACAAGTAACAAGGTCAAAATAGAATTTATTATGAACAATTACTTTATATTTCTATGAATTTCAGTCTATTTTAGATTTATTCACTCACAATCTGGTTTTTTTACACCCCAGGAGAAAACAGCTTTGGAAAACATTGTGGAAAATAAAGAAATTGCTTGTAAAAAACAATTTATTATTATCCCCAATGTTTTCTATCCTAAAATACAAAGACTCATAAAATTCTATCAAATGAAAAATTGTTGTCTACATTTTCTTTGAGTTTGGACCAGTCTTAAATTTTCACTGGAAATGGGTTAACTTTTACCGGTTAGAATGACATTTCATTGTGTAAGATCAAATGATGGCATTAATTTCTACGAAAAAGCTGTCTTCCTTAACCCTTTCCCATTTTGGAAATATTAGACAAGTCTAAATTGAAAGAGGGTGCAGAGGACAATGAAAAGTGGGTGCCATTTGAAATGAAATCATCCTATGTGGTAGAAAATATTGTGGAAAGAAGGAGAAATTGCTTGTTACAAGCAATTTCTTCTTTTTCAACAATGTTTTTTCAAGTATAAAACCACTTGAATGTAAAATCCCGTGTTTTAACAGGAAAGGGTTAATATTAGAAACAGGGTTTTGTAGTTTTGACAATCATTATTTCAAAACTTTGAAATCTATCTTTGATGTAATGCTTGGGATATCCCAATATTACTCTGTATCTTCATGTGATTTAACCCATTCCCACACAAGGACACATTTTGAGCCCTTTAAGTAAAAAACTTTGGAAATTGTAGAAAGTAATGAAAATGCTTGTTACAAGCAATTTCTTAATTGTACATAATATTTTTTGCCCTTAGACAAAGAATTTGAAAATTCTTTCAACTTAAGATTGTCGTCTGCAACTTCTTTCAATCTGCACATATCTAAAAAATTGTGTCACCTGGTCATGGGATAAAAGGGCAGAATTGATCTAGTGGTAACTTTACAGAGTCTGGTTTAAGGGGTTTCTGGTTTGATTCTCCCAGTCCTAGAAACCTTCAGATGACACTTTAAACCCATGCCCATTTCCATTTGACCTCAGTTGTTGAGTGAGATGTAACACCCTATACAATCAATCAAACAAAAGGGTTTAATTTATTTTGTTCTTGTTTTGGCATGAAGGTACATGTCTTACTACACATCTGCTTTTGACCAGATTGACTTGGAGGTCATCTGATATTTAGGTCAAGGTCAAATATCAGTGACATACTCTAGAAAATAGAATGTTTTGGGAGGCACTAGTGTTTGACAAACAAATTATTATTGGCATAAACCATTAGCAGACAACAAAAAGTTAGACTGATAATTCATAGTTGATGGAATTTAGAAAAAAAAAACTTTTATCTTTTTGGGTAGAAAACTTGGTGGATAATGAAGAAATTGCCTCTAATAGGTAATTTCTTCTTTTTCCACCATGTTTTCCATAGAATCTTTCATGAAGAGTGTAAAAAAGTGGGATATGTAGGAATAGAATAAGTCCATTCAGTGATGTGTTAATGGGTTAATTGGTTTCATTAGTTCACCTTGCTAGAAGCCAGCAGGCTATTGTCATAAAGTTGTGTCTGCATTGCCCCTGTTTGTGAGTGCATAGTTCCGTCCATCTGCAAAGGGTAACTTTAAAAATCTTCTCTTCAGAAAGTTAAGCACAGATTTCAAACAAATTTCACAGAAATGGTCCAAGGTGATCCTTTATCAGATTCCTTCAAAGAGTTTTGATTGGATGAAAATCAAGGCTGTTACCGATGGGGCTGATTTTCAGATATGATACAAATTGAAAAATTTGAAAATCTTTTATCTGAGGCCTGTTGGTAGATTTCAACCAAATTTCATAGAAATGATCCTTTGGTGACTCCATCTTATTCCTTAACCCAATACAACACAGCAAAATTTCATAAGTTTCAAATTGAAAGAAGTTGCAGACGACAATTTGAAACTTATGAAATTTGGGATCTTTTCTATCATTGAGGTAGAAATCATAGTGGATAATGAAAAAATTGCTTGTATCAAGCAATTTCTTCATTTTCCACAATGTTTTCCCCAAGCTTTTGTTTACTAGGGCGTCTAAAAGGGTCATTGAGTGGGAATGAGTTAAAAAAGTGATCAGATTAAAAACATTGCTTTTATGTATGAGGCTAATCTCCATATATGGTATGTTGGGAAAACTTTGATAACCTTATCCTCAGAAACCAGTTGATGGATTTCATTCAAATTTCACAGGGATAATACTTCAGTGACTTTTTATTAGATTCCTTCAAATAATTTTTATCAGATAAAAAAATATCCATAAGGTTTGGGCTAATTTCCATATACAATGTAATGGTATTTTATGAAAGCTTAGAAAACCTTTTTCTCAATAACTAGCTGGTGGTCGTCAACCAAATTTCACAGAAATGATCTTTTATAGACCCTTCACCAGAATTTTTGAATTTTTTCAATAGGTTTAATAATTTGAGATGAAACAGTGATGCAAGGGAAATGATTGATACTGCTTAACTGAGAATATTAACCCTTGTCATGCTAAATAAAAATCCCGTTGAGAATTGCACAAAAATCAAAGGACTGAAATCACTGGAAGCACTAGTTGAAGGTCAATTTTTAATTTGAAAACTGATTTTGTAAACAATTCTGGTTTGAATAGGACAAACAGGTGGTGTAGACTAAGATTAGACTGCACATATGTTCCGGCTTATCTTTGTCTACACCTCCTGCTCAAACAGGATTATTACGGGTTCAGCATGACAAGGATTCAAGTTGGTTTCCTAAAAGTAAATTACTAAAAAAGTGATTCTTTCTAAAATGAGTTATCTCCATTTCTAAAGAAAACTAAATTACTTTTGTCATGAGGAAATTGAGGCCGTCGGAACAGTTTAGACATTTGGCACCTCTAGTTTTATAGGGTATTCAGGTTATAAACTCATTCAGTTGTAATTTTGAACATTTAAAAAAAAACTGTTGAGTATTTGAAGTTTGCACTTGAATCAAAATCACCCATGTTCTAAACAGATAAGTAGCATAAAACAAATATTTAAATGAGGACAATATTATACAATCTGACAATTCTTCTACACTTAGGTATTAATGTAACACTTTGACAAACAAATGAGATTTAGAACTGTCTTTAAAGAAAGTTTTGCAGATAACAAATTACATACCGGTATCCCTTTAAATCATGACCTGACAGCAACATTTAAGACTGGTCCAAATTGGAAGGAGTTGCAGATGACAATTTAAAGTTAATGAATTTAAAATTAAAAGTTGGTGTTGCAAGCAATTTCTTCATTTTATACAATGTTTTCTTGATTCTGTTTCTTAACCCTTGTCATGCTGCATAATTTATTGTACTGAATCGCTGTAAAATCAAAGGGCTGAAAGCTTTGATAGAACTTGTTGTTCAAAAATCAATATTTCTTTAAGAAGTCAATTTCATTATCAACTCTGATACGAAATGTAAAAACAGGAGGTGTAGACTAAGATCAGACTGCACTTATGTGCAGGCTGATCTTAGTCTACAACTTCTGCCCAAACCGGAATATTCCGGGTTCAGCATGACAAGGGTCAAGGGTGTCAAAATGCATCATTGTGTGGAAATGCTTGAAGTATCCCATATTCTATTTACCTGTCCAATATTGAAATAGAGTTAATTCTATTGTTTCTATAAGCTTCTCACTATTTGAAAAAAAAATTAGTGATACAAAAAAGTTTATAGTTTTTAAGTGTCGGTTGGAACATTTTCTTGATAATCAAGATGTTCGGAGTTGATTCCCAGAATTGAAAGGGATTAATCTGAGTTGCAAGAACTTTTTTTCCCATCATATAAATACAGGATAAATATACGCCAAACCAACAGAAATGCTTCACATAAATTGTGGCCAATGTTTGAGGCCAAACTTCACTCCTGGTCTAAATGAATGATTGTCACGATTGGTCAATTTCTTCCACAAATCAATCATGGGTGGAGATGATGTAGAATAGTTGTAAATGATGCCAGTATTAGATTTCATATACCATTTCTAGCATTATAAATCATTATTAACCTTTGTCATGCTGAAACTGGAATATTCCAGGTTTGGCAGGAGGTATAGACAAAGATCAGCCTGCACATAAGTGGTCTAAACCCCCAGTATATCCATTTTAAATAAGAATTATTCATGGTTTTAATTTTCAAAAGAAGTAATGATGATCAAAACAACTATCAGTGCTTTTAGCCCTTTGGTTTAAATGTTATTCTGAAAAAAAAGAAAATTTAAGGATTAACCCTTTCCCGTACAATCCCTTTTATATCCCTATGATATTATACTTGAGAAAATATTGTGGAAAAAGAAATTGCTTGTAACAATTTCTCCTTTGATATTTGCAAGTCTAAAACAATAAAGGGTTCAACAAAGCTAATGCAACTTGAAAAGTGCTCTTTAGATTGCAGATGTATCAATAATAATTTCCCTAAATGAATTAAAGTCATTATAAAAATTTAACCCACTAGAATCACAGAAACAAATTTTAGACTGGTCCAAATTCAAAGAAATGGAAGACGGCAATTTGAAACTGATATAATTTGAAAAGTCTTTGTCTATCAGGCTAGAATACATGGCAGAAAATTACACGTAATTTCTCCATTTCCATCAATGTTTTCTTCCTAGAAAGATAAAGATTTTTAAATTATCATCAACTTAAAACTGTCGTCACAAGGACCTTTTCTTTTAGAAAACGGGTTCGATCCCCGGCGGCGGCACTCATCCTTTCAGACTATTTGTCTCTCACCAATGAGTCGATAATCTAGACTTATGTGGGATAGCAACTGGAGGCTAGGAAAGGATGTAATGGTAGTACTGGTGTGAGAAATACCAGGATTCCATTGTTAGATGCTCCAGCCACCGCGATATAACTGAGAGATTGTTGAAACCGGCGGAAAACTCCATTCAAACAAAATCTTTTAGAAAACATTACTAAACTACAGACTGGTCCAAATTGAATAAGATTACATACAACAATTTCAAGGAGGTGTAATTTAAAAATAAATATTTGAAAGAATTTCTTCATTATCCACAATGTTTATCTAAGCTTATTTGTTTAGGAATGTGAAAAAGTGGGAATGGCTTGAAATGGCTTAAAATGTGAAAAAGTAAGAATAGTTTGTTGCAAGTATTTTCCTCTTTTCCTTCAACGTTTTCCTGACTATAAAATCTGAGGGCCGTGAAAACAAGTGACTGAATGGGAAAGTATTTTACAGTAGTTCTGCACTATCCCACAATGTTAGACAATTATACTATATAAGCACTAACTAAATCATTGTCACATAGTCTTGTAGACCAGATTGATTTTCTGTCTCATCCATAAGGATTTATGTGTCAAAATAGACAGTTTTTGTCTTGTCTTGTCTTACTCTACTACAATCAGTTCATTAACCTACTACCAGGCAACAAAATCTTAGGTTCCTTAAGCTATAAACAAATGACCAAATTTTAGACTGGTCCAAATTCAAAAAAGTTGCAGATAACAATTTTCAGATGATGAAATCTTTTATTTTTTTTTAAAACATTGTGGACAATGAAGAAATTGCTTGTCACAAGCAATTTCTTCATTACCCACAATGTTTTCCAAAGCTTTTCTTTCGGGGGCGTCAAACAGTTATTGTGTGGGAATGGTTTACAGACAGCAAAAATTTGAAAAAAAAAAGAATCCAATCAAGGAATTTTTGCCTGGCTGTTTTCAGAGATGTTGCCATGTCTTTTGTCTCTATCATCATCATTATCATGTAAATATGTCATTATCATGTAAATATGTCATTATCATCATCATTGTCACATAAAATATGAGATTTTGTAATATCTGGTACTAGTGAAGGCATTCATTTGAAACTTGTCAAAAGAGCAACCTAAAATATCGAGAGAGGTAACTTTAACCCATTCCCACACAGTGATGCTTTTGGACGCCCCTCAAGAAAAACATTTGGGAAAACATTGTATCAAATGAAGAAATTGCTTGTTATAAGCAATTTCTTCCTTTCACACAATATTTTCAACACAGAAAGTTGAAAAAGGTAAAAATTTCATAGACTTAAAATTGTTGTCTGCAACTACTTTCAATATGGACCAGTCTTAAATTTTGAAGTCTGGTAATGAGTTAAGTACATTTTTTTAGAAATATACCCTTTTTTATTTCCTCTTCTATCCAGCTCCCAACAGCTGAGTGTCCGGTACCTGCAACTAGTGATCTTGTTCTCTCATGGGCTAGAATGCTTGAAAAGCTCAATATGAAAATTGAGTTTGTGCTTTTGACCTTAATGCTTAATTCTTTGATCATAAAATGGAAAAAAGAATTCTTCTTGTATGCAGAAAGGAGTAATCGCTATCTGCAAGAACTCTTGTTTGATCTGCCCCAAGTAATGCCCTGCTAAGTATTCCATTCAGGGATATTTTATTCGAAACTTTTTGAAGTATAGGGTTTTATATGATACAATCACATTTTTGCTGTAAGTAATATAAAGGATATTTGCTCACTTATTATAGAGTAGATTTAGATTTCTAATTGAGATAGTGTTTTAATTCTTTATAATAACAAATTGGGAGTTATTCTCTTTATAAGATTTTGTAAATCAAACCCTTTATCATAGAAAAAAGATAAGAATTTATAGAGTTATATCTTTTTATTTTGCTTACAAATGAAAACTTTGAATAAAGAAACCTTTTAGTTTTAGAGGATTCAGATATTGGCAAATATCAAAAACATCATGTTTAAATTGGATTTTTATGCCCCCACATCGAAAGTTTGTCTGTCTGCCCGTCATTGAGTCTGTTGTGTCAGTCTGTCTGCAAAACTTAACCAAAAATCTCAACATTGCCAATTACTACCAGCCTATTCAAGATACAATGCTCATATTTGGTATGATGATACATCTCTATAATAAGCATCTCCTCATTTCAAGGTTATTTGATAAGGTTAATGTCACATACCAAGGTCAAACGCCCCAAAAAAACCTTGTTTTTGTTTTCTTTCTTTTATTATTTGAAATAAGGATGAATTCAGTTACTTGTATTTATATTATACTTCAATGCAATGTCTAGCATATATTTGAATGATTTTGATTTTAAATAATTGGCTTGAAGATTGGCTGAAATTTTTTTACAGGAAAAGAAACATTGAGTTTGGAACCATTTACTTTTGCAAACTAACAGAGACCCAGACTAGAACTCAAAGCGGCCTTTATCTCAATTAAAAAAAACTTGCAAACTAAGTTCTTCCCTAAAACTGCCTGGTAATATCTTTCCTTATTCGATATTGTTTTATGATGTGCCTATTCAACATCAAAGTATAAGAAGAAGAGAAAATATATTTTTGTTGTAATGGAGGTATGAAAAAATCTTATCACAACTCTACCAGCTTTGATGCTTCTGTCAGTGCAGTTAGATTAATTTTCTTTTCAAGCTTCTATGATCTCATAGATATTTCATGATTCAAAAGCAGTGGTTATTATTATGACTGTAAACTGGTAAATGCAACCCAAACATTGATATTATTCAGGCTTTAGAGAAATCCAGATTAAAATACTTAAGTCACTCTAGATACTGCTTGCACAAATGACTGTGGAGCAATCAAAAAGTACTTATCCAAATGAAGGTAAAGCTTGAGTTCATGTGATTATGGAGTAATTTAGAAAGTAAGGTAATGACCAAGAAGAAATCCTGTAAGAACTCGAGGAAATGGAGATACAGCTAGTTCTTATGACTGTGGACTAATCAAGAAAGGACTTGTAGTTGTATATATTCTAAATATCTATGTTGTTCAGGGAAGGGTAACAAGCAATTGCTTCATTTTTTTACCCCAGCAAACCGAATGATTTTGGGGGTATACTGGAATCAGCTTATCTGTCCGTCTGTCTGTGTACAAAATACTACCAATTTTGTGTTGCAAACTCCTCCTTCAGTTTTTCTTCAATACCATTGAAACTTCGTACAAAGATTAACCACATGTTGAAGTTTTGCAAGACACAATTTTGAAGTCTTATTTCCCCCTGGTTCAAGAATTATCTCCCCTTGAACTTAGACATTATTTATGCTTTGTAGACATATACAGATAATTATACTACCAATTTTGTGTTGCGAACTCCTCCTTTCTAGAAAAGCAAAGTCAGTAGCTATGTCCTTGTATTGTTAAAGCTCTCATTACACTGAAAGCACTTGCGGGGTATTAAGTAAAATAGTGACAAGTTGTAGTTCACACTGTTTTCCTTTTTTTTTCTGTGTACTGGTTAAGTTTTGATAAAGGTTGATGAAATTCATATACCACTGTGGGGTAATATTGATACTTATGGTGTAACCTAGTAATTATGGAAGTTGAATTCTTTGCATTTGATTGGTAAATGTTATATTTGTAAATCATTTATGATAAATGAACGTATTTTCTTGAAGACATTTTGATTAATGTTGCTGTATTTAGCTTGGTTGCTTTCATCAGAAACCCAAAGTTTTTTCTAAGCCTTGATTGATTGATTTGTTGGTTGGTTGATTGACTGATTGATTGATTGATTGATAGATGGAATGGGTTTAACACTTTTAACACTATTTCAGTCATTTTGCGGAAACTGAGTATTCCTGATATTTCTCTCACTAGTACTACCTCTACATCCTTTCAGAGCTTCCTGCTGCTCATCCCACATAGGTTTACAATTAATTACCCATTGGTGGGAGATAAATGTCTGAAAGGATACTTGCCACAACTGTCGATCAAACCCGGGACCCCTTGACAAGGAGTCCTATGCACTATCACTACGCTTTTGCCGCGGCTTTTAACCCTTTCCCATTTTTTTGAAAATTTAGACTGGTCCATATTGAAAGAGGTTGCAGCCAACAATGAAAATTTGAAATTGTAATTTGAAATGAAACCATCGTATGTGGTAGAAAATATTGTGGAAAAAGGAGGAATTGCTTGTTACAAGCAATTTCTTCTTTTTACCACAATTTTTTCTCAAGTATAAATCACAGTGACATAAAATCCTGGGTTTGTACAGGAAAGGGTTAAGATTCAAAGTAGAGGTCCAATTTTGTTCTTATAGTTTTATTTTAGCTCATCTCAGCACTAAGTACTTGGGATGAGCTATTGTGAGCAATCCATGCTCATCATCCATCTCTCTGTTTGCACCTGAGTTGATCAGGCTTTTTGCTTAACTTTCTCTAAGTAATCTTCATTGTGCTTTTTACAAAATAATGTGGGTACATATATCATCTAAATAATTTATATTCCATTTTCTTATTTGAGACAGTTCAAAATTTTGATGTCTTTTTTAACCCTTTCCTTGTAACAAGCATTTTCTTGTTTTTCCACAAAATTTTCTACTCTACTGCATAGTTAGTTTTCAACTTAAATCCGCCTTCAGTTTTCATCTGCAATACCTTTAAATTTGGACTGCTCTAAAATTTTACAAAACAGGAAAGGGTTAAACAAATTACAAGTTTAATCCATTACTGCACAATAAAATATTAGACTGGTCCAAATTGAAACAAGTTGCAGAAGACAATTCAACATTTATGAATTTTAGATTTTTCAACTATGTAAAAAACATTGAGGAAAATTAAGAAAAGAAATAAAATGCCTTGAAAACGAAATTTTTGCTTTCCTACAATATTTCCAAAAACCAAATTGTTCTAATTTGTGAGCATTAGATTACACAGACTTTCTTAAATCTTACCAGCTTGTTCTATAGGGGATACAATTCCCTCCGATGAGTTTGCTTCAGACATCATCTTTGTACAGTAAAATAGACAAAATATTTCTACACTTGATTTTCTTTAATCCAATTTCTGACTCAAAGATTTTTCATATGAATTTGAATACAACTATTTTTCCTGGTTCATTTGCAGCCTTGGAAGTTATGTCATAGTACTTCTCTTAATATCAGTCTATTCACTTTTATAATTAACAAAAATATTTCACAAAATCTGCTTTGTATGTCCAAAGTAGCGTGATGCTTAAGATGTCACAGAATCATCAAGGGTTTATCAAGTTTATTGAGATTTGTAATTCCTATGAAACATATTAACACTTGTCATGCTAAACAGGGAATATTTCTGCCTTGGCTGGTTATAGTAAAGTTATTATTTGGTAATGGTATAGCTCTGGTACCCTCCATGTAAATATCAAAGAAAATTCCGAAAATTGTTTATCAGCCCTTCAAGGGAGCTGTAACAGAACAAACTTTATTCACATTTCTGTATCCATTAATGAGGACAATTGTACCTTTGCATTTAAAATGTTATCCATTTAAACTGTGAAAACAATATACCCCTAATTACAGGTATCAATTAGGATTTATAGATATATTCGATCCAATTGACAGAATGTGCTAGCTGTAGATATCTTGAAATGAATGACTGCTGAATGACAAGTAGAAGATAATTGTGATGTGATCCGGCAAAATTTAGTCTTCACATTTAATCCATTCCCACACAATGACGCTTTTAAACGCCCCTTAATATGAAAGCTTTGGAAAACATTGTGGATAATGAAGAAATTGCTTGTCACAAGCAATTTCTTCATTATCCACAATGTTTTCAGCCCCAAAAGACAAAGATTTCAAAGGTTTCATCAACTTTAAATCTTCGTCTGCAACTTCTTTGAATTTTGACTGGTTTAAAATTCTATTGTGTGGGAATGGTTTAAAGAGTAATCAAGATGTTTGCTGTGTTGATGAAATGTGTTAACCCATTTTATGCAACAAAAATTGAACTGGTCCAAATTGAGAGAAGTTGCAGACGATAATTTCAAGTTGGTTGAATTTAGAAATCCTTTGCTTTTTAGGGTAGAAAACATTGTGGACAATGAAAAAATTGCTTTCTTCATTGTTTACAATGTTTTCTGATTATGTTTTCTTGAGGGGCATCAAAAAATGTCATCTGAAGGGAATGTGTTAAACAATTTAATGTTGAAGTAATTCATTCCCACAAATTTTGCCCCTTTTTTTATACCTTTGAAAATATGACTTTTGAAAAAAACAATGTGAGAAATTCCAAGCAATTTCATAATCCTCCACATTATTTTCTTCACAGAGAGTAGAGGGATTGACATTTAATCATATTAAACTTGTGATCTGCAACTTCTCTTGAATTCGATCAGCCCAAAATTTTGTTCTCTGGTAATAGGTTATACATGTTAGGAAAATGAGAAAATACTATTTATCAGAGCATTCTAGACAAGAATTTTGATATTCCTGTCAAAAAAAAAGAAAAAAAGAAATGTAGAGCAGACATATCTCCGACTCATTAACCGTCTCCCAAATGACAAAATTTTAGCCTGGTTCAAATTGAAAGCAGTTGTAGACAACAATTTTTGGTTATGAATCTTAAATTGTTTGTCTTTTCAGGTTGAAATATGGTAGATTACAAAGAAATAGCTTGTAACAAGCAATTTCTGTATTTTCCACAATGTTTTTCAAAGCTTTTTTTAGGGTTGTCAAAAAAAGCGTGTCTGAGTGAGAATGGATTAACTGTCAACAAAAACTTGTGTTGATTGACGTTAAAAGATGGTGAAAGTGTTACATGCAATTTCATAGTTTTCCATATCGTTTTTTCACGTTCGTATTCTTTGGACAGGATTGTGTTGGAACAGGTTAAGCAATAGCATTAGTTTACAGACTATGAACTTACGCATTTTTCCACAATATTCCTAATTCTAGTACAATAGTAATTACCTCTTTACATGTTTGGCAGAGGCCATAGTACAGTGGTATTGCGCCAGACTTTCAATCATGAGGTCTGTGGTTTGATTCTCATCAATTATTCTTTCCAACATTTGTCTCCCGTCCATTGGTAAAGCTAATTAGAACAAGCAGCTGTAGGCTTGGAAAGGATGTAGTGGTAGTACAGGTGTGAAAAATACCAGGAATCCATGGTTAGGTACTCTAACTGCCACAATATGACTGAAATGCTGTAAGAAGTGGTGGTAAACCCCTTTCAAACAAACAAAATCTTTGTATTAACATAATTATAAACTCAAAATTTGCCCAACTACTGTTTTATAGACTGTAACCCAGATATGTAGGATGACATGACATGTATCCAGTCTCAAAACTATGGGGGGGATTATTTTCAGATTTGTGATTGTCATTTGAAGAGGATCTTTTGTGTGATTTACACAATGTGATCAAGGTGTTGAGTATTTAATGATAAAACAATCCTTCAGATACCAGATATCTTTTTAGTCTTCCTGTAATCGTACAAACTTTTTCCCCCAAATTGATGTAAAATAACTCAACATGTGACTTTAAAAATATGATATGTTCTTTTAGCTCACCTGAGCACAATGTGCTCAAGGTGAGCTTTTGTGATCTCCCTGTGTCCGAAGTGCGTCGTCTGTTGTGTGTTGGCAGTCATCAACAATTCTTTAAAAATCTTCTCTTCTGTAACCATTGGGCAATTTTCAATCAAACTTGGCATGAATGTTTTTTGGGTGACCCTTTCCAAACTTTTTTGTGAAATCATGATTTACCAATCTTATCAGACTTGGAGAAATCATGAAATAGTTCTTTAAAAATATTCTCCTCCTAAACTTCTGGACCAATTTGGAGCAAATTTGTCAAGAATGTTCCTTCGGTGGTCCTATTCAAAAGTAAATTTGATTTAATAAGATAAAGGTGCTGGCATATAGGGCTTTTCAGATTTCAGAAAAATAATGAAATAATTCTTTTAAAATCTTCTCCATCTAAACCATCTAAACCATGAGGCTGATTTTAACCAAACATTGCAAGAATGTTCCTTTGATGACCTGGTTCTTCTTTGGGAAATTTTGATTTGCAAAAAAAGGGGGCATAGCAGGGCTGGGCTTATTAGACTTACAGAAATCACGAAATAATTCCTTAGAAATACTCAGCTCCTAAACCATTGGGCCAATTTTACCTTTTTTTACCTCCATATCACCCTTATTTTTTAATGTAAACCAACTCAAACCCCTTTTTTGTTATAATGCAATTCTCGCCTCTAGTGAAATTTCAAATTTGAACTCACTCTTTATACTGGTATGCTCTTTAAATATACTTGTGCATTAAACCCCAGAAATCATTCAAATATGATACTTCAAACATATTTAGCAAATACTAAAGCACCAATACTCTGATTGGTTATTGATTATTCAAATAAAACAGAAAGATGTGGTTAGATAAAATATTTGGGTTATCAGTCCATATCATGACTCGTAGGATTCTTTTATAGAATGTTTCAAAATGTAAGAGCCAAACTGAATTAACACTGATTCTTTTATAAAACATTTAATATTTTTTCTCCATCCCTATGATTTATATCAGTTTTTGTGGTCATTCAACTTTTTCCCTTATTATATTCTACCCAACATATCAATATTTTAGCTCTTAGTATGACATTTAGGAAAGACAAACATCAGTGTGCATAGATGAGCATGTCTGATCTTAGTCTTATCTAACTGCTGCTTAACCCATTACTACTCCATGGCGCTTTTAGACGCCCCCAAGAAAAATAGCTTAAGAAAACATTGTGAAAATGAAGAAATTGCTTGTTTCTACCTGAAAGGTTAAAAAAGTCAAAATTTCATTTGTTTGAAAATGTCGTCTGCAACTCCTTTCAATTTGGACCACTCTAAAATTTTGCTGTCTGGTAATGGGTTAAAAATTATTAGAGAACCTGTGAGATTTCGTAGAAAATACTTGCAAGCCCAGTCAATATATGACAAGGAAAATAACAAAGAAATAAGTTTCATCAGCAGCACAAGGATTAGTGTAGAATATTTCTATAGGTAGCAATGATTTTCATTTTTTTAGGATATTCTTTATCCCATTTAAACCCAGTCCCACTTTTTCATAACCCACAACAAATAAACTTAGATAAACACTGTGGATAGTGAATAAATTCTTTCAAATATTTTTTTTTCTAGTTTTTCCTTCTTGAAATTATTGTTAGCAACCTTATTTCTAAATTCTCAAGTTTGGTAATGTGTGAGCATAAATTGGTTAACCCACTATATCACTACCTTGCATTTTGATGAGCTGAAGAAAAAAAACAACATTTTTGCTTATTATTAGTTTCAATTTCTTTTTGTGCCACAATATTTTCTTCCCTATATTTTTATTATAATACAATTAACATACAATTTGAAATGGTGTCTGCAACCTAGTTCAATTTGGTAAGTCTGAAATTTAATAATAATAATAATAATAACAATAATAAAAAAGTCTTTATTTAACGAGGCAACACAGTTGGTTTGACCCAGTCTTCCCTGTGGGCCTCTACAAATATTTACAAAGACAATACATGTTAATATGTACAACAAAATAAAACACTTTACCAAACAATAAAAAGAAGGAAAACATAATTATGAAAGATTGACCACATAATTTTGCAAGCTTCAGAATCTTTTCCATAGGTATTGTCATAGGTTCCTATTAAAACCATTCTGAAGGATTTTAAATGATTAATGGATAGTTTTGATTATCTTAATAGAATATAATACAGAGAAAAAAACAACAACAACAAAGCATTGTGGAGAAAGATAAACATCTTTGGCCAAGCAGAAACATTTCAATTTTAACAGCATCTGCTCTAATGTCTTTAATCCAAATCCGCTTTGACATATCCATCTCTAACCGTATGCATTTGACCAGTCTGAATGTTTGAGAGTGATGTTAGTACACAAACTAGACAGCAAATAGATAGACATGAGTTGCGATTTTTGATGTATTATCATCATAAATGTTAACATGGACTAAAGGGAAACTACTTCATGTATTTGATAAAGATTTAGTTCAAAACCAACCAAGAGCCTGTACATGCAATGTAGAATATGCACTTAAAACATACCTGCACATAAATGGTTACCTTTTCTTGAATAAGCATTTACGTATAGTTCAAGGTTTAGTAATTACATGTGAAAATGTATTCTCCCACCAGAGTTCCACCAAATTAAGAAAGCAGACTTGAACTTATTTACACTGTCAGTATTTCTTATGTGCAAAGGTATTTGATTCCAAATTTTTGGACCTGAATATGAAATTGATTTTCTGAAAAACTCGATTCTTGGCCTAGGTATTTTAAGAATGGCATTAGAACTTGATCTTAGATTTGTGTTAGTGGATTCTGTAAAGAGACTAGAAATATAGTTTGGAAGCTTGCCCTGTAAAGATTTGAACATGAATATTGACTTTTTGAATACAATTCGATCTTGAATAGGTAGCCAGTTAAGCTCTTTAAATAACTCTTCACTGGAAGTATCAGTATTTTTATCAAGAATAGTTCTTGCAGCTCTTTTTTGAAATTTGTAAAGTTTCTCCAACAGTTTAGAATTGCAGTTTCCCCAGATTATACAACAATAATCAATGTGTGGGAGGATATAGGCATTATAGAACATTTTTCTAACATGAATACTAAGATAGATTTTAATTTTAGTGAGAAGGTATAATAAAGAATTACACTTTCTTAGCACATTTTCAATTTGAACTCTCCATGACAGATTATGGTCACCTTGAACTCCAAGTAATTTTTCTACTTCTGAAAATTCTACCTGCTGGTTATGGAGAATCAATGGAAAATTGGTCATACTTGGACTATTATTTGATGGTGAGACTAATTTGACATCTGTTTATAGATTGAGGTGAAAGAATTAGAGTAAACTCAAACTATTCCCTGGGCAAATTATTATCATTTCATAGAAAAAAATAACTTGAACTACAATCGTCACTTGGTGTTATAAAGATGCCTATAAATAAGGGTTTGAACAATTGAAATCAGTTCATAAGATTTTTGCTAAGTCACTGGTCCCAATACTAAGTGACAAAAGTGTAGATTCATCAAGACTGAAAGAACTTGCTAACATTATCTCAAAGGGAGTTGAAATTGAAAAAATTGAAAAAATACTTTGGTACAGGCTGAAATCATAACAAGAAAAAGAGAAATTACTTATTACAAGCAATTTCTATTTTTCCTACTATATTTTTCAAGGATATTATGTCTGTGTGGTACTGGGTTAACCCTTTCCTGTTTTGCAAATGTTAAGAGCTGTCAAAATTCAAAGGTTTTGCACCCGACTGTATAAAGTGGATTTGATTTGAAAAATAATCATCCAGTTGGGTAGAAAATATTGTTGAAAAAGAAGAAATTGCTTGTTACAAGCAATTTCTTCTTTTTCTACACTGTTTTCTCAATTACATAATCACAGGGACGTGAAAACCAGGGATTAAACAGGAAATGGTTAAAATTGCCATGGTTGTTTATCATCCTTAGTGTATTTCTTAACCCATTACCAGACGACAAAATTTCAGACTGGTCCAAATTGAAAGAAGTTGCAGATGACAATGTCATGTTGATGAGAAATATATGCATTTTGAGTAGAATACTTTGGCAAAATGAAGATACTGCTTGTCACATGCAATTTCTTTATTTTCCACAATGATTGCCCAAGCCTCTTTTCCTTAGGGACTTCAAACATGGGAATTAGTTGGAATGGGTTGACTGAAATGGAATTTTGTAAATGAATATTGGAACTTTATCAGATATTTTCAGATCGCACAATGTGAATTTCTTTCTTGAAATAATTTTCTGTACATGTGATGCTTTAAAGATAGTAGAATTATAATATTATGAGGACGTCCTTCTCCCAAATAGCAAAGTTAGAAATTGTATGAAGTTAACTAATAAAACTTACATAGGCTGTGCCATTCTTTGTTAGCCCAGACCAGTGGGTGAATAATTGTAAACCTAAGTAAGATCGTAATAGATGTAGTGGTAGTACTGGTGTGAGATTTACCAGGAATCCAAGGTTACTAGATGCTCCAGTCGCTGCAATAAGGCTGAAATACTGTTGAAGGTGGTGTTAAACCCCATTCAAACAAATAATTGTTAGCTCTGTCAGTAATACAAATTGCTCTCAATCCTTAGGTTCTCAGTTTGAACCCTGGCTCAGCTTAATTCATTTCCACACAATCCTACTTTTTCACGCCCCTTTCAAAAAAGTTTTGGAAAACATTGTGGACATTGAAGAAATTGCTTGCAATGTCCACAATGTTTTCTACAGTAAAAGGCAAAGATTTTCGAAATCCCACCAACTTAAAATTTTGTCTTGTCGTTATACTCTCTTTGATATTAGGCAATGGTCATCTCAACAAATGTCATGGGTGAATGATAAGTATATCAGTTGACCCATTATCACACAACAAAATTTTAGACTTGTCCAAATTCAAAGAAGTTACAAACATCATTTTTAAGTTGGATGAATTTCGAAAATCTATGTCTTTTAGTGTAGAAAACATAGTGGATAGTGAAGAATTTACCACAATGCTCACTCTTGCTTTTATTGGAAGGGCAAAAAGGAGGGATTGTTTATGAATGTGTTAATGGGAATCAGAAGAGGATGGCTAAGATTGAGTGGTTGTACACATGTGAAAAATGCAAATAGCTTATGGTTACATGATCCAATGCAACAAAACTGAAATACTGTTGAAATGGTGTCAAACCCCAAACAATTAGGATGTTCAATGTTACATAATTTGCTCAGAAATCAAGGGAGACAAATAGTTGTAGAAATCCTTTTGCATAGAAATGACCAATAAACTCCCTTTGTCTGCAGTCCTATAAACCCCACACATTAATGCTTTTGGACGCCTCTCCCCCCAAAAAAAGGTTTGGCATTACAAGCAATTTCTTCATTATTCACAATATTTTCTACCCCAAAAGACAAAAAGTTTTAAAATCTAATGAACTAAAAATTGTTGTCTTTTACTCCTTAAATTGAATTGTCGTGTGGAAATGGGTTAAATAATTTAGCTATTGTCCATCGTCGTCTGAGTCACCTACTGCACTGCACTGAATTATTGGTTTGAAGATTTTCTTGGCAATGATGTCAAAAGTAGGGAACTAATGATGCCTCTCAGTCTTGAGTATCAAGTCACAGGTACTACCGACTACTGAGAATGGGATACCCCAATTTTTTACAACCCACACACACACAAAAAAAAATAAAAGATTAAAAGATGGAAAAACCTTATTGTTCCACAATCAATTAAATTTCACCAACTTCAATTTCAATGTTGTCTGCAACTCCTTCCTCTTTGGACTAGTCTAAAATTTTGTCTTCTCAATCTTGAAATAGCTTGAGCGTCTAAGAGTGCCAGTCTTTTACATGTATATATTGCCATTAAAACAGATCAATTAGGTAGAAAAAATATAGTGGGAAATGATTCAGAAAATTTCTTATTTCAAAATAAATAAAATAAATAGAAAGAATTAAATGAGCATCAAGAAAGGTCATTTTCAAATGCTTGCATTAACCCATTTCAACACAATATTTCTTTTGGTTACCCACCCCACCACAACAGAAAACATTATGGAAAATGAAGAAATTGCGTGTCATTTATAGCCATATCTTCATTATTTTCTTCTCCCAAAGTCAAAGACTTTTAAAATTTCATCATCTAAAAATTTAAGTCTGCAACTTCTATGGACAAGTCCAAAATTTTGTTTTCTGGCAATGGTTTAACCCTTTCCTGTACAGACACTGTTTTTTCTGTCACTGTGATTTCATACTTGAGAAAGTATTGTGGAAAAAGAAGAGATTGCTTGTAACAAGCAATTTTTTCTTTTCTTGCAATATTTTCTACCACATTGGATAATTCCATTTCAAATTGCATCCAATTTTCAATGTGGTCTACAACCCCTTTCAATTTGGACTAGTCTAAAATTTAAAAAAAAATAGGAAAGGGTTAAGTATTTAAAGGGGAAGAAGAAATAGTGTCATGAGAATTTTTGATTGAGCTCAACTTGACAATTTTGTAACTTAATCTTTATCTGAATTAAATACTCTACAGAATTGCATCAAAATCAAAGGGCTGATAGTACTGGATTCAATAATTGTGGGTTCATAATTCTTTGAAAATTTATCTTATAAACAATTCTGGCTTATAAGGGACATGCAAGAGGTGTAGACTGAGATCAGACTGCACATATGTGTAGGCTGATCTATGCCTATACCTCCTGCCAAACCAGGAATATTCTGGGTTCAGCATGACAAGGGTTAACACAGCCAAAAACCCCATTCAGTTAGAAAGTAATCAGTTTGACAATTTTCTAACCCATCTAAAACAATTAAATACAAAGAATAACAAAGCAGCTCTAAAATAAAAAGAAAGGAACTTATACAGTAGAAAACAGTGTGGGAAATGGGGGAAATTATTAGTGATGAGTAATTTCTTCCCACAACATCTTCTTCTATATTAGTTTTAAAAGGTGAAAAAGTGTAAAGGGTTGTAAGAAAAAGGGCAATCCTTGACTTAACCCATTCCCAAATGACAAAATTTTGAACCTGTCCAAATTGAAAAAAGTTGCAGATGACAACTTTTAGTTGATTAAATATAAATTTTGAGTTGGTAACCATTGTGGATAATGAGAAATTGCTTGTAACAAGCAATTTCCTTATTGTCCACAATATTTTCCGGAACATTATATACTAGGGGTGTCAAAAGGAGTAATTGTGCAGAAATGGGTTAATAAGCTGACCACCTAACAGAGAGTTTACATTGGTAACTGATCAATCGATAGCTACAATGGCAATAGATCAGATTGCAAATTGCCCTAATATTTAATTGCAGAAATCCTCCATAATTTCAGATTTATGAGGAATTCAGTATTGAATTCCAATATCCTTAACCCGTCATCAAAATTAATGATCTTGACCATTCAGAATCCTAAATGTTAGTTCTTTATAAGATATTGTGGTAAAAATTACAATACAGACAAATGATTTATAAACAGAACTGCAGATATCATTCCAAAATTCAGTTTTCTGTCACAGAACTAAAAAGACTTGGTATCCAATTTGGCTTATTATTGCAATCATTATTGTCAGAATCTCTGTAAATCAGTAGTGTGAAACAGTTGATGTTTTTAGCTCCCTGAGCACAGCTTGCTTATGTTGAGCGTTTGTGATCCTTGACTTTCGTTTGTTGTCAGTCATCAACAGTTTTGTGTTACTTCTGTACAAGCTCAATCTTTCTCAAACTTGCTGAAAACATTTGTACTGTTGTGAGGCAACAATACAATATTGATTTTCGTGAAAGTCTGGCATATAAAATTTGAATAAAAAGGACCTTGTTGATTATTTCCTTGTTTATATTCTAGAAGTCACAATCTTTACACAGTCATCCTCTTACTTTGTAAAAATGTTTTTATGTAAAATCATGAAGCCGAGCCCTATTGAAAATGGTGAAATTAGGAGCCATACCAAGCAAGAAGGTGCTTTATCAATCTTTTCCTTCTCACTATTCTAGTGGTCACAGTTTTGGCTCGGCCACCAGCCTAAAGGATCTGATGTCTACCCATTACCAATCATTGTGATGGGTATTCATCACAAATTTCATTTTCATTGTGATGCTTTTTCATCACTTGCCAATATTGAAGAAAAAATCTAAAAATAGTCCCAGAAAGAATGATGGCAATCCATCACTGATAAGAAAATAATGGTGAAGGTTTATCATCACATGTATTTGAATTCTGAAAGTTTTAGTATCTTTGTAAATTTTTAGCTCAGCTTTTTGGAGAAAGCCCGAGGTATTGCTATATCCTTGGTGTCATCGTTGTGGTCGTCGTCATGTGAAAACTTTGACATTTTTGATATCTCTGGTTCTACTAAAGGCATTCACTTGAAACTTGGCACATTTGTTCACTATCGAAAGAGCAACCTACACTATCAAGGGGAATAACTCTAAAAGCATTTTATCCACTATCTAGCACCCAATAGCTGAGTGTAGGCACCCGTAGGCAGTGCTCTTGTTTAAAAGATGTAATAGCTACTTGCATTATGGCAATATTCACATGTACCGGTACATAGTGTCCATGAATTGTATGTAACTCTTATTAACAGACCAAGGTATATATTGAAATTTCAAATATTTTCTAAACACCTTTTAAAGGTGTGTGGGTTATCGTTTCAGCCAATAAATCATGTGTTGCTATGAAATTAAACAAGATTTTGATTCTAGTCAGACAGATTTTCATACCCCTATGGTAGACATGATAGATAGTTTTGACAGGGGATAGAATTCATTTATTTAGAATAATAACATTATGACAATATGTCACAAGGGAGGTATTAGATACTAGACTGATCATCCTTAACCCATTCATGCACAACAAAATTTTAGACTGGTCCAAATTGAGAGAAGCTGCAGACAACAATACCAAGTTGATGCAAAGTTTTTTGTCTTTTTGGATAGAAAACATTGTCGATAATGAAGAAATTGCTTGATACAAGCAATTTCTTCAATTTCCACAATGTTTTCCAAATCTTTTTTCTTGAGGGCGTAAAAAGGAGGGATTGTGTGCGAATGGGTTAAAGTTTGTGAAATATATGTTCAGTACAGTCATTCTTGCTCATGCAACCACCTCTATTAAGAGACAACTTTAATTAAACAACCATAATCAAAATTCCATTTACAAAACAAAAACTATAATGCAGAGGGCTGGGCTTATCTAAAAGCATTATCGTAACTAGATCCTATGTTTGATCTTATTAAAATCATCGCAATGAGATGATTTTAATGAGTTGAAACTCTCAAGTTCTGAAACGAAGTATGAATGCAATCGAATCATTGTGTCTCATAAAGAGACCATTCTCTCAAGCAACCATTTTTTACTGTCCCAAGAGTGGTCGCTTAATACAAAATTTTCTGTACTGAGAGAAATATGTATTGAATATGGTGATATTTCAAGATATTTCAAGGGAAAAGGGTCTTAATGTCCATTTCCTTCATACAAGGTCACAAGTTTGGCTCAATCATCCCCCAACTTTCGTAAAATGTTTTGATAATCATAAGGAGAACGGCTGTAGGAAATGGTGCTCTCCTACCTATATTGTGTATCAAATTTGTCTTCTACCCTACATGACAAAGATACTGAAATTTCTATTAAATTGAAATTCCTTTGAACTAGACCAGTCTACAATGTTGTCTTCTAATAATAGGTTATAAGCCTCCCAGTTAAATTTCAGATGGTTTAACAGATGCATGGATGCACAGAAAGTCTGATAGATACACAACGTTGTGGCTATAAAGTTTTCCTGAAAATATTTTTTATTAAACCATTCCCACACAATCCCACCTATTTACACCCCTCAAGAAATAAGTGCTGGAAAACATTGTAGAAATTGCTTATAACAAGCTATTTCTTCATTATCCAATATGTTATCTACCCTAAAAGAAGAAGATTTTTGAATTTCATCAACCTGAAATTGTTGTTTGCAAGAAAATCCTCTGGTAATGGGGTAAAGTTATGAAATTACTAATAATAAAGCGAAATCTGTTCTTACCACAAAATATGTCGACTATTTTATCCTCTTTTTCATTTAAATTATATGGATTCATGATGGCAGTTATTCAATCATTCAAAACCTAACACATATTGCTGTCACAATCTCATTTTTCATGTGTGTCGAATTGAAAAAAAATGATAGCTTTTTATGAATTGATACCGTTGAAACTAGATCCTTGCAGAAATCCTTGAAATAGAGTAAATTACTTTTGCATGGTAAATAATTGATTGCTATAGATTTTATTTGCCTTTCACATTTTAAGGATTGATCCTGTATTTGAATAGAAAAGAACTTATGATTTTTCTGTGAGAAAAGCTTTCAAGAACACTAAGAATGAGATTTGATTGTTGTTATCATAAAAACGCTTTTTTCCTGTTTTTAAAAAAAGTTATAACAAAACAGATTAGCAGACATTAGTAAATTCTTTTGTTCTAAGTAAGACAAATTTATTGCATTGAGACACACAAACAAGCAATTTCTTCATTTCACACAATGTTTTCTACTCAAAACATTAAAAAATCTAAAATTTCAGAAATATCAAACTGTTGTCTGTAACTCCTTTCAATTTGGACTAATCTAAAATTTTGCCATCTAGTAATGGGTTAATAAGGGCCCATTTATAGTAAAACAGGTGACGATAACCATATATGAAAATGGAAAAGAAGAAGAATTGAACCAAGAAGTCATAAATCTCAATGGTAATGAGTTTATTTGCACCTTTATTGATATTTGGAGACCATTTAAACTAAATGCCTCTTGAAATGTTAATTAATGATGAATCCTTTCAGTAATTCAAGATTATTTATGTCAGTTTGAACTTCCCTAATCCATTTACTCACAATTCGGCTTTTCTAGGACCCTGAACAAAAAAGAATTAGAAAAAAATGAAAATAAAGAAATTGCTTTAAACAAGCAATTATTTCATTGTTCACAATGTTTCCTTACCATAGATGGCAAAGATTTTTTAGATTTCACCAACTTGTAACTTTCATCTGCAACAATTTTTACTAGTCTTATATTGTGTCATGCAACAATGGGTTTGGATCAAATCATAGACAACAGCTCTAAGTGCACAGAATTGGTATAACAATATTGAAATAGGGATAAAATATTGTGCGAAATGGAGAAATTGTCTGTCATAAGCTATTTCTTCCTTCCATCACAATGTTTCCATAACTGTTTATCTATGGCTGATCAAAATTGCAGGAGTGTGTAATGGGTTAAGACTAATGTTACTTAGTCAATTAAGACTAATGTTACTTAGTCAATTAAGACTAATGTTACTTAGTCAATTAAGACTAATGTTACTTAGTCAATTAAGACTAATGTTACTTAGTCAATTAAGACTAATGTTACTTAGTCAATTAACCCTTTCCAGTTTTTCGAAATTTTAGACCTATCCAAAATCACTGGTTTTGCAGATGCCAAATTAAAGTTGATTATATTGGAAAAATTATTATTCAATAGGGTAGAAAATATTGTGGAACAGAAGAAACTGCTTGTTTCAAGCAATTTCTTCTTATTCCATTCCACAATGTTTTCTCAAGTATAAAATCACAGCGAAGTAAAATTCCGGATTTGTCCAGGAAAGGGTAAAGAGGGTCTTGTGTTGCTAATTGGATCATGTGGTGGTCTAGTTATCTAAGACAAGCCAAGATGTGAAGTCCAATAAATGCCTCTCATCACATGGATCTTGGGTAAGGAATTTAGAGTCCTAGCCTGGTGCTAGTTATACCTAGGAAGCACTCAAATAAGTGATTGATTGATTGAATGGGGTTTAACTCTGCTTTTAACAGTATTTCAGTCATATCGCGGCGGCTGGAGCCTGGTATTCCTGGTATTTCTCACACCAGTACTACCACTACATCCATTCCTAGCCTCCAGCTGCTATTCCACTTAGGTTTACTCAAATAAGTGAATATTGTCCTATACAGTAAACCCATTACCAGAAAACAACATTTTAGACTGGTCAGGATTGAAAAAAGTAGCAGAAAACAATTTTGATTATAAGTTGTTGTTTTTAAACTTTCTTGGTATAAAACAATGTAGAAAATGAAGAAATTGCTTGTTACAAGCAATTTCTTCATTTTACATATTTTTTTTTCTGAATTGTTTATCTTGAGGTGTGAACAAAAGTGTCACTGTGTGGGAATGTGTTAACTCTTGACATGCTGATCAGGGAATATTCCTGTTTATGCAGGAGGTATAGACAAAGATCAGCCTGCACATAAGTGCAGTCTGATCTTTGTCCACACCACCTGCTTGTAAGTTTTAAGTGGCATTTATTTTGGAAATTAATTTTGAAAAGAAATACCCGTCCTCGATAATGCCTTCCAGTGCTTTCTGTGCATTGACAATCTTTGAAACTGATTTTTATTTAGCATGACAAGGGTTAAGTTACCACTCATGGGACAACCAAATGAAGGTTGCTACAGAAAATGGATTCCGATTCTTGTTGTATTATTGAAGAGGCTGCTTAACCCTTACCCGTATTTAGAAATTTTAGACCAGTCCAATTCGAAAGAAGTTGCAGACAATAATCAAAAGTGGGTGCAATTTGAAAAGTTACGAGCCTACAGAAAATAATGTGGGAAAAGAAGAAATTGCTTGTGACAAGCAATTTCTTCTTTTCCCACAATGTTTTCTTAAGTATAAATTCACAAGGACGTGAAAACAAGGGATTGTACAGGAAAGGGTTAATAGAAATGGTGGCTCGCGCAAGATCAATTGTAACTGAAAGATTGTTCAAAATGGTGTCAAACCTGATTCAATCAATCATTGAAATAGTCATATAATACTTCCAAGATTAAATGATTAAAAAAGAATTTTTCTAGTCTGCCATTAATGCATATTATGGTCTTGATAATCAAGACTTCTGCCCAAGGTTGGGTAGAAATTTGATATGCTCTTATACTAAATAAAAACTTTTGGGATAAATTTGAACTGCAATTAGTCTCTTGTAACATAATACATGAACTTTTCTTTACAGGACCGGTCCAAATTACTGTTTTAACCCTTGTCATGCTAATCATTGAATATTCCTGTTTGGGCAGGAGGTATAGACAAAGATCAGTCTGCATGTAGGTGCAGTCTGATCTTAGCCTTTACCACCTGCTAGTCCTGTTTAAGCCGGTTTTGTGCATAAGATAAATGTTCAAAACAGATTTTAAACCACAATTGGTACTTTATAGGATAGAAAGCATTGTGGAAAAAGAAGAGAAGTAATTTCAGGGATTTTGAAATGTAAATCATGATTGATGTACATTAGTTTACCTTCAAACCAACAATTACTGACAAGCTGGGAGATAGGCTAACCATATACATTTAAAATACATTCAAAAGCAGTTGGCACCATTTTTATTCAGGATGAGTTTAACCCATTCTCACACAATGAGGCTTTTAAACACCTCTCCATATGAAAGCTTTGGAAAATTATTGATTGATTGATTGAATGGGGTGTAACATCGCTTTTAACAGTATTTCAGTCATATTGGTGAGAGAAAAATTTCAGAAAGGATATGTGCCGCTGGGGATTGAACTCATGACATCCCATGTGTGGAAAATGAAGGAACTGGTTTAAAATTGTATAGTGTGGGAATGCATAGGTGTCATGTGCAATGCTGGTTACAAAAAGCACAGCTGTCCATATGAAAGTTTTGGAAAAAATTGTGGAAAATGAAGAAATTGCTTGTCAGGGATCCATGGTAAGATGCTCCTGCTACCATAATATGACTGAAATACCATTAAATAGTGGCGTTTAACTCAACTCAATTAGTTCTTACGGGAAATATATAATAAATATGATTATTTTTGAGTGGCATCCATGTCTGAGGCACACTTCTAGTTGTCATAAAGGCTTGAGATTGTTTAAATAACCTATAGTTAGATGACAAAGATATAGAATGGTCCAAATTTTATGAGATCTGGACAACAACTTCAAGTTGATAAAATTTGAAATATCTTTTTCCAAAGTTTTTTTAAGGAGGGTGTGTGTGGGAGGAATGGGTAAGATACGGGTATGTAAAATTTCAGCTAGCTAACTATCCAGTTAGTGAGGGTCTTCACTATTTTATCTCCAGATCTTTAATGCTCTTTGGTATGTTTATCAAGCAAGGTTGTAGATGACTGACGAGAACAGTGTCCAAGGAAATTGTACCTGTATCAAATTGACAAACACACTTTAAAATGATACATGTATAATAGTAAAATTGTTGAAAGGATGGTAAAAACATGTATACTCACCCAACTGATAGAAATGTTTGATGGAATCATGAACTTCTATGTTCTTTGCCATTATTACATCCAGATGTAAGCCTATTGAGTAAAACATGACCTAATTATTACCAAATAATTCTATATTTTTACACATTGAAAAAAAAAAGTTTCAAAAACAATGTGAGTAAAGGAGAAATGCATGTAACAAGCACTTTTGTTTTTTGCCAACAATGTTTTCTACCTTATTTAGCACTTGTCTTTCCACTCAAATTGCCATGTGCAACTTCTTTCAATTCCCGCACATTGATGCTTTTGAAGCCCCTCAGAAAAAAATAATTGAGAAAGCATTGTGTAAAATGAAGAAATTGCTTGCAAAGCAATTTCTTCATTTTCTACAATTTTTTCTACCTAGAAAGTCGAAAAAATCTACAATTTCATAAACATTAAAATACTTATTGTCTTCTGTAACTCCTTTCAATTTGGACTAGTATAAAATATTTCCGTCTTTTAATTGGATAAACAGGGGACAGAAGAAAGTATGTCTTACATCAGATATTGATATTGATGATTATTCTTATAAAAGTTGCAGATGACAATTTAAAGTTAAAGGTATTTAAACATTCTTTGTCTTTTAGGGCTCAAAACATTATGGAGAATGAAGAAATTGCTTGTAACATGCTATTTCTTCATTCTTCACAATGTTTTTTCCAAGCCTTTTTCATAAGGGGAACAAAAGGGCAAGATTGTGTGGGAATGGGTTAAGCCATATCAATATCATCAGATTAAATGTAACATGTTTTTGGAAATATCAAAAAATAGCAAATTTATCCTGCTTGGTAATAAATGGCTCTAAATGAAGAGAGCCTGAACAGCAGTGAAAGAAAAGAAAAATTAACCCTTGTCATGCTGTATAAAATCCATTTTGGAATTTCTCTAAAATCAAAGTGCTGAAAGTACTTGTAGTACTTGTTGTTCTGTGATCAAAATTTCTTTGAAAATTAATTTCACAAGCTGTAGCAGGAAAATTTCAAACAGGAGGTGTAGACTAAGATCAGAATGCACTTATGTGCAGGCTAATCTTTTCTATATCCCCTGCTAAAACCAGAATATTCTGGGTTCGGCATGACAAGGGTTAAGTATGATTACTGATTATGTTATTATATTGTTTTTTACTCAAGAAAACATTTTTTTCTCATAGAAAGCAAGCATTTTTTTCTTATTCATACTATCTCACAGGATCCTCAGATTTTAAACCCATTACCAGACAACAAAATTTTAGACTGGTCAAGATTTTAAATAGTTGCAGACAACTATTCTAAGTAGGTCTAATCCTTAAAATCTTTGTCTTTTGGGACAGAAATATTGTGGAAAATGAAGAAATCGCTGCAACAATCAATTTCTTTTTTTTCCACAATGTTTTCAAAACTTTCACATTGAGAGGCGTTTAAAAGTGTCACTGTGTGGGATTGGGTTAAATAAGTCCCTCTTTGAATCGTTATCCAACTTATTCCTATTTGGTTCAGTAAAATTGGATAAATAATATTAAATATCTATTTCCTTGAAAATCATGAGTGTTGTGCAATATTTTCCACCACCACAATTTCCTTGTAACCACAGAAAGTTCATGTGTTTCTTTGTATACTGAGAGCTATGATTTTAAGGATCAATGCTAATAAATCTGTCATACATTCATCATTTTTAATCGCAACATAATTGTTTGTTTCTTCATGGTCTGTTTTAGATGAAGACAGATTTCGGTTTCAACTAAGAACCGAGTTCTTTTAACCCGTTCCTGTTTCTTACAATAGTTCAAATCAAAAGACATTGCAGACGACAATGAAAATTTGATGAAATTTGAAATAAACCACTCCTTGTGGTAGAATATATGGTAGAAAAAGGAGAAATAATTTAGCCTTTTCCACAATGTTTTCTCAAGTACAAAATCACAGTACATAAAATCTTGGGTTTGTACAGGAAAGGGTTAAGGAAAGTTACTTTTATTAACACATTCCCACACAAGCCCTCCTTTTTTCGCTCCTCAAGAAAAAAGCTTTAGAAAACATTGTGGAAAATGAAGAAATTGCTTGTATCAAGCAATTTCTTCATTATCCACATTGTTTTCTATCACAAAAGACAAAAATTTTCAAAATTCAATCAACTTGAAATTGTCGTCTGCAGCTTCTTTGAATTTGGACCAGTCTAAAATTTTGCTGTGTTGGAATGGGTTAACAAATTCCCACCAATCACACTTTTTTGATGCCCATCAAGATAAAAGATTCAGAAAACATTGTGCCACAATATTGTACCCAAAAGGACAGAGTCTTTTCAGATTTCATCAATCACAGATTGTCGTCTGCAACTTCTTGTAATTTATATTTTTTTTTTTTAGATGACGTTTCAAAAGTCTTTGTCTGTTTGGGTAGAAAACATTGTGAATAATGAAGAAATTTCTTCATTTTCCACCAAGTTTTCCAAAGTCTTTTCATTAAGGCATGAAAAAGTATGATTGTGTGGGCATGGCTCTAGGAGTTGAGGAGTTTTAAAAAAAAAGTAATGGATTGTGTGAGAATGGTTTCAGGAGTTTAAAAAACAAAACAAATGAAATATACATAGGGAATATTACAACAGTGTCTTTTTCTATTTGTTGTTATCGTGTACGGTAATCCAGTGTAGGTATTTTTTATTCGATGAGGCTGAAGGTCAAATCCAATAAAAAATACCTACACATGTTTCTCAAACACAATAACAACAAATAGATAAACACACTGTTGAAATATTCCTTTTATTATATACCTTTTAGGATATGACATTAAGAAAATTCTGTTAAATGATTAAGAAATAACCAACTTTCTGAAAAAACCAAAACCTCAATTAAAAAAAAAAGTAGTCCGTATTTAACGGTACTAGACAAATACGGCTTTTTGTTACACCCCGAATACGGATTTCTTTTTTTCTTTCGAATTACATTAGATAGCCAGATTTTAATCCATATCTTTTTTAAGTATATAATAAATACATATATGTGCACATACCGTATAAATGATGTCTTGTTTTCACCTAATTACATGTATAATGCCCAACTCCAACTATAGTATTTATGTCCCAATCAGATCATTATGACCAATGATATCTTTTAGGTTATTAAAGTTCATGTCCATTTCATGTTATTTTGGACTTTCCCTTTATATCATAAGTTATCAGCTGTGGAAGGTGGCGTCAAAAAATTTAACCCATTTCCTCACAATGATGCTTTTTGATGCGCCTCCAGAAAAAGGCTTGAGAAAACATTGTGGAAAATGAATAAATTGCTTGTACAAGCAATTTCTTTATTATCTACAATGTTTTCTGCCCCAAAAGACATAGATTACTGAAATTTCATCAGTTTGAAATTGTCGTCTTAAACTTCTTCCAATTTTGACCAGTCTAAAATTTTCTTGTGTTGGAAAGGGTTAAAACAAATCATGCCTGAAAACAGTCTAGTGAATATAGACCTCTGCACTTACCTGAGTCTAGTTCTTGAACCAATTATTTTGAAGCGCAATCATGTGACAATGCTTTTTACTTAATTTTTTCAACCCATTCACATGAAAATCTCACTTTTGTATGCCCCCAAAGAAAAAAGCTTCGGAAATTGTTGTTGACAATGAAGAAATCGCATGTTTTGATTGATTTCATCACTTTCTACAATGTTCTTTAAAGTTTTTCTTGAGGGTTGTGATAAAGTAAGATTGGTTAAAGAAAAGTGTTGAACCACCTGACCATAAGATTTGACCTGAGATTCCTCAAATAGATATTATAAGGGATTAACACTATTCTTGATATTTCTACAAAGATCATTTTGAAAAAAAGTTATGCAAATGTTCAAAATATGAATCTTTTATGCCAAGAAGGATGTTTAGAAAAAACAAAAAACAACATGCATGTATTATTTTGCCCCAAGTCATTAATCACATTGAAAAAGACAGACTAGTGCACTCAAAATATTGCTACTTAACCCATTCCCACACAATAAAATTTTAGACTGGTCAGAATTCAACGAAGTTGCAGACGTCAAATTAATGTTAATGAAATTTTAGATTTTTCAACTTTTTGGATTGAAAATATTGTGAAAAATGAGGAAATTTCTTCATTTTGGATAATGTTTTCCAAAGCTTTAGATAGAGGAGGCGTTTAACCCATTCCCACACATTGACGCTTTTGGACGCCCCCCCCCCCCCCCCTAAGATAACCAATTGGGAAAACATTGTGTAAAATGAAGAAATTGCTTGTAAGAAGCAATTTCTTCATTTTTTACAATATTATCTACCCAGAAAGTTGAAAAAATCTAAAATTTCATCAACTTTAAATTGTACTCTGCAACTCCTTTCAATTTGGATCTGTCTGAAATTCTATCGAGTGGTAATGGGTTAAAAGCGTCACTGTGTTGGAATGGGTTAAACCATTGTCATGACAAAATCTTAAACTGGTTCAAATTGAGAGAAGTTACTTACATTTCAAAGTCAGTAATGATGAAACAAAAAAAAAATAAGTGCTAACTAGGGAGGAAAACAGTTCTAGCAAAGAAGAATTGCTTATTACAAGCAAATTCTCCTTTTTCTTCAATATTTTCCTCATGTAATTCATCAGTCTTGTAGTAGTGATATTATGTTGTAATGGCCTAACCAATTAGCAGCTTCAGAATTTTCGATGCAGATTTGGACAACATTGTAAAAGGAGAAATTTCGGATAACAAACAACTTTTTATTTTCTCATAATATATTCTACATAATATGGTACTTTTATTTCAATTTACACATGATTTGAAATATTGTTTACATCTTTATGAATCTGCACCAGACTAAGAAATTGGACCAGTCTATTATTTTGTTTTTTGCTGTTTGATCAATTTGTTGGCTGATATCGAAGCATCAAAATCAAAGAATTAGTGTGCATAAAGGTTGCATCAATGTAACTGTAAACTGGACATTTTTAAGAGACAGAGTAAACTGGTCAACTGGGGCTGGAATTTCGGAGACATAGGTGAATCCATCACCAATCATTCAAAAGTAGTCAATATTGCTGTTACAATTGCATCTAGTATCTCTTACTGGTAAAAAGATAGCTGTTGGAATTGCATCAAGTGCCTTGTGCCAGCTAACCCACTGCTGTTACAACTGCATCAAGGATCTCATGCTAGCTAACCCAAAGCTGTTTTAATCAAATCAGGTACCTTGTGCTAGTTTATCATCATCTGTTGGAATTGCATCAAGTATCTTGTTCTAGTTGACCCACAGCTGTTAGAATTGCATCAAGTATCTTGTTTTAGTTGACCCAAAGCTGTTAGAATTGCATCATGTATCTCATGCCAGTTGACTTACAACCCTTGGAAATGCATCAAGTTGTGCTGGTGAATCCACAGCTGTTTGAATTGCATCAAGTATCTTGTGCTAGTTAACCCACAGCTGTTGGAATTTCATCAAGTATCCCCACAGCAGTTGGAATTGCATCAAGTATCTTGTTCTAGTTTACCCACAGCCATTGGAATAACATCAAGTATCTCATGCTTGATTTGACAATTTTCACTAATTTAACCCATTACCAGATGTCAAACTTTTAGACTTGAAAATTCTTTATTTCCCACTTTGTTTTCTTCCCAGAAAGGCAGAGATATTGAAATTTTTATCAAGTTTATTACTGTTTGCAACTTCTTTTAATTTGGACCTGTATAAAATTTTGTTGTCATGTAATTGGTTTAAGATAACTGAAAACTTCAGTCTCAGATGATAACTCATTACCACTGACAGAATTATAGATGTTGTCTAAATTTCAAAGGAGTTGCAGAACACAGGCAATTTCTTAATTATACCCCCCTTAACTTTGTTTGGGGGTTATATAGGAGCCAGCTTGTTGGTCGGTCTGTCTGTCCGTCCGTCGGTCCGTCTGTCTGTAGCTTTTCGTGTCCATTCAATTTCTGGGCAACCATTCGACTGATTTGATTCAAACTTCACTGATATAATCAGTATCAACCAGAGATGTGCCTATTCCATTGTGGTTACGGACCATTGATTTTGACAGAGTTATTGCCCTTTGGTGAAAAATCGTGTCTGCTCTATTTCTCAGCAACCAGTGGGCGGATTTGATTTAAATTTCACAGAAAGACTCGGTATAAGTCAGACATGTGCATATCCTATTTTGGTTATGGTCCATTGATTTTTGACTGAGTTTAGGTCCTTTGATTAAAAAATCCTTTTTTGTTATTGCCCTTTTGCAGATAGAACTTGTATATGGACAAGTGCTGTTGGGGGGTATTAGTCTGCTTTGCGACATATCCAGTTATACCAAAGAAAACTTTGTTTGGAGGGTACATAGGAGTCAGCTTGTTGGTCCTTTGATAGGTTGGTTGGCCTGTCCGAAGCTTTTTCCTTATTGGGTCAATTTCTCAGTAACTTCAGATAGATTTGGTATCAGGTAAAGATAGGTATATTCTGATTTGGTTGTAGTCCAATGACTTTTAACTAGAGGTATGGCATTTTGATAAAAAAATCTTGTCCACTCATTTTCTCTTCAACTACTGAATGGGTTTGTCTCAATTTTCACAAGTGCACTCAGTATCAACCAAGATCTACATTCCATTTTTATTATGGTCCATCAACTTTTCTTGAAGTAATGGCCCTACATTGAAAAAAGGCTCTTTTTCAATGACAAAATATATTTCATTGTGACATGGAGCCAGTTTTGGGTATTAATCACATTCAATGATTGTCTAGTTTTTCCTTGATGTTTTCCAAAGTTTTATTCTTGATAGTCACAGAAAAGTAGGATAGTGTGGGAATGTGAAACACTAACAGAGTATTACCCATGTATAAAATCATACCTAATTATCTGAAAGTTTATTTTGATTATAACAAGTTCAATTTCAAATACTATGATAGTTTATGGTAGGGATTAGTTACTTTATAGGGGATATTTGCACAACCTTGTCTCAAGTAACAAGCGTCATAGTGGATGGATTACTCTGAATCATTGAATGGCAACTGAAAATTGAAGGGGGAAAAAAAAAAAAAAAAGATATAGCCATTAATGTAGACTTAAAGTGCCTTGTTGACTTCCAATTTTTATGTCCAATATCTTTGTTGTTGGTCGACTTCAGTCTTGTAACTATAGCTTAGCCATTTATCAGTTGAAAGAATTTAGACTTGTCCAATTTGAAAGAAGCTGCAGACGACAAGTTTTAGGAAATGGAATTCAGAAAATATTTGTCTCTCTGGGGTAGACAACACTGTTGTTAATGAAAAAATCGCTTTTATCAAGCAATGTCTTTATTTTTCCACAATGTTTTCTATACCTTTTTTGGTGATGGGGTGCCAAAAAGAGGGATTATATGGCAACGGGTTAGATAAGGTTTTAGTTTTATGTTCTGACCAATATATTTTCAAACTAATATTGTTTGATATCTCTGTCAGACTACCTTGTCCGAGGTCAGTTGGCATGGCTAGCAATCCATCAATTGATGCTGAACATAGAAAGGATTTACAAAGGATTCTCTGAGAACAAACTGAAAAATTTGTTACATTGGAATTCATAGACTTAATCCTTTTCATGCTTAGCCTGGAATATTCCGGTTTTGGCAGGAGAGTAGACTAAGATCAGACTGCACTTATGTGCAGGCTGATCTTAGTCTACACCTCCTGCTTGTACTTTTCCTGCCAGAGTTGTTAATGAAGTTGATTTCTAAAAGAAATATTGATTTTTGAACACATATAGGATTACAAAGGATTCTCTGAGAACAAACTGAAAATTTGTTATATTGTAATTCGTAAACTTAACCCTTGTCATGCTGAGCCCGGAATATTCTAGTTTTGGCAGGAGATGTAGACTAAGATCAGACTGCACTTACGTACAGGCTGATCTTAGTCTTCACCTCCTCCTGCTTGTACTTTTCCTGCCAGAGTTGTTTATGAAGTTGATTTCTAAAAGAAATATTGATTTTTGAACAACAAGTTCTATCAGTGCTTTCAGCCCTTTGATTTGACAGCATTTTGGCCAGGTAATTTATACAGCATGACAAGGGTTAAATATATTAAATCATTATTACACAATCCTGCTGTTGTGAAATGTTGTCTGCAACTTCTTCCAATATGGACCAGTCAAAAGGGTTGTCTGGTAGACTTGTAAAAGGTAAAATATGTACCCACAGCTTCCTTTTTTAACCAATGTTTGCATATATTTTCAGGTGACATATTAGGCCTATTGTTAGATGTTAGAAACCAGAAAATCATTTTCTCATTGAATGGTTCTCGTCTTCCACCTGAAGAGGATTTATTTCTATGTGCAAGGTAACATATATAAATTCATTATTGGATAACGAAATTTACACTTGTAAACAATGCAAACAACATTTCAATCTATTATGGACACGAAAACAAAATCATGCAAACATAATGAAAAAAGGTTTAATTGCTTAAAATTTAACCTATTCTCACACAGCCCCGCTGTTTTCCCCCTCAAGAATGCTTTGCAAGATATTCTGAAAAATGAAAAAATTGCAAGCAATTGTTACAAGCAATTTCTCCATTATCAATAATATTTCCTACCAAGAAAGACAAAGATTTTTGAAATTTGATCAACTTGAAATTGTTGTCTGCATCATCTTTAAATTTGGACCTGTTGGAATTTTTATTGTGGCAATGTGTTAACCCTTTTCCTGTTTTTGGAAATTTTAGACTAGTCTTAATTGAAAGAGGTTGCAGTCGACATTGTAAACTGGATGCCATTTGGAATAAAACCATACTATGTGGTAAAAATTTTGTGGAAAAATGAGAAATTGCTTGTTACAAGCAATTTCTTCTTTTTACACAATGTTTTCTCGAGTATAAAATCACAGGAACGTAAAATCCCGTATTTGAACGGGAAAGGGTTAACCCTTTTCCAGAAAGTCCTGTATTTTGAAGCAAAGAAGTAGTATAACACATGGTTGGAAAGGAAAAATAGGTAAACAGATGGATGCTAGTGCTATCAACATATCTAAAAATTGAATCATTAAGGTTTTCCTATAATTAACTCATTGGAACACCTTTTATTGAGTATATGGCCAGCTTCGCTAATCTCGGGGTACTGTTTGACCCATTTATGGTAGTGGGGATGGAGGCTGAATAAATCAAAGATTAGTTTTTCATGCATCACAAGGCAGGATAGTATATTCCAAAATGTTTTTTAAAAGACTCATTCTGTGGAAATGGGTTATATCTTGACCAGTTTGAAAATTTGTTGTTTGGTAATAGGTGAAAATGGAGATAGGTAAACTGTTTGGCTGAATGATCGTTCCTTCTTCTAAAATGTTGCCTACCAATAAATTAGAAAAGATCTAATTTGAAATGATTTATTTATCTAATTCAAAACAAATTCAAAACAAAAAAGATCTGTAAGAATGTAAAAAATGTGAGAGGAAAAGTAGCAAATAATTGCAATAGTAAAAGTAAAAATTGATTGGGATGGCAGACAAGAATTCAAATTGCATTTTTGTGAAAAAGAATCAATGTCAAATATGGTAAAAACATTGTGGGAAAAGGAGAAATTGCTTGTTTAATGCAATGGCTCTTTTTCCCACTATGTTCACTGCAAATTAATTTTTCTCTGTGTGTAAAAATGTGTGGGAATGGGTTTAGGAATAATGTAAATATGAGTTTAACTCTCAAGAGGAGCATAAGGTATAATTAATACCAAAACTTTGGTAACCCTTCCATGTTTTGCAAAATCTTAAACCTGCCCAAATTCAAAGTTTTGCAGGTGACAATATAAAATAAATTTTATTTGAAAAATAGATATGCTATAGGGTAGAAAATATTATGGAAAATGAAGAAATTGCTTGTTTCTTTTTTTGCCACAAAGTTTTATGAAGTATTAAAACACTGGCATAAAAAACAGGGATTGAACAGAAAAGGGTTCAATTTGTTGAATTTGTTCCAATTATTGCTACAACTATGTTTAAAATTGTTGATTATATTTCAATTTTAGGACTGGATTCTTTGCTGCAGCAAGCTTCATGTCATACCAACAGTGTGAATTTAATTTTGGAGCTAGACCATTTCGATACCCACCCAATGACCATGACTATAAGTGCTTTAATGACTTTGGTCACTTGTCAATAGACGAAAAGAAAATCATACCAAGGTAACTACAGATTGCTAGCCCCGCCCACTGACTCTCCCAGCCCCACCCACTGACTCTGACCGGAAGTTCTACTTCAATATTGACCCATTACCACTTAGTGACACTTTTTAACGCCCCTCAAGAATAGGAATTGAGAAAATGTTTTATAAGCAATTTCTTCATTTTACATGATGTTTTCTATTGAAAAAATTGAAAAAATGAACATTTCATGAGCTTTAAATTGTCTTCTGCAACTCCTTTCAACTTTGACCAGTCTAAAATGTTGCCATCTGGTAATGGGTCAAACTGCATGATTTTGCAAAGTTTATGGCCAGCTTCATTTAACAAAAAAGAAAAATGGTTAGTTTGTGACCTTAGTGTTGTAACTAAATCTTGAATAAAGCTTGACCACATGAAACATGAATTCCAAAATATTTGGGAGTTTTTCAATACTTTTTTAACCCTTTCCTGTTTTATGAAATTTTAGACTGGTCCAATATGAAAGAGGTTGCAGACAACAATGAAAAACGCATGCAATTTGAAATCTGATCATCCTATGTGGTGGAAAATATTGTGGGAAAAGGAGAAATTGCTTGTTACAAGCAATTTCTCCTTTTTCCACAATATTTTCTCAAGTATAAAATCACAGTGACGTAAAATGCCGGGTTTGTCCAGGAAAGGGTTAAAAAAATCAATCCAAGGCAATTGACTTATTGCCGCTGTCCATCAAAAATGCTATTGATCAATCAAAGTTTATTTTGAATGGCAGTGAATTTTGAACTAAGACAACTATGAAGCATTTTCGGACTCCTGAATAAAAAAATCCGACGCATATTGTTTTACTTTTACAAGAAAAGCATGGGTTTTATGGGCTTATATGCAAAATATGATACATGTAGTGAAATGTTAGAAATTCTTCTCTGAAACCTCTAATTGGATATAAATGGTTTTAGGAATAATCCTTTGGTTGACATCTCTTATATTCTCAAGTAATGTTGATCAGGCATATAACATAGATGTCATGTTAGTGGTTTATCAGCAAAATATGTAGCATATGGTGAAATATTAAAAAATCTTCTCTGAAACTAACTATGAGATAAGTGTTTGCAAGAATTGACCTTGGCAGGACCTTTTCAGAAAATTTTACTCAGCAAAAAAAAAAAAATTAGGGACATGTACTATATAGAATATGTAAGGAAATGTTAGAAAATCTTTTCTGAAACTAGTTTCACTATATGATATGAAGAGTTAATGAGTTATTGCCCCTGATTCAACTTAAAAAATCGTCCAGCCAACTTTTGCTACTTTTGAGTTAGTTTTGAGGGTTACAGAAATTTTGCCACTGATTTAAAGACCTTCAGATCACAAGTCAAGCACCAATACTGCTTAGCCTTGCTCTTTTGTGATTATCCCTAAAAACTTTAGATGGTTTTGTGTTAATCCAAATTTCATCAGCTTTAACCCATTCCCTTACAACAAAATTTTAGATCAGTCAAAATTGAAAGAAGTTGCAGACGACAATTTCAAAATGTTGAAATATCAAAAGTCTTTGTCTCTCTTGGTAGAAAACAACATTTTTATCCAGATCTATTTTCCTCAGGAGCATAAAAAGGAGGGATTATGTGGGAATGGTTTAATACTTTAATAAGACACTTTGAGAAGGATACCAAGTGCCAAAATGGCTGGCAGTAGTTAGAATCCATTTAGCCTCTCTTGAACGGGCAGGATAACACTTTGTAAGATTTAAGACCAGCCTGGAAAACAAAAGTTTGTCATTACTTAACCCATTCCCACTCAGTTACGCTTTTCAACGCCTGAAGAAAATAGACTTTGGAAAATATTGTGGAAATTGAAGAAATTGCTTGTTTCAAGCAATTTCTTCATTATCCACAATGTTTTCTTCCCAGAAATATGAAAAAATCAAAAAATTGATCAACTTTAAATTGTTGTCCGTAACTTTTTCAAATTGGGCCAGTCTAAAATTTATCCGTCTTGTAATGGGTTAAGATGTTACCACACAATTCAACCTTTTTTCCCCTTTTCTTAGATATAGTTATTGAAAATATAGTGAGAAAAGGAGAAACTGCTCTTTACAAGCTATTTTTCAATTTCTCAATATTTTCTACTGGATTTCACAATTAGTTAACACTTTGTAAGATTTAAGACCAGCCTGGAAAACAAAAGTTTGTCATTACTTAACCCATTCCCACTCAGTGACGCTTTTCAACGCCTGAAGAAAATAGGCTTTGGAAAATATTGTGGAAATTGAAGAAATTGCTTGTTTCAAGCAATTTCTTCATTATCCACAATGTTTTCTTCCCAGAAATATGAAAAAATCCAAAAATTGATCAACTTTAAATTGTTGTCCGTAACTTTTTCAAATTGGGCCAGTCTAAAATTTATCCGTCTTGTAATGGGTTAAGATGTTACCACACAATTCAACCTTTTTTCCCCTTTTTTTAGATATAGTTATTGAAAATATAGTGAGAAAAGGAGAAACTGCTCTTTACAAGCTATTTTTCAATTTCTCAATATTTTCTACTGGATTTCACAATTAGTTTGCAATTTCTTTGCAATTCCTGTCAGCAACTCTTTGAATTTGGACCTGTCTAAAAATTTGTGGCTTGGTAATGGTTTAAACTAACAAAATCATAATGATAAATTAATAAATTGATAAAAAGAAATTATGTTTTCAGACATCAGAAGTTGGCGGAGCTACGAAATCTCCAAGTGAAGGAGGATTCCTGTACATTGTGTTTTGATAACCTCGCAGATATTATTCTTATACCATGTAGTCATACGTATGTATAGTAATACTTTAATACAATGACCCATTCCCACACAACCGAAATTTTAGACTAGTCCAAATTGAAAGAAGCTGCAGACGACAATTTCACAATTTGATGGAATTTAAACATTTTTTTATCTTTTTGGATAGAAAACAATGTGGATAATGAAGAAATTGCTTGATACAAGTAATTTCCTCATTTTCCACAATGTTTTCCAAAGCCTTTTTGCTTGGAGGCATCTAAAAACGTCATTATGTGGGAATGGGTAAATAGATTTTACGAGTATGAATTGAAAGATGCTGCAGTTGAATTTCCTTTTCAATAGAGAACAATTATTGTGTCATTGTAAGAGCAATTGATTAATCGCAACTATAAATGAAATAGCCAGTCGACCAATGAAATAATTCATTGAGACCAGAAATGAGTTTGATCTCCAACATTTGCCGTCATTTTTGCTAACCATTTTGGTTGGTTTTACAACATACAAATTGTAACTACAGCTTGAAAAATTTACAAACTTTATTTCCAGGGACATGGAGCAGTTTGCTGTTATTCATCTGCTTCAGTGATAGGTCAACTTTTTTTACCCACACTAGCCTTTCTTTTTATACCCCCAAGGAAAAAAAAAGCTTTGGAAAACATTAAGGAAAATGAATTTCTATACTATATACAGTGCTCTGTGACCAAGAAGACAAAATATTTAAAATTTCATCTCTTGAAATTGTTGTCTGCAGCTTCTTTCAATTTGGACCAATCTAAACTTTTATTGTGTAGGAATAGGTTAAAGAAAGCACAAAGATTGAATTTGTTAATGCTAGAATTAAAAAAATCAACATCATTTTGCAAAAGATGAAATTTGATGACATTATTGAAGACTTTCAAGTTTATCATTGGTCTTTATTCTATTCCCACAAATAAAGATTTTTGACACCCCTCAAGAAAAATAAGAGGACCATGATGGTCCTCAATCACTCCCCTGAGTATGATGGTTCATGGCTTTATGATATATGCAAAATAGCAAAGCCCTCTGTGAAATTATTTTAGAGAAGATGTTCAAGGATTTTCTCTTTTAATCCTCAGTATATTGATGATCCCACCATATAGCCCTTAATTATTGAAGAATAGTTTTGATAGAGGGTCAATAGGTGATGATATGTACCAAATTTTAAAGCTTTAGGCCTTATCGTTTTAGAGAAGAAGTTTTTCAAAGATTTCCTGCTTTATTCCCTTGTAAAATCAGGGATTGCACAGAAAAGGGCTAATTTTCAGAATACAATAATTCTTTGAAGTATTTTGGTAGAGGGTTAATAGGTGATGATATGTACCAAATTTTAAAGCTTTAGGCCTTATCGTTTTGGAAAAGAAGATTTTCAAAGATTTCCTTTATTCTCTTAAAAAATCAGGGATCAAACATATAAGGGCTAATTTTCAGAATAGGGTAATTCTTTGAAGAAATTTGGTAGAGGGTCAATAGATGATGATAAATACCAATTATAAAAGCTCTAGGCCATATGGTTTTGGAAAAGAAGATTTTCAATGATTTCCTTCCATATTCCATTGTAAAATCAGAGATCGCACATATAAGGGCTAATTTTCAGAATATGGTAATTCTTTGAAGAATTTCGGAAGAGGGTCAAGTTGATGATATGTACCAAATTTTAAAGCTTTAGGCCTTATCGTTTTGGAAAAGATGATTTTCAAAGATTTCCTTTATTCTCTTAAAAAATCAGGGATCAAACATATAAGGGCTAATTTTCAGAATAGGGTAATTCTTTGAAGAAATTTGGTAGAGGGTCAATAGATGATGATAAATACCAATTATAAAAGCTCCAGGCCTTATGGTTTTGGAAAAGAAGATTTTCAATGATTTCCTTCCATATTCCTTTGTAAAATCAGAGATCGCACATATAAGGGCTAATTTTCAGAATATGATAATTCTTTGAAGAATTTCGGAAGAGGGTCAATAGGTGATGATATGTACCAAATTTTAAAGCTTTAGGCCTTATCGTTTTGGAAAAGAAGATTTTCAAAGATTTCCTTTATTCTCTTAAAAAATCAGGGATCAAACATATAAGGGCTAATTTTCAGAATAGGGTAATTCTTTGAAGAAATTTGGTAGAGGGTCAATAGATGATGATAAATACCAATTATAAAAGCTCTAGGCCTTATGGTTTTGGAAAAGAAGATTTTCAATGATTTTCTTCCATATTCCTTTGTAAAATCAGAGAATGCACATATAAGGGCTAATTTTCAGAATATGGTAATTCTTTGAAGAATTTCGGAAGAGGGTCAATAGTTGATGATATGTACCAAATATTAAAGCCTTTGGCCTGATGGTATGGGAGGAGAAGATTTTTAAAGATTTCCTCAGTAAAATCAGGGTTGCACAGGAAAGGCCTAATTTTCAGAATGCGGTAATTCTTTTAAGTATTTTGGTAGAGGGTCAAAAGGTGATGAAATGAACCATTTATCAAAGGTCAAGGCCTTATGGTTTAGGAGGAGAAGATTTTTATGCCCCGTATTGACAGATCAGGGGCATATTGTTTTACCGTTGTCCGTCTGTCTGTCCTTCATTCAGTCTTTCCCTCTGTCCGCCCATCTGTCTGTCTGCAAAACTTAACCATAAAACTTAACATTGCCAATTACTACCAGCCTATTCAAGATACAATGCTCATATTTGGCATGAGGATACATCTCCATAAGGTCAAGGTCACATACCAAGGTCAAACATTTAGTCCTGTTGCGGGAGCACAGTGTTTAACAAACACATTTTGTTTAATTATTGCTTACCGACAGACAGATGGAGGCCGGACATTTACCTATAGCAATGGCTCACCTTCAGCATATGGTCAGGTTAGCTAATAATTGGAAAACATTGTGTAAACTATTGGGTTACAAGCAATTTCTTTATTTTTCACAATGTTTTCTACCATTCAAGGCCTCTTTTCGATGAATCTCAAGAGAAAAGCTTTGGAAAACTAAAAATGTCTGCTTCTTTTTTGAATTTGGATCAGTCTGAACTTCTGTCATTTCCTTATTGGTTAACCCATTCCCACACAGTGACGCTCTTAAACGCCTCTCAATATTAAAGCTTCGGAAAACATTGTAAAAAATGAAGAAATTGCTTATCACAAGCAATTTCTTCATTATCCACAATGTTTTCTACCCCAATAGACAAAGATTTCATCAACTTTAAATTGTCATCTGCAACTTTTTTGAATTTGGACTGGTCTAAAATTTTATCATGTGGGAATGGGTTAAAGGATACTTTTTATTTCATTTCAGCGGATTGTGTAATATATGTGCTATACAACTGGAAACATGCCCAATCTGTCGCCAGGAAATAAAAGAGAGACGACTTACAGACCAAATAGACTCCTCAAACTTAACATTAAATGGCACAGGGTCAGATGAACAGTTAGATCATCAGTCCACATCTAAAACTACTGTAGAACAATCAAAACCTAGCTCAAGTTCAACCAATTCATTCAAACTGAAAAGTGAAACTAAGCACAAAAGTAAAACAGAAAAAAGTCAACAAAATGGGGAAATTTCTGACATTGAGATGGAAAGACTTGAGAGAAAGGAGGCAATGAATGGTTCAGAGAAAGTTACAGTTTGTGAAAATAAAGTGGCAAGAGATGATTTGTCGGGAAATGATAGTTCTGTGAAGAATTCAGAAGATGAAAGAACGTTGCATTTATGAGTTTAAGTTTTTTTTTAGCTAAAGAGTTTTATTTATTGAACAAATGCAGACAAGTGCAGTCAGTTTTTACAAAACTTTCAATTTTTTCTTGTTCAAAAGTGAAATTGTTATTGTTACTATAGAAGTAGGAATTTTTTTTAATTGACTGAAAATACTTTAACCCATTCCCGCATCTCAAGAAAAATGCTTTGGAAAACATTCAACATTGTTGACATTGAAGATTGCTTGCATCAAGCAATTTCTTCAATGTCAACAATGTTTCAACCCTATAAGGCAAAGGTTTGCTAAATTCCACCAACTTGAGATTGTCGTCTGCAACTTCTCTCAACTTGAACCAGTTTATGATTTTGTTGTGTTGTAATGGGTTAACTATAGACTTCTTCAAGCAGAATATATTTACAAACCAACAAGATGCTGTGTCTTTTTATTGCAATAATCCAGGAAGAACATTTTAGTTTTTATTACAGAATGATATTCTTCCTATAATCACTGTTTTTCAGAATTTTATTCATTGTCTTTTACAACTTCATTAACCAGTCCTGATTTATTCTGCTTTTTCTTAAGCCCCTCAAGAAAAATACTTGAGAAAACTTGGTGGAAAATGAAGAAATGCTTGTTTCAAGTAGTTTCTGAATTATTAACAATGTTTTCTACCTCAACACCAAAGAAATTATGAATCCATCACATAAAACTTACTATGTGCAACTTTTTTTTTTTTGACAAGTTTAAAATTTCCAAAGCAAATAAATTTGAAAAAAGGGGATAGGAAACAAGGGTTGTAATAAATTTGTAATGCCTGGTTTGAGCACAGACATGATCAATCTTAATCTGACTCCTAAGCCCATGGAAAAAACAGCCTTGACATGACATTTTCAAAAATTTCAGATGCATGAAAGACAGACATGGAGTAGCCTAGATATCTACACAGTGCATTGAGAATACTTGATGAAAATTGTCTTAACCCATTCCCACACAATGACGCTCTTTGTCTTCCTAAAAAAAAAGCAATTGGAAAAAAAAGATTGTGCAAAATTAAGAAATTGCTTGTAACAATGTTTCTACCAAGAAAGTTAGAAAAATCTAAAATTTCATAAACTCTAAATTTTCTTCTGCAACTCTTTTCAGTTTGGACCAATCTAAGAAATGTGTGGGAATGAGTTACACTATTACCAAAGGACAAAAATTTTGGACCCGTCCAAATTACTAGAAGTTGTAGACAACAATTTTAGAATGATGACATTTTAAAAATCTTTGTCTATTTGGATAGAAAACATTGTGATAATGAAAAATTGCTTATAACAAGCAATATCTTTTTCCACAATGTTTTGTAAATCTTTTTTATCTTTGAAGTCTCAAAAAGTGTCATTGTGTGGTATTGGGTTAACCTATACCTACATAATTCTCCTTTTACATACCCCTCAAAAAACATGAAAAAAAAATATGGAATTTGAAGAAATTTCTTGACACAAGCAATCATTTTCACTTTCCACTATCTTTTCAACTCTAAAAGAGGAGGATTGTTTTGAATATCATGACTTGATATTGTCCTCTGCAACTTCTTTAAATTAGGACTAGTCTAAAACTTTATTTGATTGGTAAGGGGTGAAGAAGCTTGTCAGTAACTATCTACTAAGTGCACATACAAGACTTTGATCAGACTGGGAGAGCACGTATTCACTTTGCACACATGTCAAATTGTTAGAAATGTCAAATTTGTATTAATATTGATTCATAGATTTGAAAAAAAAAATTATCACCATCATTGATGCCTTGCATACAACATTTCCTTGTCTTTCTGATAGAAATTCAACTCTTTCCTTCACAATCACGGGATTTTACACTGCTGTAATTTTATACTTGAGAAAACCTTGTGGAAAAGAAGAGATTGCTTGTAACAAAAATTTATCACCATCATTTATGCCTTACATACAATATTTCCTAGAAATTGAAACCTTTCCTTCACAATCACAGGATTTTACATTGCTGTTATTATGTACATGAAAAACATAGTGGAAAAAGAAGAAATTTCTTGTATCATGCAATTTCTCCTTTTTCCACAATTTTTTTCTACCACATAGGATGGATTCATTGCAAATTGTATCCAATATTCATTTTAGTCTTAAACCTCTTTTAATTTGGACCAATCTAAAATTTCAAAAAAGGGAAAGGGTTAACAAAGATTTAAAATATATTCAATTAGAATCAAAATATTTCACCAGTTATGAAAACTTCACTATATCTTTGTATGTAAAAAAACCCTCTGCCAGTGGTGAGGAAAAATAGATTTTCCCGACTTCGCCAAACAAGTAGGTCATGACTTTTTACTTGTCTGGAATTAAACTTGACTGCAAAATAGTGAATAGATGAATGTTAGGAAAACATTGTTGATAAGGAAGAAAATACTGGAACCCATTTTCTTCATTAACCGCAATATTTTCAACCCTTCAGTACAAACATATTTATTTTCCAGAAAATAATGAGTTATCTTTGAGATCTATTTTGTACCTTTCCAAGATTTGCCCTTGTCTTTATAGTAGCATTGAAAAATGTTTAGTCCATATGTAGAAAAGTCCATGATTGACAGGTTAGGCATGGGAATTCCATTCCTCTCTGAAATTGCTCCATAGAGTAATGACACTAGTCCTTTGTCTCTGCTTTGTTACAGCCAGAAAGCGTGTCTGCACTATGCCATATTACAGCAATTAAGTGTATTTGTCAGAGGGTAAGCTGTTACCTGTCTTTTGGCTTCCAAAATGTCATCAATACAGCTTGAGCAAAGCTGTATCTACAACGTTTTGGTTGTCCATTGAGGTAAAAACTTTTGCATGAAATTTCTTTAACCCTTTCCTGGACAAACCCGGGATTTTACGTCACTGTGATTTTATACTTGAGAAAAGTTTGTGGAAAAAGGAGAAATTGCTTGTAAGAAGCATTTTCTCCTTTTCCCACAATATTTTCTACCACATAGGATGGTCAGATTTCAAATTGCATGCATATTTCATTGTCGTCTGCAACCTCTTTCAAATTGGACCAGTCTAAAATTTCAAAAAACAGGTAAGGGTCAAGGAATATACAATGATATAGTTTAGAAACACTTCTTACTATTACAAATTTTCGGGAAATGGATTTTTAGTCAATCTTGATTAAGCAACCACCTGTATTAAGTGACCACTTTTATCAATTGATCATAATCAGAATTCCCTTTCAAAAAAGCATTGGCTGTTGAGAAGTTCAAGAATTTGCTGAAATAATACTGTAACTAATCCCCTACTATTTGACCTCATCAGAATTGTCTCAATAAACTGATTCTAATGAGTTAAAAAACATAGAATTGAGTGAGAATTCTGCAATAATTATTAACCCATTCCAACACAGCAAAATTTTAGACTGGTCCAAATTGAAAGAAGCTGCAGACGACAATTTCAAGTTGATGGAATATTGAATTTTTTCTTCTTTTGGATAAAACATTGTGGATAATGAAGAAATTGCTTGATACAAGCAATTTCTTCATTGGATAGAAAACATTGTGGATAATGAAGAAATTGCTTGATACAAGCAATTTCTTCATTTTCCACAATGTTTTCCAAAGCTTTTTTCTCGAGGGGCGTAAAAAGGAGGGATTGAGTTGGAATGGGTTAAGTGCAAATAATCACCTCCTGTTATACATGATTGCTGTAGGAAAGCAGGTGCAATATTACTATGAAAGCTCTGGTAAGAGTATTAGGTTACATTCAATGACAAGTTAGCTCTTCAATCTATTGTCACTGCTACACGTATTTCAACATATTCTCTCACAAGACCCCCTATTTATGTCCCTCAAGAAAAAAGCTTTGAAAAACATTGTGGACATGGAAGAAATTGCTTGTTTCAATTTCTTTTATGTCCACAATGATTTCTACCCCAAATGACAAGGAATTTTAAAAATATCTTCAACCAAAAATTGTCGTCTGCATCTTATGAGCTCTGCTGTTTTCATAGAAAACCTGAGATATTGTCATCACCTTGGCGTTGTGGGCGTAGGAGTTGGTGTTGGCGTGAGAAACTTTAACCTTGGTCAAATCTCTGTTGTTTTTGAAGATATCATCATGAAACTTGGCATGTGTATTGAATATTACAAGAGCTATCTAGACTACCGAGGGGGATAACTCTAAAAGCATTATTGTAAGAGTTATGCCCCTTTTCCGACTTGGAATTTTTGCATTATACAGCACCTGCAGCTGAGCTTTGGCACCCATGGGCAGTGCTCTTGTTTCAATTTGGACCTGTCTAAAATTTTCTGATGTTTGAATGGGTTAAATCATTGCACAAAATATTCACTTGGAGGAACAAGAGTTAGATTTCACTTTTATGCAAGGGGCAGTCAAAAAATATCACGTCTTTTGACTTGGTCTCGAAACCATTCAACATTTGGGAAAAAAATCTTTCTACTGTTTTCAAAATATTCTCCAACTATGTCTTCACACTTCTAAGTCTTCTTTGATGGCTTTCAATCAAATTTTACAGGAGTTATCCTTGGATGACTCTGTATTATATTCTTATTACAAAAGATTATTGGATTAAAAATATGGCTCAGATGGTCACGGCTAATTACCTTACATGTTAAATAGTGAAAACTTAAAAAAAAATTCTTCTTAGAAACCAGCAGATTGAATAGAAACTAGCAGATTGAATTCAACTAACTGTCACAGGACTGATCCTTTGGTGGCCTTGTCTAACATTCCTTCAAGGAATTTTGATTGGCTTTAATGGGTAGGGCTGATTTCAATAAATGGTATGTAGTGATAACTTTGCAAATCTTCTCAGAGGATGACTTTTAACCCATTCCCACACAACAAAATTTTAGGCAGGTCCTTTTTGAAAGAAGTTACAGATGACAGTTTCAAGTTGTTGAAATTACTTTTATTCTTCGTCTTTTTGGATAGAAAACATTGTGGATAATGAAGAAATTGCTTGATACAAGCAATTTCTTCATTTTCCATAATGTTTTCCACAGTTTTTTTCTTAAGGGGTATAAAAAGGAGGATTGTGTAGGAAATGGATTATTTTCAAGTGAATGTCCTTTTGGCGATCTTTTATCAGATTTTCTGAAGAAATTTAAATAGATTTAATGATATTGCTTTGGACAATTGGCTAAATTTCAGGTAGAAATAACATAGCGATGCAAGGGAAATACATGTAATTGTTACTGCATGACTGAGAATATTTGTTGTATAAAAGAAAGTTGCCTCCATTCAATTAAGTTTAAAGAGTAATTCTTCCTGACATGAGTTACCTCTTATGCTTAAGAAAACTAAATTATTTGTAAGATTGTTAGTAAATGTAAGGACTTTAGCGGGAATCAGGTGCTCCATTGCCTCTTGTTTATAGATTTACCTTGTACAATGGTCTCATGAGAAGGGTGGAGCTCACCTGTCCATCCTGGTCCATCTTCTTCTATTTTCCTATTGGATTATTACTGTACTAACTGGAGCGCGTATTGGCTCTGTGGCTGGAACAGTAATCTTGGTTCCACTGTGACGTTTTACTTCACTCACTCAAGCAAACAGGTTCGCATCTTTCAAAAAAATCAATTTGCATTTTTCACACATCCTAAAAAATAACCATTCATTAGGCTGAGAAATCATTTGGAAAAAGAAGAAATTGCTTGTTACAAGCAATTTCATTTTCCAAAATGTTTTCTCAGGTATAAAAACACTGGAACGTAAAAACCAGCGATTAAACAGGAAAGGGTTAATGGTCAAGCCAACGGTCTAAAGAGAAAAGTTGAAACTTTCTTTCCATGCAATTTTCATGTGCACTGGCTGTAAATATTTTTCTTGCAATGCTGATGAAATTGATAAAAAGCACTCAAATAATTTTTAAGATCAAATTCAGGGTAGGTTTACTCAGAAAACTATTTCTTGTAATTTACATAATGAAGGGAAATGATGTGAAAGTATGCCTAAAATGCCTTGAAACATCTTTATAGAACTCAACTTTCCTCACTTGTATTAACTCTGGTCATGCTGTAACTTAAGCAATTTGGTTGGTCACTTGCGTGCTCGAGCCATAAAGAGACCACCGTATTTGTTTACGGAGTTAAAACATGGAAATGTGTAGTGTTCGGATAACGTTAGGTGAAATTTTATTTTCACCAGTAAATGTATAAGCTTTGCAGAGAAAGTTAAGTTAAGCTATTAAAAATATAGGCCTGCTAACCCATTCCCTCACAAGTAGGCTTCTTTAGGACCCTGAAGATATAAAAGTTTTGAATACATTGTGGAAAATAAATTGCTTGTAACAACTAATTTCTTCCTTATAAACAATGTTTTACTGCCAAAAAGACAAAGATTTTTAAACTTTCCATCAACTAAGATTTGTCGTCTGCAACTTCTTTGAATTTGGACCTGTATAAAATTCTGTTTTGTGGGAAAAGGTCAAACAATTATCTAATAAATGTTTTAATTATTTTCCGTATGTATGGATTTAAAACTTTATCATCTTGTGACAGATTACTGTATATTTCAAGATAAATTTGTAATAGGTTATAAAAGACTGTGATTGTTTGGAAATTGTGTAGTGAAAGTGAACGTCTTGGCTATGTTACCAATGAAACATTTATTATTACTGTGTGTACATGTACTTTATTTAACATTTTTGAGAGGAAGTTTTTGTTATTCTGCTATTTTTTATCAGTCAAATTTAAAGAAAAAGATAAAGTATAAGAGGATATTTTGTTGAATTTTGTTGATTTTTTTTTCATCTGTACCCGAAAAAGATATGGAAAACCACCTCCTTCTAAAGTACAAGCAATGAACCTATTGACTGATCGCCACTATCATTCAAAGAATCAACTGACTTATCAAATCATTTATTTAACCCAATCCAACACAGCAAAATTTTAGACTGGTCCCAAATTGAAAGAAGCTGCAGACGACAATTTCAAGTTGATGGATTTTTGAATTTTTCCGTCTTTTTGGATAGAAAACATTATGGATAATGAAGAAATCGCTTGATACAAGCAATTTCTTCATTTTCCACAATGTTTTCCAAAGCTTTTTTCTCCAGGGGCGTAAAAAGGAGGGATTGAGTTGGAATGGGTTAAACCAGAAATGTACTTTGAACTCTGACATTGGTTGACATTAATGTGAAGCATTTTTGGCTATGTGATTATCATAACTACAGCTTATTCAAGCTGTAGTTTTGATGCTTAGGCTTTTTAGCTTACATGAGCATGTAGTGCTCATGTGAGCTTTTAGGATTTATGGATGTCAATTGTATATCTGTCATCTGTCAACTTTTGCTTCAAACGACATCTCCTATGAAACGGCTAGTCTCATTTTGAAATAGTTTCATATAAATGTTCTTTGGGTCGCCCTTTACCAAAATTGCTCATATCATTGTGGTCCAACGCACACTTTGGCTGTGAGGCCAAAAACAGTTATAATTTTCAAATTTCAAAAACCTTCTTTTCTGAAACTAGAATGCCAAGAGATTTCATATTTGGTGTGTAGCATCATCTAGAGGATTTTTTACCAAGTTTGCACAGATTCTGACTCTGAGGGTCAAATTGGTCCCACCCCTGGGGTCACTTGATTTTACATAGAATTTATATAGGAAAAGTTCAAAATCATCTTCTCCAGAAAAACAAAGCCTGGAGCTTTGATCTTTTTATCTGAAGTATTACCTAGCGTACCTCTTCCATTTTCTCAAACCATGACCTCATGATGCTATAAAGGAAGGACCTTCAGTTGACTCTTTGTCAGATTCCTTCACCTAATTTCAATCGGTCGGAAAATATGGCTTATGTCCATATACATGTATCATGGTTTACAGTGACTTTTGAAAACAATGAAAAATTGGAAATGCTTCTCTAGAACTATTTCAAAGATTTCAGTCACAAGATTTATTTGCAAGATATATCAAAGATGTCACATTGAATTCCTGAACACATGATTTGCTTAATCAGTACATTCAGGCCAGTGGATGAATACAGGTGCTCAAGCGCCTCTAGTTCTGAACTCGAACTGTTTCCTTATCTAGAAAATTGAACTGGTGAGGAACAGATTTTGACGACCATGCAAGCTTGAATAAGTTCAGTATGGCTCCAGTGAAACTATAGATACAAAGCACCTTCAGTCATACCTTATGTCTATGCTTTAATAGTGTATGCAGTTTGAGACTAAAGAAAAAACAATTAAATTTGCAAAGCTAATATTTTTGTATAGTAAATCTTTTAATGTCAGAAACAATTTTATTTCAAATAACAGATTAATACTGAGGAAAACATGAAGGTAAAATAAAAAAAATTGTTCTAAGGAATTTCTCCTCTGTATCATGATGTATTCTATCTAAAGCTAACTTTCCAAATTAGACAACTTTTTTGAACTGTATGCAAATTCTTTCAATTGGAATATTTTATAACTTTGGTCTAATGTCCTTCAGCACCTGAAAATATCAAGGTCAAAATAATATATTGCTGTAAAAACCGAGAAATCACTAGTCACTGACATACATTGCTGTGGAAATGAATGGATAACTAGTCACTGACATACATTCCTTTGGAAATGGATGAATCACTAGTCACTGACATACATTGCTTTGAAAATGGATGAATCACAAGTCACTGACATACATTGCTGTAGAAATGGATGAATCACAAGTCATTGACATACATTGCTTTGGAAATGGATGAATCACTAGTCATTGACATTCATTGCTTTGGAAATGGATGTATCACTAGTAACTGTCATACATTGCTGTAGAAATGGATGAATCACAAGTCACTGACATACATTGCTTTGGGAATGGATTAATCACAAGTCACTGACATACATCGCTTTGGAAATGGATTAATCACAAGTCACTGACATACATTGCTTTGGAAATGGATTAATAACAAGTCACTGACATACATTGCTTTGGAAATGGATTAATCTAAAGTCACAGACATACATTGCTTTGGAAATGGATGGATCACTAGTCACTCACATACAATGCTGTAAAAATGGATGAATCACAAGTCATTGACATACATTGCTGTAGAAATTGATGGATCACTAGTCACTGACATACATTGCTTTTGAAATGAATGGATAACTAGTCACTAACAAACATTGCTTTGGAAAATGATGAATCACTAGTAGCTTACATACAATCACAAGTCACTGACATACAGTAATGTAGAAATGGATGAATCACTAGTCATTTACATACATTGCTCTAGAAATGGATGGATCAGTAGTCACTGTCGAACATTGCTGTAGATCTGGATGGATAACTAGTCACTAATATACATTGCTTTGGAAATGGATGAATCACTAGTCACTAACAAATATTGCTTTGGAAATGCATGAATCACTAGTCATTAGCATACATTCCTCTGGAAATGGATGAATCACTAGTCATTGACATACATTGCTTTGGAAATTGATGAATCACAAGTCATTGACATACATTGCTGTCGAAATGGATTAATCACTAGTCACTGACATACATTGCTGTAGAAATGGATGGATCACTAGTGACTAACATACATTGCTGTAGAAAAGGATGAATCACTAGTCACAGACATACATTCCTTTGGAAATGGATGAATCACTAGTCATTGACATACATTGCTGTAGAAATGGATTAATCACAAGTCACTGACATACATTGCTGTAGAAATGGATGGATCACTAGTCACTAACATACATTAATGTAGAAATCGATGATTTACAAGTCACTGACATACATTGCTGTAGAAATGTATTAATCACAAGTCACTGACATACATTGCTGTAGAAATGGATGGATCACTAGTCACTAACATACATTGCTGTAGAAAAGGATGAATCACTAGTCACAGACATACATTCCTTTGGAAATGGATGAATCACTAGTCATTGACATACATTGCTGTAGAAATGGATTAATCACAAGTCACTGACATACATTGCTGTAGGAATGGATGAATCACTAGTCACTGACATACATTAATGTAGAAATCGATGATTTACAAGTCACTGACATACATTGCTGCAGAAATTGGTGAATCACTAGTCACTGACATACATTGCTGTAGAAATGGGTGGATAACAAACCACTTACATAGATTGTTGTAGAAATGTATGGATAACAAGTCACTGACATGCATTGCTGTAGAAATGTATATAACAAGTAACTTACATGCACTGCTGTAGAAATTGATGGAAAACAAGTCACTTACATGAACTGCTGTAGAAATTGATGGATAACAAGTCACTGATGTGTATTGCTGTAGAAATGTATCGATAATAAGTCACTGACGTGCCTTGCTGTAGAAATGGATGGATAACATGTCGCTGACATGCATTGCTGTAGAAATGGATGGGTAACATGTCTCTGACATGCCTTGCTGTAGAAATTGATGGATAACATTTCTCTGACATGCATTGCTGTAGAAATTGATACCCGGTAGATAACAAGTCACTGACATGCATTGCTGTAGAAATGGATCGATCACTAGTCACTGACCTGCATTACTGTAGACATGGCTGGATCACTAGTCATTGACATACATAGCTGTAGAAATGGATGGATAACATGTCACTGACATGCATTGCTGTAGAAATGGATCGATCACTTGTCACTGACATGCATTGCTGTAGAAATGGATGGATAACATGTCTCTGACATGCATTGCTCTAGAAATTGATGGATCACTAGTCACTGACCAGAAGTTAACTATGAACTCAGACTTTGGCTGACATTTATGTGAAGCATATTTGTTAGTTTTGCAACTTCATAACTTCAGCTTATTCAATCTGTAGATTTTATGTTTAAGCTACAGACAAACCACTCTCCATTTTTATACGCCACAGGAGGAGGTCGTATATTGGAGTCATCTCCTCCTAAGTTTCTGGCTGGATCTAAATGAAACTTTGTGGATGTTATAACCTAAATTGGAAGATGTGCATGAAGTAAGGATTTTATGGTTCATTAATATTCCCTGAATTATGCCCCCTTAAAACTTAGTATCTGGGGCTTATTGAAATTGCAGCCTTGTGAACGCAACTCCTCCTAACTTTTTGTCTTGATTTAAATGAAACTTGGTCAGTGTCATCACCATAATTTGTAGATATACATGGATCAAGGATTTTATGGTTTATCAATTTCCCTAAATTATGACCCCCTAAAACTTAGTATCTGGGGCTTATTGAAATTGCAGCCTTGTGAACGCAACTCCTCCTAACTTTTTGTCTTTATTTAAATGAAACTTGGTCAATGTCATCACCATAATTTGTAGATGTACATGGATCAAGGATTTTATGGTTCATTGATTTTTGCAAGAGTTATGCCCTATCCTAGCTGGGTTTTTTATTATTAATAGTTGTTGTAGTTTAAAGAGGCGTTAAACCCCACTGAATCAATCAATCATAAAGAACAGTTTGAACTTGAAATTTTAAAAAGGTAGTCTGCAAATGTTTTGAATTTGGTTCTGTCAAAATAAGTAGGGTCCACAATTATTTTCGTGAAACAGCAGCAAATTGGCGGCGTATATTGTGACTATGCCACTCTTGTTGTTACATGCTACTGACCATGAATTTTGTAAAGCAACACCATTGAATATCAAAGCAGAACTATCAGTTGCAGTCAATGAATGGGGTCAACAGAGTAAGTTGGTGGGGCAAGCGATTGGTCAAATGTCCTACTAAAGCTAAAATAACAAAAGTGTTTGGAATAATTCATCATTCTCTGCAGGTCTAAATCAATGATTTGATAGGTCAATCGATTTTTGGCTACAAAGGCCATAGGTCACTAAGGCTATTTTCATGGTGTTGTGGCCATTGTGTGTTCATTCATTCTTCTAACAGTAAACCAATCTCCTCAGAAACTATATGGTTAATTTCAACCAGAAGTTGCAACAATGATCCTTTGATAATCCTTTTCCAGATTCCTCGCAAGTGTTTCCACAGGACGGAAAACATGGCTTAAATTGACTGAGGGCTAATTTGTACAAATGGTTTATAGTTGAAACTTTGAAAAATGTCTCCCCATAAACTATCAAGCAAATATCAACCAAATTTTACATGAATTGTTTCTTGGGCTAACTTTAATAAGATTCCTTCAAAAAAATTTAATCTGCATGAAAATATGGCTTTTTTTAATGGGCTTAATTCCTTTAAGACAAACTAAAGCTAGAAGGATGGTAATTAATCCTGCTGTACTTTGACTGCACTTCAAGGAATACACAAAATCTGAGTCATATTTAATGGCAATAAACCGATACTTTGCAGGATTGAAGTCGGGAAATATAACTCGAGTGATCTAGCTAATCTACCATGGTCAATTGTTTTAACCCATTACATACATTACAAGATAGGAAGAAGTTGCAGACGACAACTCAAAATGTTTTGAAATTGACAACCAAGTTCCAAATCAGGTAGAAAACATTGTGATAAAATGTTTAACCCCTTCCTGTACAAACCCCAGATTTAAGTCGCTGTGATTTTATACTTGAGAATACACTGTGGAAAAAGAAGAAATTGTTTATAACAAGCAATTTCTTCTCCCACAATATATTTTACCACATAGGATGGTTCCATTTCAAAATGCATACATTTTCATTTGACTTCGTTTGACTTCATGCAAAATTGAACTTAGTAATAAACCTGTTGATTTTGTAGATCTTTAGATTATGACAATGAAAAAGTGAGTCTAGATTCAGGAGAGTCTTTGTGTGCCCCATAAGAAGTTAACCCTTTCCTGTTTTACCCCAGGTTTTACATCCCCCTGTTTTTATACTTGAGAAAACATTGTGGAAAAAGATTAAATTGCATATCACACAATTTTCCATAATATTTTCTACCCCAAAGAACAATTTTTTCTCCAAATTAAATCAACTTTTAATAGTTAGTTTTCTTTTTCCTTCAATAATTTTCTCATCCGTCTGTGAACAAATCTTAAAAAATCTTCCCCTAAAATACCCATAACCACAAAAGAAAAGTTTACACTGGTCAGAACTGAAAGAAATGCAGACGACAATTTTAACTTCATGTAATTTTTTTAAAAATCATCGTTATTGGTAGAAAACATTGTGGATACTGAAAAAATTGCCTTTTAAATGAGGGGCGCAAAACATGGGATTGTGTGTGAATTGGTTAAATGATATTTTGATATGATAAACACTGAGCAAACATTGAGGGAAAACAATGTCAATGGTTAGTTTTCTTTTTCCATCAGTATTAAAAACTTCCTTTTAGGGTCATAAGATCTTTATCGTTAGTTTACAGGGTAAATCGTTAGATGTAACCAGATAACAAAGCTGTAGATACAAAAGATTCTGTATTGAAAGACCACAATCTTTTGGAAAGTGACTGAAAAATTAAAAACAAGAGACTTAATCCAGGTTTTCAATGGCTTCATCAAAATCCATCAAGAATTGTAGTAGTAGTTAGACACACAACAAGAATTTTGAAATTAGGTCTCTTTTTTTCCATGACCCAACATTTGATTAAAATTTCAGGAGTATTTGCGGACACAACAAGAATTTTGACATTAGGTCTCTTTTTTTCCATGACCCAACATTTGGTTAAAATTTCAGGAGTATTTGCGGACACAACAAGAATTTTGACAATAAGTTCCCTTTTTAGCTCCACAGGCTGAAAGCTAGAAGCTATTGTCATGGCGTTGTGACTGCCGTGACTGTGTCTGTCCGTCTGTCCGATCGTCTGTCCTTCCGTAAAATTTTACTTTGAAAATCTTCTCCTCAGAAAGTACTGAACAGATTTCAACCAAATTTCACAGAAATGATCCTTGGGTGATCCTCTACCAGAATCCTTCAAAGAATTTTGATCGGATGAAAAACATGGCTTTAATGGGCGGAGCTAATTTCCATATATGGTGAAAGCTTTGGAAATCTTCTTCTCAGAGACCAGTGGATAGATTTCAACCAAATTGCACAGAAATGATCCTCAGGTGACCCTTTATCAAATTCCTTCAAAGAATTTTGATCGGATCAAAAGCATGGCTTTAATTGGCGGGGCTAATTTCCATATATAGTGAAGGCTTTGAAAATCTTCTTCTCAGAAACTGATTGATGGATTTCATCCAAATTTCACAGAAATGATCTTATGGTGAACCTTTATCAGATTCCTTCAAAGAAATTTGATAGGATGAAAAACATGGCTTTAATGGGTGGGGCTTTTTCCATATATGGTAAAATCTTTGAAAATCTTCTTCTCAGAATCCAGTTGATGGATTTCAACCAAATTTGACCGGATCAATCCTTGGGTGACCTTTTATTACATTATGAAAAAGAATTTTGATCGGATGAAAAATATGGTTTCAATGGGCGGGGCTAATTTCCATATATGGTATAAACTGAAAACATTGAAAATTTTTCAGAAACTGGTAGATAGATTTCATCCAAATTTCAAGGGAATGATAACCTGATGACTGTTTGTCAGATTCCTTCATATGATTTTGATTGGTTGAAAAACATGGCTATTATGGTGGTTGGTTATGTCCATATATGGTATACAGTGAAAATTTTACATTATGAATTTTAGATAACTTGACTTGAATATTTAAAAACAATGAAAAGTTTGAGATGGTTCTCTAGAACTATTTCAAAGAATTCAATTATTTAGATTTATTTTCATTATATTCAGTTTATTTAAACTAATGAAAAAATTTTCTTAATTAATACATTCATGCCTGTGGAGCGATACAGGCGCTCAAGCGCATCTAGTTGGCTCATCTGAGCACATAGTGCTGGGGTGGGGGCTATTGTGATTGCATGTTGTCTGTCGCCTGTCTGTGAACAACTCTTTAAAAATTACCTATCAGATTTAATTGAAACTTTGCAGGAACCATCCTTGGGGATGGTCTCCAATGAGACTTCAGGGACTTGTAATTGTTTGATAACTCTGGATACTATGGCAACTCAATGGAATTTCTTATTAATTCTAGAAAAGTCTTCTCCTCCTTATCTGCAAAGTCTTTAAACTTTTGCATGTAGCATTGCCTGATTGTCCTCTTCCTACCAAATTTTTTCAGCTTATGATGATGTGATTTATATAAGCTCTATGTTATAGGTACTTTGAATTTAATTAGAAAATAGAAATCTAGCAAATTCTTTAACCCAGTAACAGACAACAAAATTTTGGGCCCAAATTTAAAGAAGTTGCAGATGACAAAAAGAAAATTCTGTTCACCAGATTTCAAAAATATGTCTTTTGGTTAAAAAACATTGTAGATAATGAAGAAATTGCTTGTAACAAGCCATTTCTTCATTTTCTGCAATGTTTTCCACAGCTTTTTTTCATAGGGCGTCTATAAGTGTCATTGTGTTAGAATGGGTTAAAAATCATCTCCTCCTAAACTAACAATCAGATTTCAATGAAACTTTACAGAAATGATCCTTTGCTGATGGCCTGGCAAAGTACATAAAGCAATCGTAATTGGTCAGTAACTCAGCCCGGTATAGCAACCAAAGGGATTTTCATATATAAACTCTTAAAAAATCTTCTCTGCCTTAACCATGAGGCCCAGAGCTTTCAAATTTGCATGTAAAATTGCCTCAAAGTCCTCTGCAAAAATACTTCAGGTTATGTTGATTATATCAAATTCTTTAAAAATCATCTGCTCCCAAACTAAGCATCAGATTTCAAAAGAAACTTTACAGGAATGGTCATTGGGTAATTTGTAAGGTCTAAGGCCTTCATATTTGGTAAGGAATAAAGGAAATCTTCGAAAATCTTCTCCCAAACAATATGGCATAGAGTTTTGATATTTGGTATAATCATCATCTATTGACCTTCTACAAAACACTTAAAAAAAAAACAAACAAAAAAACATGCTCTGCAAATAAGCCCTTTTCTGTGCAATCTCTGATTTTAGATAGGAATATAGGAATAGAGAAGGATATCTTTAAAATCTTCTCCTCCTTAACCATTAGGCCTAGAGCTTTGATATTTGGTATGTACCGAAAAACTGCAAAGTATTACCGTACTCTGGAAATTAGCTCTATATTGTGGGATCTTCAATATATCTAGCATTTAAATAGAAAGTCTTAAAAAACTTCTTTTCCAAAATCTATAGGCATAGAGCTTTGATATTTGGTATATACCATTTGGCCTTGACCAATCATACTCATAGAAGCAATTTATGACCATCATGGTCCTCTTTTTTCTGAAAACCTGGTCAAGTGCCATTTAAGGCAAGAAACATTGTGAGAAAGGGTAGAATTTCTTTTAAAAAGGAATTATCCTTTTTCATGCAAAGGTTTCTCAATGTGAATACCGAGTGGCATAAAGAGTCAGGATAGTATTGTTATTAGTTACAGAAGGCCGGTGGAGCAATACAGGCGCTCAAGCGCCTCTAGTTTGATTTGCAGCAACATTCGTCAATTACCAGTTATACGGTAACGAAAGATATTGTACCTACAGTTTGAATTCAGGATCAGTGGTGAACTCATTACCAAAAGACAAAATTTTGGACTGGTCCAAATTCAAAGAGGTTGCAGAAGACAATTTCTGAGTTGATGACATTTAAATTCTTTTTCTTTTGAGCAGAAAACATCGTGGATATGAAGAAATTGCTTGTAACAAATTCAACTTGAATATATACGCGTAAGATCAGCTACAGATGAACGAACGAGCAACAACAACAACAAAAAAGTAGACACTGTCAGCGTAGTATAAGAAATACTCGGTGATTTGACTCGTCAAATATTTCAATATTTCATGTCGTTGGAAACTGAAAAGTCAGACATTAAACTTAAGAATCTTAAGAATCGTGCTCACGAGTAAGGGGATAGGCTATAAGTAGGACGTTCGCCGCCCATGGTTGATAGTACGACACTGTAAAAATTTCGTTCAAACGTCAGTTTTACAGTGTCACAATTGAACTATGATTTCTAAAAGAAGTATTCTACTCTTAAACCATAAGGCCTAGAGCTTTCGTATCCTCTCGTGGCCCGCCGAAATACTTAAGGTTACGATGGTTTGTGCAAGCCCTATGTTGTGAGTAGCTTTGTGGTTTTCATGGAGACTGAAGTAATACTGACACTTATTGTATAAAAAACGGTTGTTGTCCACTGTGCCTGATTTCGGTTGAGACTTTTTGAGAGATCAATGAATCCAGAAGGAAGTCGGATTGAACTAAAAGAAAACAATATGGAAAAATCATTAATTTTCAGTATCTCAGATGGACGATCCAGTGCCATCGTGATCCCCTTTAAAAAAAGAAATATTGTCGCCCCCGTTGGTAGCTAGTAGCTGCTAAAGTCCAGGTAAGAGTAATAATAATAAAGTATTCCTTTAATTTGAACCCATTACCAGATAGGTAAAAATTTAGACAGCTCCAATTTGAAAGTTGCAGACGATAATTCAATGATCGATAACAGGTAATCAACTTTTTAATTCTGAATTTAAAAAGAAATAATAAAATGAATAATTAAGGCGGGTCTTTAATAAAGCTAAAAGAAACGTGCCGCCATTTATATAAAACTACAGTTATTTTGTGTTAAATAGGCTTAGTGTTACTGAGACTTATAAAAAAAAGCATTTTAACTTATGGCTTTCACCCCTGGAATAAGTAACAGAACGGGTGAACAGTCAGGCCTGTCCTATTAAAATAAATTTCAAGCGCATGAGTAAAGTATGAAAAAGTTTTTTGGGGGCACCCTTTTCTTGCTGCAATAAGGTTTTTTAGAATTGTTAAATTTGATTCTAATTTTCTACAGGTCATTATACTTGTTGTGAAATACGGGTGTCCGCTTACGTTATTTAGCTATTCATTATACAAGTTCCGCCAATTACTTATATTTACCAATTATGATGTTTCTATATATACACCACTTAAGCCCATTACCAAACGGCAAAATTTTAGGCTAGTCCAAATTGAAAGGATCTGCAGACGAAAATTTGAAGTTCATGAAATTTTGGATTTTTTCAACTTTCTGGGAAGAAAACATTCTTGGGAATGAAGAAAGTGCTTGTCACACGCAATTTCTTCATTTCCCACAATGTTTGCCATAGCTTTTTTCCTTATAGGCGTTTAAAAGCGTCACTGATTGGGAATGGGTTAGCAGTATTTAAAACGGTAATTATTTTTTTACACAGGCTCTCCTGTTAAAACCGTCTTTAGACCTGTCCAAATTCAAATGTTTTGCAGATGAACATTGTAAGTGGTTTTAATTTGAAAATAACCATTCAGTGGGGTAGAAATATAGCAATTTCTCCTTTCTCTACAATCTTTTTTCAATTGTGGTAGACATGTGTACATGCAAAATGAAATTTTCTAGAGGTTGTTGTTGATTCAAGATTATGGACAGTGATATTCATTGTTAAGAATTATATGTAATAAAAGAAGGGTTGCTTTTAAAATATGAAAAAAGGGATACTCCTTTGATTGAAACAGAAAGTGCAGGACAATAGGAACATAATTTTGAAACATTTTAGATGGCATTCGACATCAAAATGTATATTTATTGTCGTGGCATGTATTAAAAGAGAAATGAAGATCAGAATTTGCAAAGGATGTCAAATTCAACTGTACAATGTGTATTTGAATCACCTTCTTGCTGAAGGCTCATCATCTTTTACTTACCAACATAGCCATTTAATTCTGGCGGATGACACTGGGAATGACTGTCTAAATACATGATACCAGTCTGAAGAGGTCAATATCTGTCAGTCAAAGTTTAAACTATTTTCAGACAGCAACATTTAGACTGGTCCAATTGAAGCAGATGACAATTTTAAGTTTATGAAATTTTAGATTTTTTTTTTAACTTTCTGGTTAGTAAACATCGTGTAAAATGAATAAATTGCGTGTTACAAGCAATTTCTTCATTTTACACAATATTTTCCCATTCTTGTTGTTCATGTAGTTTTGAATGGCGTCAAAAAGCGTCATCATTGTTTGAGCGGAATAGGTTAAGGGATTTAAAAAGAATTTGAATGCTAAAAACTTCTTTTTTCTCTATCTTTTAGATAAACGGCTAGTTCGGCTTTTAGGGTTAGAAAAAGAGTGTTAATATTGGTAAATATTGAACGAACCAGTAACATAAGAAAAAAATCGACTCTCGGGCAGACATTAGAACTATGTTTTTAGTGGAAAATTCACTATGGCAGATCATGAATTTAATATAATGATCTGTTTTACCCTTTCTCATACAGTCCCTGTTTTCCGTACCTCGGATTTCATACTTGAGACAGCTTTGTGGAGAAAAAAGAAAATACTAATAACGATACCCCCCCCCCAAAAAAAAACCCAACAAATAAATAAACAAACAAACGAAAATCACCCTGAGTTGGGCGGGGTTGAAATCGCTTGTGCCAGCCATTGTTACACCGGTTTATTTTTATTTATTTATTTATTTATTGTAAGTTTTCTGACTATCATCACAGTAGGGGGTCATGAAAACAACTCCGGGTTGCACAGCTAAATGTGTTAATGGTATCTCCCCAACTCCAACAAGATCTAACATATCGTCGGTGTTATACCCAAATCTCGTAACTACAGGTAATTCCAAGCCGTACTTACAACGGTTTTGGTATAACAACATCGATATATGATTTTGTTTAGATGACCCTCCTCCTTCCAATCGTTTGCAAAATGATCGTAAACAGATAAACCGCCTCTATGTGGTTGCGATCGTCTTGCATTTAACAACTGTATAATTAACCAATCGCAAATGTCAATTAAGTAATTAGTCGACCAATGAAATAATTCATTTAGCCCTGAAGTGAAATTTTAACTCCGACATAAGTCGCCATTTTGGTGAGTTATTTTTGTTGGTTTGGCGATTGGCGACTTAAGCGTCGCAACCGCTACTCCTTATTCAAGCTATAGCTACGACGTTTAGGTCTCCAACCAACTATTCTACTATTTGTAACATGCTATGGGTCATATAAGTTGCAAAATAACGCAGTGGAACTGCCTGTCGGGGTCAATGGGTGGGGCCAACGGAATCAGTGGGCGGGACCATCAATTTGTCAATCGATTCGATTAACGTGGCTTATTCGTGACCTTTCAACACAAGAAGTTTTAAGCACTCTCCTCTTGTATACTGATTTTGTATAGGCCTATCTAGTACTCACGACTTTAAGTAACGACTTAATTCGTTACTACCAGACGCCAAAATTTTAGACTTGTCCAATTTTAGACTTGTCCAAATTCAAAGAGTTGCAGATGTCAAGTTTTAGTGACGAAACTTGATTAAATGGGGATAGAGATCCCTGTGCATATAATGAAGAAGTTTTTTTGTAAAAAGCGACATTTTCATTTTCCACAATATTTTCCAAAGAAATCTCGGGGGATTAAAAGCGGAAGTATATGGGAATGGGTTGAAATAACCAGCTCAATCCTCTGAGTACGATCATACTCTCTTTCACCCACGGGCAGTCAGTGTGTATAATATACATGTTTGTATACTGACGGTTCATGATGTGCTACAGTCTTGAACTGTGTAGTTGTTAAGCTCAGCTTGTGGTGGACGCTTGCTCGACAACCCACAACCAAACCTTGTAGTCGGTCGAGCAGGTTTCATCCTCTCTCCATAAATGGGTTTTTCCCGACCTTTTTCAGAAAAGCTAATATAAAGTAACAAATGGGTTCACATAAGCAAATGCGCCATGCTGTTTAAATGTCAAAGTTTCCTGTGATTACTCCGAAATTGTTTTTGATGTCGGATTAATTGACCCAAAACTATTTTTTTTTCACTACCAGTTGAAAAGGAGGCAGATATTCATTTCTATACACAATTCGTCAGTTTTCCTTAGTCACAAAAAATACCGAGTTCATCTTCGCAAGCCCGGGTTATAGATCCACTTTGTTCCTTGCGTTCGTAAGGAATAAACTTTGAGTAGAGTTACAACCCCCGGACAAAGTGGGGTATTATCCATTGAACAAAGTGGAGTTAGTGTCCTTGAACAAAATGGAGTTAGAAACCTTGACCTGAAAAGATAGTATGTCTTAAACCGTGATGATGTCGTATCTCTACATAACCGATTCTAATTATTCGAATTTGATAATTTCGGATTCGAAAGATTCTATAAAAACACCTTTACTATAATGTAAGTGATTTCAAAAGTGGACTTGGCCACGTTGATTTGACGTCATAAAGGGACATGGATCTTTGAATGGAAATAAATAAGTGCGGCACGAGAGCTAAGTTCGTGCAATTTCTAAACTTAAACATCATAACTACAGCTTCTTGAATAAAGCTGTAGTCGCCGCGTATTGATCGCCTTTGGACGATCTGAATGACTATAGATGTATGAATTATGTATGTATGTCACGGTGTATGTATGTATATAAAATTGTTTCTTACCCAAAGGCCGTTAAACGGATTTAAGTAGTATCCCCTCAAGTTGAGGACCTTCACAAAAAAAACAAGGTGCCAAACTGTCACAAGATACGCCCGTCACACTGCTTAATATTAGCTGGGGGTTTGAATAGAACTGAGGTTATTTTGAATGAATATATTTTGTCAAACAAAGTATGAAAATCAACAAAGGACAATAACTCAAAATATAAGCTAGGTAGAGTTATGGTTCTTGTACACTGCACTCAAACTTGGTGAGCTCTATCCATCCATGAAATTTCATGATTCTAGCTATTATACTTTTAGAGATATACTCCGGACAAGATTCAAGTATGAAAAACAATAAAGGGCAATAACTCAAAAAATAGGCCAGGTAGAGTTATAGTTCTTGTACACTGCACTCCCCCTTGGTGAGATCTACCAATCCTATAAATTTCATGATTCTAGCTATTATACTTTTAGAAATATACTCCTGACAAGATTCAAGTATGAAAAACAAAAAAGGGCAATAACTCAAAAAATAGGCTAGGTAGAGTTATTGTTCTTGTCCACTGCACTCCCCCTTGGTGAGCTCTATCTATCCATGAAATTTCATGATTCTAGCTAATATACTTTTAGAGATATACTCAAGACAAGATTCAAGTATGAAAAACAATAAAGGGCAATAACTCAAAAAATAGGCCAGGTAGAGTTATGGTTCTTGTGCACTGCACTCCCCCTAGAAGAGATCTATCCATCCATGAAATTTCATGATTCTAGCTATTATTCTTTTAGAGATCTACTCCAGACAAGATTCAAGTATGAAAAACAACAAAGGGCAATAACTCAAAAAATAGGCTAGGTAGAGTTATGGTTCTTGTATACTGCACTCCCAGTTGATGAGCTCTACCCATCCATGAAATTTCATGATTCTAGCTATTATACTTTTAGAGATATACTCCGGACAAGATTCAAGTATGAAAAACAACAAAGGGCAATAACTCAAAAAATAGGCCAGGTAGAGTTATGGTTCTTGTGCACTGCACCCCCTTGGTGAGATCTATACACCCATGAAGTTTCATGATCCTAGCTATTATACTTTTAGAGATATACTCCAGACAAAGTTCAAGTATGAAAAACAACAAAGGGCAATAACTCAAAAATTAGGCCAGGTAGAGTTATGGTTCTTGTGCACTGCACTCCCCCTAGAAGAGATCTATCCATCCATGAAATTTCATGATTCTAGCTATTATACTTTTAGAGATATACTCCAGACAAGATTCAAGTATGAAAAACAACAAAGGGCAATAACTAAAAAAATAGGCCAGGTAGAGTTATGGTTCTTGTGCACTGCACTCCCCCTTGGTGAGATCTATACACCCATGAAATTTCATGATTCTAGCTATTATACTTTTAGAGATATACTCCGGACAAGATTCAAGTATGAAAAACAACAAAGGGCAATAACTCAAAAAATAGGCTAGGTAGAGTTATGGTTCTTGTGCACTGCACTCCCCCTTGGTGAGATCTATACACCCATGAAGTTTCATGATTGTAGCTATAATACTTTTAGAGATATACTCCGGACAAGATTCAAGTATGAAAAACAACAAAGGGGAATAACTCAAAAAATAGGCCAGGTAGAGTTATGGTTATTGCGCACTGCACTCCGTATTGATAAGAAGAATATAATTGCCAAGTCTAAAGTCAATCGGACTTAGGATGACAGAGTTATGCTCCGGACAAAGAAGTGGACACCGCCATGACGCCCGGACGACCGGACAACCGGACGCCCGGACACCACGGGTGATCCCATAATACGTCCCGTCTTCGACGGGCGTATAAAAAAAAAAAAAAAAAATCTTAACAAAAGATGGGACTGATGGTTTAGTAATACAATAAATCAAACGAAATCTTATTTAATTATCAGTACTCTGTCGGGTCAGCTCTGTTCATTTATCATCATGGATTGTCTTGTCGTTAGCCAAGTCAGTGGAAAACGCTCGCGGTGTATTCAAAATAGGCTAGCATAAAAAATCCATTTTCCTATTTCAGGCTGAACGCATGCATCATGCCGGATCAGGCTGACCAAACTAAGCTTTGACTTCTTAACGGAACGCCGCCGGGCCCGGCACTATCCGGATTATCAAAAGCGTGTCAGTTCGGCGGCCAGTAACGGGTCGGGCTTGCAAATCGTTCACAATCGTGTTCTTTTGTCATCAATCATGCATGGTCGCCGAAAATTTTTAGCAAGTACCCTGACCAACATTTGATACGATGTCCGGTTGCCAAAGTTTGATAAATCATAAAGCCCGTGTAGGTCCAGTTATATGATACCACAATCTACCGCCAGGACTGGCAGCAATCTCATGATCTCGGCATCATCATGAAATGGCGTCGACTTAACTTCAATCAGGCACGGGCGGGGCACGGCGACGGCGGCCAAGACGGTGCCGTGTTCATTTAGGACGGGATCGAGAATCAGTACTGAAACCCGCGTTGAAGACCGTTTCGGGGGTTCTCGTGTCGCATGCCGCCATCCGTAATGACTTAGTGAATGTACATCCCCGGTTCTCTTTATTACAAGTATGCCGCTTTAAGCCGGCCTGTGCTGTGTGCTGTGTGCTACAAGTATGTTGAAGCACCCGAAAAACTCATTGTTGGCGGGACTTTGGTCCCACCTGGCCGCAAGTGTCCTTTCTGTCCCTCCTGTCTCTCTCTTCTGGTACCTGTTATCGTGAGTCTACTTTGATACATGATCAATTCATGCACTGTACTTATAGACCCATATAAATTGTATACAAAGACGAATAAAGGAAAATTTGTCATATTTTCATCTTATTTTCATTTTTTCGTAAATATTTCCCAAATAACCATTTCTTTGCGTGAGATGTTAATAATTGTTTTGAAATGTATTTTGACTACGTCGTAATGTAGCTCCGTCAAAGCTTAAATTAAAAGTAAGTACATTGAATTAATCATAAAATTTGATAATTTGGATATATGGCAAAATCTTAATTGTACCGATATCCATTGATTATTAATTCATTCAGGTCGAGGTGGTCTCTGGTTTGCGTCGCGTATGCCTATGGCCGAATAACACAGAAGGGCACGCTAAAATAAATGTGATGCGGTCATCTACCGTTCTACCAATATCATCCTTAAATTTCGATGTCGTTCGGCTTCTGGTTAGAACGAACGGTTATTTTGCTTAGAAATGGTTAAAGAAACATTCTATAAACACAAATATATTGTCCCAAAACAACATATATAATGATAATAAAGCAATATAATGTAATAACAAACATAATGTATTATAGGCGTAAGAATTCTAAACTGAGGCGTGAATAAATGAGTCATCGGGCCTTTCCGTACAAATCCGTAAAAATCCCGATCGAATTTGGGCCATTATCCAATTAAATGAAAGCATTTTATCTGTCCTAACCAATCACAACCGCTCTAACATACCACGAGGTCTTTTCCAACATGGCGGGTGAGTCCACCTCACATTATTTATTTTTGTCGCTCTATTTTTTAACGTTACAGATATTTTCATTATATATTTTTTATTTCCAGATATAAACTTATACCAAGATGATGAAGACGGAAACCCGGATGATGGTAAGTCCAGTTTCGTTAATTCGTAAATGTCTTCTAGGGACGCGGAGATGCTGCGATTGAAAATGGGTTACGTTGAAAATGTGTCAACCGTTTTTCTTTCGTAAAAAAACGCTTTCTGTGAAGATTTGGGATGATTTTGCAGATAATTGTCATGGCCATTGTCTTCCGTCGAGTGTTGCATTGAGTTTAGCATTCATATTTGCCCATGTTTTCATTTGGCATTCCTCAACCACGTGCATTTTCAAGTACAATTTCAAACATGACGCCAAGGTTTGCGTGAAGTCGATAACCATGATGGATATTAGTCACGTGACTTCGGGGTTTCCTAACGACCTTTTGAACTTAAGGGGTTCCCGCCTAATTATTTTGGGAAATTTTCGACAGTTGTAGCCCGCAAACTTCCAATGGTGTTAAACGATGATTAGGAAACAAAATCAAGGTTTGTGAATGGTAGATTAAATGTGTCATTAGTTGAGTCACACGTGAGTAATTTGATAACAAAGCATCCGCGTAATTCTGAGAAAGTAGGTCATGTTGTTGTTCAGCGTAGTGGAGCGTACTCGGCCCAGTTAGTTGTATTTTCTTTTCTGGGTCAAATATGTTTTAATATCATTCTAAGCCTTATTCCTTTTTTGATTTCAATATATTCTGACGAATGAAGGCTGTATGCTATCTTGGATAGAAATTGATTGGTCAATGAATTCTCTGACACAAAGGCTTTGTTTGAGAAGAACAGCCATAATGTTATGATAGTCAATATTACTATGATTAGGCCCATTTTACCTTTGTTCCCCTCTGTACCCCTTTTCTTGAAAATGCAAGTTTTGTAATATTTTGAAAAAAAAGCTAATATGTTTTAAATTAAATCATCATACTTTTTGCTGCTAATCTGAAACTAATATTAATGCAGTTTCTACTTAAATCCTGAAGGAAAAAAAGAGGTCATAGAATAGGTACCATTGAAAATGATGCACCCATTTGTTTTACATTTTTTGTATTATAATGAACTTGGATAGTTGAAATGGTGTAAGTAAACAAAACTTTCTCCCTTCATTTTCAAATCCAGTCTATGTTTTCCAGGGCAAGTCTAGTGAAAAAGTAATTTGTTTACCAAAAGAACAAACAAAAAAAGACACCTAAAAAATTATGTTACAATAATTGAATGTTTGAAATTGGGGATTCAGAAACAGCAATAAACAGGGTACTGGAGATAGACCAGTTACAGTTTTTTGAAAAAAAGTTATCATGAGGGGACATGTTTATTTTGCAAATAACTCTTGTTGTAAGGTATTCTTGGACAGACCATTATTCAATATTGTAGAATTCTCTTAATCGCAACCCTAATAATAGCGATTCACTGCTTTATTGCAACTCACATTTTGCTCACAGATTAGAGAACAAATAGCTCCCTTTAATGGCAATTTCTTGTTAATTGCAACTAAAGTTTTAACAAATCGGTGTTTACATTAACAAGTTGCCACATATTTGATTATGCATCATATGATATCTAGTTATCTATTTTAATTTGATAATTTTTAAGTTCATTCCTGGAGAGGTTCTAAATGAATAGATGCATTTACAATAGTCCTTAATGTACAGATAAAATTTACTTTTAGGGTATGGTTTGGATGACGGGCTTGATGATGAAACATTTGGTGCTGATGATAATTTGAGTCCTTTGCAAAAATTGGAAAAGTACATGGAAAGTGACAATGTCTACACTAGGTAAATACTTAATTTCCACTTCCTGAAATTAGCTGTATTTGAGTAAATCAGTTACTTCATTAAAAAATACAGTAGGTTTTAATTATTCAAAATTTTAATGAAATACTAATTAAGATGAAGTAATTCCTAAACGAGTAATTTTAAGACTTATTATACCCCCCACAACGAAGTTATGGGGGGGTATACTGGAATCAGGTTGTCAGTCCGTCCGTCTGTCCGTCCGTCCATCCGTGGACATAATTTTGTGTCCTCTTCTCCTCCCACATTTTTTGACCAATTTTGCTGAAATTTTATCAGGTTGTTTCCTATCATATGAAGTTGTGCACCTGCAATTTTCATCTTGATCCAGTCGTTAGTTTCAGAGTTATGCCATTTTGAACTTTTTAATGGGGGGGGGGGTAGTCAAAATTCAAAATTGCAAAACTCAGTAACCATAAGGGGGGTTACCAAATTTGGTAAGTAACATCATCTTGTTGACCTTTACAAAATATCAAACGGTTTATTTCCTGAGGTCAAATTTGACCCCGCCCCCTGGGGGTCAAAAATTTAACATAGGCTCATATTGACTTTTCGTGGATATAATTTTGTGTCATCATCTCCTCACACAGTTTTCTTTAACATAGGCTCATATTGACCAACCTTTCCTAATCAATCAACTCTAGCAACAAACACAAAATCAGAAAGAGGTGGAGGGTTGGCAATGTTCATCCACCATGACATGCATGTGATTAAACAGCTTCAAATTCCACTTCTTCATAGAAAAGCCTTTTTAGCGGTGTGGGGGGTATTCTCGTCAGCCCTTGAGGGCGACAGCTCTAGTTTATTCAGTGTTTCAGATTTTCTCACGCTTCAGTACTGTACTGGTCAAATTTAAGGTGAATCAGTACTGGTATATCGGAATCAGTATTGCTAGTCAGATTGTTGAAAAGGTCAAGTCTCCATTGTTACCTTATACAAGACATATACGTCAAAGAATAGACATATTACATTTGTAGCAATCTGCATGCATTTAGGTAGAAAATTGAAAATAGCTTTGTTTCTTGTCCGCTGTAACTCAAAATCAGAACTATATCTTTGCTCACAGAAACTACCAATAATATTTACTATAAAATAGTAAGACTGCACAAGTCATGCATTTAGTTACGATCTTTAGGGCAACACTTAGTCTGATCAAATTCTGAAATATCATCTGCAGCTACTTTCAATCAGAGCAAGTAAAAATTGTTTGGTTTCGGTTAGTTGATATTTCACAATTCAAGGGATGTGAAACAAGAGATTGAATTGCAAGGATTTCTCTTAAATATTTCCTTTTCATATGATTGAGATCAGTAAAGTAGATGTGTGAACTTTACTATTTTTTGGGAAATAAACTATGCTGGGCATCACATATGAATTTAGAATTATTATCCCAAACCTGTCCTGAAATTGCTTTGTCTTCTTCCATAATCAAATGATTGTGGATCTATTGACCGGCGATTGATGTTAAGGAGAATCAAGAAGGGATTATAATTTACTGTTTGATATTGCCTGAGTGTATGGAGTCAATTGAAACTGAAAGAAAATGTCGCTTAATTTTGTGTGTTTTGAGGGGGGGGGGGCTTCTACTTGATCACGAACCGGGTTAGAAATCAGATGAAAATTTTTTCTTTGTACAAAATTGTCTTCCGTAAATACATAGATACGGATCCTGTCTTGAACCCTATAATCTGATTATAAATTGCCTACAAAGAGTCTAGATGCAATATGTAGGTCTGGGGATTTGAAAGTCCAGGATTTGAAACTTGGAAATTTATGAGAAAAAATAACTTTTGGTTGATCTTCTTTACCCATAAATCATGGGAACTTAAACTCAAGAAAAAAATGAAAGCAGGGCTTGTACTGTTGATTGCCATTGTCGACAAATGCAGCAAGTATACTTCTGGTGTTTAATCCTCAGTTTTGCAACAGTTTGTGTCGCCAGAAAAGTTTTTGTCAAAAAACATATATGTTCTTTGAATTATCTACAGAAATAAAATCTGAGGCCCAAGTGTTTTTAATTGATCAAAGGCTTGTTAATTGGTCAATTATATCATGTTACACAAGACAACCCAAATTTACTATTATGGCATTCCTTATCAATGTACATACAGAATCATTCTTGTACATAATTTTGATAAAATTTGATCTAGTCAGTGTCTGTAAGTGCTTTTGCTCTTAAGCACTCTATTTCAAGAATCCACCCTTTTTTGAGGCTGATACTCAATATCTTTTTTCCAACACAAGCAAAGAGTAAAAGATAACTTTCCTAGCTCACCTGGGGCGAAAGTCTCCAAACAGCCGTTGTCATACCCTTGATTACCTAACAAGACGCTGATCCCTTTATTTTTAGACAAATGGTTGCCAAAGGTTTGCTGGATACATTGCGAGCTGTTGGGGACTCTGAAGAACAGACTACTGCCGTTTTAACAGCTATGGTGAAACTATCAGATGATTCAGGTATATGAAAGAAATATCTTCCAGTGTAGCACACACTTTTTTGAATTCCACACCTAAGAGAGATTTTTGTTAAATTACCATTTAGTAAAAAAATATTTTAGGAAATCTATACCAAATGCTCAATTGTATTTGCAACATTGCCAATAAGTCTAAATATCAAATCACTGACAAAAGATAAGCATAGTTCAGTGGTGTATCTAGCTTAGTAGTTAGTGGGCTCGAGGAGTGCACATGTGCGACGTGAACTTCGGGTCATTTTACAAAATAAGGGCCATTCAATACAAGTATCAAAACACAAAGTCCTAATTTCAGCTAAAGATTAAATACAATAGGCTATTTTCCTTGAACACTGATTAATCCATTTCAACACAATCCCTTATTTCAACGCGGCTGAAGAAAAAGTGTTTTGAAAACTCTGTCCACAATGTTTTCTACCCTTAAGGCAAAGATTTCTTTTTTAAATTTCATAAACTTGAAATTGTTGTCTGCATCTTTTTTCAATCTGAGAGGAAAATTTTGTACTGGTAATGGGTTAAATGTGCTAAACTTCAATTTATTAAAAGATCTGAAATTGGTCAACATATGTGATTTGGTAACTTAATTCCATTAGAGACCTGAGGATAGTGTGCACCCGATCGAACCGGTCTTGATACAAAATGGAGCTTTTTTGTATTTTAGATGTAGTTATGGCCCTTTCTAGATTTGAACTAGGCCACTTGCATGGTTCCTGAGGTTGTAGCCATTGTGCAGTTAATAGCTTGTCAGACTCTCATCATGAGGTCCTAGGTTCAATCCTCGTTGTGGCAAATATCCTTTCAGACATTTGTCCCCCAACAATGAGTGGATAATGATAAACCTAAGTGGGATGAGGTGCTGGAGGGATAAGGCTGTAGTGCTACTGTGAGAAATACCAATAATCCATGGCAAGATGCTCCAGCTGCCGCAATTTGATGGAAATACATGAAAACCCCTTTCTATCAATAAATCCATGGTTCCTGACAAATATCTTGGCAAATTACCTACTTTTCCTACCTTTATTAGATTTAGATTTATTGTAGAGAAAAGATCCAGGGAAGATGACAAAATGCTGATCATCTATATTTTCTTCCTATTCCATAATCTTTCACAGATCAGTAATGTAGGCTTGCTAAACTTCAGACTGTATTTAGGCCACAGCTATAGAGCAGTGGTAGCATGTAGGACTCCTAATCATTGGGTTGGGAGTTTGATCCCCAGCCACGGCAAATATCCTTTCCAAGATTTGTCTCCCAGCAATGGGTGCATAAATCTGAAGGGCCGCCGTCATAGCGCAGTTGGTAGCGCGTCGGACTTTCAATCTAGAGGTCCCGGGTTCGATTCCCGACGGCGGCACTCATCCTTTCCGACTATTTGTCTCTCACCAATGGGTCGATAATCGTAGACCTATGTGGGATAGCAGCTGGAGGCTAGGAAAGGATGTAATGGTAGTACTGGTGTGAGAAATACCAGGATTTCATTGTTAGGTGCTCCAGCCGCCGCGATATAACTGAAAGATTGTTGAAAGCGGCGTAAAACCCCATTAAAAAAAAAGCATAAATCTTAAGTGGGATGAGTAGCTGGAGGCTCGGAAAGGATGTTGCGGTAGTACTGGTGAGAGAAATACCAGGAATCCATTGTTAGGTGCTCCATCAGGCACGATATGACTGAAATACTGTTAAAAGTGGCATTAAACCCATACAACTTAATGGTAGTATTGGTGTGACATAAACCAGGAATCAAGTATTAGATGTTCCAGCCGCTGCGAAATGACTGAAAAATTGTTAAAAGTGGCATTTAACCCAATTCAAACAGACAGACAGTATTTAGAATGACTGATATAAAGCAAAGTTGCTTCTCTCTCCCTCTCTGTTGTATGCAAATAAGCATCTGGTAATGGGTTAAAACAGGTAATCTGAAACCTTTGACTTTTTCTGTTGAGTATTTGGGACCCAAATTTGTTGATGTCAGACTAGACAATGTTAAATCCAGGCTTGTTTTGAAAGAGGCCAGTGTTGTATCATGTTTGATTTCAGATCCTATAGTCCGGTCTGAGTTAATGGAACAGATTGCCCATATAGCTATGTACTGCCAAGAGAACAAAGATATTTTTCAAAATGCCATACCAGTATATATTCTACCCATGGTGGTCCGTTATCTTGATGATGCCAATAACCAGGTAACTCTTCAGTCTCATTTTGACATTAATTAATCAGAGTCGGCTCAACCGGAAAATTTGAAAATTACCAAGTATGCAACTCTAAAGTACAAGGGTGTTGAACATCCTTAATATCAATATTAGAATGATTTATTGTTTTACTAACACACCTGAGTACAACAAACATTTCATCTGTTCCCACAATATCTTCTATCCTGTGGGTTGGTTACTTTCAAATTGCTTTCACTTTTTAATTGTCGTCTGCAACTACTTTCAAATTGGAAAACTCTTAAATTTTGAAAAAAACAGGAAAGGGTAAATCTTCTGCTCCTAAACTGGTTAGCTTATGACAGGGTGAACTTAAACAAAAGTTGTTCAACAAATTTAATTCCATGAAAATCCAAAAGGATTTAATCCTTGAAAAACTCTGGTTCCTGTGGCTTTTGAAAATGGGAAATTGTAGTAAATCTTAGGATTTTTTTTTTCTTAGAAACTACAAGGCTAAGGGAATTTATATCTCGTATTCATCATAATCACTTGGTTATCTAACAAGTTCTAAAAATTATATTTATGGGGTTGAAAATGACCCCCACCCCAGAGGTGCATGTATAGAAAAATGCTCAATTTGAGCAAGTTTAAAAGTCTTTTCAAAAACCATAAGGCTAAGGGCATTCATATTTGGTACATAACATAAAAAGATAGTTTTGTGGTATGTTGGAGGCAAAGTATGGAAATTCGTTCGATATTAGTTAGTTGAAAAAATGTTCTTTTAAACTATAAGGTCTAAAGCATTCATATTTGGAATTTGGCATAACCTTATAGTTATCTACAATGTTTGTTAAAAATATATCCCTAGGGTCAAAGACTGCCCTGCCCCAGGGGTCCTAAGTTTGGGGGGGATTTGCAACCAACCAATCAGTAGAGGTTGGAATGAAGCAGACATGTTGCCTATCAATACACCAACTATCTTAAAGAAATTCATTCATCAGGACAATGGTAAACATCTTTACTGTAGAAGCTTTAACTCATTCCTACACAATGATGCTGTTTGATGTCCCTCAAGAAAAACAAATGGGAACCATTGTGTTAAATGATGAAATTGCTTATCTTTAACAATGCTTTCCACCTGTAAAGTTGAAATTAAAAAAATTCTTATCTTTAATTTGTTGTCTGCAAGTCCTTTCAATTTAGACCTGTCTTAAAAACTATGTGGAAAATGAAGAAATTGCTTATGGCAAGCAAATTCTTCAATGTTCACAATGATTTTTTGATTTTCATGAATTTGAGATTATCCCTGTCCTGGTCAAAACCCCTGGTTTTTATGTCCCCATGAATTTTATAATTGATAAAATATTGAAGAAATTGCTTGTGACAAGCAATTTCCTCTTTTTCTACACTATTTGCTACCCTACTGCATGGTTATTTTTCAAAATAAATCCACTTAAAATTTTCGTTTGCAAAACCTTTGAATTTGGACTGGTCTAAAATGTTGCAAAACAGGAAAGGATTATTGTATGCTACATCTTAGAATACAAGCTTATCTAAAAAAATTTCATGTGTTATTGCATGAAGACATGAACCTGCATATTTCTTTCAAGTTGTATACCTTTACGGTTTACGAAGCAAATTATTAAACATTTACTTTGTTAAATTTTCAGGTTCGTAAAACTAGTCAGGCAGCGTTATTAGTGTTATTAGAGCAAGAACTTGTAGAAAAAGGTATGTTTTGGTAGTATAGAATTATTTAGTTACCATGACCCAAGACATGAGTATACAGATTCAGTGATCTGCTGAGGTTTTGGAAGCAATGGGACAATGTCCCATGGTCCAAAAGCCCTATTCAGAGCGGTAGCGTGCCAGACTCCCAATTCTCAATCATGAGATGTCATGGTTTTGATCCCCTGCGGCGGCACATATCCCATCAGACATTTGTCTCTCACCAATGGGTGGATAATCGTAAACCTAAGTGGGATAGCAGCCGGAGGCTGGGAAAGGATGTAGTGGTAGTACTGGTGTGAGAAAATCATGAATCTGTTGTTAGGTACTCCAGCTACTATGATATGACTGAAATACTGTTAAAAGTGGTGTTTAACCCCATTTAAGCAAGCAAGCCCATGGTCCAAAAAATGTGGTGACACTTTACAAAATCGACCATACTAACAATCTAGCCACCTGGGCCTTGGAAACAAGGGGACATTGTCTCCGTGGTATTAAAAAAAAAAACTGGGGACATTCACGACTCTTTTGGGCCAATGGTGCAAAACCACAGCCTTGGCAGATCACTGCAGGTTACACCCCCCCTCCAAAAAAAAGATCAAAACTGGTCATCATTGTTGCATTAAAATGTAACTAGAGGATATGATATAAGATGAAAATAGTCTACTCCAGAAAAGCCAGACTGAATATCAGAGTGTAGAAATAAAAAGTCACATACCTGAACATGGGATGTTTGAAGTCTAATCAATACAGAGCAATTGTTTCCACCTTAGCAGAATGGTTGTCAATGCCTATCCATTTGCTTTGAATGGATACCAGTGACCTGTAATTTGATGATTTATATTGTATGCACATTCCTGCTGGTTGTCTAAAGGTTGTGTTTTGTGGTTTAAATCAAAAACACAAGTAACCAAAGTCTATTAACTTTATATTGAAGCAAGCAGAATGGTGTAAACAGTTATTAATCTTTTCAAAGTCATGTTTTGAATTACTTGTTTAAAAAATTGAATGTATTTGCAACAGTTTTTAAAATGTATTGAAGCAAATCACAAAAGTGTGAAAAAATATGTCTGTCAATGGAAAAGGGACCATCTGTGAATTTCTTGATGCAAACAACTGTAAAAGAGATTTGATTCAGTACAAGTGATTCAGGGTTTTGATTTAGACATCAATATGTATAAATATTGAAATAGAATTATGATTTTACATTCAAAATATCTGCAATAGTCAAAAAGTTTGTACCTGATAAGTCTGCACGGTTTACTCAGACTCGGTAGGGCTGACACTGCATTTAGAAGAGAGCTTTTGTGTGAGTGATTGGTCACAAGTTTTACTGTATTACAGAACATGTAGAAGACCAAGTAGTTAGTGTTATATTAGAGCTGGCTGGACCAGACAGTTTGGATGAGTACAGAACAGAGGCTGTAGCTGTAAGTAGTGTGGTTTTAACAAAAGTTGTGTAATGAATTACTGTCATGTTTTTTGGTGTATATTCTGATTTGCATAGAACTGTTTTTGTTTCCATGTAAATGTTTGAGCTATTTCATTGTCCTGACCCATTTTGGTCCAGATTGTTGGATTTTAGAAATATTTTTCCTTTTGAAAAAAATTGAAAATGAAGAAATTTCTTTTCATAAGCAGTTACTTCATTTTCTGAAATGTTTTCCAAAGCTTTTCTTGAGGCTCATAAAAATGGGTTAGCTTATAGCAAAGTGTATGAGAACATCTTTGAAAACAAATACAGGTTTTTGAAAGAAATCTGGAATGACTGCATAATGTTTGAAAGACATGGGTAGTGAGATGTTGTTTAGTATCACCTTACTGCTCTGTCTTTTGAATATTGGTGGTCCGCTACGGCTGTACAGAAGGATTTCAGCAGACGAAGGCTTCCAAACACCTATGAGAGAGAGAATTTTTCAACAACAGTATGAACAGCTATCTTTAGGCTCTAGGAAGAGGAATCTTGGTCTATAACTTTATGTGTATCCGTTTGTCAGTTTGTAACCAGTGTACTGGTAATTTCCAATATGGTTGTTTTGGGTCTGTAAGAGTAGGCTTTAACAACGGTCCTCTGGTTCAAGGCTGATTAATTTTAAGTTGGACTGGCAGTAGCATGTTTAAAGCCCTATAGTTTTTAGCTTACCTGAGCATATTGTGCTCAAAATGAGCTCCTATGACAATTGAAATTCCATTGCCTGTTGTGCATCAGTGCTTTGTTAACAACCTTCAATTTGAATTAATTTGAATAAAACTTTGTCAGAATGATTTTTAGAGTATAAGGATGATTCTTATTGAAAAATGGGAAGGTTGAATTGGAAAATATGGGAAAGGGGTATAAAGATGTTTGTTTCTTTTGTTGATACTCTAGGATAATTCTGCTCAGTTTTTATGATTCATTTTGTATTAGTTTAGAAAATTTGTCAGACTAAAGAAATGAACCCTAACAAAAGTGACTTACGTTGAAATATTAAAAAATGGGTCTTATGAAATTTTCCTTTTCTATGCTCTATGAAATTTTCCTAGCTTACACCCTAGAAGACCCAATTTTGGTCCACTTATAATGAAACTTGGTCAGAATGATTGTTAGGTCATAAGGATACTGTAAATAAGACCCTACCATTTAGAAGCCTAAACAAAGAAGGAAAAAAAATAGGTTACATGGTCTAATCTTTGATCATTATATTTCTATGAGCTCTGTGTAACTTCCAAAATAAGACCCATTTGTTGTTTCAGTTTCATGTACTATATTTAATTAAGGACTCAGGTGAGCAAACTAGGGACATCTCAGCCACCTTGTTACGAGAAACAATAAGACTGGACTAACTAGTCAGTAGGGTCTTATGTAAAATTGATTTAATATTGAACACTGGGCTGTCATAAGAAGATGAAGTTTAGAATGAATATGTTTGATATGGGGCATGTTTGTTGATACTGACTAAGTGGTTGTGATTTGGTTGTGAATTTCTTATCACAGACTGCTTGGATCAGTATTGATGGATTTCTTGGCCACAGTTCCTGCAAGCTGGGAAAGAAGACGCTATATTCTCTTTATGGATAATCATACAAAGAAGAAAGATATGTTTGAAGGGAATGATGAATCTAGTAAACCAGATAACAGGTTATTATACACCATGGAGGAGGCATCAAAGTGTCTGTGAAATGTCACAATCTCTATCATATCACAGCCAGCTTTGATGAGCTCTTACTGGGTAATCTACATCTCTCAGTGTTGGAGAAAAAGTGATAATGCTTTATCAATTCAGATGTTATTGATGGAACAATAGTAACTTTTTAGTGATGCCACCTCAGAATGATGCTGGAGGGCTTTTCCGAAGCCTTGGGCGTGAATTATCCACAGATGTAATCAAGTCTTGATAAACTTACTCTATGGTAGGATGTGGGAATAAGCCATACTCTGACACTGTTGCAGGAACAAGACAAGTTGGAAACCAATATTGTTTGAGGGCCATCAAAGTGCTTGTGAAATGGTGTCAGGTTCATATCACAGCCAGCTTTGATGAGCCTTTTGACAGTTGACTACTCAGTTTTGATATGAAGACAATGTAGAAGTTCAGAAACTATCACTTAATCTAATATGTATACAAGCAAAATCAATTGACAGATGTGAAAAGAAAATGACTCTAACAACATGAAGGATTGGATGATTCAGAAAGTCACAGTAAATGGAGCATTAGAAGGGGAAACAGCCAACATGCAAAGAGAGTATGATCCTGTGCCATCCAAGTGGGTGTGATGTGTTATTTGTAGAATCATATCACAGCCAGCTTTGATGAGCATATGATACGGAACACAGCGCTGGTCTTGATACTGATAACTGGAAAAAGAAGATAATTAATCTATCACAACTGTCCATAGTTTTTGTTTGACCGGAGACTGGGTTTTGACGCACAGAAATTCAAAAAGAAGCAATTTTGACACTCAAAAATATGTCTCTGTGCGTCATTTTGACTCTCAAAAAATTAGCAGCCATGCGTCAAGGATCATCATAAGTGTGCCAAAATTATTGGAAACGGTTAATTGATTATAAAAATATACACCCCTATCATGGATAACACCAAGCTTGCTTGGTAATTAACACTCTCGAGTGATGGACAATCATCGGCGATTGTAATTGACAGGTACTTGACACCTATGAAATCAATAACCAAACCCATTTCCAGAATTCTAATCCTACTGAAATTTACTTAATTGCTATTTCTTTTATAAAAAGCTCACAAAGTATAATCAAGAAGTAAAATGAAACCAAAGAAAATGTTGTCCAAGAAAAGTAGTTGGTTTTCGTGAGTAAAATCGGCACTTCTTTTAATGAAAAATATAAATAATTTGATCCTCATAGTACTCTTGAGATTTCTAAAATGATTCAAACTAATTATATACATATAAATACTGAAGTTTCCCTAAAATTCATCTTATATTGAAAATAGAATACTATCAGATTGGAGAAATGTTTCAATCTGAGACAGAGTTTATTCTAAGGCACCATTGCTAAAAAAAATATAAACACTTTAAGGCACCATTGCTTAAAAAAAATATACCGGTATATATATAAACACTTTTAAGGCACCATTGCTAAAAAAATATATATTTTTTTTTAAATTTCTCGGGGGGGGGGGCATATCGCAATTTGACTCTTGGGATTTCAATTTTGACTCTTGGAAATTTTGGCCCAAGGGTCAATGACTCTTGCATTTTGGGAACTAATAAAAACCCTGACTGTCTATTAACCCATTCCAACATGATTTAATTTTAGACCAGTCTAAATTCAAAGATGTTGCAGGTTACAATTTAAAGTGGATGAAATCTTTAACGTCTTTTTCTACTGGGATAGAAAACATTGTTGATAATGAAGAAATTGCTTTTAACAAGCAATTTCTTCATTTTCCACAATGTTTTCCAAAGCTTTCAGATTGATAGGCGTTTAAATGCGTCATAGTGTGGGAACTGGTTAGAGAATCAATCAACCAATCTAATTATTCATAAAAACTGGAAATGAGCTTTAACCCATTACCAGACACAAAAGGAAAACTTTCATAAAATTTCTCTTCTCTGATGTCAGAAAGCCAAAAGTATTGATATTTGGTATCTAGAATCTCCAAGTGGACCTTTACAGAGTTTTTTTTATGTAATTCCCTTTGGGTCATATTTTTGCTCTGCCTGGGCACACCCTATTTAACATAGAAACAAAAAAGAAAACTTTAAAAATCTTCTCTGAAATGAGAAAGCCTTGATATCTGCTATGTAAGACCTAGTGAACCTCTAAAAGGTTGTTCATGTGATGACCCTTTGGACATATTTTGGCTCACCGGGCACACACTATTTTAATATAGAAACATAGAATTAAGTCTTAAAATTCCATCCAAATGTAGCCCTACTTATATTGAAAAGAAAGAAGCAAATCTTCTTGTCCAAAACCAGAAACTTCAGAACATAGAAAATTCGGGTATGTAGACTCTCCAAGTGTACTTTTATGAAATTTGTTACTATTTAGTTATACTTGGATCCTTACTGTTTACATAGAGATTTAGAGGGAAAGGTTGAAAAATCTATTTCAAAGAATCATATAACACATGGGGTTTCCAACTGCTGACTCGCTTTGAAAATGACCCTGTCTTTGATACTTGTTAGCTTTATCTTAGGTGAGCGCTTAACGGCCAATGGCCCTCTTGTTAATTTCTTGCTACATGGTTCCTGCTCTAAATTTCGTAAATCAATGTTTAATATCAAAGTAGAACTTCCTGTCGGAGTCAGTGGGCGTGGCCAACTTATTCTGGAGGTGGGCCAGGGGTCAGCTAATTGTAGAGACAATCAATTAGTTCTTTCTTTTCTCTTTGTGGGTGAATCACAATGATAAGATTCCCTGATATGTCAGTTTGCAGAAAGTGTGATTATGGTGATACATACTTCTCTTTGAATTGCTATTAAGATGAAGACTTTCAGCCTATGACCAGAAGACAAAGCCTTGCAAATAAAATTTGGAAAGAACAAGAAAGCTGTTATTGTCATTTTTCAAATTTCTATATCCCCCCAATATGATATTGTAATGTTTTAAACAAGTATTTCCAAATAAATTTGAGAGTTACATTTGTATTCTCATGAAATTTAAGCTAAGCCTCTTACATGTGAAAGTGAACCCTTTCGTCTAGTTTAATTAAATCTTTCCTGTTTTGCAAAATTGTAGACCTACCCAAATTCAAAGGTTTTGCGGACGAAAATTTAAAATGGATTGAATTGGAAAAATAATCAACAGTAGGGTAGAAAATATTGTGGAAAAGAAGAAATTGCTTGTTGCAAGCAATTTCTTCTTTTTAATACAATGTTTTCTGAACTATAAAATCACAGGGATGTAAAAAACAGGGATTGAACAGGATGGGGTAAATATTTGCTTCTTTTACAGCTAGTTTCAGCTTCTGTATGGATACTATTGCATGCTAGCATCAAAGTGGTGGTGATGTGCTGTTATAAAGAGTTTCATATCACAGCCAGCTTTGATGACAGTATGGTAGCTCTACCAACCATCAACTGGATCAGATGAAGTCTGAAGATGTTTGATCAACAGGCCTTAGTTATATAATCAGTGTATTATTATTGCTGTGGATATGAAAATACAAAGCTTAACACCTCGATATATTAAAACGTATAGTAAACTTGATAATCATATTCCCTGAAATGCAGAATTGTTGAATATTCTTTTGAATTCGATATTTTTGTCTATTTATCTTCAATTGTTTATCAAGTTTGTAGTACTGATCAGTATTGTATCAAAAACTGGCGTTCTGATTGGTAAAAAAAAATATCAATAACTCCAAAAAACAAAATTTGGAGCAGCACCGATTTTGTATATTTCCGCACAAAATAGCTCCATACAAAAAGATTTCAGAATTTGTAAGGTTTTTATGCTCCCCGAAAATTTTTTGGGGGGAGCATATAGTCGCCGGCCTGTGCGTCCATCCTTCCGTCCGTCCGAAGTCATATCTCGGCAACCCTTGGGCCTAATTGGACGAAACTTCATATATAATCTTCCTAGGAAATTTCCAAGACCTGTCTTTTGATTTTGCTTATTTCAAGGCTGCATCATGGAAAAAGGGGCCTTAATGTAAAAAACTAGTTTGTTGCCAATTTCTCCAAGACTAATTGTTAGAATTTCATGAAATTTCATATTTGAGTAGCAAATCAGATCCCCTTGACCTTAAACTAACGGGAATTTTTGTTTCAAAAAATGCGTCATGTCTTTTTTCACCACAAAAACTAAAATTGGCAATAACTTTTGATTGGTTACAGATGAAGTCTTCATATTTCACATGTGCATTGCTTGTGAAAACCCTTTCTGTTGGTACCAAGTTCAAGGTCATCAATCAAGGTCAAGGTAATCGCTGAAGACCAAAATTTAGAAAATCTTAACTTAAACATTGTCTATAAGTTTACAATGTTAAGTGATATAACCTTCATATTTCACATGTGCATTGCTTTTGACATGGACTTTCTGTTGGTACTAAGTTCAAGGTCATCTGTCAAGATCAAGGTCATTTCTCAGAAATTTGAAAAATTTAACTTTAACATTGTCTATAAGTTTTCAATGGTAAGTGATATAGCCTTCATATTTCACATGTGCATTGCTAATGACATGACCTTTCTGTTGGAATTAAGTTCAAGGTCATCTGTCAAGGTCATTTCTAAAGGTCAAAATTAAAAAAAAAACCCACTTTAACTGAGCCCATAAGTATACAATGGTAAGTGATATAGCCTTCATATTTTACATTTGCATTGCTTATGACATGGACTTTCTGTTGGTACTAAGTTCAAGGTCATTGGTCAAGTTCAAAGTCAAATTGTCAAGGTCATTAATTTTTAAATCTTCCTCCACTAATTGCCAAAATTTCTTGTTACTTAAATAAATGTTGTTCATTAAAAGCCTTTGGTAATTTTTATTTCAAGTTTTGACCCAATGAGCCTTACCATGCTAAAAGGGGGCTTAATGCCATGTAGCTTTACATTTTGTATATATCCTATTCTAAAATAAATCAGTCTATTGTTTCTGCAAGACTACTCAAGTTATAGTCTTCATTTTTTGTATGGAGACATTTTTCATTGATAACTTGGATAGTGAAGGTAAAATATTTAACCCTTTACCATATAATGATATTGAATTTTACTAGAATCAGGCCTGTGAAGCCAAACAGCTTCCTTCAATGTTTGTCAATCTTCCAAATTTCTCGTGAACTGAACTTTCGAACTATAGTTCCATTCAATAAAAAGTTTTTTGTCCAATAATGGCATATAGTTCTGTGACAAAAGCCTTATTTGGGGAGCATAATCCATCTCCGACGGCTCTTGTTGCTTTTTTTGCTCGATGCTATTAAATTATAAGAGATGAAGAGAATAGTTTTTATTTTCATGGAGGTATGAACCAAAAAACCTTATCACACTGATGTATGAGTCTGCTTGGTATTCATACATTGTGATTAGGTTTTTCATGGAGGTAAGAACCAAAGAACCTAATCACACTTATGTATGAATCTACTAAAATCTTTTTGCAATTTTGTATAGAAAAAATGTTTGGGTGTTTTAGGGCCTTCATAATTTTTGCTTATGAATGATAGTCTTTGAAACTTACCCATTCCCACTCAATTCTGCTTTTTTAAGACCCTCAGGCAATTTCTAAATTATACCTCCACAAAGTGAATGTTTTCGGGGTGTACTGGAATCAGCCTGTCTGTCCGTGTGTCCGTCTGTCTGTGTACAAAATACTACCAATTTTGTGTTGCAATCTCCTCCTTCAGTTTTGAAAGACAGTAATTATGTCCTTGTATTGTTAAAGCTCTCATTACACTGAAAGCACTTGTGGGGGTATTAAGTCACGTAGTGAGACAAGTTCTAGTTTTTCATGTTTTCTAATTTTGCAGACATTTATCAATTTAAGGTTTTCCCCTGCAACATTTTTAATTTCACCAGTTTTGATAAAAGCGGCAGGTAATGGATGTATAATTGAAAATTTTACAGCTGATGAGTAAACTTGCTCCTTTGTTGGGAAGAGATATGGTAGAAAGAGTATTTCTAAACAGATTTAGTGAGATGTGCTGTGATCCATTGTTTCATGTCAGAAAGGTGTGTATTCTTGCTTTTTCAAAATACTTCAAGTAATTGAAATCCATGAAGAACTTTGGTTGCCATGGAAATCAAGTGAAAAAACTTCTACCAAACCATAAGGCCTAGAGCTTTTTGATTTGATATAGACCATCATCTATTGACGCTCTACCAGAATACTTGAAAAAATTACTGTACTCTGAAAAATTTGCGATCCCTGTTTTTACACCTGAATAAAGAAGGGAATCTTTGAAAATCTTCTCCCAAACCATAAGATCTAGAGCTTTGATATTTGATATAATTCATCATCTATTGACCCTCTTCTTAAATACTTCAGAGAATTACCATACTTTGAAAATTAGCCTTTTTCTTTGCAATCCCTGATTTTACGTAGGAATAAAGAAGGAAATCTTTGAAAGTCTTATTCTCCCAAACCATTCCTGATTATAGAATTGGAAAAAGGAGGATATCTTTGAAAATATTCTTTTAAACCATTAGGCCCAGAGCTTTATTATTTGTTATGTGTTAATGCCTTTTGACCTTCAAACAAAGTACTTCAGATTTACAGTACTCTGGAAATTAGTACTATATTGTGGGATCTATAATCATCTAGGATTAAAGGAGAAAGTCTTTGAAAATCATCTCCTCCAAAATAATTAGGCATAGTGCTTTGTATTTTGTAAACATCATTAAGCATTGAGCAGTCATACTCTGGGAAGCTTTATAGGACCATCATGGTCCTTTTGTCTGCTTTTTGGACTTGGGTGACCATCAAGGCCTTGTGGGCCTCTTATTCACAATCTTCTCTAAGTTTTGGGAAAATTGCTTTATTCACAAGGACTCTTGGGGGATTCAAATTCCCATGGCTGACTTGTCTTTTGAAGGGTACTACTAGAGAAGTAAATACAAGGGCAGATCTTGGAATGGTACTTGTTAGATCTCAAAGGTAATTCATCAGATATTGGAAAATTATGTTTAAACATAAATGTAGAAAATACTATCATTCTTTATTATCCCCCGCTGTTTCGGTGAAGGGGATATAGTAATGGTCTCCATCTGTCATTCCATCCGTCTATCACTCATTGAAGTGCAGTGCACAAGAACCACAACTCTTGCTTGCATAATTTTGGAGTTATTGCCCTTTGTTGTTTTAAAGACTCAGATTTTGTCCAGGGCATATCTCTGAAAGTATAATAGCTATTTACTTGAAACTTCATAGGTGGATAGATCTCGTTGAGGAGAAGTGCAGTACAACTTTTGCTTGCATAATTTTGGAGTTATTGCTCTTTGTTGTTTTAAAAATTTTGTGGGCTCGCAAGCAGTTGTCCTGGGACAACCATCTAGTTTATCAACATCTTCCTAAACCATTTGCCAATTTGAACCAAATTTGGCAGATATATTCCTTATGTGACCCTATACAAGGGTAAAATGAAATATTTAAATCCGTTGAAATCTCTGGTTGCCATTGCAACAAAAGTGAAATTTTAAGATGATCTTGAAAAGTCTTCTCCTCATGACCCAGACGGCTTAGAACTTTGGTATTTTGCATGAAACAGCAGTTTATTGATCTCTTCCAAAATTTCTATAATTACCCTAGGGTACCCAGGGTTTGGGGTTTATAAAGAAAGATTTTTGAATGACATCTCCAAAACATATGCCAATTTGAACCAAAATTGGCAGAAATGTTCCTTATGTGGCCCTGCATGAAAAAGATAATAGAGTTTCAATTTGTTAAAAACGCTAGTTGCCATGGCAACAAAAGTGAAACTTTTGAATAATCTTAAAAAATCTTCCCCTTACCCAAAAGGCTTAGAGCCTTGATATTTGTCATGAAACAGTACATTGACCTCTTCCAAAAGTCAGAGTCAGAGGAAGCTCCAGGAGTAGGGGCCTATTTTTAAATGCAGAACGTTTTTGATTGACATCTTCTCCAAAACTAATGGATAACTTCGAACCAATTTTGGCAGAAATGTTCCTTAGGAGGTCCTCTTTCACAATAGCTAAAATGATAGAAATCTAGAGAAAGAACTCTGGTTGCCATGGCAATTAAAGTTAAATCTTTTAAAATCTTTTAAAAAGTCCTGACCCAGTTGGATATTTAGCATGAAGCATAAGTTCGACTTATTTCATATTTCTAAGATCATTACACATGGATCCAGAGGGAGAAAAAAAGTGTTCTCTTACTTTCATGTTAGTCATTAAGACTTAGGGATCCAAAGGGAGAGAGACGATATATAAGTATAAAGTATGGCCAGGCCCACTTGTATCATAATCCTAACCTTAAAATGAAAATATACTGTTGAAAGAAAAAGATCCTTTATCTCAGGTGGGTGCCCTAGGGCCAATAGCTCTCTTGTTTGTCTTCAGGGATGTCAAAAAGCTTCACTGTTGGAATGGGTTAAACAGCCTTAGTAATTGTTCATTTGTTGTAATTTTGTATTTCAGGTGTGTGCTGCTAATTTTGGCGATTTTTGTTCTGTTGTCAGCTTAGAGAGTGTTGAAAAACATCTGGTAAGTGTCTTTTATGTTTTAAAAAAAAATTAATTATCGTCATTATTATGGCAAATAAGATCCTTGCACTGATAGGCATCCATGGATTGTAAGGTCAATCTCATCTATCAAGGTAAAGGTCACTTATTTAGATCTCAGTTCAGAAAAAAGGCCGTTACAGGGGTATCGTGTTTCACACACGTCTTGATGTTGCATGTATATGACCATAAATGTTTTAAAAAGAAACCCACTGTTTTATGTCATAGTTTCATTTGTTGTATTGCCTTTAAAAGCACTTTCAAATGTCTTTCAGATTTATCATGTCTGCTGTGCCTACCCTTTCCTTCTGTCATATCTCAGTAAAACCAAAATATTCAACCCCGGCAACTGAATACTTATTATACCCCCCAAAACTATGTAGGAGTCAGCTTGTCGGTTGGTCTGCTTTTTTGCGTCCGCTCAATTTCTCGGCAACTATTTGACGGATATGTTTCAAACTTCACTGATATAATCAGTATCAAGCAGAGATGTGCATATTGCATTTTGGTTACGGTCCATTGATTTTTGACGTGAGTTTACCCTTTGGTGAAAAATCGTGTTGGCTCAAATTCTCGGCAACCATTGGATGGATTTTATTCAAATTTCACAGAAAGACTCGGTATAAGTCAGACATGTGCATATCCTATTTTGGTTGTGGTCCATTTATTTTTGACTGATTTATGGCCCTTTATTTTAAAAGTCCATTTTTTGTTACGGCCCTTTGGCGGATAGCACTTGTATATGGACAAGCGCTGTTGGGGGGTATTAGTCAGCTTTGCAACAATGTCTAGTTCCACTTGGCTGCACTGTTTATCACTGGCCAGTTTTTGAGAGACAAATAACAAGCCATGGCCTGTCTATTTCATGATTCAAATTAATACATTTCTTTGGATGATCAGTTAAAGCTTTAGTAAATACTTTGGGCCGACATTACCTCAGGGCTGCTTTCCAACAAGAGAAGGATGAACTTCTTCCCTCCTCTACTCTAGCATTTCCTAGATTAATGTGTGCCTTTCATTTGCGCGCAATTTTAAAATCCTGGACATGCTATGGCAGTGGTTAAACCCACAGTATATGGTCGGGGACATAGAATGAAAAAAGATATTATTGGGCTATCTAAACTTGGCTACTACAACTTCTATTAGATGTACTCAACTCATTCTCACACATCGACACTTTTTGATGCCCCTCAAGAAAAGCAATTTGGAATACATTATGTAAAATGAACAAACAGCTTTTCTGCCAAAAAGATTTTTAAAAAATCTAAAATTTCATAAACCTTGAAATGTTGTCTGCAACTTCTTTCAATTTGGACCTTTCTGGAAAGCTGGCGTCTGATAAGGGTTTAAGATGTCTCATTCACAAATGGATATTTACTATGAATGTCAGATCTAAATTTTCTTCCAATCTAAATGAATGAATTGATTGATTGCTGCTCAGCTGTTTTCAGAGAAAATTAATGTAGTGCTCACCTGATATTGTCTGCTTTTGCGTAAATATTGTCATCATCAAAAAAGTTACCCAATATTTGATTTACCTATAGCTACTTCAATATTTAATCTAAAAACATGTCTGTAATTAAAAATTCCTAAACCTTAACCCATTGTCACACAATGAAGCTTTATGAAGCTCCTCGAGAAAAAAAATGTAAACATTGTGTAAAATGAAGAAATTTCTTGTAACAAGCAATTTCTTCATTTTGCACCATGGCTTCTATTCAAAAAGTTGAAAAAACCTTTAATATCATAAACTTGAAATAATTTGTCTGGAGCTCTTTTCAATTTGAACCAGTGTGGTATGTTGTTGTCTGGGATTGGATTTAGCAAGGACCCTTATGACACCAACTATCAACTCCATTAGATGCCGCTTTGTTGATGTGAAACTAAAATCCTGCAAAATCTACTCTTTCAATTGGTACTCTTAACTTTTAATTAGTGCAAACAACATGAGGTTTGGTGCATTTTACATTTTGATATTAAAATCACTCCCTCTATCTGAAACCTTGTGTTTTTGACAGTTGCCCAAGTTTTACTATTTGTGTGAAGATGGTGTGTGGGGTGTGAGAAAAGCGTGTGCTGAATGTTTTATGACAGTATCCTACTCCTGCTCAACAGATGTTCGGAAAACAGACCTCGCTGGAGTGTTTGTCAACCTTCTGTGTGATCAATCAAGATGGGTAAGTTGATGGGCGTTAGCCTGTGTATGACATTTCCAACAGTTTCACTTGTGCTTGCAGCAAAGACAAAGCTTTGGCCTATAATCTCAATAACTTTTGAGCTTGAAGTAACTACAGAAACCATGGTGAAGACTGATTTCAAACTGATTTTCTCCTCGACTGTTCAAATAGGGGAGGGGGGCTATTATCCTGGTCACCCAGGCGTTGGTGTAATGCTTTGATTAAACCGTACAAGTGTCGTATCTCTGTTTGCATATGGTTTTGTCGCAATGATATCAACCTCTAGACTCTAGACACAGATTCAATACTCTGACATTCACTTTTTAACTCTTGTAGACCTATTCTTGGTTAAACCATTTTTGCAACTGTCATATATCTTTAATAGCTCTCTGTCTTCAATTGTTATTGCTTTGAAACTTTGCACATGCTTTTGTGACCATCATATCATCATATATGCCTGATGTTGACATTGAAATGCTGTTACCATCCAGTGCTCAGAATAGGCGAGCATTGCTGTTCACTGACAGCTCTTTTGGTGTTCTAGTCAGTTACAGTACCAGTTTTAAATTTTGTTTCGGTCCATTGAACTTTGGCAAAGTGAGGAATGAATGTTTTGGACATTTTCTCAAAGAAAGTAATTTGATACCTCAAAGGTATTTCATGGCAATACATTTGAATGCTCGTTTTACTTCAGACATGGCTTTAAATTGTTCAGTTTTTTACCATGTTTTGCATTCTTAAAATCTTGTCTATACAGTTCTAAAATGTACCCATAAGGCTATGTACCAATAAGGCTACTACAAAATTGAAGAAATTTGTATTTAGAATTTTGGAGCTCTATACTGAATTATGAAAATTGGATCACTGACTTTATATTGGAGGACATAGTGTGTCTTCATATTGTTTTTGTATTTTTAAATTAAACAGATACAGAAATCCAGTATTAAAAGCAATTAACCAATTCCCAAACAAACCCTCTTTTTTACACCCCTCAATAAAAGCGTGGGAAACATCGTGGAAAATGAAGATATTGCTTGTCACAAGCAATATCTTTTTCCACAATGTTTCCACAATGTTTTCTTCCCAAAAAGACAAGGATTGTTAAAATTTCATCAACGGAAAATTGTTGTCTGTAACTTCTTTAAATTCAGACCCATTGAAAATTTTGTCATGTTGGAATGGGTTAAGTATATAAACTATTTCTGTTCATTCTTTTGTGATTGTATGAAAAATATTTGCATTTCAAGTCTTCAGGCCTACACCTGTTTCGACACAATAAGTTTCTTGATTTCAGTCGACTTCAATTGCCATTAATTTCATGCTTGGTACGCATGTTCATATGTTGGTTTAGGCAATAACCCGCTTGGGATATTTTACAACTTAACAGAAAAAACCTGATGGCATATTGGATTGATATTGTACCTTGCAAATACCATATATATACAATCTGATGGATTCTATCAAATTTTGTAGAAATCATTCTTTGATGATCCTTAATCCTTAATTGGATAGTCAAAGAATTATATTGGGTCAACTAACATGGCTTTATTTGATGGGGCTAATTTCGATATATGATATATAGTGAAAAACTAAAAAATCTCAGAAACTGGAGGATGGGTTTCAAGCAAATTTCACAGGAATAATCTTTTGGAATTCTGATATGTTAAACGATAATGCTCTAGAGAAATGGCCAAATTTTGGGGAAAAAATAAGTACTGCAATGGAAATAATTGTTATTGCTTGACTGAGATTATTTATTGCATAAAAGAAACTGCAAAAAGTAATTCTTCCTCTCTTGATTTCCTCCTGTTTTGAATATAATTACCTGTATAAGTAAATACAGGCCAGTGGTGTGAATCAGGCGCTCAAACACCTCTAGTTATCTTGATGCTTCATAGCTTTTAAACCTCTTTTCTCATAGGTGAGGATGGCTGCCTTTCAGCAGCTGGGTCCATTTATATCTACGTTTGCCGACTCCAACACCACAGGTATATCAGTAGAGCCTGATGGGACCATTGTATTCAGGGACCTGGAAAAAGGCATCAAAAGGTAGAATTCTACTTAATCCCATCCTCTTTATCCCTTTCCTGGACAAACCCGGGATTTTCCATCCCTGTGATTTTATACTTGAGAAAACATTGTGGAAAAAGAAGAAATTGCTTGACAACAATTTAAATTTCATCAAATTTTAGATTTTTTCAGCTTTCTGAATAGGAAACACTGTGTAAAATGAAGAAATTGCTTGTTACAAGCAATTTCTTAATTTTACTCAATGTTTTCACAATTGTTTTTCCTTGGGGGCTTCCAAAGGCGTCACTGTGTGGGAATGGGTTAAGGGTGAATGGAATTTTCACTATATGTTCCTGGTTGCCTTGCCTTGCATTCCATTTTAGGCTGTGTGCAATTTCTTGTCTTGGCTTATTGTTCCCTATTGTATATCCATGAGTTCTAAACCTGATATGCTACTGTCTTTTACAAGCAATTATGTGGTGGTACGTTATGACTATGGCACTATTGTTGTCTGTCATTTCAAGTGGCGATCCCTGACGGCGGCACTCATCCTTCCGACTATTTGTCTCTCACCAATGCGTCGATAATCGTAGACCTATGTGGGATAGCTGGAGGCTAGGAAAGGATGTAATGGTAGTACTGGTGTGAGAAATACCAGGATTCCATTGTTAGGTGCTCCAGCTACCGCGATATAACTGAAAGATTGTTGAACGCGGCATAAAACCCCATTCAAACAAATAAACAAAATCATTTCAAGTGGACTACAAAAACTACATTTTACACATAAGCAAAGCTGTAGCCTTTGTTGTCAATTTTTCATCCTACTCACTAGTAAAATCAATAATTATATTATTTCTACAATGATAAAACAGATGAAATTTGGAATTCTAAGCTAAAAATCAAAGAAACAATACATCATTTTTCAAGTACATGACATCCAAATAATTGATTAAATCATTAACCACATGTCCTGCCAGGTACTAAGCTCAGCAAATCAAATGAAAGCGGTAAAATCAGCCCAAAAGTTGGAAAATGAGTTTATCATTTCTGTAATCTCACTGGTCTATGGACAAAAATATGTCAAGTGATAATCCATGGAATTTTTTTTAACTCTGTAAAAATCATTTGTATCTTGTTTTGATTCATTTTTCAAGTCCATCCTCTTTCCAATCTGTTGCAGTTCCAATGAAGTATTACCTCAAGATCAAAATAACTCTAGTGAAAATAGTCCAGAAAGTGAGGAGGCCATAGTGACAGAGTTTGTAGACACAGAATCAGATGACCAAAAGTCTGGCAGTGTTCCTGAAAATCTAGCATCTTCAGATGAGAAGAATAACAGTAGTAGTGCCTCTAACAATACCCCTAGCTGTGATAATGAAATGGTGCAGATAACTGTTGATATGGAAATTGAAGAAAACTCTATCTACCCTGTTGTAAGTGATGCTGAACCAGAGATGGTGAGGGGAGAACTGCCAGATGTGGAGACAGGGTTAGTGGTGAATGATGTAGATTTGTCAGTGGAGGAGAGGCGTGCTCAACATTATATTGAAACAGAGGATCAATCAACCAATGCTGGGAATGTTGTACAGATAGAAAATACAACCACAGGATCAGAGAGTGCTGGATCACCTTCTGAAAATAGTGGAGAAGTTAGAAATACAGAATTGGACAAAATTAGGGTAAACAATGACAGTGTGGAAAATAGTTATAATCCTGATTATGTACAACTACCACAGAGTAATGAAACATCAACTATAATGTACTCAGGAAATGTTCAAATCCTTGCTGAGAGTGTTGAAGATTTTAATTCTTTCAATTACTGGAGGACTCCAATCCAACAAATAGACATAGATTTGCACATTGTAGACAATTTGGACCAATCAGAGAACCAGTCAAGTGATATGCATGATGTTCAAACTGAAGAAGATTTAACACACAGAGCTATAAGTGAAACGCTCCGTGAGATGCAAGAACTCAGTGATGCTCTGTCTGAAAGCCTACCTGATTTATCGGTCTGTGATAAAGATAACTTAACTGTGATGGAGAAAGTGGATGCTAAAAGAGATTCAGACTTGTCAAACCATTTGGCTACACAGATCACGAATCTTGACCTTGATACTCAGAGTTTCGGAAAAACAAATTTTCTGGCCAATCAGAGTGAGACTACATTACCTGTGATAGATGGAGTAGTACAAGGTAAATACAGCATTAATGGGTCAAACTGATAGGTAAAAAGTGATAAATATCATTAACAGGAAATTACATGAAATTGTCACCAAGCTTTTTATGCCCCCGCATCGAAAGATCGAGGCATATTATCTCACGTTGTCTCAATCCTTGGTTTTTACATCCCTGTGGTTTAATAAGTGAGAAAACATTGTAATAAAAGAAAAAAATTGTATCAAGCAATTTATTTTTCCACAATCTCATATCAATTAACAATAGTTGTTATAGATATCATGTTTTAAGGATGAGTATGCAATAAGATGTAGATAACCAGTACTTATGGTGGCTGACATGTTGGTGTCAAATATTGACACTGTCAGGGTTATGTACTTCAGATTATATAGCAAAACGATAAAATTTAGATTGAGAGGACAGAGTGTCATTTGGATGATCTTAATCACCAAATGAATTAAAATGGTTGTTTTAGGACTAGACGTTTAAAAGAAGAACTAGGGCATTAATTTTAGATTTTGTGAAAGGGACTTCCTTTGAAATAACTTTTTACCTTTGTTAAGTTGGCCTAACCTTACAGAAGAAGCTTAAAATGTATGTTTGAAAGTAGAAAACTCGGGACATTCCCGAAGGCCCTGACTGACCCCTCAACCCTCCAGCTAAAAGTTTGCTTTTTTCAGAATTACTCATTTTCACCAGTGAGGTTGTAACCAAGTTCATTTGTCTAAAAATGGCTTTACCAAGTACCAAACTCATTGCATTCATCTGCGTAACCAATGTATTTAAAGGAAAAGTAAGGTAGGAATTCCTCTGAAATTAGATTTGAATAAAACAATGTACTGAAATGCAAGTATTTTGTTGCATATGTAATATCATGTTGTGTTAGGGAGAACTCTATACATTAGGTTCATAAAATCTTAGGATTGTTGTATCCATATTGATTTAAATCTTGGCAAAGAAATAAAACTATTTACCTCTGCAGTTGTGACTTCAATAGAAGAAAGAATGAAATATAATTTTAAGGTAGTACATTCTCAAAAAAGGGGGGCTAATGTTGTACTTGCATAAATATTTGTTTTGACAGACTTTCAGACAATCTTAACCCTTAACAAATGATTCACAGGTATTTACTGCTTTATGTAGGATGAAAAGGGCTAGGTGATTCATAGCCTTTACCTTTTTCTTATGAAACGTAGAAGACACTTGAACAGTGAACACCCATATTAAACTATATTTATCTATATTCATGTTTCATGTGAGAGGTTTTACTGTAGTTGATCTGACCAAAATTAGTTTCCTGTATTACACAGATGTTGCCTCTCAAAGATTTGATCATAGATCAGAATATGCATGGGCAAAACTTAGTATTTACATAATGCACTTGTGTTTTCTTTGGAAATGTAATGTCCAAACTCTTTTTATAACACTTCGAAAGATAAGTTACTTATTCAACATAATGTAAATATGGTACATCACATGAGTTTTGGTTATTAGTTTTATTGTCGAGCCCACGACACATAGCGAGACATAGCTGTCACTATGACAAGTTGGTGTATGTGCATCAGTCAATTAGTCTGTTCATCCGACTTTGTCCAAACTATTACTCCTACATGTATGGATGGATTTCAAAATAACTTGGCACAATTATTCTCTATTATGAATAGATGTGCAATTTGAAAGAATTATTGGGATAGTTCTAATGTCAAGGTCACAGCTCAAGGTCAAACACTAAAATTGTGATTGTCAAGAGCATTTCTCCTACAATTATGGATGGATTTCGAAATAAATTGGCACAATTACTCTCCATCATGAACAGATGTGCCGTTTGAAAGAGGTTCACGGTCAAAGCTCTATGTCAGACACTAAAATTGTTTGGAGCATGATGCCTACAATCAGGAATTGATATAAAAAAAAACATTTGACACAATTATTCTCTTTTATGAGAGATTGATGGTCAAGTTGATGGTCAAAACTTTGCGGGCTCGACAGCAGTTGTCCTGGGACATCCCTCTAGTCTAACGAACGATTAAAATAAGGCTTTTCCAAGTCTGATTGACATTTAGGATGGCATGTTAAATAAACGTAAAAAGGAAAATGTGATGTTCCTAAAGCTGTAAAAATAGAGTAAAGTAACGGCTTCTTTAATACATTTCTACACAATGTAAATATGGGACATCACATGAGTTTTGATTAACAAACAATTAAAACATGGCTTATCCAAGTCTGATTTACATATAGGATGGCATGTGAAATAAACGTAAAAAGAAAAATGTGATGTACCTAAAACCGTAAAAATTGAGTAAAGTAATGGCTTCTTTAACCCACACAATACAGCTCTTTAGCTCCCCTGAAGACAAAAAGTTAGGGAAAATAATATGGAAAATGAAGGAAAAGCCTTTCTTCATTTCCTACTGTGTTTCCTACCAAAAAAGACACAGAATTTTAAAGTTCCATCAATGTAAAATTGTCGTCTGCAACTTCTTTGAATTTAGACACATTAAAAATTTTGTCATCTGGGAATTTGCTAAGCGGTGACCAGAGATGGTGCATGCGTTTTCATAGTTGTTTATAAACAATGACGCTATCATAAAAGTGATAATCCAGTAGTGAAACCATCAAATACTAACTGTGTTATACACTCCTGCACAATAACATTGCGGACTGAATTCACTTGTTTTTATTGCTTAATTAGTCAGCAGGACAATGGCACTGACTATATTTGCTGGTTTGGATAAACCTCCCCAATGAAATAACAGATTTCCATGTCTTAAAATCATAAATGAATGGTGGGCAATTAAGAAATTTGTCAGTATTTGTAATGATACCCAATTCACACTTTCTGATGCCTACAAGAAAAAAGGCTTTCGAAAACATTTTTGAAAAATAAATTGCTTGTTATAAGCAATTTCTTATCCAAAATGTTTTCTACCCCTAAAGTCATTTTCAACTTAAAAAGTTGTCTGTAACATCTTTGACTTTTGACCAGTCTAAAATTTTCTTTTCTGAAAAGGAGGAAATGCAAAGCTGTAGTGTTTACTTTACAAGTAAAAGTTTTAACCTGAACTTTCCCAATAGGACAATTCTAAGATAGTATTTTCTTGTAGAGTGTTAACCCCTGTCATGCTGAACCAAAAATATTCCAGCTGTTACATGGGGCTTGGACAAAGATCAGCCTGCACATATGTGCCATCTGATCTTAGTCTACACCCCCTGTTTATGTTTTTGGACTTTAAGTTGTTAATAAAATGAAATTTAAAAAAAGGGTTTATAACTAGTCCTCCCTTCCACTGCCTTCAGACCTTTGATCTTAATGCATTTCTAAACAAGGATCATATTCTGCAAGACTAGGGTTAACAGGTGTTTGAATGATACACAGGGTGTGTGTGTGTGTGTAGTGTTCCTCCCTCCTTCCTATTTGATTAAAAACCTTTTACCCCCATGTAAACATCTTCTGACATGAGTTCCATTGGCATGAGGTGCTCTTGTCTTGTTGACCTTATTTCTGAATCCTGCAGTTTCAGCAGTACCCTAGATATGCCCCTTGTAACTACCAACAACTTAACTCATTCCAAACTGTAAATTCTGGACTCGTCCAAATTGAAAGGAGTTGCAGACAAAAATTAAAAGTTGATTAAATGTTAGATTTTTTTCATTATCCTGGGTAGAAAACATTGTGTAAAATGAAGAAATTGCTTGGTTCAAGCAATCCCTTCATTTTCCACAATGTTTAATTTGTTGCTTATCTAGAGGGGCTGTCAAAAGGAGTCATTGTGTGGGAATGGGTTAATACACCCATCACCTTTGAAATAGAGGGGAGTTTATTGGTTTCATGGTGTCTGTCTCTGTTTGTCTGTGGACTTTCATTCCCATGCTCTTACTAGAGAACCAACTAACCTACTACCATAAAACTTCATACAATAATTACCAATGATCCAAGGAAGTGCCATATTGTTTATGGGTCACATAGGTCAAGGGTTAACTGTGATGCTTGAGTGATAAAATGCTGGTGTGGGTTAAAAGTCCGCTTCGAAAAAATTCTAGTTGAATCAGCTGTGGTATATTGTCTGTTTCAGTTTAGCTCTTAGAATTATCCTATCCGATGATTACTGACTGTGGTTGAAAAAAGCATATGATTCTCTAAAAGAACATTTTTATGCCCCCACATCGATAGACTGGGGGCATATTGTTTTACTGGTGTCTGTCTGTCTGAGTGTCTATCTGTCTGTCTGCAAAACTTAACCTGCCAACTAAACATTTTCCTATAACTTCAACCCTGATTAAGTTACAATGCTAATATTTGGTATGTAGATAGGTCTCAACAAGGCGCAACTGGGGAAGGTCATTTCATCAAGGTCAAGGTCAAAATTTTAATCATTTTCCCTAAACAAAGAAAAAATAAAAATCACATGTTTCTAAAGAATTCCTGTTTCAGGGTAATGGTGTTTCACAAACACATCTTGTTCTGCATGTTAGTTGATTATGATGAGTTTCTTTTGATTGATACTTAACCCATTCCCATTCAGTGACGCTTTTTGCCGCCCCAAGGAGATCTGCTTTTGAGATAGAAAACAGCAAAACAGCCTTTTCTATCTCAAAAGGCTAGACAATTTAGAATTGCTTAAACTACATTTTCTTTTGTCTGTAATGTCTTAAAATTTGGACCATTGTGGTAGTGGGTTAAATGATAACAAAGATGAATTATTATAATCATTAATTTCATACATCTGCTCTTTTTGAATTTCATAAAGGATTTCTTTATTCTTTTTTTTTAAACAGAATAAATGACATAAGCTTTAGATTGGCGGAAGAACCCCATTAAATCCAATTCTCTACTTCTTCATATTACATAATTTTATAACTATCAGTGAATTGATTAACCCATTCAAATACATCCCACTTTTTTACGCCCTTCAAGAAAAGGGATTGGGAAAATATTGTGGAAAATTAGGAAATGGCTTCTCACAAGCAATTTCTTCATTATCCACAATGTTTTCTACCCGAGCAGACAAGAACTTTGGAAATTTCATCAGCTTTAAATCTCAAGGAAGCGTAACAAGTTCAAGGTTTTTATCATTTGGTAATGTGTTGAAAGTGAAAAATTTTAGTCATACATATTTTAACCCTTACATGTACAATCCCTTTAACATCCATGCAATTTTATACTTAAAATATTGTATGAAATATTCTGAAAAAAGAGGAAATTGCTTGTACCAAGCAATTTCTTCTTTTGTCACAATATTTCTTATCATATAGAAAGGTTTTGTTTCAAATTGCACTCACCTTTCATTATCGTCTGCATATCTTTCAAATTGGGCTAGTCTAAAATTCGGGGTACAGGAAAGAGTTAATCTTTATGCTGATTCAGGTATTAAAGCTGTAGTTTCGATGTTTAAATCATCCTACAGTGATTTTCTTTATGTTTTATGTCCTGTCCATATATTTTGCAGTATTCTGATATCACAGGAAAAAATTCTTCATTGAAGCGCTTTTATATTGATAAGTCTATTAGTTCATTTGCTAGGGCCTGTGTTCAACCCATTTCCTCACAATCCTCTTTTCCTCTTTTTTACTTTGTTACAAGCAATTTCTTCATTATCCACAATGTTTGCTAACCCAGAAGACAAAGGTTTTAAAGATTTCATCAACTAACAATGTTGTTTGCAACTTCTTTGAATTTGATCCAGTCAAAAAAATTTGCCGTTTGGTAATTGGTTAATGGTATTTTTTTTCTTTTAATCTTATGTTTATGCATAGGCTTGTTGCAAATAAGCAGTGAAGTTCTTTTATCAGGGTTGCATTTAAGAGTATTTCACTGTACTAACTGCAAAGGCTTTAATGGATGAATAATGAAATTTTACATTTTGAAATCAAATTCTGAGTTCAGTGTGAATGAATTTCTTCATAGATATCTTACTGGATAGAATACAGTGTTTGAAAGAAGCTACCTCATGCACTGATAATATCTGATTTTGTAAAATAATCTCTTGGCATTGGGAAAATGAATATATATCTGTAAAGGCTAATGGTTGATAGTCAATATTATTCTACATATACATAATATAGATTCCTGTATAAAAGTGTATTGTACTAACCATCAGCTAGTCTAGTCCCTTATAGAGTATATTTGTGTGCTACTAACCCCTCCTGGTGTGTGGTTTCTCTGTGTGTGTCACATACTAACCATTCTGTTCCTGGTTTGTCCATTGCAGATATTAACCTTGGCCAAATTGACAGTAATCTACTACTGTCGCTATTGCCTCTTGCAGATTTAGGTGGTACAAACATGGCCTACATGGACCAGGACTTCTCATCGATGTCGCCTCAGAGTCTCAGGGATTCCCTGCTCCTCGATGATGCAACTCTAGCTCAACAACAGGTCTGGTTGTCGTGACTCCTTGCATGTTGTGTTGACTGCGGTGTTTAACTTGCCTCATGGAGACCTCCCTGATGGGATGGTGAACATGACTGGACAGCAGCTTACAGCGTCATACAGACACAAGCTGACCACACCAATTAGCTTAGCTCTTTTATTGTTTAACCCTTTCCTGTTAAATCACTGGTTTTTACGTCCCTGTGATTAAATAATTTAGAAAACATGGAAAAAGAAGAAATTACTTGTAACAAGCGATTTCTTCTTTTTCCACAATATTTTCTAACCCAGTAAACAGTAATTCTTCAAATAAAATCAACTTTATTTTCATCTGCAAAACCTTTGAATTTGGACTGGTCTAAAATTTTGCTAAGCAGGAAGGGGTTATATTACCTCTCGATTGATTATAGATCAGAGGCTTTTTGTTTACCGTTGCATGTTGGGCTGATCTTTACATGAATACTGTCTAAATTGCTATAATCCACAAATGTTAGTAAATTGCTGATTCTACATTGCATTCTAGAAATGGAAGAGAATTTGTTCGATCAACAAGGTCAATTGAATAAGCTTACAATAATTTCAAGTTATTGAATAAGACAAGATCTTTTTAAAGGTCTTGCATTTTTTACATGCAGACGGTGACTATTTTCAAAAAGACTTATTTATTTATTAGCAAGAAACAAGTATTTTGATTTGAAAGAAATTTTACGTCTGCATTGTATTGCTAGCCCGCAACACCTTTTCTTTTGTTAATTTTCTGCTTACATAGTGCCATTTTATGTAAAGTTAGTGTTAACCCTTTCCCACACAAATACATTTTTGGACATCCTTGGGGGAGTAAAGATTTAGAAAACATTGCGGAAAATGAAGAAATTGCAATTTACGAGCAATTTCTTCATTATCCACAATGTTTTGCTACCTCAAAAGACAAAAATAAAAATTTCATCTACTAGAATTTATCATCAGCAACATCTTTAATTTTGGACTAGTCTAAAATTTTGTTGTTGGGTAATCCGTTAAACAAAGCATTAAAATGAGTTTTGCATGCTTAGGTTATTTGCTCCCATTATTAATTCTATTGGTTTTTGGTCTTACAGGACATTGTACCTCAAAGTTTATTGGAGAATTATTTGGGTATGATAGACCCATCTCGAGCTCAAACTGTAGATACAGAGATTACCAAGTATTGTGCCTATAATCTCCCAGCAGTGGCCTACACACTTGGACGAAAAAACTGGCATTGTATAAAAAATTTGTACGAGACATTGGCTGCAGATATGCAGGTGAGCGGCAAACTCTATCTTTGATTTATAGGTGAATGTTCAACTAATGTTGTGATTTTATCTTAATTACTAACATCTTGTTCTAAAGTGTTACTTGAATGCAGACAACAATGAATACTTGATGCAATCTTATATGAAACCATTCTATGTGGTAGAAAATATTGTGAGAAAAGGAGAACATCTACTGATATACATCACACCTGTAGTAAAGCATGCCATCTTTGTAATAATGCTAGTGGTAGATGATACAAATTACATAATTTATGGTGCTTATTAGCATGAGAGTTTGTAGTATCTTTTTTGTCATGTTAAATCTTGTACAACAAATGGCTGAAATACACTCTCACGCACCTGCAAATGGGAGCGTCATAGTAGTGGACAGTTTGTTCCCAGAATTATCATAACTAAACTGATATATTGTGAAATCCTCTTAATTAACTTAGATTGAAAAAAACAACAACAACATGATTTAAACCTTTTGACCTATAAATAACTTATCCCCCCCCAACACACACATACACCTACAACCATGAAGCTTCATACAATTATTACCAATTATCAAAGCAAGAGTCCTTTTGTTTTTAGCTCAGCTGTCTTTGGAGAAAACCCGAGATATTGTGATCACCTTGGCATTGTTTGTGTTGGCGTTGAAGTGACAAACTTTAACCTTGGTCATATCTCTGTTGTTATTGATGATATCCTTATGAAACTTGACATGTGTATTGACCATCACAAGGCTATCTAGACTATCAAGGGGGATAAGTCTAAAAGCGTTTTTGTAAGAGTTATGCCCCCTTTTTGGACTTAAAATTTTTTCATTATCCAGCACCTGCTTCTGAACTCTGGCACCTGTGGGCGGTGCTCTTGTTTGGTCATATAGGTTCAAGGTCGAGGTCACAGCCGAACATTGAAAGTTTTGTTATAATCTATTTCCTCTTTTCAAATAAATGTCTTCCATTGTTTAAAATATCTTACAATTAGATTGATACAAATGTTTGCAACAACTTCATAGAAGTAGCTTTGAGATCTTTTGATTGAAAAGTTTTGAATAAAAGTTTTACTTTACAGTGGAAGGTGCGAAGAACTTTGGCATTCTCTATCCATGAACTAGCTGTGATCCTTGGTGAAGAGATAACCCACAGAGACCTGGTACCAGTCTTTGATGGGTTCCTGAAAGATTTAGATGAAGTAAGGATAGGCATCTTGAGGCATTTGGCAGATTTCTTAAGGGTAAGTTTTGGTTTTAATCCATTTCCACACAATGATTAGATTTAATGCCCTCAAGAAAATTGATAGGGAAATAATTTCGAAAAATAAAGAAATTGCCTGTTACAACCAATTTCTTCATTTATCACAATATTTTCTACCTATAAAGTTGAAAAAGTCTGAAATTTCATAAACTTTGATTTGTTGCCTGCAACTCCTTTTAATTTAGTAGTCTAAAATTTTGTCATCTGGTAATGGGTGAAAGAGATTAGTGAAAAACTAGTCCTCTACACATCGTTTTGCACTTATTCCTTACCAGACAATAGAACATATGCAAGAATTCAGAGAGTGTTTGAATTGAAATAGAGACAGGTAATATTGTTTAGAAAGGAGAAATTGCTTACTATTATGTTTTGCAATTCCCCTATCCTTCATTCCTTCATGGTTGAAGTCCCCTATTGAAATAAAAAATCTAAGACTCAATAATAAATGAGCATTTGTAGACTACACTTTTGACTTAATGTGGTGGTTCTTGAATTATAAAAAGGTTAAATGAATCAAGAAAAGGCTGCTAGAACGATGAACAGTGCTTGAATATCTGTATCACAAAAACAAAATTACTGTTGTCATCATGTGAATTAGAAATTGTTTAACCATACCCACACAATCCCACATTTTTTACACCCCTCAAGAAAGAGCTTCGTAAAACATTGTTACAAGCAATATCTTCATTATCCACGCCATTTTCTCCCCAAAAAGATAGAGAATTTAAAAATTTAGTCAGCTAAAATTGTCCTTGTCAACTTCTTAGAAAATAGACCTCTCCAGAATTACATCATCAGGTAATGGGTTAAACCTGATACAATCAAACACCTTATAATCACAACAATGACTATATTAAAGTCCTGTTAAAGTTCCATTGATTATGCGTTCCTCCATTGAATTGTTGCTTGCAACTTCTTTCAATTTGAACCAGTCAAAAATACTAAAAATATTGTTGTCTGGTATTGGGTGAAGAAAAAGGATAGTTTTTTGCAATGGAAATGAACGGTAGCTATGTAAAAAAAAATATGTAATGCATTGTCTTCCATCATAGGACTTTCTTCCATTTCAGTTGTTGCATCCAGATGTAAGAAGGAGATACCTAGAAAAAGTTAGAGAGTTTATGAATTTAGACAACAATAGAAATTGGAGATTTAGGCTAGAATTAGCAGAGTAAGGACCATTAGAGTATATGTAAAGATTAAAAAAGGAACAGAATTAAATCAATTTCATCTGGGTCATCGAGGAGGTTTAAAACAATAACAAAAAAAGTCAGCTAGGTTGGGAGATGAGGGAAAAGATTGGTTGGGTGAAAATACTGTTTCAAGGTTGTCCCATTTTTGGTTCACATTTTGAGCTCAAGGTGAGCTTTTATGCAGCTTTAACAATTTAGGTGTTTGCACTCTAGGGTCCACAATTTTGACTCAATCTTGATGAAGCTTTGTCAGAATGATAGTTTGGTCTTGGGTCTTAGTTCAATTTACTTGCCTAGGAATTGCTGCTCTTTGTTGAAAAATCTGAAAAAAAGCTCTATTCCAGTGAAAAAATGTTTTTTCTGTGACATTTAGCCATTGAGGGGATAATCACTTTCCGATATGATATAGTTAAAATAAAAGTAGTAGGATTACTTTATCATTGATGCTGGATGATCATTCCTGATCTTTTGTCAAAGAAAATCAATTCTTTTTCATATTTCAAAGTTATTTTAAATGCATGTCCAGAGGTCTAGATAAGATGCAGAACAGCCATTCTAACTTGTTATTTCTCAAAGAAACCTCGAGTGTGATGTAGTGGATGATTTCAATAAATACCCACAATAAGGTTTAATGCAGTATTGTTAAACCCGTCCTATAAAATCTTGGTTCAGATAATTTCAACCTTGTATATCTTTTCTTTCAGACAATTGATATTGATATCAGAGTTATTCTCAGCAAGAGAAGTAGGAGAGAACCTTTTACCGATAGCATTAGCTTTAGCAGATGATAAAGTATGTGAAGTGAGAACAGAAGCTTACCATCTTGTAAGTATGGTTATCACCAGGTATATTGTCAATAAAGGAAGGCATGTCAAAAACCAAATGTTTGTATCCTAATACTTTGTTCACATGCATTTCTAAGGGCCCTACCAAAGTGAGTAGATGGCAGCTCTATATTTGCCCTGTCTATTCAGACTTTACCCTTTCCTATTCAAACCTGGGATTTGAAGTAGGTGTGACTTTATGATTTTAGAAAACATTGTGGAAAAAGGAGAAATTGGTCCTTCTCATAATATTTTTGACCACATAGGATGACTTCATTACAAATTGCATCCAATTTTCATTGTCATCTGCAACCTCTTTCATTTGGACCAGTCTAAAATTAAAAAAAAGGGGGGAGGCTTAAACATGTGATAAGTGTGTATTTTCTGCATAGATTTCATTTAAATTTTTATGCATATATTTCTGTAATCAATATTCGAATGGGTTTGAAGTTGGGGTTCCTATGAAAAGCTATTTTTGAGATGGCTAACAAAATGACTGCCATTCAATTTAAGACTTGGATATGCCAAAAGTAAAATCGGGATCCTCTTCTATATTTCTCAAGTATTACATCTATATACAATTACTAATACTGCTGAATCATCAATTTATCTTTTGCAATATATAACCTTTTGTAGGATTAACTACACTTTTACTTCTAATAGATTTCTGCTTGTGAGTTCAAGTCACAAAGGTCCTAATGGATATTTTAGGAGGATCTTAACTTGAGCTTTTTTGTTATCAAATTTAACATCCTGTTATATTACTTAAATGTATTTTATTATGTTACTTTAAGATAATCAGTTTTGAAAACTTAATTTTGTATCAAAGAAGTGATGAATATGATTTTATACCCCAAAGTGAGCAGCTCCAAAATATACTTGAGGATAATCAGAAATTACTTGTCAAAAGCAATTTCTCCTTTTCTCACAATTTTTAGCTCACCTGTGCACAACGTGCTCAAGGTGAGCTTTTGGTATCACCTTTTGTCCGTCGTGCGTCGGAAGTCGTCAACTATTCTTTAAACATCTTCTCCTCAGTAACCACTGGGCGGAATTCAACCAAACTTGGTAGGAATGTTCCTTGGGTGACCCTTCTCAAAAGTTGTTCGCGGATTTTTGATTGACCCCCAAATATGGGCGTGGCAGGGCGTGGCAGTTTTTAACTTAGAAATCTTTAAACATCTTCTCAGTAACCATTGGGCCAATTTCAACCAAATTTGGTATGAATGTTCCTTGGGTCACCCTTTTCAAAAGTTGTTCGTGGAATTTTGATTTATGCCCAAATATGGGCGTGGCAGGGCGTGGTAGTTTTTGACTTAAGAATCTTTAAACATCTTCTCCTCAGTAACCATTGGGCCAATTTCAACCAAATTTGGTATGGTTGTTCCTTAGGTGACCCTTTTCAAAAGTTGTTCGTGGAATTTTGATTTACGCCCAAATATGGGCGTGGCAGTTTTTGACTTAGAAATCTTTAAACATCTTCTCCTCAGTAACCATTGGGCCAATTTCAACCAAACTTGGCATGAATGTTCCTTGGGTGACCCTTTTCAAAAGTTGTTCATGGAATTTTGATTTACGCCCAAATATGGGCGTGGCCGGGCGTGGCAGTTTTTGACTTTGAAATCTTTAAACATCTTCTCCTCAGTAACCATTGGGCCAATTTCATCCAAACTTGGCATGAATGTTCCTTGGATGACCCTTTTTAAAAGTTGTTCGCAGAATTTTGATTTATGCCCAAATATGGGCGTGGCCGGGCGTGGCAGTTTTTGACTTTGAAATCTTTAAACATCTACACCTCAAGAACCATTGGGCCAATTTCAACCAAACTTGGTATGAATGTTCCTTGGGTGACCCTTTTCAAAAGTTGTTCGGCAGAATTTCGATTCACGCCCAAATATGGGCGTGGCAGTTTTTGACTTTGAAATCTTTAAACATCTTCTCCTCAGTAACTATTGGGCCAATTACAACCAAATTTGGTATGAATGTTCCTTGGGTGACCCTTTTCAAAAGTTGTTTGCAGAATTTTGATTTATGCCCAAATATGGGCGTGGCAGTTTTTTTAACTTTGAAATCTTTAAACATCTTATCCTCAGTAACAGATGGGTCAATTTCAACCAAACTTTGCATGAATGTTCCTTTGGTGACCCTTTTCAAAAGTTGTTCTTGGAATTTTGATTTATGCCCAAATATGGGCGTGGCAGGATCAGGCACTTTTTTGACTTTGAAATCTTTAAACATCTTCTCCTCAGTAAGCATTGGATCAATTTCAACCAATCTTGGCATGAATGTTCTTTGGGTGACCCTTTTCAAAAGTTGTTTGCAGAATTTGGTTTCACGCCCAAATATGGGCGTGGCAGTTTTTGACTTTGAAATCTTTAAACATCTTCTCCTCAGTAACCATTGGGCCAATTTCAACCAAATTTGGTATGAATGTTCATTGAGTGACCCTTTTCAAAAGTTGTTCTTGAATTTTGATTGATGACCAAATAAGGGCTTGGAAGGGTAGGGCAGTTTTTGACTTTGAAATCTTTAAACATCTTCTCCTCAGTAACCATTGGGCCAATTTCAATTTTGAATCATCTTACATTAGTCAGGTGAGCGATTTTAGGGCCATTCTGGCCCTCTTGTTTATTTATTATGGCACATGGTTTCAATTCGAATTGTCATCTGTAGCCTCTTTCATATTGGAGCAGTCATATGGTACTGCCGCCGTCATAGTGCAGTCGATAGCACATCAGACTCCCAATCTTCAATCATGGAATGTCATGGCACATATCCTCGCTGACATTTTTCTCTCACCAATGGGTGGTTAATTGTAAACCTAAGTAGGATAGCAGCTGGAGACTAAGAAAGGATGTAGTGGTAGTACTGGGGTGAGGAATACAAGGAATCCATTGCTAGGTCCTCCAAAAGCCACGATATGACTGAAATACTATTAAAAGTGGCGTTAAACCCCATCAATCAATCCCATGTGGTACTGGGTTAATGTTGCTTCGTTCATATTTTCAGATCAGTGTAATGCTGAGAAGGTTAGTTGATTCTCAAGATGAAACACTAGTCCAACTTCTGGTCAACCAGTTAACTGGGAAATTTGCTCAAAATCCAAAATGGGCATCTAGACAAATGTGAGTACAGATTGGATTGGAAAAAATAGCTGTATAATTCTGTTGTAAAAACCTATTTGTATTTGATTCCTTGAATGTGATATGAAAATATGTCTTTGAAATATACTTTCCCGCTTTTGCTTTGTCAAGATAACAAACAAGTATATATGAAATTGATCAGATGTGTGGTTGATTTAATAGCCAATTGATTAAACATGTCAATTGCAAGAATTTCTGTTTCCAAATGATTCCCACAGAGATACTACTTAACATCAAATCAGAGCATGTTCATGGACAACTGATGATAAGAATATGAACTCAATTTGCTTAAATATTAAATGAAATTAATCCTAAGAAAAGAAAGGAAAGATTCAATTCACTCTGACAATGTTCTATTTCAGTTACACACAGATGTGTAAGGCTATTATAGAAGAAGAGGCTATAGAACCTTTACAGTTTGCCAAAGACTTTCTACCAGCGCTGCTTTCACTTGTTAATGATCCTGTACCAAATGTACGAATAACACTTGCCAAAACATTGACAATTTACATGATAAATGAAAGTAAGTGGCTTGCTAACAAGCTTTAAATAGCAATAGAATGTGTAAGAGTGCTAGTACTTTCAAACATACAAATATTATCTATGACCCAAGGAGGTGCCCTATTACTTATGGATGACGTTGGTCTAAGTTCAACTGTGCTACTTTAGGGACAAAATGCTGGTGGGGTATAAGTTGACTTTGCCATAGTTTGATTGATATATGGAATAAACCATTTTCCTAGAGCCCCAGCCTAGTACATGATTAAGCACATGAACAAGTTAACTTCAATGTGATACAGTTGAAAGATTGTTCAAAACTGGATAAACCCCAATTCATTTAATGAAAATACAAGTTTTTTGGGTGCTTGTGAAAATGATCTCCAATATTTTTATGCCCCCACATCGATAAGATCGGGGGCATATTGTTTTACCGGTGTCCGCCTGTCTGTCTGTCTGTCTGTCTGCAAAACTTAACCTGCCAACTAAACATTTTCCTATAACTTCAACCCTGATTAAGTTACAATGCTAATATTTGGTATGAAGATAGGTCTCAACAAGGCGCAACTGGGGAAGATCATTTCATCAAGGTCAAGGTCAAAATTTTAACCCTTTACCCGTTTCTAAAGAATTCCTGTTTCGGGGGCATAGTGTTTCACAAACACATCTTGTTCTTCAAGCTTTTATACCTCATACAAAATTTAATGTCTTTCAATCTCTGGTAATATTGAGGTGGAATAGTAAAGGTTGCCTTGTGGCTAAAAGATACAAATATTAACAGTCTCTATAGTTAGTGAAATAGAAGAATCTGCTGAGAACATTTATAAAAGAGTCTAAAATGAAAGATAGAGAATACACATGATAGAAAATACTGTGAGAAAATGGGAATTTTATTGCAAAAAGAAACTTTATATCCCTTCTGATTTCATTTCCAGAATATTCTAATCTTGGTGGACACCCACAGAAAGATGAATTAGATAATGTCTATAGAAAGTTACAAGAAGACAGTGATAGGGATGTCCGTTATTTTAGTTCTATAGACTCCTATGAAGAGATGACCAATATTCAAATGTGTGATAGTGTGTCAGATTCATGGGTAAGTCTGATTTAGTTTTACACAATAATCACAATTATTTCAGCTGTCAAAGAATGTACTGCCACATATCTCATAATCATGTTCCACAAGATGCTCTGGCCTAAGTGTGCTCTACAAAACTGAAAAATATTTAAAACTGAAATTCTACCATAGTGTGATTAACCTTTAACCCTGTGTCAAGTACAATTTTCGTCGAGCCCGCTTGCAATGATCGAGACATAGTTGTCACTGACAAGTCGGTGGATGTGCGTTAGTCTGTTAATCCGTATGTCCGTCCGAAATGGTCCGGACATTTAATCCCACATTCATGGATAGATTTCAAAATAACTTGGCACAATTATTCTCCATCATTAGTTGATTTGCCATTTGAAAGAATTTTCGTGTTAGTTCTAATGTCAAGGTCACGGATCAAGGTCAAACACTAAAATTGTGGTTGTCAAGAGCATTTCTCCTACAATTATGTATGGATTTCAAAATAAATTGGCACAATTATTCTCCATCATGAGTAGATGTGCCATTTGAAAGATATTTTTTGGATTGCTTCAAGCTCGAGGTCAAAGCTCAATGGCAAACACTAAATTTGATGGTCAAGGTCAAGTTGATGGTCAAAACTTGGCAGGCTCAACAGCAGTCATCCTGGGACAACCATCTAGTTTTTTAAAAAATATTAAAATAGTTTGTCAGATATGTATGGGTTTTTTTTAAATACATTGTTTCTTTTGAAAATTTGTGAATAGCACAGCCTATAAGACACTTCTACAGCCATGAAATGGTGAAATTTAGCCCATTGCCCCACAATACTGTATTTGAACCTTTTATGCTCGGAAGGCCCTTAAAGGAGATATTGATAGTGACAAAGATAACACAGATACTGATAGTTACAAGAAAAAAAAGGACATTGGTGGTTACACGAGAATCTTCTCTTTTTGCACAATGTTTATTCTATATGGCATTTACTTTTTAACCCTATCCTGTTCAATCACTCATTTTTTCATACCTGAAAAATATTGTAGAAAAAGAAGAAATTGCTTGTTACAAGCAGTTTATATATTCTACCGTACTGAATGGTTATTTTTCAAATTAAATCTAGTTTCAATTTCCGTCTGCAAAACAGGTCTAAAATTTTGCAAAAGAGGAAAGGGTGCATTCAAATGCACTTTGAATTGTTGCCTGTGACCCTTTTCTATTTGGACCAGTCTGAAATCTTGTCTTCAGGTAATGAGTTAAGAAGTACCAAGAGAGAACTAGGCTGTTATATAACTCAAAAACTTGTTGTAATTTGCATCAGGAAACAATAAAAATTCACCATTTCTACATGATTGTATTAGTGCATTTTGAGTACTCGTAAGAATTAAAATTATTTGGTCTGAAATCAGCTTATGTGTGATATTTTCAACAATTTCTCATGTGTATGAACGGACATTGAGCAGCCTGGGCAACCCCTCTGTTGATTAATCCATTCCCATACAATAATGCTTTTTTGATGCTCCCAAGATAAATATAAATCAAACATGGGAAAACATCATGAACAATGAAGAAATTGCTATTTATAAGTAATTTCTTCGTAACCACAATGTTTTTTTCCTCATAAGACATAATTTTTTGAAATATCATCAACTTCTGCAACTTCTTTGAATTTGGACCAGTCTAAAGTTTTGTGATGGAATATTATCCAAGTGTCTGAAGAAACTGTGAAACAGTAGTTATCTGCAAACCACAAAGTGAAGACTGATCAGACTGCAGATGCATAGGCTGGTCGGAGTCTTTACCCATTCCCACACAAGCCCTCCCTCATTGGAAAACATTTTGGAAAATGAAGAAATTGCTTACATCAAGCAATGTTTTTCTATCCAAAAAGATGAAAAAATTATAATTCCACCAACTTGAAATTGTTGTCTACAGCTTTGACCAGTCTAAAACTTTGTCATGTGGGAATGGGTTAACCTTGCACATGTGTAAAATTAGAGATTTCACACACAGGCTCAAATCATTGAAGGAGGAAGCTGCGATGTGAGGTTCCAAGTATTTTTCTGTAATAGTACCTTGGCCTTTCTCTATGGACTGTAGTAGGACTGTAGGAGGCAACTTAACCCTTGTCATGCTGTATAAATTACCTTACTGAAATGCTGTAAAATCAAAGGGCTGAAAGCACTGATAGAACTTGTTGTTCAATAATCAATATTTCTTTTAGAAATCAACTTTATGAACAACTCTGGCAGGAAAAGTACAAGCAGGGGGTGTAGACTAAGATCAGCCTGCACATAAGTGCAGTCTGATCTTAGTCTACACCTCCTGCCAAAACCGGAATATTCCGGGTTCAGCATGACAAGGGTTAATCATTACTAGAAGACAAAATTTTAGACTGGTCCAAATTGAAAGAAGTTGCAAACAGTTTTATGTTGATGGAATCCAAAAATTCTTTTCTTTAAGGGTAGATAAACATTGTGGTCAATATGGAAATAGCTTGTTACAAGAAATTTCTTCCTTGTCCACAGTGCCTTTAAAACCTTTTTTCTTGAGGGGATAGAAAGGAGGTATTGTGTGGTAATGGGATAAATGCATTCCTTGTAACTTGAATTACATCAGGCTGATGGTTCTTATCTCAAGGTTTATATTTTTTTTTATGAAAAAAATGTTGACTTGGAAATATTGACCTGCGGAACCCTGTGTGGTTGAAATGGGTACATGTATAAGAATAAACAATAATCAATATCATATAACATTTGCTGTTTCAAGTAATGAAATAAAAGTGCCAAATTGCATGCTCACTATTTTACAACTGCCCTCAGTGTTCCATAAAACATCAAAGATTTTTTTTTTCACTGATGATTTTTCTTTTTTCTTTTTCAGATAACATGAAGAAAGGATTTCCCCCAAAGATATTTAAAGTGTGATAGAGACTGCAATTGTACTCCTTGTATACCTCAGCTTGGAGCAATTTTACACCTTGGCTTTCTGTGTCTTTTTTATAATAGATTTACTTTTCTAGCCACCAAACCTGTCAACTGTGAGGACCAGAGGACCTCTGCTCTTTCAGGAATATATACCAGACTAAAAATGTTTGACTGACTGAAACTAAAAAATAATGCAGACAACAAATTAAACTAGATTAAATGATAAAAGATAACATAAAGGCTAGAAAGATAGTTAGAAAATGATAATTTTCTTGTTAAAGCAGTTTATACTTTCCTCTCATTATTGTCCAAAACTATATATCTTGTGTGGACAGGGATTAAACCATTTTAGACGAGTGATGGGAAAATGCCGTAAATCTAATATTTATAAGATAGATTAGACCCATACAGGTCAACGAGGGTTGATATAATTACCATGAATACTTAATATGGTTAGATTTTGATTGTGCATTCAGAATATTTGTCAGAAGTGAAAAGTTTGAACCGTTGTCAGCCTGTACTAGTTGTCTGAGGAGGGTCAATACTTTTCAGGCTTTTGATTTGATTCCTCTTTGTGAGTGGGGGGTCATTGTTACAACTCAATGGGTCAATGCTTAAACACAATCATCAGGGTTTTTGTCTGGCCCTAGCAAATTACGGTTCCAGGGGACTCAAAGCCGCATTCATAAGGGTTCTTGCTGAAGGTTTGGGTGTTTCTGTTTTAAAAGTAGCCTTTTAACTATCTCCATATTTTCACACACACAAACACACACAACTCATTTTGAACTTATATAATAAACTTCAAACAAAGACGAAGGTAGCAAAAGTATTGGTCTGCTGTGACTTTAGAAAAAAATTTAAATCTTTACTAAATTAGAGCCCCAGATGGTCCATGGAACTCACATCAGACATTTCTGAGAGGCCTGGCTAATTATTTGTGAGTCTCGGGTAAATCATGTGTCAGTTAGATTCCTCTAACCATCCATGCCTGAGACCTTGAAAGATAAGTTTTTGGAAAGCCTTTGAGGATAAAAGAAAAGCACTTGATTTTGGACCACTATATAGTAAAATGTGTAGAAAAATAGATCTGATTTCTGACATTTTATAGTTTTGATAGAGATTTATAATTCTTACAACTTCCAAGGTCACATTTTTATGTCCCTACTCTTTTTTGACATCTAGAATTACCCCTTGCCCCCTGTATGGGTGCTAGTCCTAGAACCAGCTTCCTGATGGATCAGTAGATCAGTGGTATGAAAATACAAATTAACTACACTTGTCAGGCATCAAGATATGATTTTCTCCTTGTCCAGAATTGAAATGAACTTGTCTCCAACAAAAGCCAAGAGATGAATATTGAGAAAATGTTGTTAATGAAGTAAATAGAACCTACCATTTTCTTCATTAACCAGAATATTTTCTACTCTATCAAACATTGTGATAATTCCAATATTTTAAAAGTTATCTTTAACCCATTACCAGACGGTAAAATTTTAGACTGGCCAAAATTGAAAGAAGTTGCAGACAACAATTTAAAGTTTTTGAAATTTTGAAAAATTTTCAAATTTCTTTGTGGAAAACGTTGTGGAAAATGAAGAATTGCTTGTCACAAGCAATTTCTTCATTTTCCAGAATGTTTCCCAAAGCCTTTTACCTTTTCGGGGACTAAAAGCGTCACTGAGTTGGAATGGGTTAAGATCTATTTGAACCATTCCAAGATTAGCTCTGGTATTAACTTTTCCCTTGACATGTGGTCTTGAAGCATGTACTTCTTTGCAAGAAGAAAAGCCCAAGATAGACAATTCAGGCATTTGAATTCCACACCCTCATATATTTCAAAATAATTGGCTCACCTGTCCAAAAAGATGATAAGTAGTCTTGTGCAAATGATAGTTCTTGTGCATTAAAGGTCAATGCCAATATGAAAAGAAGACTAAATGTATGACACACATTTCGTACAAACAAGTTCAAAGTTTCCAAAACAGATCCAGAGTTTCTCACAGTTGATAGGTAGCTTTATCCAGGGTATTGTGATAATCCAGTTTATAAAGATAATTGTCAGGAAAAATCAGCAATTATGTGTTGTTACTCGTACGCTTTTTGTGTCTGATCAGAGAAAAATTCATCTTCGAAATGATAATTTTACATCATTTATATAGAATTATAGATCATTTTAGTTAAATTCATCTAGACGGAAATTCTTATAATGGTACAAAATGATTTTTGCAGTTGAAAGCAGAGATATGTTAGGCAAATTTCATTGCCTAGTAAGTTATAGAAATAGTTTATCTTAAGACACTCCTGAGTTTTTACTACAGTGCAAATACATTAGAAAATAGTGTCAATCATTAGTTTTGAAAGTTAATTGTTCAAAAGTTCTACATGATGACATTGTGGAGAGATAAAATTGTTCTGATTTGCTCAAATTTGACTGATAATCATGGCTAAGAATGCTCTATTTCATTGAGATTTAAATGCAATCTATTAACCCTTTCCTGGTTTTTGAAATTTTAGACTGGTCCAAATTGAATGCAGGATGCAGACAACAATGAAAATTGGATGCAATTCCAAATAAAACCATCCTATTTGGTAGAAAACACGGTGGGAAAAGGAGAAATTGCTTATTATAAGCAATTTCTCCTTTTTCCACAATGTTTTCTCAAAAATAAAATCACAGTGACGTAAAATCCCGGGTTTATCCAGGAAAGGGATAACCCATTACCTACAACAAAATTTAAGACTGATCATAATTCAAAGATGTTGCAAATTTTAAGGTGATTAACTTCTTCTTTTAAACTTTGGGGGAGAAAAAAAAACATTGTGGACAATGAAGAAATTGCTTATCGCAAGCAATTTCTTCATTTTCCACTGTTTTTTGTAAGCTTTTTCTTCATGGGCCAAAAAACAGGATTGTTTGGGAATGGGTTAATTGATTAAATATGATTTATTTGCAACGATTTGTTTTTAATCTACTAGGTTGTATTACAGATAAGTTAATCTTACACTTTTGTGTTTGTACTGACATTACTGTATCTTGTGAATAAAATGGGACCATCTGGAAAAAAAACGTGATTAATTTCTCTGAAATGACTTTTGCCAAGTTTTCCTTTGGCAGATGACAAATTATGGACTGATCTTACTTGAAAGAATCTGATACAGACAATAATTTCAAAGTGAGCATGATTTTAAAAAAAAATGTTTTTAACCAATAACTAAACATTTGACTAATCAAAGAAATAAAGCTTTAGAAAACAGTGGATAAACAGTTATCTCTCTTTTTCCCACTGGTTTCAATCCTTTTTATTGCTGACTTGTCTCTTACCCATTCCAAAACATTGAATCTTTTTGACACCCAAAAAGAAAGTAATCCTGAAAACAATTTTCGAAAAGCTAGGTGAAAAAAAAAGTTAAAAAAATTGAGATTCAAAAACTTAAAATTGTTGTCTGCAACTCCTTTCAATTTGGATCAGTCTATAATTTTGTTTTGTGGTAATAGTTTAAATCTGCTTTGAATTCTTGACTGCAGCTTCTTTCATTTTATGCGGTCTAAAATCATAATGTTGTCTGGTAATTGGTTACGGATAGAACACAGCATAAAGAAGATATTTCATGTGACCATGCAATACTGCAATAGGTGGTCTAGCATACTTTATATATGATTCACAAATTAATGTCTCAGAGCTTAGTATGAAAATAATATTCAAATGATTTATTTATTTGCTATGTGTATAAATATATATCTATATTTTTTTGTTTTCATAAAGTGTTATGAACCAAATAGGTCAGTGATTATGTAGATTAACAATATTTCTAAGTCAGAAATGATGATTTTAAATGCTGATCTTAAATAATATAATTATACAACTTGATCATTTATATTGGCCAACCTTGAAGAAGGGGTTAAAGTGTTTTTTGACAAGAATGAAATCCCAAATTTGATTTAACATATCCCATTTACAGGTATTTTTTATATTTTAGACTTGTTCTAATTGAAAGAGGTTGCAGATGTGATTGAATTGAAAAATAAATGTGACATGGGGTAGAAAACATATCGAAAGATATGAGATATAAATATGAAGAAAAAGTGAGATAGGAAAGGATTGCTTGTAATCAGCTGTCTCTCATTCTTTCTTCCATAGAAAATGTTAATTTTCAACACATGATGACTCTCCTCTTAGAATCTTCCAAATTCTGACAAGTCTAAATCTCTGTCTTGATATGAATAGATAGAAGTTAAACCCATTCTCACACAATCCTGTTTTTTTAAGATCATCAAATTCAAGAGACAATGTGGAAAATGAAGAAATTTTTTATTACAAGCAATTTCTTCTCTTTTTCCCACATTGATTTCTATGCAGAAAAACAGATAAAATCAAAATTTTATCAACTTTCAATTGTCGTATGCATCTTCTTTGAATTTGGTCAAAACTGAATTTTTGATGTCCTTAACCCATTCCCACTCAATCCCTCCTTTTTACGCCCCTCAACAAAAAAGCTTTGGAAAACATTGTGGAAAATGAAGAAATTGCTTGGATCAAGCAATTTCTTCATTATCCACAATGTTTTCTATCCCAATAGACGAAAAATTTCAAAATTCCATCAACTTGAAATTGTCGTCTGCAGCTCCTTTCAATTTGGACTGGTCTAAAATTCCATTGAGTTGGAATGGGTTAAAATACTTTGAAGTAGGTGAATCTGATGCTTATAACCAATAAAGCAGATTGAGCAGTTACCACACGAGCATATTTACACACTGAAGAGAAATTAATCTTGAAAACATAATAAAAAAAAATTACTTGTCACAAGAAATTTCTTCATTTCTCACAATGTTTTCTACCTGATTTTGCACTTACTTTTTGAAATATATGTAATTTTGATTGTCGTCTGTGAATTCTTTATATCTGGACCAGTCTGAAATATTGTTGTTTGTTAATTGGTAAAATGAGTAATGATTTTTGAAGGTACTAGAGTACACTCTAATAATGTTGAAATCCATACATTTAGTTAGCCACTTAGAACTTAACGACTTACCTAGAATGTACTTCATTCTATTTGACCCGTTATGAAATGAAAGTTTGCTTCGAGGTTTGATCCCAAATTATACCAGAAAAAAATTAACATCAATGTGCTGTTTTAGTTGCCAGTCACATCCATCTAATGTCTTCAGAGCTTCAAATAAGTGGGAGTGGTGATAATCTTACTCTGTTGTTTCTTCTCCTTTGGTATTGGATTGACATAATTTCAATTTTTGAATAACTATCCCTGATTGACTTATTTAGGATTTTATTTTTCTTTCAAATAAGCCTATGCAATTTCGCATATACACCATGTTGTGCAAATGCATTTTCAGGCCTAAAGTCTTCACTATACACTCTGTACATGTTTGTAGCATGTTGAATTCCTTATCACCACTCTGATTGGATGAGACATATTCTTAACAAATCGGAACAATCAATTTCAATTTAGACAGAAAATTGATTAAGGCTGTATAATTTGGGATCTTGATCTTTGGATATCAAATTCAAATTTTATGATTGTATAATAGGTAATTTTACATTTTATTCCTGACTAAGTCAGATTGTTGAAACCTTAGTAAGGTTTTGTTGTTGTGTACAGTATTTATTTAGCTTTGTTGAAAGAAAGATGATATTCAGTTTAGAACAGCTTGACCAAATTTTTTTCAGAGTATGCAGTAAAGAAATAATGCGCGTAAAAAACATTCCTCTATGATAAGTGACTGAATCTGTTGATCCATTCCCACACAAACCCACTTTCTAACTCCCCTTAAAAAAAAAGATACATTGTTGAAAATGAGAAAATGCTTATTACAACTAATCATTATCCACAATGTTTTCTTCACCAAAATATTTCTGTATTTTGTTGATTAGAAATTATCTGCATTTTCTTTCAGTTTAGACCAGTTTAGAAGTATGTTAGACTTAATCATGAGGTTCCTGGTTCAATTCCTGGTCACCGCTAATATCCTTTCTGACATCTGTCTTCCCACAATGGGTAGATAATTGTTAACCTAAATAGGATGAGCAGCTGAGGCTTGGAAAGGAAGTAGTGGTAGTACTGATGTGAGAAGCCGCCGTCATAGCTCAGTTGGTAGCACGTCGGACTGTCAATCTAGAGGTCCCGGGTTCGATCCCCAACGGCGGCACTCATCCTTTCCGACTACTTTTCTTTCACCAATTGGTCGATAATCGTAGACCTCTGTGGGATAGCAGCTGGAGGCTAGGAAAGGATGTAATGGTAGTACTGGTGTGAGAAATACCAGGATTCCGTTGGTAGGTGCTCCAGCCGCCGCGATATAACTGAAAGATTGTTGAAAGCGGCATAAAACCCCATTCAAACAAACAAACAAACTGATGTGAGAAATACCAGGAACCAATGGTTTGGTGCCCCAACCACCACAATATTACTGAAATGCTGTTGAAAGTGGTGTTAAACCCCATTCTAATCTAATGAATTGGACCAGTTTATATTTTGTCATCTATTGATTGATTGATTGAATGGGGTTTAACGCCGCTTTTAACAGTATTTCAGTCACATCGCGGCGGCTGGAGCACCTAACAATGGAATCCTGGTATTTCTCACACCAGTACTACCATTACATCCCTTCCTAGCCTCCAGCTGCTATCTCACATAGGTCTACGATTATCGACCCATTGGTGAGAGACAAATAGTCGGAAAGGATGAGTGCCGCCGTCGGGGATCGAACCCGGGACCTTTAGATTGACAGTCCGACGCGCTACCAACTATTTTGTCATCTAGTAATGGGCTAAGGTTAATAGTATCAGAGAATAAATATTTGTTATTGGGATACTTCTGTGTTCTATAACTCCTTATAAATCTTTATTTTGTAAGTGATCTGTATCACATGAGATTAATAATGAAATAAAACATATTGAAATGTATTCTTGTAACCAAAATGAATTATTCTATTGATAACTCAATGTCACAGAAATTATAAAAAAAAATCAAGTACATATACGACCTGTGCAAAAGAGTATTGCAAATGCCACAGGAAAAGAAGATAATTTTGTCTCAAAGACTTGCAGCCGTTGTCGCAAATTTAAGCCTTTTGCATATAAAATAATTCGGTGCCCCTTCTCTCAGTCATTAAGTCTCATTGGCTGAACAAGTTAATGAATAAATACCTTTGAATTAGATAGATTTGGATTGTTCGAAATTCTATACAAAAATAAATAGCCTAAATAAAAAAAAAAAAAAATACAATATAGCAATATTAACAATTACCCCTGGCAGAATAAAGAATTATTACTATACAGAATTGTTCAAACCTGCATTAGTAAACTGTGATGTGTAAAGCAGCTGGGTTTACACAAACCTAACAGCTGTACCTTTTATTTTTTCCTCGCAATATAGAAACATTGACATCGAAAATTGAATATGTTAATTGAATTTAAATTGTTTCAAATATTATAAAGTAAAAGGGGCTCCATTCTACATTGTAAAGAATTTTAAGAAATGCCTAAAGGTTGAATTCCATTGAGTATCATTACTAGTTAAATGCATTTTCTATATTTGTGTCAAAAGCTGTTTTTCTAGATAACCCATTACCACACAATTCTTTGTTTTGATTCACTGAAAAAATAGCTATGAAATATATTGAATATATAAGAAATGCTTGAAAAAGTAATAAGTCCTATACCCAGTTGTTTCTTCCTAAAATGGCACATATCTCTGTTTAACCCATTACCAGATGGTGAAATTTTAGACTGGTCCAAATTGAAAGGAGTTGCAGACGACTATTTAAAGTTTATCACATTTTGGATTATTTTTTTTTTACTTTTGGGGTAGAAAACATTGTGTAAAATGAAGAAATTGCTTGTTAGAAGCAATTACTGCATTTTACATAATGTTATCCAAATATTTTTCTTGAGGGTTGTCAGAAAGCGTCGTTGTGTGGGAATGGGTTAAAACTGTTTAAATTCACTTTGAATTATTCTCCCACCAACCGGTGGATGATCATTATCCTAAGTGGGATTAGCAGCTGTCGGCTTGGAGTGTGTTGTGGTTGTACTGGTGTGAGAAATACTAGAAATCCATAGTAATGTGCTCCAGCCTCCGCGATATGACTGAAAAAAACCCAGTTATAATGGTGTTAAACCCCTTTCAATCAATTATTCATACACTTTGAATTTCCATCTATAACTTCTATCACTTTAGGTCAATCTAAAATGTTTATATCTGGTAATGAGTTAAATTACACAGGGTAATGTTTTGAAAATCAACAGGTGACAGTGAGGCCGCCCTAAGTGTCTACATTATGTATGGATATTTGAAACAGTCTCACAACTGATGTATTACTGGCCATGCAAACTGACCTCCAAAATGGCAGTTTGACAGAAACATCAAATTTGATTGGTGTGCAAGATATATCATCATTGACATAAAAGCAAAAGGTTTGTCATTGTTAGCTGCCTAAACATCTTAGTTATATCTTGAATTTTCTCCTTTTAGGTCAACACTTAATAGCCCTATGACTTAGCCCTTTTCTGTTCAATCCCCGTTTTTCTATGTCCCTGTGTTTTTACAGCTGAGAAAACATTGTGGAAAAAGAAGAAAGTGCTTGTAACAAGCAGTTTCATCTATTTCCATAATTTTTTCGACCCTATAAATTGCTATTTTTCAAATAAAATCAACTTTGAATTTTCATCTACAAAACATTTGGATTTTGATGGGTCTAAAATTTTGAAAACAGGAAAGGGGATAAAGACAGATGTACTAGTTTGTTCTTGTTGGAAATTATTTCAAATGTATCTGCGTGTTTTGAGAATAGCCAGTAATCTTAGTCCTAGCTCAGTGTTTTTGGACCACTCTCTCCACATTTACCATTGTATCAAACATTTTGTTGTATTTTTGGATTGAGGGGGAGAATGCCTAGAATAATTTTTCTGTGTTGGAATGTTTAACCCAGTCCCACACAATGATGCTTTTTGATGCCCCTTGAGGAAAACAATTTGGAAAAGATTATGGTAAATGAAGAAATTGCTTGGAACAAGTAATTCCTTCATTTTCCACAATGTTATTCTTCCCAGAAAGATGACAAAATCTTAGATTTCATAAACTTGTAATTGTTGTCTGCAACTCCTTTCAATTTGAACCAGTCCAAAATTTTGCCTTCTGGTAATGGGTTAACCAAAAACTACACAACTCCTCAAGAAAACGGCCATGGAAAACATAATAGAAAATAAAAAGAGACAAAAAAAAAAAGATGCTTATGAAATATTTTATTGTCTTGCGAATGGTTATGATCATTTGTCAAGCTCTTGCAAATAGGTTGAACAAAAAAAAAACTTTTGCAGGGATATCATAAAAAGAATTAGAATCGAAAAAATGAATAAGTATTTTGAAAATATGATATGTAAATGGGGAGAGACTTGATTTGTATCCGAATATCTGTGATCATAATTGTACAATATTTTTGAATTATAAATGAAATTATGCCAAAAGAATTAAATGTCTATGCAGATAAATTAAATGATGTTGTGTTTTATTGTTAGCTCATTCTAGCACCAAGTGCTCAAGGTGAGCTATTGTGATCTAGCTGTGTCTGATGTCTCTCATTTTAGCACATGCTTGTGTGAACTCTAGAGGCTATTTTTTTGGCTCAAGTGTCTTGAAACTTAATCAGAATGTTTGTCACCATGATATATAGGACAAGATTGATATTAGGCCATGGGTTGGACACTAGGTCACAAGGTCAAATCTTTATAAACCATGCAAAGAGTAATTTTTACCAACAAGTTGGATAACTAAATACACTTTGAACAAATTATGCCCCTTTTTCGATAAGATCGAGGGCATAATGTTTTACCGGTGTCCCTCTGTCAAAATTTTAACAATAAAAATCACCCGTTTCTAAAGAAATTCCTGTATCAGGTGCATAGTGTTTCACAAACACATCTTTTTTTACTGAAAAGATGTTTGAAATTTTGCAAAATCTAGTGTTAATGAACACGTTCGCTTGATTTGGAATATTTGTTCTATCAAAAGAACAACAACTGTAAATGCATTTGTGAACAAATTATGCCACTTTTTTTACTTAAGTTTTCTCAAAATCAAGCTCTTGGAAAGTCAAGTGTTGGCATTAGAAAACGGTACTCTTTTGGACTTAAATATTTTTGATAAACTATTTAGCTCACCTGACCACGAAGTCCAGCGTCTGTCTTGCGTCAACCATCAAGAATCCATCAAAATTTTCTTTCAACATCTCCCAAACCACTAGGCCAATTTGAACCTAATTTGGCGGAAATGTTCCTTAGGTGGTCCCCTTTGAAAATAGCTAAAAGAATCAAAATCCGAAAATTCTGATAACAATGGCAACAAATGTAAAATTTTGAAATAATCTTTAAAAATTTGATTCTGCTGACCCAGATTGCATTAAGTCTTGATATTTTGAGTGAAATATCAGTATATTGACTTTTTTCAAAATAGCAAAAATCTTGATCCTCGGGTCCCCAGGGGAGAACCCCAGGGGGAGTGGGGAATATATAGAAATAAAGAACGATTTTTAAATGACGCCTCCTCCCAAACCATTCGGCCAATTTGAATCTAAATTGGCAGGAATCTCCGTAGGTGGTTCCCTTTTACAATAGCTAGAAGATTGCTTTTAAATCTGCTTTAAATTCTGGTTGCCATCGCAACGAAAATTAAATAATCTTTGAAAATTTTCTCATCCTGACCCTGACGGCATAGAGCCTTGATATTTTTATGCCCCCGCATTGATAAGATCGGGGGCACATTGTTTTACCGGTGTCCGTCTGTCTGTCCGTCTGTTTGTCTGTCTGCAAAACGTAACCTGCCAACTAAACATTTTCCTATAACTTCAACCCTGATTAAGTTACAATGCTAATATTTGGTATGTAGATAGGTCTCAACAAGGCGCAGCTGGGGAAAATCATTTTATCAAGGTCATGGTCAAAATTTTAACCCTTTACCCGTTTCTAAAGAATTCCCGTTTCGGGGGCATAGTGTTTCACAAACACATCTTGTTGGTTGAATAATCAGTATACTGACCTCTTTTAACCCATTCCCACACAGTGACGCTTTTGGATGTCCCTCAAGAAAAATGCTTTGGTAAACATTGTGGAAAATGAAGAAATTGCTTGTGACAAGCAATTTCTTCATTTTCCACAAAGTTTTCTACCCAGAAGGCTTGAAATCCTAAATTTCATTTACTTTAAATTGTCGCCTGCAACTTCTTTCAATTTGGACCAGTCTAAAAATTTGCTGTGTGGTTATTGGTTAAAGTAGCTAAAATCATAGACCTAATGTCCAAAAGGCAAAGCCGCAGGGGGTGGGGTTTATTTAGAAATAGAGTGATTTTTAGCTCACCTGAGCTAAAACTGCTTTGGGTGAGCTATTGTGATTGGTCATTGTCTGTCGTCCGTCTGTCCATTCACAATTACAAAAAAAACCTTTCTTCCTAAACTCACCATGGAATTTCAACCAAACTTCACAGAAGTGATACTTAGGTCATGCTCTTTCAAAATACATCAGAGAATTGAAATCCATGAAGAACTTTACCATGGCAACTGAGTGAAAAACTAAAAAATCTTCTCCTCCCAAACCATATGACCCAGAGCTTTGATATTTGGTATAAATTATCATCTATTGATCCTCTACCAAAATGGCCATTTTCTACGTGATCCCTGATTTTACATAGAAATGTAGAAGGAAAGCTTTAAAAATCTTCTCCCAAACCATAAAGTCTAGAGCTTTCGTATTTGGTAAAAATCATCATCTATTGACCCTCTCCCAATATACTTCAAAGAATTACCGTACTCTGGAAATTAGCCCTTTTTGTGCGATTGTTGATTTTACATACAAACAAAGAAGGAAATCTTAAATCTTCTCCCAAACCATTAGGCCTAGAGCTTTCATTTTTGCTTAAATCATCATCTATTGACCCTCAACTGTACTCTGCAAATTAGCCCTTTTTTGTGCGATCCCTGATTTTACAAAGAATAAAATCTTTAAAAATCTTCTCCTAAACCATAAGGCCTGGAGATTTCATATTTCATATAAATCATCATCTATTGATCCTCTACCAAAATTCTTCATAGAATAACCGTATTCTGGAAACTAGCCCTTTTCTGTGGAATCCCTGATTTTACCTAGAAATAAAGAAGGAAATCTTTAAAAATCTTCTCCCAAACCATAAGGACTATAGTTTTCATATTTGGTTTTAATCATCATCTATTGCCTCTTTACCAAAATTCTTCAAAGAATTAGCATATTTTGACAATTAGCCCTTTTTTATGCAATCCCTGATTTTACATAGAAATAAGGAAGGAGATCTTTGAAGTCTTTTTCTTCAAAGACGTAAGGCTTAGAGCTTTAATATTTTGTTTGAATCCATGTCTATTAAACCTTTACCAAAATACATAATAGAATTATCGTACTTGGAAAATAAGCCTTTTTCAGTACAATTCCTGATTTTAGAAATGAAAAAAGAATATTTTGTATGTTTCAATGCCCATTGACCCTCTACCAAAATACTTGAAAGAATTGCCGGACTCTGTAAATGAGAACTATATGGTGGCATCTTCAAAATACCTAAGATTAAAGAAGAAAATTCTCTTCTCCGAAAATTAATTGGTGTAGGGCTTTGATATTTTGTATATATCATAAAGCGTTGAGCCATCATTCTCAGGAGAGCGATATAGCACCATCATGGTCTTCTTGTTAAATAAAACCTCTTCCAAAACTATTTGAACCTAAGGTGGTCGCCTTAAAAGTGGCTAAAAGAATTTAAATCTGCTTGAAATTCTGGTTGCCATGGCAACAAAACTGAAATTTTGAAATAATCTTCAAAATCTCCTGACCCACGAGGCGTAGAGCCTTGATATTTTGCATGAAGCATCAGTTAATTGACTTCTTTCATATTTCTGAAATTATTACCCATGGATCCAGAGGTAGGAAAACAATTTATCCTCCTTTCGAATTGGTCCTAAAGCCTCTGAATTTGTCATTAAAGGTAGGTATCGATGTTTTTCTCATGTCACAGATTTTAATTATTTCTACTTCCTCTCGTATACTATTTGAATACAATATGCCGAAAAGTAGTTTTGCAAAAATCTGAGGTCGCTTATCAGAAAAAAGCAGGGTATTTCCTTAATAGCCTACGTAGGCTATTAATCTATTTTTAGATTTATCCGAGACTGTTGCGAAGACTATATGATCATTCACGTGGTGCGAATAACCGTTGAAACCTTGAATTTAGTTTAAATTACATCACACCAACGTCATCAGGAGTAATGTTCGCTAGCCGGTCTTTAATTCTGTAAAGATCAGTCCAAAACTGTCGTAAGCGTTATTACGAATATAAACACTTACCGTAGTTTTGCGCCAACCCTTTCATGTGACATTAATTAGGACGTTGGCTGTTTCGCTAGTAAATTTGTTACCTTCAGTTGACTTTGGGTCATATGCAAATGAGGTCATTCGATGTCGACAGCCGAATTACGTGATATCTAAAAATAAGCTGGAATTTCGCTGAACCTTTTCGATATAGCCACAAAAAAGCCACTTTAGGCCTATTAGATTAACACCAAGACAATACGTGACTCAACTTAAAGTATTAAATGTTCGTTTGAGTGTATTTTTCGGTACTTTGTATTTTTTTCTTATCTAAGTTTGAGAAACATCGATACCTCCCTTTAAGACTTTGGGATCCCCTGGTACATAGCCTATATATGTATAAAGTATGGTCAGACCAACTTGTATCATAATCTAACCTTGAAATAAAATTTGACTGTTGAAAGAAACAGAGCGTTTATCTCAGGTGAGCGCCCTCATGCCAGCAGCCCTCTTGTTTAGCGCACTTGAGCACAAAGTGCTCAAGGTGAGCTATTGTTGTCTTCATGCATCTGTCAACATTTTCTTCAAATAAATGCTCGTCCCAAACCCACAGGCCAATAGTGATAAAACTTGGCAGGAATATTCCTTGGGTGAAGCTTTTTAGCTAACAAGAGGCCTATGATTGCTAGATTCACTCCATCAGCCTGAATTTATCTATAAAGCTAATTTACTTTTCTTTAACCTAGGAAGGAAATCACTCGCATCGGAGCACAATGTCCGGTGTTGTGCGTCTGTCAACAATTTCTTTAAAGATCTTTTCCTCCTTAACCCGTAAGCCAATCTTGGTGAAACTTGGCAGGGATGTTTCTTGGGTGAAGGTCCCCAAAAATTGTTGAAATAATTGAAATCCGCCCTTAACTCTGGTTGCCATGGCAACAAAATGGGGGTAAAATAATGAAATTTTTAACAAGAGGCCCACAGAGCCTTATTGGTCTTCTGAGTCCAAAGGGCACAAACACAGATAAAAGTCTACTAGATTAAGCTACATACCAAGTATCGAAGCTCTAGGCCTCTCTGTTTTAGAGAAAAAGTTTTCACTATATTAGCCTATATTAAACTTTTGACATTGGGAACATTGGGAATTGGCTAATTATGACCCTGTGACAATAATTCATGCAATCTTGATAGAGGTCCACCAGATGATGCTGTATACCAAATATCAAAATTCTAAGCCCTCCTATTAGGGAGAAATTTTCACTATATAAGCCTATGTAAAACTTGTGATGTCTAGAGATGGGCTAAATATTTTCCTGGGGCCATAATGTATACAATCTAGATAGAGGTCCACCAGATGATATTCCTTCTCTGAAACCGAAGACCGAGAGCTTTTATATTTTGTATGCAACACATCCAAGGGTATATCTGTCAAGTTTGATCAAATAAGTCCCTTGGGTCATCTGGGCACACCCCATTTAACATTGAAACAAGGACAATGTTTTAAATCGTCTTCTCTGGAACAAGACGACAGAGCTTTGACATTTTGTACATATTTTCCTAGGGGACATCTATCAAATTTGTTCAAATGATGTACCTTTAGTCATATTTGGGCTCCGCCCTGGCACACTCTATTTAACATTGAAACAAAGAAATATAACCTTTTTTCTCTTAAATGAGAAAGCCTAGAACATTGATATTTGGTATACATAATATCATAGGGGACCTCTATCATGTTTGCAAGATGATGAGACTTAGATCATTTTTCGGCTCCACCTGGGCGCATCCTGTTTTAACATAGAAACAAAGAAGGATAACTTTAAAAAACTCTGAAGTGCAGTGTTTTTTGGTATCTTTAATCTCAAAGGGAAACTGTACAGAGTTTGTTCATATGATACCCTTTGGGTCGTATTATGGCTTCGTCCGAGCACACCATAATTAACAAAGAAACAAGGATTATAAATCTTCTTCTCTGAAATGAGAAAGCCTTGTTCAATGGTATTTGGTATGTAGAACCTACAAGTGAACCTCTTAAAGGTTGTTCATGCATTGATTCTTAAGGCATACTTTGGCTCTGCCCTGCGCCATTTTTAGCTTACCTGAGCAAATAATGCTAAAGGGGAGCTTTTAGGATTACTCAGTCCGTTGTCCATAGGCGTTGTCCTTCGTCAACAATTTCTTTAAATATCGCCTAAACCACTGGGTCATTTGTACCAAATTTTGCAGGAATGTTCCTTTGGTGATCCTTTTTCATAGCCAGTTTGTGAAATTTGATTCGCAAAAATAACAACAACAAACAAATAAAACAAAACAAACAAACAAAAAAAACAAAAAAAAAACACAAAAAAACACAAAAAAAACAAAACCGAGCGTTGTAGAGCTAGGCTGATCAGACATAGAGAAATCATAAAATAATTCTTTAAAATTCTTTTCCTCCTTAACCATTGCCTACTTTGACTAACTGTGGCAGGAATGTTCCTTTTGTAATCCTTTTCAAAACTTGTGAAATTTTTATTTTTGAAAAACGGCGTTGTAGGGCAGGGCTTATCGGACTTGGAGAAATCAGTAAATAACTCTTTAAAAATCTTGTCCTCTTTAACCATATGGCCAATATGGACTAAAACTGGTAGGAATGTTCCTTGGATGGCCATTATAGAGCTTGTTTGTGAAAGTTTGTTTTGTAAAAAAATGTGCGCATGGCAGGGCTGGGCTTATAAGACGTAGAGAAATCGTGGAATTATTCTTTAAAAATCATATGCATGGTAGGTAGGGCTTAGTACAAATCATTCTCAGGTGAGCGATTTAGTGCCACTTTAGGCCCTCTTGATATACATAGAATCATAGTAGAAATCTTAACAAGAGGGCCGTTGGCCCTGGGGCGCTCACCTGAGATAAAGGCCCTTTTTCTGTCATTAATCTTATTATATGTTAAGGTCAGGATTATGATACAAAGTGGCATGACCATACTTTATACGTTTATAGGCTTTGTACCTAGGGATCCCAAAGTCTTAATTACAAATTCTATGACTTTTAAACTAATATGAAAGGAGAACAATTTTTCCTCCCTCTGGATCCATGGGTAATAATTTTAGAAATATGAAAGAAGTCAATGAACTGATGCTTCAACGTGAATATCATGGCTGGAGACCAACTGGGTCAGGACAGAAGATATTTGTAAATGAAACTTTCATTGCCATGGCTACCAGAGTTCTGCCACTAAATTTCTATCATTTGGTTATTATGACAGAGTACTACCTAACGAACATTTCTGCCAAATTAGGTTCCAATTGGCCAAATGGTTTGGGAGGAGATGTTGCTAAAAGTTAATTCTTAATTTCTATAGATATAAACCCCATCCCCCTGGAGCTCTACCCTGGAGACCCGAGGGTAATGATTTTAGTAATTTTGAAAGAGAAAAACTTGAAACTTGACAATTTGATTAAACGCCTATTTCTACATATGAGCGTATTCATAAGTGTTATGCTAAAATAACAACAGACTAATTATTAAAGCACACGTTAAAAAGGCAGACAATTGAAAATTTAAATGGTTCGTCCGGCACATAAAGTTTAACACTTAAAAGCTACTGTACATATTAAAACACTCTTATATTAAAACAGTTTTGAAGTCATTAAAAAACCAGCGTTTTCGGTTTCCGTTTAAAGATATCCTCAGAGTGAGATTTCCTGAGTGTAAGTGGTAATTCATTCCACAATTTTGGACCGATTTTGCTGAAATTTCTATCCGAGAATGTTTTTCTCCTGATACAATATAACACCTGACACACAATTCAGATGCTCGTTTTGGCTCTCTGTAGGATAGGAGTTCTATTAAATAAGCTGGTTCTTTTCCTACAGAGCAATTGTACATATATGGGAAGCCAATGCAGGTCATATAAAGCCTGTCTTGCACTGTCGTACTTAAAACGAGTTTAGCACACGTGTTCTGAATACGTTGAAGTTTTGATAATTCTATTTTTGAAATGCCATAGAGAATGATGTTGCAATAGTCTAAGTGGGATATCACAAGAGATAGGACCAACAGCCTCTTTAGACAGATATTTGCGGATGCTCTTAATTTTGAAGTAATTCAACATGACAGTTTTACATTTTCTGTTAACATGGTCTTTGAAGGTTAAGGACTTGTCTAGAAAAGGCACACATATTGCTGATGTTTGACAATGTCGCCACATATATTTATTTCTATTGTACTGCACTTTTTGAGCTGTGAACGACCTCCGAAAAGAATAAATTCTGTTTTTGAATTGTTCATCTTTAGTTTGTTGCTATTCATCTAATCGTTAATTAGAGTAGCACACTCTGTAATTTCTTTGTTAGCGCTGGCCTCCTCATTTGGCGATGGGTTAAAACTCCCATTTGATGTGTGATCATCAGCACATCCAATCATCAGCACATCCATACACTGAAATAGATGGAGGTACAATGTCAAATAATGTACCTGCGTAGGTCAAGTAAAGCCATTGTCCTAGACAGCTCCCTTGTAGGACACTGCAGTCTAGTTCCCGTACAGAGGAAACGTTAGAATTAACACTCACTCTGCAGCTACGCGGTGTTAAGTACGAGTCGATCCATTTTAGTGCAGATCCTGAAACCCCATACTGACTTTCAAGTACATCCAAGAGTATGTTGTGGTCGACCGTATTACAGGCGGCACTGAGATCAAGGGCTATGAGAGCGGTTACTTCTTGATGTTCCATTCCAACAAGAATATTATTGACTAGACTCACAAGAGTGGAATGACCCATAAGCAGACTGATTCTTTGGTAAAAGACCAAACTCGTTAACATGGTTGTTTAAACGATAAAGGGCTGCCTTTCTCAATCAGTTTTGATAAGAAAGAGACCGGTCTGTAGTTAGAATATGTTATCTCAAGACCAGACTTTTTAGCAGTGGTTTTGTAATTGCTTCTTTCCATTTAGTTGGAAATACACATTCTGTCAAAAGAGATCATTATACTGATGTTTCATGCAAAATATCAAGACTCTATGGTTTCTGGGTCAGTAGGAGAAGATTTTTAAATATAATTTCAAAATTTCACTTTAATCACCATGACAGCCAGAGTTTTCTACAGATTTAATCAAGCTATTTTTAAAGAGGGCCATCTAAGGAACATTTCTGCCAAATTTAGTTCAAATTTGCCAAATGGTTTGGGAAAGTTGTTGTTTTAAAATCGTTCTTTATTTCTATGTAAAATCGACACCCTCGGGCTCCACCCCTTGGGACCCGAGTATAATGATTTTAGCAATTCTGAAAGAGGTCATTATACTGGCATTTCATCAATTCAAATTCCTTTAGCTATTTTTATACAGGGCACCTAAGGAACATTTCTGACAAATTTGGTTCAAACTGGCAGAGAAGTTTCGTCGGAGATGTTGTTTAAAGAAATTGTTGAAACACGTTGGATGGACACATGACAATGGGTGATCACAATAGCTCACTTGAGCACTTTGTGCTAACGTGATCTAAAAATCCAACCAACCCTACACTTTATTTTTCATTGAAAAGAAAAATGGAAATCTCCAAAACTAGAAACTTCAGAACAGTGATATAGAGTCATGTAGACTCTTCAAGTGAACTTTATAAAATTTGCTCATTTAACGCCCCTTTATAAACACTTTGACACCACCTGTTGATCCTTTCTGTTTACCCTTTCCCGTTTCTTGAAATTTTAGACTGGTCAAAATTCAAAGGTTTGCAGACGATATTTTAAAGTGGATTTAATTTGAATAATAACCATTCAATAGGGTAGAAACATTGTGAAAAAAGAAGAAATTGCTTGTTACAAGCAATTTCTTCTTTTACCGCAATGTTTTCTCAAGTATAAAATAACAGCAACGTAAAATCACGGGTTTGTCCAGGAAATGGGTTAACAAAGAAATTAAGAGGGGAATGTCTAACAATCTTTTGCCAATTTTTATATCAAAAACACCCCTGCACGATGCCTTGTTATATGGATATAAGTACAGAGATATTCTGCAGGAACTCGAAATTAATTTGACGTACTCCTTACTAATTCTAAGTTAAATCAGGAGCAATAACTCATTTATTTTTCATAGAATATGCACAAAAGTTGCGTCTTGCACATCTACAACTCCCAATGAACACTTCTGCAAAGTATGAAGCCAATGGGACTGAAACTGTAGCAGGAGTTAGTTGGACAAGATTTTGAGGACCAACCAAATGATTCCAGTATCCCCTCTCTTAACTTCGTTTGCTAGGGTATGATAAAGACGTCTGGATATTAAATTTGGAGCCTCTTATGCTCTGATGCTCTACCTCATAGACTGCTTAACCCTTTCCTGTTTTTGGAAGTTTTAGACTGGTCCAAATTGAAAGAGGTTGCAGACGACAATGAATATCAAATACAATTTGAAATGAAACCATCCTATGTTGTAGAAAATATTGTGGAAAAAAGAGAAATTACTTGTTACAAGCAATTTCTTCTTTTCCCACAATGTTTTCTCAAGTGTAAAATTGCAGCAACGTGAAAACCCGTGTTTGAACAGGAAAGGGTTAAATGCCTTAAAACTTACCATAGAATTTAAACCAAACTTCATAGACATGATGTTTAGGTAATGCTCTTTGAAATCATTTAAAAGAAATGAAATCCTTGAAGAACTGTTTTCAATGGCAATTGGGTAAATTTTTTTAAAAAATCCCCCAAAATGCAAAGCCTTGAGCTTTGATATTGAGTTAATATCACCTAATGACCCTTAACCAAAATACTTTGAAGAATTATTCTACTCTAAAATTTAGCCCGGATTTTGCCCTGGATTAAAGAAAGAAACCTTTAAAATCATCTTCTCCAAAACTAAAAGCCTTAGAGCGTTTAAATTTTACATACAAAAATGCCATATGATACTCTACTAAATCCAAAATCATAATGGTCATAATGATTGTTAAATTCTGAGGTTGAAGCCTAATGATATAGGAAGGTTGCATTTGAAAATATGGAAATGGGGCCTTAATAATCAAATTTCTTTGTTCATGCTATAAAGCCCCAATTTTGTCTAATTCTTAACCCTTGTGATGCTGAACCCGGAATATTCCGGTTTTGGAAGGAGGTGTAGACCAAGATCAGCCTGCACATTTGTGCAGTCTGATCTTGATCTACACCTCCTGCTTGTACTTTTCCTGTCAGATTTTTTTATGGAATTGATTCTTGAAAAATATATTGATTTTTGAACAATAAGTTCTATCAGTGCTTTCAGCCCTTTGATTTTACAGCAATTCAGTAAGGTAATTTATACAGCATGACAAGGGTTAATGAACCTTGGTCAGAATGATTGCTGGGCCTCACAAATGAACCCAGTTGATAGAGGAGAAGGTTCAGTTTGCAAATAAGAGATGAAGTCTATATGAAATTTTTTATTAACCAGGGTTTCTAGTTAATAGATTGGTGAAATATCGGCAGTGGGCGGATGGCTGGGCAGGCATTAATTTTACCTTGTGTGTGCGACTACGTGGTGTAATTCCACACATTTTGATGAAATTTTCACCACATAGCTGTCAGCAAGTGAGCTATTGTATAGTATCTGTGTTTTGTGATTTGATGCTGTATCATTGAAAGTGTTAAAATTCTTGTGTGTGCAACTACTCCCAAAATTCTTTACAGATACATGTATTGATGGAATTTGCACCAAACGTCTGTCTTCATTTGACCTACCTTATAAATTTCGATGTAATGTGTTTCTTGACAGATTTTGATGAAACCATTGAAAACCAGGTTTTGTGATAACATTTTTGCTTGTTAAAATAATGTCATTTTGGTCCCATATGGGCTCCACCTGACCACCATATCTTACATAGAAACAGCTAAGGCTATTTTTAAAAGATCTTCTTGTGAGGCACAGAGATTAAATGTTTTGCATATGATGACCCTTTTTTAAGTTGTTAAAATACACCCCACCCCTTGTTTCAATTTGACTTTGATATGATGCTGCATTTTATAGTGAAATAGAGAAATAAAGGATGAGATCTTCAAAAAAAACGAAAAAAGATGTGTTTGTAAAACACTGTGCCCCCAAAACAGGAATTCTTTAGAAACAGGTAAAGGGTTAAAATTTTGACCTTGAACTTGATGAAATGACTTTCCCCAGTTGTGCCTTGTTGAGACCTATCTACATACCAAATATTAGCAGATTAAGCTTTGTAAACGGACAGACAGACACACGGACAGACAGACAGATGGACACCGGTAAAACAATATGCCCCATATCTTATCGATGTGGGGGCATAAAAATTAAGACATATTTTTATTGAGAACTCTTTTTGGGGGTAATTGCATTTAATCACAAGGAGACTCGGGTGGGCAATTAAGGGCCATCATAGTGTTCTTGTTTTTAGCTCCACTGGCTGAAAGCCAGCAAGCTATTGTTACGGCCAAGTGTCTGTCCTGTGTGTGTCCATAAAGGTTTTCTTTAAAATCTTCTCCTCATAATGAATGATTCTTGGGTGACCCTTTATCAGATTCCTTCAAAGAATTTGAGGAGAAATCAACTCTTTCCTGTTCAATTCCTGGTTTTAATGTCCCAGTGTTTTTATACTAAAGAAAAAAAATGTGGAAAAAGAAGGAATTGCTTGTAAAAAGCAATTTCTTCTATTTCCACAATATTTTCTACCATATTGAATGATTATTTTTCCAATAAAATCAACTGTAAACTTTCGTCTATAAAATCTTTGAATTTGGACAGGTCTAAAATTTTGCAAAACAGGAAAGGTTTGACAGGATTTCATTGTACTTTTGGAGAAGGTCATTAGGCAATGCTACATGTAAATTATCGAAGCTCTAGGCCTTGCAGTTTAGAAGAAGATTCTTCAAGTTTTTTCATTTGGTTCTCATGACAACTACAGTTTTCATAGATTCCAAGTCTGTAAAGTGTTTTGAAGAGCATGTCCTTGGGATAATATTCTGTGAAATTTTACATGGGAGAGCATTTTTTGCAATTGTGGATAGACAGACCTCCTCCACTAATCAAATATTTGAACTAGGGGCGCTGAAGTGCCTGAATTGCTCCACAGGCATAAATGTACCAATTAATGAAATGCTCTCCGGAATTCATTATAAACTGAATCATTTTTGCTATATTAGGAAAACAAATCTAGTAACTGAAATCTTTGAAATAGTTCTAGAGTAGTGATTCAAACTTATCATTGTTTTTTAAAAAAAGTCAAGTCATGTAAAATTCATTTACTAAGTCAGATGAAAAGGCATTAACAAGATTTTCAAAATTTTTACTGCATACAATATATGGGTATAATCCACCACCATAAAAGCCATGTCACAATTATAAGAAGGAATCTGACAAAGTGTCAACTGACGATCATTCATGTGAAATCCATTAACAGGTTTCTGAGATTTTCAAAGTTTTCAGTATATACCATATATGGAAAAAGCCCCGCCTATTAAAGCCATATTTTTCATACAATAAATTATCTGATAAAAAGTCACCAAAGTATCATTCCAGTGAAATTTGGTTGAATCCATCGACCGGTTTCTGAGAAAAAGATTTTCAAAAGCAATCACCATATATGTAAATTAACCCAGTCGATGTAAGCCATGTTTTCATCCAATCAAAATTCTTTGAAGGAATATGATAAAAGGTCAACCAAGGATCTTGCAGGTAAAATTTGGTTGAAATAGGTCTCCTAGTTACTAATGTGAAAATTTTCAAAGCCTTCACCATACATGTATATGGAAATTAACCTTGCCCATTTAAGCCATCTTTTACATCCAATCAAAATTCTTTGAAGGAGTATGATAAAGGGTAACCCAAGGATCATTTGTGATATTTGGTTGAAATCTGTTCAGTACTTTCTGAGGAGAAGATTTTTATAGTAATAGTTTATGGACAGAGGCATGCACAACGCCATGACAACTGCCATCTGGCTTTTAGCCAGTGGAGCTTAAAGAGATCTGATCCAGCTACTCAGATATCAGGACCCGAGATAATAAAACATTTTTAGTACTCAATTGAGAATTTACTCAAAATTCAAGCTTAGATAAATTTTGTGTTCGCATGTTAACTGTAGAATTTGTGCTATTAATTATAATTTACAAATATAATATTTCATTTTCATGCACTTATCGTAGAATTCAAGATAAAATACATCTTTGATTTCGTATCGAATTTTGAGTAAATTCCCAATTGAGTACAAAAAAAGTTACATAATCTTGGACCCTGAAGTGGTGTTTTAGGGGTAAACATGTTTTATGGTTGATTAACCATTGCAGATTCAAGAAACCTACCGAAAGTGTGAAGTTTAGATCCTTGTCTGTAAGTGCAATCTGCAGAGTCTAACCAGGGTTAATACTTATGTACAATGTACTTCATAGAAGGTCCTTTTTCAATTGACACATGTCAAATGTGAAACCTTAACCCATTCCCACTCAGTGACGCTTTTAGACGACCCCAAGAAAAATAGCTTTGTAAAACATAGCGGAAAATGAAGAAATTGCTTGACAAGCAATTTCTTCATTTTCCACCATGTTTTATACCAAGAAAGTTGAAAAAAATCCAAAATTTTTATAAACTTTAATTGTTGTCTGCAACTTCTATCAATTTGAGCCAGTCTAAAATGTTGCCGTCTGGTAATGGGTTAAGCAGGGCTGGTGCTAGCCTTTGAAATTCAGGTAAATGATATGAACCCTTGACCTAAAATTCTTGGGTCAAACAAGTTTTTTTCACAAATTAACAAACAATACCATTTTTTACACCCCGCAAGAAAAGAACTATGAAAACATTGTAGATAATGAAGAACTTTCTTGTAACAATCAATTTCTTTATTGTCAATGTTTTCTGTATTAAAAAAATTTTTGTAACAAGCAATTTCTTAACCATTCCAGTACAATCACAGGATTTTACGTTGCTGTAATTTTATACTTGAGAAACATTGTAGAAAAAGAATAAACTGCTTGTAACAAGGGATTTCTCCTTTTCCCACAATATTTTCTACCACATAGGACGGTTTCGTTTCAAATGGTATCTCATATTTATTATCATCTGCAACCTCCTACAGATTGGACCAGTCTAAAATCTAAAAAACGGGAAAGGCTTAATGTCATATTTTCTATCTAAAAACCTGACATTTTAAATTTCATCAAAGTGAACTTAGGATTTTCATCTACTCCTTCGAACTTGGACTACACTTAAAGTTTGTCACCTGGTAAAGGGTTAAGGGATCATACAACAAAAAGACCAAATCACGAGTATAAATTTCAAATTTAAGTGTTGATATAACAGATCTTTTTTATTCACGTAATATTGTTGATTCCTTTATTAAAAACCTCTTATAAGAATAATACATAATACCTATCACTAAAAATTTGGGCAGCCATCATAGCGCAGTCGGTAGCGCGTCAGACTCCTAATCTTCAATCATGGGATGTCATGGGTTTGATCCACAGCAGCAGCACATATTCTTTCTGACATTTGTCTCACACCAATGGGTGGATAATCGTAAACCTAAGTGGGATAGCAGATGGATGCTAGTAAAGGATGTAGTGGTAGTACTGGTGTGAGAAATACCATGAATCCATTGTAAGGTGCTCCAGCCTCCGCGATATGACTGAAATACTGTTAAAGCTGTGTTAAACCCAATTCAATCACTCAACTTAAAATTTGGGGGTTCTCAGAAGTTTCAGGGGAAAAAAGTTTTGAGGGTCGAAGTCCAGCATCACGAGTTGGACTAGAACCCTACCTAAGCATGTTCATTCATAAGAATCAGGGCTTGTGTTGACCTTTGAAATGGAGGATCATTTACTTATTTTCAAAGGGGTCAAAGAAGCAAAATTGCTAGTAAAATAATTAAAAGTTTAGGTGCAATCAGTCATCTCTATGTACATCCCCTTTGAAGAATATCTAAAAAAAAAAACTAAGAAGTTATCAATCTACATAAATTTTAACAGTACATTAGATGCTTCCTTGGCAATTTACAGGATCAATACCCTGTTCTGACCCTTCAAAATTTCTCTCAATGGAGTCAAAATGACCCCCTTGAGAGAAATTTGTAAGGGTCAAAACAGGATATTTGCAGATTTTTGAGGATCAAAACCCTGCTTTACAAGTCAAACACAAGGCCTGAATAATTGGTAATTAGACAGATAAACAGAAAAGAATCACCGTAGATGACATAATCAATTGAGCAGTTAATATGCATTGTTTATATACTTAGATAAAACATTAAGATAGGTTGTATGGCATGAACTCTGTATTCTACAAGCAAATAAATGGCAATTTTTCTGGATAGCCTTGTAACTACAGCTTGCATTATAGTCTTGGTAACACTACGAAAATAAACACAATAAGCATGCCATAGTCGAAAATATGACAATTTGTTTCTGCAGCATGTCTCTGTTGGTTTGAAGTTTAATTTTATTGACCTTTTTTAATTAACAACAAAACTTGCACTTAACCCTTGTCATGCTGAATAAAAATCCTGTTGAGAATCACCAAAGTTAAAGGACTGAAATAACTGAAAGCACTAGTTGCAGATCAATATTTCATTTGAAAACTGGTTTGATAATCAATCCTGGCTTAAAAGAGGCAAACAGGTTGTATAGACATATGTGCAGATTGATCTTTGTCTAAACCTCTTGCCCAAACAGGAATATTCCAGGTTCAGCATGACAAAGGCTAAATTAGATTGTTATCTTCAAATGATTCTGTGGGAGATAAAGTATAACTGGAACTTTCAGCTGCACTTCTTATTTCAATTTAAACGCATTCAACCAAAGTTACTCTCTATAAAATTTCATATTTGTTTAAATACCAAAGCCTTTCTTATCATTAACTGTATATTGAGAAACACTTCTGTTCATCACAAGTCTCTACCTATTCTTCCCTCCAACCAATTATACTTGACAAATTTCTCATTGGCTTGTTTATAAAATGCTCTTGACTTCCAGCCCCAGTGTATGGCTGCTTTCCATTTTCCTTTAGAGTAGTCATCCTTATATATTCTATCCCCTCGCATTTTCTGAATCTGTTTATGTCTGGGTTTTAAATCACATTCTACATGTAATACTCCATTTTTCCTGACAAAATAACAACCAGGGCAGCGCCGTTTTAAGATGTCCTTATGTTTATATGTACGACATTGTTGATCGACTTTAAGGTATGGTGCTTGTGATATTCCTGGTAGGATTGTTCTTAACTTAGTGTAGTCTTGATTTGGTTGCTGCTTGAACACTAGCGATGAGAATAGCCTAGTGCAACCAAATCTAGTCTTGTTGGTTCTAGACAGTCCATTTACAGCTGGTAAGAGGATTTTCAACAAACTCATCTGTAAAGAAAGAAGAAAAAAATGATATTTGTACAAGTACCAGACATAAATTGACATATTATATCAACCTATTCCCACATTCACTCTTTCATGACCCTCAAGAAAAACTCTTCAAAAAACATTGTTGAAATTGAAGAAATGGCTTCTTACAAGCAATTTCTTCATTTACCATAATGTTTTTTACCTTTAAGAGACAGATTTAAAACATTTAATGAACTCTAAGCTGTCATCCGAACTTCTTTGAACAAAGGACTGTCTAAAACTTTTTTATGTGGTAATTGAATAATGCTCTGATAGGTAGGCATCTGCAAACTCGTGAGTATAATTTATTTTTTGTCTGCTTGAATACTCAATATACTTTGATAACTTAAGATCTTTAGCTCCAAGGCAAAGGAGGAAATATTGTCAAAACTCAATTATCGTGCATACCTATGTTATCGTGCATGGCCCCTAAGGAGCCCCAGTGAACTTTGGTGACCTTATTTTCTCACAGGATGTTTAGTTTTTGGCGCCCGTGACTGTTGCTGTGAGAAACACCCATACCATAAAGCACACTTAACTTAAACCCAAGAAGATGCAAAATTGACCCCCAAATAATACATTTCACAAAATAGGGGACAGGGGATAAATTTAACATGAGTTTTCATAACTCTAAACTATGAATTACATCAAATAAATCTTCTAGATTAATTGTTTAACAGAAAAAGATGAATGACATAAATTGAAACAATAGATTTGCTTCTTTTTGGTTGTCATAGACACTCTCTTTTGTAAGATGCATGATAACTGCAGAAGCAATCCAAAATTTCAAAAGGGTCAACAAGGCAACTTTCAACATAAATTTCATGTAGAAGTTTAGAATAGAACTGGACAAAAACTTTACTCAAAGATAAATTAAATGTATTTAAGATATATAAAAACTATTTCATCAGATAAAAAGGCATTTTTTGATTGGTACTGAACCCTGGGTTCCTTACATGCATGATAATTGAGGTGAAGAGTATAATGGATAAATTCCCAACCCCTAATCACGAATAGTTTTAAAATAATTGCATTAAATTGTTTATCATTGTAGTGTAGTGTGTCAACTTCAAATCTGTGATTAAGAGGCTATTTTGGCTAAAGCACAAAAATTATAATAATTCTGACCTTTGTGGATAGTTTCAGGACATAGTTGTTCATCATAAATCTTCAAGCCTAAATATCAGCCATACTTATAACCAATTTTGAGTTAGTAAAGTTACAAGTTATTTCCAATGCATTTGTAAAACTTTCAAAACACAACTATACAATTGCGAATCTCGTCTACGTAACGATAGACTTGATATCAATTGTTTTTTGACAAAAAGTGGTCGCGAAAACTAATGACAGTATGTAAAATTCAGTGATCCAAAGACGCATTTAATTATAACACAAATTGATCGACCAGCAGACAAAATGAAAACTAAGTATTGAACTTACCATTTCAACTAGAACCTTTCGTAAGTGAGTCTATTTAATTTTTTATTCACACTACTTGCTGCCCTTGCATCGTTACTTTTACAGAAATCATAAACTTTACAACAGACATTGAAGTTGAAAAGAATTATCAATGGCAAGAAAGATAAAAATTTCCTATAAATTGTACAATATTTTTTTAGAAATGCATAGAAATGACCATTTCCATTCCAAATGGCTACTTCAAATAAAGAATTGTTTAACAAATACTGATTTTTTAAACTTATGGGATTCTCAACATAACATGCCTTTGGGCTTAGCTAAAAGATAAATTGATAAATACAAAGCAGAATGGGCAGAACAAGTCTTTCTCTCTTCCAAATGTCTCAATTATAGAATATGTAAATCTGACTTAGTCCTTGAACATTATTTTTAGCTTTTACCTAATGATTTGGCCACTGCGCTTTGTCATTTTAGACGCCTGAATCACAAACTGCCAGTTGAAGTTGGCAGGTTCTGGGGCAAGGATAGGGATGATAGATTATGTGAGCTTTGTTCTGAACACGAACTTAGAGATGAGTATCACTACCTTTTTGTTTGTAGTTATTTTGAGGACCTTACACGTTTGTGTCTACCTAGGGGTTTGTCACGACACACTAGTACTATTCGGTATAGTGATTTAATGAATACTAATGATATAAAGCTTTTGATTAAACTTGGAAAAGTTTGTAAAGAAATTTTGAAAACACTTAAAGGTCAAATTCAAAGAAATTTTTATATTGTCTTTTCATTCATTATTTTTCAAGTATATGGTGTTAATTTAACACACAAACAATATTTTCGCGATTGCAGACCGTGCACATGTACAAAAACCAATTCGAAATGTCAAGATTTAATACTGCCCCAAAACAGCGCATCGCTTACTTCCCCTGTACATTCCCCAAACCGCTTATCTCCCCTGCATTTGTGACGTCATAGTAGAAGCTATCTGTTTTACATGTCCAATGGTTGCTGTACTAAATACAGGCGATAATACGTAAAAAATCGATTTTAAAGGAGAATAATGACGATCTGTGCCGCTTACGGTTGTAATGTTGAATCGGGGACTCAGAGGATCAGCATTTTTACGTTTCCGATTGATTTTAAAAGAAAAAAGTTGTGAATTCATAGCGGACAGCAGTGACAAATTTTGAGCCACCGAGTCATGCAAAGCTTTGTGTGAGACACTTTAATTTCAAGTTTTTGATCAGCCCGAAACTAGCAAATGACGTTGTTTTTAAGAACTTTCGACTCCGATTGAAACCTGACGCCGTGCCAACAATCTTGATCTCGGAGAACCGACGGGAAGAAGAACCGACATGCCGACCATCAGCTAGGGCAATTTCGAGGAAGAAGCTGCAACAGCGGTTTGATCAATTTGGTGAACAAATTGATATCTCGGCCATATATTGTGGGGGTTGGGATTATATAAAACAATGAACGAATCACATTATGGACCGATTTTTCGTGAGACAGCAGAACTGAAAGGGTTCCCATTTTGTTCATCTCGGATATTGTCCTTCCAATATATTGACCAAACGAGACTTTAAATAGAGGAGTATACCGACCTATCAAATAATTCATTCAGCCCTGACCTGAACTTATCAACTCCGACATTGGTTGCCATTTTTGTTTACCTTTATTTTTTATTATTTTTGATTTGGCGGCTTAAACATTGTAACTACAGCCTTTTCAAGCTGTAGTTACCACGTTTAGGTCATCAACCAACCATTTTACTTTTTTGTTACATGCTACTTGGCATAAATTTTGCAAAAGAACGCTGTTAAAAATCAAAGCGGAACTTCCTGTTGGAGTTCATGAGCGGAGACTATGAAGTAAAGGGCGGGCCAGCCATTGGTCAATTTTGACATATTCACGATGAGAATGAGAAATTAATAATCATAAGTCATTTCCCCTTATTCTCACCATTTTCTCCTCTAGTCATACTCTCACTTTTCATTGATCCCATTCCAAAATTACATAATTTTAGACTAGTCCAAATTGAGAGGTGCTTTGAATTTAATTGCTGTTATCAACTACTTAGACCTGTGTTTATTATTGATATGAACATATTTCCCTCATAAACATACTGTTTATCTAGAATTCCAACAAATTTTCAAAATGTTCCTTTTACATGGTTGTTAGAAGGTATTTCCTTTTTTTTTTATTACCAAAAAATCCATTTAGACACATTAAGGGGTCGACACTAACAGTGTTCCGGGATCCCTTAAAATTGGAAGGGACCCCAGCAATTCCAGGCTAGAGATTCCATTAGGATCCTTCAATATTTCTCCAGTACAATAGAGGAAATGATTACATAATATATGCATATCCCATCCTTTCATGTTAGACAAACTAGTGATGTATATGGCACCCTTGATTTTCACCCGTGATCTATGTTTATTCCAAGGACTGTATAACTCCTTGTTAAAGTCCTTATTTTTCTTTTGCAACTTACTATGACTTTGGAAATAAGCTAAGATGATACTGGAAAAGGTCATAATTTATGTCATGTATGAATTAATCTTAATTTTTTTTATAACATGACAGAAAACATTTCCTTGGCAGAAAACATTGTGGGAAATTAAGAAATTGGTTGCAACAAGAAATTTCCAAATTTTCAACAATTTTAATCAAAGCCATTTCTTGAGGTGTATCATAAAATGGTTTATAATGGATTTAAAGAATTGAAAGGTTGACAACCAGAATTTCTTTCTTTCAATAGTCCACAGAGGGAATCATGTCTCTGATAGCAGTCACCACATGTGAAGGAATCACTTTCCTCGCTCCTTTCGCAATCGTCTAGAGGCCAGGTGTCTGTGTAGCCTAGAATAAAAAAATGTAAAGAGATCTTAGCTTTTAAACCAAAATTTTTTTGGTGATGTTTAACTTAATGATAGACAACAGAGTTGGGAATGGTCCAAATTCAAAAAGTAGCAGATGACAATATAAAGTTGATGATCTTTACAGGCTTTGTCTTACATACGACAGAATCAAGTAACAAGCATTTTCTTCTTTTTCTACAGTGTTTCCAAGATGGTTGGTTGGTGATCTAAATTGTAACTACAGACTGAATAAGCTGCAGTTACAATGTCAAGGTCCACAAACCAAGAAAAATGCCTAAAAGATGTCCAAAATTGCAGTCCAAAGTTCACTTTTGGTCTAAATGAATGAATTGATCGTAAAAATAAATTCTTTGACAGCTGACAATTGGTAAATCACTGAATTTTAAGAGTTTAAGTGTTGAATGGGGTAGTAAACTTTGTATAAGGACAAATTGCATGTTACAAGCAATTACTCCTTTTCCCACTATTTTTTTGCAAACTACATTGCTTCAGTATGTCAGAACATTGGATTGTGTGGTAATGGGGTAAGTTTCCTTGCCTTAACCCTTTTCTGTTCAATCCCTGATTTTACATCCCTGTAAATTTATGAATAAGAAACATTGTAGAAAAAGAAGAAATTGCTTATATCAAGCAATTTCTTCTTTTTCCACAATATTTCAAATCCCACTGAATGCTTACTTTCAACTACAATCCACTTTGAATTTTCGTCTGCAAGTCCTTTGAAATTGGACGGGTCTAAATTTTTAGAAAACAGGAAAGGGTTATAAACAATGTAGGTCATTTATAAAAAATAATTTAGCACTATAACAAAACAATATTTTACTTACTCATGAATTCTTTGGTTTTCCTCAAGTGGGCCTGTCTGTAACGAATGGTCATAGTAGGTAACTCCCAATACATGAATGTTCAGACAATTCACCCGGAATGCAATGTGATCTGTTATGCGTGTCAATCCTGCTTCATCCTTCCCATCTATACTGTTTGTTGTCTTGCAGCACTTGGATTCTGTCACAGTTGGCATATTCACACAAAACTTGCACTGGCACCTGTGAAATTGAATTATTTATTATAATTTTCATATTTGAGAATGATTTACTGTCCATATTTACTGAGAGTAAACAAGCGTTACTGTAACTTTTCTGATGGGGGGCACAATTGTAAACCATATACCAAGAACTGTTTTCAAACATTGGACAATGTAGTACTGATTCAAGCAACCAAAACCATTTGAGCCAGTGTTAGACATTTGCATATAATCCTGTCCGACCAGACTTCACTTTGCACCTAGTAGATAGCTACAGACTGAAAGTTTCTTATGACAGCCAGATAATCATCTAAAGCACTATTTGGACAATAAGACTGGGAATGTCATGCACATAATTTCTTATTCTCGTCTTAAATTTACAAACGAGATGTTTGATCGTAAATTTTTGGTAGAAGAAAATTCAGAGGAGTTTTTGTTACAGTGTTAATAGTCCAGGGATAATTCAAAAGGGGTCTCACTCGCAAACGTCACTTCATTGGGATCTTCATTTAAATTCGTTGTTCAAGTCAGATTCAAACGTTCAAAAAGGGAGTAAGTTACTTTTTTTACGATTCTAATGTTTATAAAGGGCAATATTCGCCGCAAATATTGATCACTCACCATGTTGACACCTCAGGAACATTATCGTCAAAATCGGGGCAAAAAGAAGACGAAGAATATAATCATCACTATCCTCCGATTCCGTAGCAATTGCCCTTCAAACTGGTTCGTACACATATGGCCTTAAAGTACCAGAAACATCGATTTCTTCTTCGGGAATATCGCTCAAATCGCTGTCATACTCTACGTCCATTTTTAATAAACTTCTACTATGACGTCACAATTCAGGGGAGTTAAGCATATGTATCCAATAGGTAAGGGACATAAGCGATGCCGTAAAAATGAAAAGGTAAAAATAAAAACTCCAATAAAGTGTTTTTGAAACAATCTCAAGAAAAATCAATGAGTATCAATGCACATGTTTATTAATGGAAGTTTGAAAATTTGAATTATGTTACCCCTATGGATTTGCCCTTTAAGGCAATATATAACCAGTAACCTGATAAATATGAATTTTGAAATGGTTTACGGTATCAAATGTTTTTAACTCAACCCCTTTGAGGTGGACCAGTAATTTGAGCACAGTGGTCCCCAGATTTCTTATTATATTTTATAATAAGAATCTTAAATGGTTTAGTTCGATACTGTATATCTTTATTATTCATTCCATTGAAGTCTGGCCTGGTGACATGTAGATACGCAAGAGAGTGATTCCTTTGCGGATATATGTGGAGTTAGACCTTTTTAATTAGTAGTCATTTTAAATGTAGTAATTGCTCTCTTTCTAAAATCAAGATTTATTTGGTCTAAGACCATGTACTAACTTTTTATTATTTAAGTAATTGTATATGCCATTGCCATCTGCAGTTTATTTGAAATATGTAATATTGAGAGAAAAAAATCTTCTAGATAGCTTGCATATTAACTGGGGGCCTTATCTGCACTTTTATTTATTCATTCTTCATCATGTCCCTTGATTGTCGTTGGCTAAATCTAGTCAGCTTCATTTAGAGCTTTCATCAAAACGTTTCACATGTTTTGTTAATTGTATTTGTTACCATGTAACATGTTGATCTATACTCCGGTTAGGAGTCCTGGTCTTTGAATAAAAAAACTCAGAAAACCCCCTCAAACCTCGAAAATGAGAGGCACACGAAAAAAATGTACAAAAAACTGAAAAATAGCACCAAGGAAGGAATATGCTCTTCAGGTTTAATCGACACTTATGCGTTTGTTAAGTTTTGTGTTAGTGTTGCGGCTTAAACGTTGCAACTACATCATACATCTTATAGATTAACTAAAGTTGACTTCCTGAATGAAGGTCACTCTCTCAATGACATCAATGATGCCAATTGCGAATGGTTAAATCTTATCTAACCCACTCAACTACAATAACGGTTCAAATTGAAAAAAAAAAAAAAAAAAAAAACCTGCAGACGACAATTTCAAGTTGACGGAATTTTGAATTTTTCGGTCTTTCGGGATAGAAAACATTGTGGATAACGAAGAAATTGCTTGATCCAAGCAATTTCTTCATTTTCCACAATGTTTTCAAAGCTTTTTTCTTGAGGGCTTATGTGGGAATGGGTTAAGAGATCGGAACCTTATAAATGCGTTCAATTTTGACATTACTCTTTAAAAGTTTTTGGGATCATAAAAAACTCCAAATTTTTACTTGGCTAAAGTAGAGATCATCTAGGAAAAGGTTCAGCTTGGACGACAGCTGTAGACCGTACCTTCAACTGGTTATACCCCTTCATAATACTGAACGGACCAACTTTAGTATCGTGTATTCTGTGCAATTTCAAAATAGTCGGACTTTCAAATACAAATTGATCTCCGGGTTCTTCTAGTTCCCAATGTCTTTATCATCAGTGCTCAGTCTAAACATGTTACTGGTCGGCATATTCCACTTTTCATATTGATCAAATTGAATTCTAAAACGATTTGGAGATTGATTTGTCGGACCTGCATATATTATTGCCTGGCTCATGGCTGACCCGAATGGAAAAGAAGAATATTCGGCAGAACATTTATGATTATGTGTCGTTTCAAATCTAATTTACAGAATTACAAATAGATAGCGACACAGACTGCTTCAGATAGAGCTGACTATGATAGTGTTTTAGAACACGTGTTTCAGCGCAATACTAGAGTTTTGCAAACGCATAACAGTAATAATGTGTAGTTCGAGGTTTGCTGTATGTAACCTCTAGGCTTTACGACTTTTCCCGTTGGCCTCTCAATCAATGATACCGTGGCTCAATCCATTTTTGCTGTTTAGTCTTTTTCTAGGAGAATATTGTCAGCGGGACACTAAACCGACAAAACTACAGCTTGAATAAAATGTACATAGGGTCTTTTTGTCGCCCACCGACCATATTATTCACGAAATCGTGAAAAAGAGATCGGGTAAACAAAGATAGAGTTGAAATGGCCGTGAAAATATAGTATTGAAATGGCTATAAACATATTTTCATGGTACGTTGTCTTAGGTCAACGTAGTGTTGAAATTCGACTCTTCTTTTGAAGACTAAAGACATTTTCCGCGGCATTTCATCTATCGAGAAACCATTGAGTGAAAACGGCCGATGTTTTTTTTACATTACAGCAGAAAAAGAGGTTGTCCCGTCGACGGTAGCTTATATGCCCGCACCCTTTTAAAATTATGACCTGTCAAGCTAAGATGGACCTCGTGGGAAAGCTATATTTCGAAGAGATTTCTTCAACAAGAAGTCCCATTTCGAAAATAAATATCGTTATTGGGCGAGCAAAATGTCCATACTACAGCTTTATTCAAGCTGTAGTTACAATATTTTGCACATCCGACGACGATATAGAGTAAGGTAGAATGACCATTCTCAATCTAGAACAAGAGTGCCATAGTCACAATATACGCCACCACTTTGCTGCTGTTTCACGAAAATAATTGTACTCACTACTTATTTTGACAGAACCAAATTAAAAACATTTGCAGACTACCTTTTTAAATTGTCAAGTTCAAACTGTTTGTTATGATTGATAAATTGAATGGACCCATAGACTAAGTGTCAAGGGGCATAACTCTTGCAAAAATCAATGAACCATAAAATCCTTAATCCATGTACACCTACAAATTATGGTGATGGCATTGACCAAGTTTTTATTTAAATCAAGACAAAAAGTTAGGAGTTGCGTTCAAAAGGCTGCAATTTCGATAAGCCCCAGATACTAAGTTTTAAGGGGCATTGGTCAGGGCAAAATTAGTGAACCATAAAATCCTTGATCCATGTACACCTACAAATTATGGTGATGACATTGACCAAGTTTCATTTAAATCAAGACAAAAAGTAAGACGGAGTTGCGTTCACAAGGCTTCAATTTCAGTAAGCCTAAGAGACTAAGTTTTAAGGGGACATAAGTCAGGGAAAAATTAATGAACCATAAAATCCTTACTTCATGCACATCTACCAATTAAGGTGATAACATTGACCAAGTTTCATTTAGATCAAGCCAGAAACTTAGGAGTTGCGTTCACACGACTTCAATTTAAATAAGCCACAGAGACTAAGTTTTAAGGGGACATAACTGAAGCAAAAATCAATGGAGCATAAAATTCTTACTTCATGCACATCTACCAATAAAGGTGATATCATCAAGCAAGTTTCATTTACATCAAGCCAGAAACTTAGGAGTTGCGTTTACAAAGCTTCAATTTCAATAAGCCCAAGAGACTAAGCTTTAAGGGGGCATGCCTGAGGCAAAAATCAACGAACCATTAAATCCTTACTTCGTGCACATCTACCAATTATGGTGATAAAATCCATCAAGTTTCATTTAGATCCAGCCAGAAACTTAGGAGGAGTTGCGCTCACAAGGTTCCAATTACAATAAGCCCAAGAGACGTAGTTTTAAGGGGGCACAACTGAGGCAAAAATCAATGAACCATAAAATCCTTACTTCATGCACATCTACCAATTAAGATGATAACATTTACCAAGTTTCATTTAGATCCAGCCAGAAACTTAGGAGTTGCACTCACAAGGCTGCAATTTTAATAAGCCCCAGAGACTAGGTTTAAAGGGGGCATAACTCAGGCAAAAATCAATGAACCATAAAATCCTTCCGTCAAGCACATCTACATATTAAGGTGATAATATTGACTAAGTTTCAAAAAGATCCACCCAGAAACTTAGGAGGAGTTGCGCTTACGATAAAAGTGGACACACGTAAGTACGTACTGACAGGCGGAGAAGATGACGCCAATATACGACCGCCTCCGAGGCGTATAAAAATCTACTGAAAGCTAAAAAGTCCGATCTTAGTCTCGACAGTCTGACGGTACTTTTCACATTTTACAGACGACCCCTTTTGGCTTGATGGATCAAATATTACTCCAGCTGGATAATACATCTCGGCTAGGTTCTACAAAATAGTCGCTTGAAAAGTGTTTTTTTTTTTTTTTCTTGAATGTGACATTTCTTCTTTTCGTTTCAATATTTTTGAAGTTTAGTTTATGAAGCATCAAGTTTATTTGCATATTCTTTCTCTGGCCAAACCCTTCCTTACGCACCAAGACAATGGAAAACAATGAAGAAATTGCTTGTTACAATCAATTTCTTCATTTTCCACATTGCTTTCTACCTACAGATATTTTTTTTTTAAATTTCAGCAATTTGAAATTGTCGTCTGTAACTTCATTGAAGACTCTGATCGGAATCACTTTGAACACGATGTGCTCAAGTGAGCTAATTATATTTTGAAGATGAACTTGCGTGCAGAGTTTGCGATACGCAAGAACTATTTTTTATGGCGTGGGCATTCAAAGGATTTAGTCGCTAAGTCTCAAGTGGCAGTTTGCACTCGTTGAAAAAATATTGTACCGGTGATACTATGAATCATTAGCTCAAAGATTTTACCCTCTGCCAGTACAATCATTTTCCGATATTTGACTTGGTCACTTGATTCTCGCAAAAGCACGAATAATCGCTTAACTCATTCCCACACAATCCCTCTTTTTTACGCCCCTCAAGAAAAAGGTTTTGGAAAACATAATGGAAAATGAAGAAATTGCTTGTATCAAGCAATTCCTTCATTTTTCACCATGTTTTCTATCCCAAAGGACGAAAAAATTTAAAGTTCGGTCAACTTTAAACTGTTGTCTGCAGCTTCGTTCAATTTGGACAGGTCTAAAATTCCACTCTGTTGGAATGGGTTAACAAGGGGATGATCAGCTTCAGGGTTGTTTAGGATGTTGTGGTTGAAATGAGTATAGAAATACCAGGGATTGATGGTTAGGTGCCCGAAATAATCTCGAATATGCCGTTAAGACCAACCACATCAATCAAAATACTTCTACGTTGACAATTTGATGACTTTTTTTGGTTCCGCTCCTTGTAAAATGGGATTGTTCTTTGCCAATTTAATCAAGGAACATAGAAGTTTTATAAAATGGACTCGCCCAAGACGATTACGGTTTTCTTCTTTTTTAGCTGTATTGGTCGTTGACAAGAATAGCTATTGTGACGACGTATTCCGGCGTCCGCCCGCGGCCGTCCATTCACGTGACTACTTTTTCGACACAATAGTTTTTCATTCACCGACATTTCACAAAATTTATCACGAACTGCGTAATTTGTTTTTTACCAAATGGCGAATAAGCAGTGCGTCGAAGTTGAATTAGCGTCTGGCAGCTCAGATTGAATATTCTGGTAGTACTTGTGTGAGAAACGGCAGGAAGTTATGGTAAGGTACATAAACCGCCGCGATATAACCGTCAACATACCATTAAAAGTGGCGTTAAATTACAATCAGCTGATAGGAATTAATATTTTATCAAATGTTTTGAAGTATAACAATTCCGTTGATTGCGATTACAGTTTCGTGATTTCAATAAAGAAATAAAAATGGTGTCGGAAAAAATAACATTCTCTACAAGCGTTATGACAAGGGCAGATTATTTAGTGGGCCTTAAATCATCGTCACTAAATTTTCAAATCATGGTCAACGCTTTAAGAAAATGGGCGACATTAGTACAGAACGACCGACAAACGGACCCCAACATACCCGTTAAAAGAGTTTAGTGGGTAGTTTCTTAGAGGGATTCTCAGTTTACGGCGGACGGATGAAACGACACACACATCACCATGGCAACAGACAGCTGTCTTTTGGCCAGTGGAACTAATCTCCATATATTCACTCTAAAGGCAACAGTTTTTCTTTTTTTTATCAAATATCTGGATAATTGGTCCGAATGCTTTTCCAATAAAAATCTGGTCAGGGGCAAGTTGTGAATCATAGTACTAGATCATGTGGGGTAAACAACCAGGGCATCTTTTTCAAATTTTAGAAAATCATTGTATAATAAAATCTTTATCTAAAGAAGATAGCGCATTAAGCTAACATCATACGAAACAATACAATGAAGAATTTATTTACAATGAGGCCCTTATGTGCTTTAGATGCCATTTTTGTTTCGAATGTCTCAGTATTTGGTCAGTATTCTCTCTTTATAACTAAAATTTAAAACTAGATATTTGGTTATTTGGATCCAAATCATGACACGCGGGTTCTAAATCTAATTCATAAAGCACAATCTTAGCCTGAAAAAAACCTCCTTGCATTCTGCTACATTTCTAGCAAAAATGGTAATTCCAAGTTAAGATTTTGATACCAGGACACTTGGTGCAAATCCCAATCCCCTTATACAGTAAGGTGAACGATTTATAGCCAATGACCCTCTTGTTTGCCATTACGTGTCCGTAATTACAATTCATAGTAGATCTGTGGAACTGATCATTTGGTACATCAGCCAAACTACCTTGTTGGAGATCATGCAAGGGTTGGGTGACAAGTCTCGTTGAGCTATTGTCAAACGTAAATGACAACAAAGAAGAGAATAAATCTAAACAAAGTTTTTTTTCATCAAATTTCAGTTTAAACACAGTAAGTAAAACTAGATTTAGCACTTTCAGATGATTATTCAGTGCGCGGAAATTTGGTGGAGTAGAAAACAAGTTTTTTTGTTGATAGGGAGCCGACCATCCAATTTCTAGGGTTTGGAAAGTAGTAGCTCCTCAAAGTCCTTGAGTCATGTTCCTTTACACTGTTAAGTTCCTTTACACTGTTTGTCAGCATGTGGTACATCCAGAGTAAAAGTTATCTCTATATTTTAGGATCAGATCATAGCATGTTTTAGATTCACACTCAAATTGGGATCCCTCGTGGTCAGATTTGGTATATGTCTATGATCACGTTTAAACCATGTAGTTAAGTTGTTTAATTTCTAGTCTAATTGGGAGGGGGGTGCAATAGCGCCATTGGACCTAATCATGAGGTCCTGGGTTCGACTCCCGGCTGCAGCGAAAATCCTTTCCAACATTTGTCTCGCGTGCTCTTGGTGGCATGTAGGACTCCTACTCATGAGGGCCTGTGTTCGATCCCCAGCTGCAGCGAAAACCCTTTCCAACATTTGTCTCCCGCCAACGGGTGAGTAACCATAAAACAAAGTTGGATAAGCATTTGGAGGCCTGGAAAGGATGTTGTGGTAGTACTAGTGTGAGGATTGCCAGGAATCCACAATTAGGTGCTCTAGCCACCACAACATGACTGAGAAAAATGTTAAAAGTGGCATTTAATCTATCCCATTCAATCAATCATTGTTGTCTTTTGGTGATGGTCTTAACTTTAGATGGCAGGTTACTACCGTCTTTGATGATCTTTAAAGAGTTGCTTCTATAACTGTCATTGTTATCCTTAAATGGCGTTGTTTTCCTGTTAGTAATTATTGTAATCCAAAACAGTTACCGAGTTAGCAATAGCCACAATTTTAGTCATAATCGATCCATCAAGTTCAAAAAGTCTATCATTAATGTAGAAAATTGAAATCTAAGGATAGCATATGTATTCAATCATAACTGTCATAATTGGTCTAGCTTAAATCCATTTTACATTAACTGGAAAACAAGTTATAACGACTTTAAATTCATCTTGATTCTGCTTCCATGGAGAATGTACCAGTACTTGTGCATACTCAGTTCTGGTCAACTTCAGGACGTCTTGATGGTGAAGCCAATGATCTACCTCTCCATCATGGAAACCTTACATCACTGGTCTTATTGTATATCTGGACTGTCTGACCAACCACATTTTCGAATCCTGGTATAGGAGAAGTGGAGGTGGTCTGGAGATAACAAGATAGACTGTATTGGAGTCCCACCAGCACCCCTCTATACAACCTGGAGGCTAGTGTGGTCACAGATCAGTCTTGTCTCAAGGTAGACAAGTAGGTTGCTGGAGACACATATTTACAAGATGGACAAAGTCTTAAAGTCCACTTCAGGTTCTCTGATTTTGAAGTACATCAAATTACAGGACTGTCTCCATATTTCTTCACTTGTTGAGTTAGATGGTCAAATTTGTTCATCACAAATGATATCTAGTAAAAGTCTCTTCTTCTAGCCAAATTTTGAAAGTAATATTATACAGCAGGTATCATCTTCCTCATTTTAGCGAACATGATGGAATCCAGTTTCTTCTTTTGTTAATTTTCTTCTTTTTGTAGGTCAATATTAGTACAGATGTTATTATTCTTGCAGTCTGTTTGGGAAAAAAAGAATGAAAATTAATCCAGTTCTTTAATTTTTATTTAAAAAACCAAAAAATTATGTCAAATTCAAAAGCTAGTGTGAACTAAAAGCTCTTATCTTAAATTACCAACTTTGTGATTTTGATCACATTATTTTTACCAAAGATTCTTTCTTTAAAAAAATCATTAAATACAAACATTCTAACATGTCATCTGTGCATGAGCAAAATGTTGCAACTACAGCTTTATCAAAACTGTAGATACGACATTTTGCTTGCACATCAATGATGCATTTGTTCCAAAAATTCAAGATGTGTCCCAAATAAAGACTGGGATCAGCACAGAGTCTTTACTACGGGTTATTTAGATAGCTACTGAATCAAAGTTTTCTTAGATAATCAGTCAATATGCTAAATGTGCTGTTTGACAATCCAGGTTGCTAAATGTTTGCACTTAATTAAAATGAAAAAATGTTTGAAATGTCATGCACAGCCTCAAATTGGGGGCTCCCTGGCCCAACCAACTTTAACTCTGCTGACCTCATCCACTGACCCTAACAGGCTAACAAGAAGTTCCAATTCAAAAAAGAAGTGTTATTTTGCTAAATTCATACAAGAACATTGTTCAAACTTCACTTCTGGTTAAATTGAATAATTCAGAAGGTTGATTTGTTCTTTGATTGGTAGCTATTGTTGGTCAATTATTACCTTGGTGATATGCATGAGGAATCAGGTCAACTAAGTTTCTCTCTTCCAGAGGTCATGATGGTCACACGGGGACTGTGATAGGCTGAAGTGAAAAAATACCACCTTTTCAGACTAGTCTAAATACATAGACAATTAACCCCTTCTCTGATGATAAAATTATAGTCTAGTCAAAAGTTACTAACAATGCGGATCTGAGTGTAATGAATAAGTGACATATAAAGAGACATAATCTTTAATCCATTACCAGATGAGAGAATTAGGCATGATATTTCCAACAATTTCACTATCATCTGCCAAGTAAAGACTTTTATCAACCTGTGCATCTACAGTCTGATCAAAATCATCACTAAGCATTTTGCTGATAGCTGCTGACTCAAAGTTTTTCTGGATGGACTACAAATTTTCTGAATGCACTCTATTACTGTGAAAGTTACTCACTGTTTTTGTTTCATTTTCACCCTTTCCTGTAAAAGCCCTAGATTTTTAGTCACCATAATTTCATACTTGAGAAAACATAGCAGAAGAAGAAGAAATTGCTTGTAACAAGCAATTTCTTCATTATCCACATTTTTTTTCTACCCCAAAAGACAAAGACTTTTCAACAATTTTAAATTGTCGTCTGCAACTTCCTACAATTTGGACCAGTCGAAAATTTCACTGTGTGGGAATGGGTTAATGAATAATGAAACTTTACAAGAATGTCCATTTTGCCTGACAAAATCTATGCAGTTAAAATTTGAAAGATGCTTTTTGCTGAATTTCATATGAAGTAGTATATGAAGTTTGATCAAAGTGTCGTAAAAAGTCTCCAATAAATAGGAAATTTTATTTTCAAAATTTAAAATACAAATTGTACAGTGATATGACATTAATCCATTTTTTTTATAGCAAGGTTTCCAAATGCATATTATCTTGAAATAGTGCAAAGCAATACAAATGGGGAGTTTCAGGAAATTTTGATGCCAAATATAAGTGACATAAATGAAAATTCAAATTTAATAAGAAGAACCCTTTTTCTTTGACAAGGCTTAAAATGTATTATAATAATAATAAACTAAGAGGGCTCATTTTCTTCCAACAATCTAATTTTATGTTAAGGTTAAGACTATGATACAATAGGGTCATACTTTATACATTATATAGGCTCTGTACTTAGAGATCCAAAATTCTAAATTACAAATTTCAAGGCCTAAGACCCAAGGATAATGATTTTAGCTATTTTGAAAGAGGTCAATATACTGATGCAAGGATAATGATTTTAGCTATTTTGAAAGAGGTCAATATACTGATGCTTCATGCAAAATATCAAGGCTCTACACCTTCTTGGTCAGGAGGAAAAGATTTTTAACGATTATTTTAAAATTTCAATTTTGTTGCAATAGCAATCAGAGTTTTCAACCTATTTCAATTCTTTCAGTTTTTTTTTTTTTTTTAAACGGGACCACCTAAGGAACATTTCTGCCAAATTTGGTTCAAATTGGCTCAGTGGTTTGGGAGGAGATGTCATTTAAAAATTTCTCTTTATCAACCCTATCCCCTTGGGGCTTCACCCCTTTGGATCCGAGGATCATGATTTTAGCTATTTTGAAAGAGGGTAATATTCTGATGCTTCATGCAAAATATCAAGGCTCTACACCTTCTGGCCTTTTTGAAAAATATCATTATATGTAGTTTCATCAAATTTAGTTCAGTGGTTATGGAGAAATCTTTCCAGAAGGACAGAAGAAGGGACAGATTGACACACAGCATGGCAACTAGTTGCTACCGACATTCTTTAAGGGAGCTTAAAAAGACTCATAAAAAAATTGGGTTATAACAGATACATGTATATAGATTACTCACAACAAAATGTTCCCTGGACTCACAAGGCTCGTATGATAATTTGGGCTATCAAGAAAAACAAAAAAACACAATACATGTATCAATATTTTACAAGTACTTCATTTTCGTATAAGTTTTACCCTTGTCATGCTGAATATAACAATCTCTAAAGAATTGTATTGAAATTAAAGAGCTGAAAAATAATTACTGGTTAATATTCACCTTGTAAATTATCAACTCTAAGGCTCAAAAGAGAAAAGTAAGTAGTGTAGACTAAGACTAGACTGCAAATATGTATACATCCTGCCAAAATAGGAACATATTAGGTTCAGCATGACAATGTTTAATATCAACAGGAAAACAAACAAGCCATATATTCACAAATAAAGATTGACACTTGATCTAGAAAAAGGATTGTGTCGCATTTACCATTTACCATAACTTCCCATTTTCAAGTTCTAAAGAAAAAGAGAAATGGAAAAAAGGTTTTAGAAAAAAGGAGGAATTGTTTTTAACAACTACATGTAACTTTAAATGCAACTCCTTTCTATTTAGACCAAATGAGTTTTCATCTAGTAATTATTATTTCAGAGCTAGCTGTCATAATTACTGAATTAAACCCCTTTGTTAATTTGTTATCAGCAAGTGCTTTCAATTTTGATCAGTCCTAATCTTTCAGCTAAGCCTGTAAAGTAATCACAGGCTCTCAAAGAATGGTCAACATTCCTTCTGACATTCTATAAAAGTGACTGTGTTTGTTTTTTTTGTTTGAATGGGGTTCAACGCTGCTTTCAACAATCTTTCAGTTATATTGCGGCAGCTTGAGCACCTAACAATGAATTCCTGGTATTTCTCATACCAGTACCACCATCACATCCTTTCCTAGCCTCTGGTTGCTATCTCACATAGGTCTACGATTATTGACCCATTGGTTGGAGACAAATAGTCGGAAAGGATGAGTGGTGCCGTCAGGGAACGAACCCGGGACCTCTTGATTGACAGTCCGACGTGCTACCAACTGCACTATGACGACGGCAAAGTGACTGTGACAACCGTCATTTGTCTCTGATCAGTAGAAGGATAATAAGAATTCCCTCTAAGTGAGATAAGTTGTTGGATTGTATGTTATGGGTGTAGTGATAGGAAGCAATTGATAGATGCCCCTGTAGCTATGGTATGATTGAAAATGGCTATCAACCCTGAAAACAATTGTCGCAAAGCAGACTTGTACCCTTACCAGCATTTATCACTCAAGTAGCACTGCTGACCTTTAGTTTATATTAACTCAAAAAGGCACCTTATTGGGTCATGGATAATATTTGCATGAAGTGTCATGGTCAAATGGCTGATAAATTAGAGCAGGGAAATGTTTTCAATTAAAGTTTAATTATGACCTTGACCTTTGACCAACATGACCAAAAGGGGCACTTCTTTGGATCATTAGATTCTATAAAGTTTCATAGTTGTAGATTTATTGACCAAATGCCGCTGGCAATCAAATTACCAGTTGACCAATGAAATTGTTCATAGAAACCAGAAATGATTCTTTTAACTCCAACATTGACCACCACTCTTATTTACCCTTTTTGTTGGTTTGGCTACTTAAGAGGCGTAACTACAGCTTATTAAAGCCGTAGATAGACGTTAAGGTTGCCAACCAACCATTGCTACTGGCCATAAATTTTGCAAAATAACCCTTTCAAAAATTGAAGCAGAACTTCCTGTTGAAGTCAGTGGGTGTGGCCAACAGGGTAAGTGGGTAGGGCCAGCCATTGGATAATTGGTTGAGTAAGGGCATGGAAACAAAAAGTCTTCAACTGGATGGACAGACAGACATGGAGAAAGGGATACACCCTTTCTAGGTGGGGGTTATAAAAATCTTGCTGTTGGCATATTTTCCCTCAAGCACTGACTGATTGAAATTTAATTCCAATTATCAAATTTGATCTCTACCTTATTTGTGTGTTACTATTTCTTTCATATGACTTTGAAAACAGAGTAACAAACAGAAGAGAAATGTTTGCTAGATAGAACTTTTGACTGTACTACATTTTTTTCCAAAAATATCCTTTAGCATGACAATATTTGTTGCAATGCCATTTTACTACAGAAGAATAAATCAACATTACAAATTGATGACACTCTTAGCAGTGTCATTCATAAGGGATCTTTCAATAACCATGCTTACATTGTTATTGAAAAGAATCTCAACTTATAATAAGCAAAGGTTATCTCAGCCACTCTTACACTCTATTAAAGGGTAACATGAAAAATGGTAAACTGATAAAAATTTTAATAGGCTATTAACATTTTACATGCTTTGTAGACTTTGCTGTTTAGTGGAATCCTATTAATATATTCACTGCTTAATTGCTACTGGCCATAGACACAAGCGCTAGATTTTCAGAACCAAGTAGGTTCTTTGAATTGCAACTTCTGGATATTTGCAACCAAAATGCTAGGATATTGGTTTAACAGGATTCAACCGTATACTAGTGCATTGTTAATGGCTTTGCTTATTATTGCTTATTTTTATTTCATAATTTCAACAAGTATTAATAACACATGCATATATGGATTTAACAAAAAGCTGCACAACCTAGAAAGACAGCTTGGATATCTTTAAGATACAATGTAGCAAACATTTCTGATCATAGAGTGTAAGTTAAAGTAATACTTACCAACCTTCATAAAATCTATAAAATAAACTAAGGCATGCTTGTTAAACATGAGAAAATACCTAATTTGTAACTTACTCATTACAAACAATCTTGCAGCTTGATGGGCTGAAGAAAATGGCTAAAAAGGAAACATTGTTTGAAGAAAGAAAATGCTTGTAACAAACAAATTTCTTTCTCATGATGTTTTCTAGTATCATGTAAAGGTATCATTTTCATTTTCAAGCAAACTTGGAATTACCTTTTGCAAGCTCTGTCAATTTGGCCAGTCTAAAGTCAATAGGTTAAATTGCATTTCTAAAACACAAACCCTTGAAATAAGAGTCATTACTTAATATGACAATTATATTTATAAAATAAGAGCACAATGATGGTCCTATATCGGTCCCCTGAGATGGCTCAAGGCTTTATGATATATACAAAATATCAATGCTCTATGCCTAACTAATTTGGAGAAGATTTTTTAAAGATTTTCTCCTGTAATCCTAGGTATATATTTGATCCCGAAATATAGCGCTAAATTCCAGACTATGATAATTCTTTGAAGTATTTCGGTAGAGGGTGTAAAGGCATTGATACATGCCAAGTACCAACGCTCTAGGCCTAATGGTTAAGGAGGAGAAGATTTTCAACAATATTCTTCATTATTCATAAGCAAAATCAGGGATCACACAGAAAAGGACTGATTTTCAGAGTATGATACATACCAAATATTGAAGTTCTAAGACTTTTGGTTTGGAAGATTTTCAAAGATTTCCCTCTTTATTCATATTCAAAATCAGGGTTGGCATTGGAAAGGACTTATTTTCAGAGTATGTTAATTCTTTGAAGTACCGGGTATTTTGGTAGAGGGTCAGGTGAGCTAAAAAGACTTCTATATTTGTTGGCTATTGAAACTTTCTTTCAAGGATGACTTTGTGTTAACAGTGGTTAATTATCTATTCCACAGGATATTCAATGACAGCTCAGTAGGCAACTAATTTTGATATGAACATTCCAGCTATGCAAAATATTTTTTCAAACACATTAGGCAAAAGGCATATTGACATTCATAATTTGACAGTCACTAGTTTGCAAATGACGAGCACTGCACTCTAGTTAAACTAGCAGTTGATCAATAGAACTTGAGATTTCACTAGTAAGAGAAATGGTGGGAAACCACAGAAAATCTAAAATGTAGCATGTGCTGCACAAGGTCTTACTTCTAAATGCATTAATTATTATCTTGTCTCTGTTGTCATAGAAAATTTACATCATAAAATTCCACTTTTTTATACACATAACGAAGAAAAAATTTAGAATACACTTAGGGAAAAAGATAAACTTCATTTTCCTTCATTTTTTTCTGACCTAAATAGATCTTTCAAACCCTCTTTGATTATTTTCTGCAACTTCTTCTAATTCAATTTTTTTTACGGTAAAAAGTGAGAGTATAAATATCAATCATCATTTACCCTTAACAAAGAAAATTCTTTGGACAAATGTAATACATATATTATTGTAATGCTTTTGAAAGTTCAGGCACAAAAAGTAATAATGAAGTCTCCCATTAACCCTTTCCTGTTCAAACACGGGATTTTACGTCTGTGATTTTATACTTGAGAAAACATTGTAGAAAAAGATTAAATTGCTTGTAACAAGCAATTTCTTCTTTTCCCACAATATTTTCTACCACATAGGATGGTTACATTTTAAATTGCATCCAATTTTCATTGTCGTCTGCAACCTCTTTCAATTTGGAAGGGTCTAAAATTTTGAAAAACAGGAAAGGGTTAAGTCTCCATAAAAGAGATTCATTATTGCTCAGAGGCTAAAGAGGTGGATGTGAATAAAATTCATGGGTTCAATTGACTAACTGCTGCTGCCAAACAAAATAGTCGATTGAACAATCAATTCTTTAGTTAGACCCGATGTCCATTCATGACCCTCGACATCTTTGTCTGACATTTTTTTTTTGGTGGGCTAGTTAAAGACACCATTTATTTAACTAAATAAAGGTACTTGAAGTCTCAAGACAAAGTGCCAGGTCAGAGTTGAATTGGCTTGACTAGCTAGCTATCTGTCAATTTACAATTTCCCTGCTAGTCACATGGATATATTCTTGGGCAAAAGTCAGGCACCAGTTAACCCTTTCCCACATGATAAAATTTTAGACCAGTCCAAATTCAAAGAAGCTGCAGACGACAATTTTAGGTTGATGAAATCTTTAAAATCTTTGTCTTTTAGGGTAAAAAACATTGTGGATAATGAAGAAATTGCTTGTAACAAGCAATTTCTTTATTATCCACAATGTTTTCCAAAGCTTTCATATTGAGGGCATTGAAAGTGTCACTGTGTGGGAATGGGTTAATACAGGTAATATCAAGAAAGTGCATGAGTAAGTTCATTTTGACATTATATAACTAGAAATTGTTCAAAGCAGTGTTACACCCATCAATAGCAACAACAACAACAACAACAACAAAATAATGTTTAATAAATGCCCCACTGAATAATAAACATCAGACAATGGTTGTGTAGAAAATGACCACTTTGGGCACTTTGGGTAACCTCTCAGGCAAATTAGGACCTTCTGGGATGTTTAATCAGACTGCATAGATGGCAGATTGACCAGGTTTTGGCTATTGTAGGTCTTCTCAATCTAAAATAGTCATTCTCCCTTACTATATGTTTATCTCAAAATACTACATCTAATTGACGTATGATGTGTCTTTTTATGAAATATTTGATTTACAGAATTCCTAGGAGGTTTCTAGTTGCTAGACTGGTCACATATAAGATGGCCATTTCTTGCCACTGCTGCCAGCCAATACAGGAGTATTCTGAGACAGGAGATGGTTTTAACCTCTTACCAGGCAGCAAAATTTTAATAGTCCCAAATTCAAAGTTGTAGATGACAGTTTCAATTTAATAGAAATTTAAATATCCCTGTCTTTCTGGTTTGAAAACAATGACAATAATGAAGACATTGCTTGTAACAAGCAATTTCCTCATTTTCCACACTATTTTCAGAGCCCCTTTCCTTTTGGGTTGTAAAAAGGTGGAATTGTGTGGTTAACCTCCGACAGATGTACTGCTTATTCTAGAATAATTCTGACTAAGTAGGCAGGGTAAATAAGAAAAAGTCAAATCTGCTTGACATTTCAGAGCTAAGAATAAAGACTGTCAGTGAACAAGTTATCTTACCCATGACCTTCTGGAAGAGAGTGTCACCCATCCTTCGCCCAACCAACCACCCTTTGATAATTCCTCATCTAACCTTCACCAAGTCTGCTATAACCTTGACCTTTGTTGTTTCCAAAATCATCCAGAATTTCCTGCATCAATAGTTCTTCTTCAGTGCTGTATTTTGGCTGTAAAGAAGATACTCTATGAACAGAGGTAATCACTACTCACTTACCTCCACTGCCTTGATTTAGTCCCTTAGCTTTTGATGATGTCATCAGTTTGTCTACTGTTGTCTCGACCCTATGAATTTCCAATCTATATCACTTAAATGAAATGCATTCTTGAAGGCTTAACTATAATGTTCACGATAGAAGGTTATGAAATACTTCTAGCAATTCAAAGTTTGTATATTTTTTTACTCACTTTCATAAATTAAAAAAAAAAAAGGCTGAAACACACCCTCCTCTATGCACCTAAATAGCATTAAGAGATTTTATATTTGATAGTAATTTTTAACCCATTCCCGGGCAAACACTTTTTGACGTCCCTCCAGAAAAACATTTGGGAAAACTCAGTAGAAAATGAAAAAATTGCTTGCAACAAGCAATTTCTTTATTTTCCACAATTTACCAAGAAAGTTGAAAAAATCAAAAATATCATAAACTTTAAACTGTCATCTGAAAGTCCTTTCAATTTGGACCAGTGTAAAATTTTGTTGACTGATTTTTGGTTAAGTCAAATAAAAGTAGCTTATATATGTACAAAGACATCGAACCAAATTTACCAAGCACATTTCAACTAAAAATTGTTTTGCGATTGTAACACAGCATTTTTTGTGCAACAGATACATCAAATTGACCCATAACACACAATCCCTCATTCAACCCATTCCCACACAATCCCTCCTTTTTACCCCCCCCCCCCAAGGGAAATAGCTTTAGAAAACATTATGGAAAATGAAGAAATTGCTCGTATCAGGCAATTTCTTCATAATGGACAATGTTTTCTATTCCAAGACCCGAAAGAAATTTTATTCCATCAACTTGAAATTGTCGCCTGCTGCTGCTTTCAATTTGGACCAGTCTAAAATTTTGCTGTTTTGGAATGGGTTAATCAACTATGAAGTACAATATTGTCGAAAATTTTGTGGGAAAGAGATATTATTTGTTTACTAGAAATTTTTCCCTTTTTTCCACAATATAAGATGTAAATTTATCTAAAAGCACCCTTTTTCAATCTATGTCAGCAACCCCTTTGAATTTGGACCAGTCTAAAATCTTGTTATCTGGTAATGACAAAATATTAGATCATACTTACTCCTAGTGGTTCTGGTTGAAGTTCCCTCCTCACCCTGTCTGCTACCTTATCATTCTGTAAAAAATACATGAAAAATAACATTCATATTTTCTGGGGTTGACGCTAACTGTGCTTCAATGGGTTCCCAACAGGAATCCCTGCCTATTACTTCCTCCAGATAATCAGGGATCCCTCCTTGATATACATTAAATCATTCACTCGCAATCCTGCCCTTCTAAGCCCAAGTTGAAAAACAAGCTTTGGAAACATTGTGGAAATGAAGAAATTACTTGTTACATAAAGTTGTTCTAATTGAGTTTTATCCCATTACCAAAAGGCAAAATTTTAGACTGGTCCAAATTGAAAGGAGTTGCAGAGGACAATTTATGTTTGTGAAATTTCAACCTTCAGGGTTGAAAACATTGTGTAAAATGAAGAAAAGGCTTGTTGAAAGCAGTTTCTTCATTTTACACTATTTTTTCCCAATTACTTCTCTTGAGAGGCATCAAAAATATCACTGTATGGGAATGGGTTAATTCAAATAAATTCAAACTACATGTCCTTTTTTTCATGTGATTTGTATAAATATATCTTATTCTTTCCCATTTAGTTTCCTGGTCTGAAGAAAATCTTTTGAATGAAATAATTGTGTAAGGAGAAGAAACTGCCTCAAACAAACATTTTCACCCCCAAAAAGTTTCCTACAATTTAACAATATGTACTTGTAACACAATTATACATGTAGCTTTACTATTTTCAAGAATTCATATAAAGATATTTATTATCTTTAATCACCAAAGACCATCAGCAAGAATAAGAAATCACAGGTTGGCAGACATATTTCAACCCTAAATAAGGATCAAAACATGTAATTTTACTTGTTAGTTGATTTTGGCAAGTTGGATACAATTCAACTTACGGAGGCAGCTTTTGTCACAGAACTTTTGCCACTTGGTCTAGAGGTGCCTGTTTGGGTATCCAAGTTGTGGTTAGACTTGCCCATTTTCTTGGCTTTTTCAGCTTTCCTTCTGAGTTTTTCCTGGCGTCTGGCCTCTGCTCTAGCCATCTTATTACTGTGAGCCTCCTTCCTCTCCTGCAGATCTGCTTCATCTAGAATCTCCTGCATTAGGACCTCTTCATTCTTGGTGAAGCCAGACTGATAGTGAAGAATAGTTTATCATTTTATTTGTACTGAAAATTTTACCTTCAGTAAATGACCTAGATGGCAAATTTCCACTGTCAATTGATAAATCAATTTCCCAATAAAACCATTTATTTAGACAGGAAATGAATGCTGACCTCCCAAATTTATGTCAAACACATTTGTAGGTTAATTACCAGGGCCTTTTTCCTCAAATTTGGTCATGACCTTGACATTCAAACAATCCTAAAATTTGTTCCAAATGGCACATATGTTTATAATGATGAACAATTGTTCCAAATTATTTTGAATTCCATCCATAAATGTAGGAGATATGCCATGGATAAGCTCACTTTGAGCAATTGACCACGAGCCGTAGCCTTCGAGCTATCCAATAATTTCCTTTCAAATGGCACATCTACTCATTATGGAGAAAAATTGTGCAAATTTATTTTTAAATCCATCCATAAATGTACAAATATGCTGTAGAAAAATTCTGATGGACTGATGCACCAATACATTAATACACATACAATGAGTAGTTTTTGTGACAACTTTGACTCGCTAACTATAAGCAGGCTTGACAAATTTAGTAGTAGAAGAAAAATAGAATGACTCTCATAGACCAAAATGTCATTAAAATTTCAAATTTAAGTTCTTATTTTGTGACATTTCTCTGCTGCATTTGGGAAAAATAGAGCCATTTTACAAATTGGAATGATACTGTTTACAAGCCCTAGATAAAGAAGGGGAAAAGGCCCTCATAACAGATTATTCAAGCTACTGTAAAACGGTAATTTTCACGCCGTTTTATTTTCGCTTGAGCAGGACCTGAAGACTTATTAGTGAGTTCATGAATTCTTATGGTACTTTGGTAGTTTCCATAAGTATCTACTGAAATACACCAGCGAAGAAAAAAAATCGATATCCGATTACAGCCCGTTTCAATACCGAGCTATGAATAGAACAAAATATGTAATTAATTTCAAGAATTTTTACCTATTCTCTATTCTCATAGTATAAAGTGTTCCCTTCTGAAATCGTTCCAAGATAGCATCAAATTTTAAGTTAAATTCATTATTTGGAAAGAGTTAAAAAATATTCAATGTAGTAGTATTTATACCTTTAGGCACTGACCCATCAAATTATAGATATGATAATAGTCTTACCACACCGTCATAAGATGAAATAATTATATCCTGTGCCAAAAAGGTTCAGTTGTTTGTTTTTAATTGGTTTATTTCGCATTGTCTGCTTTCAGTTTGTTGAAAGGTTATAAAAGTCTATTGAATATAGATTCAGTTACAACTTTTTAGCTCTCTGTTGTTATCGCCTAGAATTTTATCACCTCGGCTGCTTTCCAATGTTATGTTTGTATAGCTGTGATCAAAACTCTAGGAAGACTAATTTGGTATGTTATGAAATTTTGTTGCCTGCTAAAGATTCGTCCTGTTCTCAAAACTGATTTATTGTTGTTGTTCTTTTTAAAGTGGTAAAGTGATAATCCCTATATGAATAATATGAAGTGAGGTGGTGCCGAAATAGATCATAAATATTTTGTTGTCATTTGATCTTTGTCCGTCCCCGGTTTATTTCAGACCTATCATATCATTCTGTATAAAGTGGTAAAATAGTGAGACTCTTGATAATAAAACCTGATTTACAGTATACAATCGACATTTAGGTTGCCAACATATGACTTGCCTTTAAGCCTCTTACTAGATATTTTAAAAAGTAATGTTATTTGATATCCCAGTCAAACTGCCTTGTAGGTGGGCATGGCAAGTGATCCCCTCACTGCTGACTTATAGATATGATTTGGACACAAAAGAGACTGCATTTCTTACACTTCTTACCATTCTGTTCATCAAAAGTAGAAAGATCTGCTTATGACGTTATAGCTGAGAACCTGATATTCAGGGTAATTTGGCTAATGTGACTTCCATCTATATAGACAACAGATTGTGACTTGATTATATTCAATATAAGGAATGAATACCCATTGACTTTACCATTACAATCATGGCATTGTAAAAGTTAACATTAGTTCCACTAGATTAAAGTGGTATGTCAACTTACAGCCCAATTGAATGTTATCTCATGTTTTGTTTTCTAAAAATCAAGTGTTTAACCCATTACCAGGTGACAAACTTTAGACTGTCCAAATTGAAAGAAATTGCAGGCGACAATTTCAGGTTTATGAAGTTTTAAATATTTTCAACTTTCTTGGTAGAAATCATTGTGGAAAATGAAGAAATAGCATGTTGCAAGCAATTTCTTCATTTTACAATGTTTTCCTTATTGATTTCTTGGGGGGACATCTAAAAGCCACATTGTGTGGGAATGAGTAAAAGACACTATTTTAAAGTTTGAAAAACAACAAAGGGCAGTTACTAGAAAATAAGAACAGTAGAGTTGTGGTTCTTGTGCACTACACTCGATGAATGCAATGAATACAACTGCAAAGTTTAAACTCAATGAGACATAAGGTTACAGAGTAATGCTCAGGACAAAGAACTGGGCCATGAAAAAAAAAAACAAAAAAAACATTTGGTGGTGTCAAACAGTATAAATTCTTTACATTTTGATAATTCTAAAATCTTTCATCAGGCAATGGGTTAATGGTTTATTCTTCATTAGTTTAATTAACCATTAGGGATAATCTAGGTTGTAAGAACTTGTTTCCCCTATCTTTGTTATAACAAATACATGTAGGCTAAAAACGAGCGATTGTTTAAAAAAGGGTTAACCCATTACCAAACAATGACACTCTCTGAAACACTGAATCATGGAAAAATGTGTTAGTAAAGAGAATTTGTTTGTAATAATTTTCTTCTCTATTTTGTACTTAATTTCTAACTTTAGCACAATTTGAAATGTCAACTGCAACTTCTGGCAGTTTGGGCCAGTTTAGAATTTTATTGTGTGTTAATCAGATAGCTTACAGAGGAAGCATGCACAGCCCCATCAACTGGTTCTTGCATATTTGGCCCAGAGGTTGCTTCTTCAAGTTTCATATCATAGCTAGAAGTTGCCATCTTCTTGGCTTTCTCAGACCTCTTCTTTAACTTTTCATATCTTCTGGCTTCAGCCTTGAGCATCTTGTCTTGTTGGGCTGCCTTTTTCTGTCTCAAGTCATCTTCATCGAGAATGCCCTGCATCATTGTCTCTTCTTCTTTGGTGAAAGCAACCTATTCATACAGAAAAAAACAAATTTGATCTGCAATCACACAATTCATTTTTGAAATATTGATTTGTTAAGTGGGCCAGTCTATTTTTCCGCTATTACAAGCTGACCACTTATCATTTGACAAATGGTTTAACTACATTAAACTTGTTGAATTTAACCACTTTGGTCATTTCATTGCTATTTCAAGATAAAATGTAGTGTCAGAAAAAACAACAACCTATAAGCTACAAAGCCTTTTAGATTTCCCTTATTTTTACCTAGGACAATAGCTAACAATCTTTCTACTAATCCAGGACTTTTGTACATCATTACCCTTTTTATGCTGATCTTAATTGCAGCACTAGTTTTCAGTTAATATTCATTTTGAGAATTAATTTCTTCAGCACCTCTTGATTGAAAAGCACAAATTGATGGTGTAGACCAACATCAGACTGCATGTATACTTAAGCTTATCTTCTGCTTTACCTTTATGCTTATACAGGAATATTCCATTTTCAGCATAACAAGTGTTAAAAAAAACTTACAGAAGCTTTGGAGGCCTCATTTCCAGGCTCAATGGTCTGCTGAGTTGGGCCAGAAGCACTTTGCTGAGCATCCATGTCACGGTTAGAACCTGCCATTCTCTTGGCCCTGTCAGATTTTCGTCTGAGCTTCTCCTCTCTCCTAGCCTCAACCTCAGCCATTTTTTTCAGGTAGGCTTCCTTCCTCTGTCTGATTTCATCCTCTTCTACAATACCCTGCATCATTACTTCTTCATCTTTAGTAAAGGCAGTCTGTAAAAGTCAGAACTCTAGAATAAAGGCGTATCCTTTTCATCAATATTATAAAGCAGGAATAAACCAGGTTGAAGCTTTTTTAGATGAAGATTTTTAAGCATTTGAATAATAATCTTCAGAGTTCTTCTTTAGGAATTTACATGACCACATAATATTAGCAGATTTGACTAGGTTGAATCATGTCATCTCAAAAACTTCATTTTGCAGGATATTTTGTCTCAACAAAGAGAATTTGCCTAAGAGCAAGTCATCACATTTTAAGATTATTATTTTACAAAAACCAGATAGGTTTCCAGGGAAAAAATGTTGAGCGGGTCCCATACTTGACCTTAGGCTTCGACTTTGACCTTGGAACTCCCTGAATTTTGTTTCAAATGGCACATCACTCATGATGGAGAACAGTTATGCCAAGCTATTTTGAAAATCCATCCATAAGAATGAGATATGGTCTGTAAAAATTTATACTGACTGTTACACTAATGCACATACACTGACATATTGTAGTGAAAGCCAATGACTTGCTCACTGCAAGGAGGCTTGACAATAAATGATCAGATAGACCTGCTACATATACAACTTTTCAACATTTTGACATAAACTAAAAATTATCCTGAACACTGCACAGTCCAAATTGACAGGAGAATGACTTTTCATGTACCTCTAATTGAAAAGGATTGCTTAACTGGCAAATGAAATTGAACAACTATTGTCATGCTGAACCCTAAATATTCCTGTTTTGACAGGAGGTATAGACAAAGATAAGCCTGTACATAAGTGCAGTCTAATCGTAGTCAACACCTCCTGCTTGACCCCCCCCCCCCCGCTAAATTTGTTTAATAAAGTTAATTTTCAAAACAAATTTTGGACCTGAACTAGTGCCTATGGTGCTTTCAGGCCTTTGATTTTTATTTTGATTTCAATCTATGAAGTTTCAAGTTGATAGCAGTTATACTTTAGGAGATATGTGACGGAATGACAAACAGAGACCATTACTATATCTCCTTTGCCGAAACTGCGGGGGATAACAAAAAGGCTATTATTCAGCATGACAAAGGTAAAAATCATTTTGAGGGTCTCTGCAAATGTAAATGACCTAAAAGCATGAATTCTTCTCCTTAAATTGTTTGAAATTTTTTAGGAACACATAGAACTCAAGTCTTACTGTCGAGCATTCCTCTTTATCAGGATTGGCTTCAGCTGCACAGCTAGTTGATGGTACTTCTGACGACTCTCTCTTGGCCATCAACCTGGCCTTCTTGGACTTCTTTGCGAGAATCTTCTCCCTCCTTGCATCAGCTTCACTCATCTTTTTGTCCAAATCAAGTTTCTGAAGTTGCCGATCCTGTTCAACAACAATGTCTCGCATGAGTGCCACTTCTTCCTGGGTGAAAGTTTTCTGGAATACAGATGCAACAACATGAAAAATATATTATAAAGTATAATTAGACACAATGCATATATTAAACAATTTTAGTATTTGCTTTCTATCATTTTGCCTAAATCTAAAGTCAAAAAAACAATGCAAAAAAATATTCAAAATATATTCAAAAGGTTGGTGAAGACCATAATCATCTTCTCAAATGATTTTAACTAGTTGAATAAAAAACATCAACCATTTTGTTCTTTCTTTAGACAACTTGCTTGAAATTTAAAGACAAGAAATGTACAATATACTGACCACAAATACAAAGAAATAGACATATATGCACAAGTTTGAGTGACTAAAGATCAATTTTATATGGGGAATGATAGGCTGTAATGGCTGTTTTGAGGCTCACATGTACTTTTGATCAAAAGTCTAGTTGAGTGCACATTATTACCAAGATGTGTTATTACTTTTTGTAGTAGGATATGCATTTAATGTAATAAACACTCAAGGCTTTCCAATGACCACATTAAAAATTAGGCATGGTGTTACTACACAGTATATTTCAAGAGTGAAACTTTTAGGGAAGATTGGAACTGACTGTTTTGTGCAGATTCCCCACTGTACTCAAGCGATTACTAATATAGATAAGACTGTTTCCTATCCTAGAAACTGCCAAATTAAATGCGCTTTGGTCTGTGACATACAGAAAACTAATCGGAACACACGCCCATTCCCCTAAACTTAGTAACAGACCTCGGATGTATATAAGGCAAAGCATTATGTAACAAAACGATGCAAAAAAGTGTAGGAAAACCCGGATTGTTGGGAAGTTCCAAAATATCTGAAAAACTTAAATTTCCTTTTGTTGTTTTATGTTTTACCCTATTTTGCTCCGATATCAAATTTCCTTAGAAAACAAAACAGAGTTGTTGCAGAACTTTATGAGATGCATTTTACCGCAGTTGCTTTGCATAATGGATAGTGCCATTTTGGAAGTTTGTTTAAAATAGATATCGATATAGATCTGAGCTTTGATTCAAAGAATTGAACAAGGAGTTTCGATTGACAGAAAACTTGACTTATAATGAAATTGCTTAATAAGACAAATTGAAGTTTATTTCATGTCCTGACTGGGTCTTTTTGCATGAAAATTAATCAGTTTAAATGGTATTTGGATGTTATGATAAATTTTCTTTTTGATAACTTTTTAAGTATTTAAGTATATGTTTATAAATACCTCTAGAGGGTTGTGATCCAACTGTCCAGATTCCACCAAATCATCAATGGGCTTTACTTGAGAGTTGCGAAGAGGTTTCTTCTTTTTCTTGACCTTGACCTCAGGTTTCTGTAATTGAAAAACTTTTTAACCCTTGTTCTCCTGAGTTAACCCATTACAAGTTGATATCAAAATGTGTTTGTGAAACGCAATGTTCCCGCAAAAGGACTAAATGTTTGACCTTGGTATGAGACCTTGACCTTATCACATGACCTTGACATGAGGAGACGTGTATTAAATGTATCATCATGCCAAATATGAGCACTGTATCTTGAATAGGCTGGTAGTAATTGGCAATGTTAAGTTTTTTGGTTAAGTTTTGCAGACAGACAGACCGACAGACTGAATGACAGATAGACAGACAACGGTAAACCATATGCCCCAAATCTTTCTCTGTGGGGGCTTAAAAATTGAGACTGATCCGCATTCAAACAGGTTGCAGGTGACAAATTTTAGTTAAGGAAATTTTAAAAGCCTTTGCATTTAGGGGTTAAATACATTGATGATAATGAATAAATTCATTGCAACAAGCAATTTCTTCATTTTCCTTTACTTTTTTTCTTGGAGGCATCAAGAAGCGTCACTGTGTTGGGATGGATTAACCTTTGCTTTGCTTTTTAAAACTGCATTAAAATCAAAAGGCTGAAAGTGCTCAAAGGCCTGATTATGGGTGAACATTTCTTTTGAAGAGCATTTATATTAACAACTCTGACTGAAAAGAGACAAACAGTTTGTGTAGACTAAGATCAGACTGCACATATATACAGATCTTTTTGCCTATCTCTCCTGCCAAAACAGGAAAAAAAATTGAGGTTTGCAAGGGTTAAGTGAAAGACATGTAGTATACATCAAGTTTTGAATGGCATTACTTTGCAAGTGACCCATCAGGTAAAAGGAGACCTAATTCAGAAAGTGCAAAAAGTATTGACTCTAATCTGACTGTAAAAAGTTTCGACCTAGTACAGACCAAGCAGTCTTGCCAGACCAAAAACATTTTGATCTTGAAATATTTTCTGGTTAATCCAAGTTACTGTCCATAGCGCAGTATTAGCGCGGCGGACTGTCAATCTCAAGGTCCCGGGTTTGATCCCCGACGGCGGCACTCATCCTTTCCGACTATTTGTCTCTCACCAATGGGTTGATAATCGTAGACCTATGTGGGATAGCAGCTGGAGACTAGGAAAGGATGTAATGGTAGTACTGGTGTGAGAAATACCAGGATTCCATTGCTAGGTGCTCCAGCCGCCACGATATAACTGAAAGATTGTTGAAAGCCGCGTAAAACCCCATTAAAAAAAAAATCTCTTAGACTTCTCTTGCATCCAATCTCTTCTTCAAAAACTTGTTTCATGGAGTTTCCATAAGGACTCTGTCACATGTTATATTCAGTCTGCATCAGATCAATGGTACAAAAGTTCATCTATAATCTTGACACTTACCAATGCTGAATAATATCCTTGTTCAGAATTGCATTAAAGTCAAAAAGGTCGAAAGAACTGATAGGCCCTGATAGTAGGTCAGTTTGTATTTAGTTAATTTATTTTATAAACAACATTAGCTTGAAATGTCAAACAGGAGGTGAAACTAAGATCAGACGTACATATGTGCAGGCTGATCTGAATGTATACCTCTTGCCAAAGCAGTAATATTCAGGATCCAGCAAGACAAGTGTTAATTCAAATATATTCTTTGTATACCAAATATTTTGAGACAATTATATGTCCAATGTAATTAATATAGAGAGGCTAGAACAACACATGCATTTCATTGCAAGAGTTTCTTTCAACAATTCTCAGCTGGAACCTGTTCATGGTTAACTTTATGGTAAAACATTGTTTTCTGAGAATGGCTTAAAACAACACTGATTAGCTTGTTGGTGGTGATCTCTGTGACACCATTAGTTAAAACATTTGAATCTTTCTTATTGAAATTACTAGTTGATGGATGGACACTAAGGGGAGTCCAGGTCTCCTAATTTTCAGGTTGGACTCCCTAGTTTGTAAAGTGAGGGCACCATGGAAATCCTTTTCTTTGATCAAAAGCATAGTTGACAATCAGGATTGACAAATGATATGCACAAGACTCTTTATTAAAAGTCTTGTAAGACTTCTTATTTGCTCACTTGTTGATTCATCTTTTTCAGTTCATGATGAATTTAGCTTGGCCGTTTTTGAAGAAACAAAAAATGCAAACAATTTACTCTTTGAGCAAAAAAAAGTTGTTTAACCCTTTCCTGTTCAAATACGGGATTTTACTTTCCTGTTATTTTATACACGAGAAAACATTGTGGAAAAAGAAGAAATTGCTTGTAACAAGCAATTTCTCCTTTTTCCACAATATTTTCTACCACATAGGATGGTTTCATTTCAAATAGCATCCAGTTTACATTGTCGTCTGCAACCTCTTTCAATTTGGACTAGTCTAAAAATTTCAAAAACGGGAAAGGGTTAAACGAGAATTACATCAATTGTTTGTTTTATTATGATAGCTAGTCTAGACTCCTAACATTAAGCTCATCCTCTTTGATTTCATAAGTTGGAAGTCTGATGGACTCTTTTCTCCAAGAAATAAGTGTCAAACCCTGTAGTTGGCTGCCCATCTTGACCTCAATATCAATGATTTTGCCTGCTTAGTTGGAATTAACATCAGTTACAACATATAGATCCTTTTTTTGTGAAATACTTTTAATAATATTTTATGTAAACAAACTTACCCCACTAGCTGAGTCTCCTGTCTTGACCTCAACATCCAGTATCTCACCAGCCTTGTTGGTAGTGATCTCTGTAACAACATCAGTTACAACATCTTGACATTTCTTTGGCTTGTCAGGAGCAAAGCCAACCTTGTTAGATCTTCTCTTCATCATTTCATCCATGCGAGACTTTGCCCTTTTTTGTTTCTCGGCTAGTTTCCTCTTGCCAGCCTCAATTTCTTCATTGTTCATGATCTTTCCCATGGTGGCCTCTTCTTCCACAGTGTATTCAAACTGAAATGTTCTTAATTATGAGCAACCTAACCATCTATATACTAATATTACACAATGATGCGTTTTTTCATGCCCCTCAAGAAAAACAATAGATTTTCTTAATTCCACCAACTTGAAATTGTGGTCTGCAACTCCTTTAAATTTTGACCAGTCTAAATCTTTGGTGTGTGGTAATGGGTTAAAATGCTGAAAGCATCTATCCTGGTCAGGCATTCAAAATTGCACTGCCTTTCAACTTTGGAGGAATTGTCAAATGTATGAAGTCCATTCTGCCTCACTTTACACTCATTTTCCAAACAATCTCACCAGCTACAATCTACTTGTGAACATTTGGTTCTTTTTTAGCACAAAAGGTCGGTCATATCATTTATTTTCCACATTTATTATAAAACAATTTTGAATACATGCAATGATCTGCCAACACTGCGATTTTGCACCATTGTCTCCAAAAAATCATAAATGTCCCCGGCTTTTAAGATCATGGGAAAATGTCCCCCTTTGTTCCTAAGCCCTGTTATTTGGATTGTTAGTGTAATCCATCAATTTCGTAAAATGTCTACACTTTTTTAGACCATGAAGATATTGCTTCTCAACCCTTGGTAGATTTTATTGAGAGGCATCAAAAGACAGATATTTGAAATTCTATCAATATATCATTTTCCTCTACAGCTCCTTTGAATTTGGAATTGATGGAGCTTACCTCACATTCACAGCTCAACGTCATTTAGCATGTTAAAAACGAATAAAGAAATCCTAAGCTGATTTGAAGAGATTAACCCATTTCCACACAGTGAAGCTTTTTGACGCCACTCAAGAATAGCAATTGAGAAAGTATTGTGAAAAATGAAGAAATTGCTTATCACAAGCAATTTATTCATTTTACACAATGTTTTCTAACCAGATGGTTGTAAAAATCTAAATTTCATAAATTTAAGTTGTTGTCTGCAACTCCTTTAAATTTGGACCAGTCTAAAATTTTGACGTCTGAATTTTTTTTGAGTGGGAATGGGTTAAACTGATTATCTAAGAAACATTATTGACCTGCCCTACCTCATTTTCCTCGGTATCCTGGGCCACATACTTGTCACTGATGCTCTGTATGACTGCATTCAACTCTGGGTTGTATTCCTCTGCTCTATCATCTAATCCAAGGACATAGGCAACACTCTCAGCAAATGTTTTGGGCTCTTCACCTAAAACAAGACAGGATTAAATTAGTCCCTAGTCTGTAAATGGTTTTAACACTTGTCATGCTGAACCCCAAACCTGGCAGGAGGTTTAGACAAAGATTAGCCAGCACATAAGTGCAGTATAATCAGGGTAGGAAAATTCTACTTGTCTGCTCGTCTTGCAGAGTTTTTTCCGTCTTTGTCTATTTTATGTAGGACATGTGGAATCGGAAAGATTTGAATACAGAAATTGTATAGGACAAGTTATTTTTTTTCTAAATATTCATAGGTCTACTTGGGTCAAATATTTCCTCAACACTAAAAAGACAGGCAGGTAGTGTAGACTAAGATCACACTGCATGTCTGTGCCAGCTGATCTTAGTCTATACACCTGCCAAAGCTATTGTAAAATCATGGAAACTGCCAAAGCTATTGTAAAATCATGGAAAAGTTTTTCAAAGATCTGACACAGTGACTACTTTTTTATTGCATATGACTCAGAATTGCACTAGACGGAAATATCATTGAGACAAACATTTGGACCCAAAATCAGTACACATAACTTTCAGAAAACATGAGGCCTCTAGGGCGTCTTTTGTGAGATCTGACCTCGTAACCTTGTATTTAACCCCATGTTCTCCAATCTCTTACTTGACTGAGATACACTGCAACTAGACTGAGATACACAGCAACTAGTCTAAAACGCTGTTGATGGGGTCCAAGAAATGAAACGGCGTAAGAAGTGCTATAACGCTGTCCACCCCCACCCCTCAGAAGAATTCTATCTGATTCTAGTCATTTCTGAATCGGGAATCTACACCAACCAGCTGCACATGTACAAAACTGAATTAAACTTTGTAACAGGTAACTTTTAATTGTAACAATGATGGTCATAAAATAATAAAAAAACAAATCTGAGACAGCGCAATTTCTAGTTTCAATTTCGACCATGTCTAAGAGCGACAAATTATTGAACACCTGTGGTTAGTAACGCGTTGAGAAAATGTCGTATTGATTGACCTTGCACTTAACCTAGATTATGAATTTAAACATTCTGACCACAAATCAAGACATTCAAGCCAAAATGTTGCTTTTACCGTGCACATAAGGTTTTTTAAATTTCACCTTATGACCAGAGGGTGAAATTAACTTTTTTTGCTACTAGCAAAAAAATGCGAGTGCCTACATTTCCAACTTGCTAAATGCAAGTTGCTACTAGCAAAATAAAATGGTACACTTTTCTTTATATTCTTATACAAAGAAAGTTTTAATCATTACTTTGCTAGTGATAAAATTGATATATCCCTACCAGTATCATTCTTTCATCATGTGTAAATATGAATCTTTGTTTGGAAAAAGAGTAAGGAATTTTTTTTTTAAAAAATTGGAGATTGACCATTAAAAGGACTTCCATTTGATGTTTTATCCAACGACACAGCTTAGCTTTTACAACTGGAGCAGTGCACCATAGCTAATTAACATTCTGCCCAGAAGAGTTCAATGTTTAAGTCTTTCTCCCACTTCCGGACTGTTTTGACGGAAGCTGTTTTTCCTTTGCTAGAGGATGGGCGTTTGACAGATTTTGTTGATGAATAACTGGCTGCGGGATTGGCAGGGCAGGATTTTTTCGCATCCGATGACATGTTAGGTAATTCCTCGGAAGCAGACTGGGCCGTTTTGATGCTGTTTTACCAAAAAAATGTTATTTTTTTCTCTATAAATGATTTTATTTGCAATGAAATCTTCTGTGAAATAAGTTGATTTCAATTTCTAGACGCTTATATTATAAACAAAATTGGCAACGGCAAGCCTCTTTCCAATAGAGGAGCATGCAATTTTCAGTTCTGCTCAAGATTTGCTGATCATGACTCTTTATGACGATATTTTTCAATTTGTAAAAAAATGCGACAGAGTAGTATCTCAAACTTGAGATTTCCGATTTCCACTCGCATTTTGTGAGTTAGCAAGTGCTAATTTCAACCCCTGATGACCTACTTTTTGCCCCAACATTTTTGACCCTAATTCGAATTTGAGTGAGATGTCAAGTAGAAAAAAATTCTGACAAAATACATGTATCAAGCCATTTGAGTCAATAATGTGGCCCCCAGAGTGCACACAAGCTGTTGAAGCACGACAGACACCTGCAGGGACACTGCTAGACAAAAGTGTACAATGAGCATTTTGTGCTCAGGTGTTTAAAAAAGGAATTCATTCAGCATGACAAGGTTAAATGTCATTTAATTTGGATTTTAGGAAGGGAAAACAGTAAATTGGGAAAAAACAAACAAAAAATATAGTCACACAGCAAGTTAAAATTCATTTATCAACTATTCACACATGATCATAAGATACAGTACATGAATTTTACTCAACTTAATACTACATATTCCTTCATTTTGATGTCCTGAAGTAATTAGCAATGGGAAGCGTTGTGGAAAAAGGACAAATAGCTCAAAGTAATTTTAGAGGACCCCTTTATAAATTAGAAAGCCCCTTTATGAAATATGTGACGCATGCTAGATTCTAAGAATGATGATTCAGGGAACTACCCAAATCTACTAAATCCCTTTTAACTTTAGGCCCAGTCAAGCAGCAAAAACTTACAAATTACAAACTAATTTTTGTTTCTGAACAGAGTGTCATTGTATGTCTGATTTATCGGAATAACAAATGTTGACAGTTTGTGATCGTAAGGGGAAGTGCATTGAAGGTGGTTTGTGCGTGGTTTTGAGTTTTGAAAAGTTAAAAAGTTTTCAGATCTATTGATGTGCGTAACTCATGATTAGACTTAAGTAGTTTATGCGTCGAATATGCATGACTATACGTAGGACACAACTCAGCCGTCAGTGTTTATGCGAGGGGACTTGTTCGAAACCATTCACATCCACCGATGCGCCACATTCATATCACACATGAACCACACATGTATCACGTTCATTCCATTGACACCCACTAACAATCCTTTACAAAACTGACATATAACGGATTGAAAATGCAGTACCACACACATCCACTGACGTTTGACGTATGTCCAACGTATTGCCACACACGTCCCACAAACGAGTAACTGACAGAAAACTGATGACATACTGTTGTTTAACTGATATCACTGACAACTTGCGTATGATTTTTGGTGTTTCGGGGATGGTATCTTCTTCAAGTAGTCTTCAACGTCTTAGGATCACAGTATTAACCTTTGTAGAGTGTCCTGGCTTGGCAAATGGTACTGAGGAACTCCTGTCATGGACTGCTTTTTATTTGAGCATAATGGCAGCGATGGTGATGCTGAAGGTGCAAGTTCCTGGCGTGATCCGTCATTGATTCATATGTTGGTCATGCTTTGAAATGTGTGGAACAAAAGTGCTTGCACATAGAACATACACAACGCGTTCATGTTTGGACCTGCTCCGCTAGTGATTCATGTATGTTGGCATGCATCAGTGTTGTTGGAATACTGCACCATATTTGCTAGTATGTATTGATATGCGGGATATCCCAGTGATTTGTCAGTGATTGTAATGATACATGCATAGTTCATGCGAGATTGGCTAGTGATTTCTATCCCCGACAAATTGGCCTATTTTCAAAACACTAGCATCTGTGGGTGATTTGCGCCTGATTGGCTGAGTGACTTGGCCTTTACTTGAACAAATTTAATTGGAAATTGAACTGATTACATTAGATTATGTATGAAATCAAAACTAAGAATTATTTAACAAGTGTTTATCAGTGTCATAGGTTAACCATTTAGCGTATTTTATCCTCTGAAAGCCATTTCTTAACAAAGCATTTTGTTGCTGTTACAGCTTTATTGTCGGTTTGGACTGAAATTGGTGGTTTGGGGTCAGTTTGGGTACTAAATAATGGTTTTTGGTCTGATTGATTAGACTTCTTGGTTTGAACATTTTTATGTACTGACACAGTGACTTTTAGGTTAGTGGAAGGTGTTCTTTTTTCAAATTTGGAAATAATCATAAATTATTTTCATTCTTGAAAAAAAAGAAAAGAAAAGAAAAAAAGAAACAGATTTTGAGATCGATAATGTGAAAGGCTAGAATGCGATACTGTACTTTACATCTAGCCTTACAATTGCCATTTTATCATCAAATAAGGTTACATGAAATACACAATCAGACGTAATAATTAAAATATAAATCAATAAATTTTATATTCTAGAAGGATTTTTAAACTTGCATTCCCGCGGCTATAAATGAAAAATTTTACTGTACCTAGCCTTCATCTTTCAAGTGCATAAAATAATTCAACAAGAGCTTTGCAAAGCGAAGCATATACGCCCGAAGGGGCTTGTCAGTAACCTGAGCTTGAATGATAGCATATGATTTTTGTCAAAAGAAAGATCTTGTCACCTGAATGATACTGTTTACACTTGAGAAACAAGACAGCTATATAATAACTTATCATTTACATTATTAACAATGGTTTATTTCTATAATTTCAATACAATTGACCAAAAAAAAATACCTTGACCAATAACCTTGAAACAATTTGAACAGAAAGTACTCACCACAAGCAATAAAAATATGACCTCGTAAAACTGATCTTGACAAATGAACTATTACAATGGTTCAGTATAGGTTTTTCAAAGCTCAAAATGACCTTGGCATTCGAATTCAATCAATTTAAGGGCAGATAATTCAAGAAAGACCCAAGTTTTTTGAATTTCTTAAGTCTTATGCTCAACTAAATATCAGAGATACTTTGTGGCAAAATTCAGTTCAATCCAATAGTATTTGTAGGAGTTGTGCATACACACAAAAAAACTAATTTCAAGCTATATTGTTAAGTAAAGGGCATATAATTTAGGAACAACTTGACATATCAAACAAATTTTAGTCCTAAGCACAACTAGAGATTATAAAGAATCATTGTGGCAAGTTTCAGTTCATTCCCATTCAAAATGTAGGAGAAAGAGAGCTCACAAGAAATAAAAGAGTTTTTCGTTCAATTCAAGGGCAGATCATTCAAGATTACTCAAGAGTGAATGGAGCAATTTGAATTTCAAAGGTCTTATGCACAACTAGACATCATTAGGAGAAATTGTGCCAAGTTTCAGCTCATTCCCATTGATAGTTTAGGAAGAGTTGCACTCACATTAAACAGTGATTTTCATTCAATTCAAGGGCAGATAATTCAAGATAACTCAAGAATGACTTGAGCGATTTGAATTTCAAGGGTCTTATGCACAGCTAGACATCATAGGGAGAAATTGTACCAAGTTTCAGCTCATTCCCATTGATAGTTTTAGGAGGAGTTGCGCAGACAAAAAATTGATAATGGACAGACAGACAGACGGATGGCAACAGGGGCCATAACATAATACCACCCTTTGGGCGTATAATAATAGCAAATGAGCATCTAGATGACTTGGTGTAGATTTTATAGTCTAGAAGAGATGTGTAGACAATTAATGATTAGTCACTGATTTGTCAAGGTCTGCAACTTAAATCAGTCTACTTTCCGATTTCAGAAGGTCAGAGTTATATAATAATAAGACATCCCTCGGAATTTCCAAGATGGCCAAGGCAGTCTTCTAACTGCGCCCCAAATGCTCAGTTAACAATTTCTTGTGCGTGGAATCCAGTTTTACTGTGCTTAAAAAAGCTAGCTGGAGAAAACACTGACCATTTTGGAATCTTGTGTTTCAAGTATTCTCTTTGCATTGAAAAGAGAGTAGATTTTGGTACTAAGAAATTATGACAAACCTCATTCCCCTCAAATTCTTAAATGTTTAGGACTCATTCTACGTGGATGAAAATAAAAAGTTTCATCTAAATTCATCTATTTTTGTTTTCCTTAAGTCTTAAGGGACATAAAAAAAGTCTTGAGGGGGATAAAAAAGCGGGATTTTGTTGGTCAATGGGTTAAATGACTCTGACTGACATGAATTATGGCATAATGTGACCAAAATAAAAGGATATCCGCCCCCTTTCCACCTTCCTGGAATATATATTTTCCCCCTCTTTTGGGAGAAAATTCCCCCCACATTGAATTTTTCTCAAGTATCAAAATACTCTTTTGTAGAACTGGACAAATTGAAAGGAAATAGTTCAGTTTTTAAAGAAATGTAATATCTAATATTTTTGTTCTGTTTTTTACATTCAAATACAAGAAAATATCATTAAAAATGGAAAGCATTTTCCCCCTTATTAACTCTTGTCCTTGTTTTTGCAGGAGGTATAGATAAAGATAAGCCTGCAGTCTGATCTTTGTCTACACCACCTGTATGTATCAGTCAAGTCAGTATGTTTATTACATTCATTTTAAAAAAAAAGAATAACGACCCATAAGTCATGCTTCCCGCTCTTTCTGCCTTTTTATTTTAATTTGATTTTGGAAAGGATTTTATTCAAAATGACAAGGGTTAAACATTTCTTCTAGATTTTACCCTGTAAGGGGCACTGACCCTTTCCTCCAAATTCAAGAAAAATACTGGAAATAAAATTTGTGTAAAATGTGGGGACCACAAAATAAATTATGGGAGTACATTCAAAGTGACTCAGTCAACTCTTCTTTCAACACAGACAAATGAAATAGATAATTATGAAGTTTTAAATTTTGAAAAGTGACCTTCACTTGTCACCTCTCTAAATAAAGTAGATATTGAAAATTTAAAGTTTAACCCATTCAACTTCTAACTATGAATCAATAGAATTCTATACCATTTTATTTGTGATTTTAATTAAAAATATATTACAGGGTTATGTCATGCAAAAATACTGATTCAGGTGGGGAAAAAATTAGGCCACAGGTCAAATCTTTGAAAAAGCCTTGAGTGCATTCCAGAGGGCTCGATATGTGTACTACATTTTGTGCAACACACATATATTGCTTACGTCATAGACAATTCCTGCTATATAACCAAATTCTCTTTCTATTCACAGCTAGTCTTTAACAGATATGATACATGCAATAAAGTAAGATTATGTATCAGAAATTAAGTTTAGGCAATACAAGAAAATTACCCCTCTACCAAATGATTTACCCCTTGCTAAATACTATTGTGTGATCCTAAATTGCATGAGATGTATTCTATTGCCGTGGATAACTATATTAAAAATTGGTAAGCCACAGAAGTTGAAGACCCTTTGAAAATGTCCAGCAAAACCTGTATTTACCACACCATCCAATGTTGAACGCAAATAAGCCTTGAAAAGTGAGAGTCGTGTTTGAATGTGCCGCAAAATTTAAAGGAACATCACTGAATAGCCAACTGTTACAGGGTCCAGATCTAATGAACAATTTACTTGGTGCAGTGATAAGATTTAAACAAGAAAAATAGCCCTGGCAGCGGATAATGGAGGCTATGTTTCATCAAGTGAACGTTTCAGAAAAGGACTGTGATTCATTGAGATTTCTATGGTGGCCTAATGGGGACATGAACAAACCATTAAAAACTTACTGTATGCATGTGCATTTGTTTGGTGGGACATCTTCCCCAAGCTGTCAGGTGTACGCATTGAAAAGAACTGCAAGTGATAAACGTGATTTGTACGAAGAAGAGGTCATTCAAACAGTCAAGAGAAATTTCTATGTCAATGACTGCTTGAAGTCAGTACCTACAGAAGACAGTACTATACAGTTGGTGACAATTTACAAAGTTTAATGAAAAGGGGAGGATTCCAACTAAGTGGCTAAGTAATTGTCGTAAGATTCTTAATGCGATACCATAATCGGAGAGGGCACCTTCTGTGATCAACGATAACTTACCATGTGTCCGAGCTTTAGGAGTAGTCTGGGATGTAAATAAGGACACAGTAACATTCAAAGTGAAAATTGCTAAACAAACACTCACAAGAAGGGGATTACTATCAGTTGCGAGTTCGATCCATTAGGATTCATAGCCCCAGTTACTTTGCGCGTGAAAACCATCATACAAACTCTGTGCTGTAAAGGAGTCGGTTGGGATGAGGACATTCCTGCTCTGCAAGGATCGGATTGGAAACAATGGCTATCTTCTCTCCCTTAATTGCTGCTTAAGTCAAGCCAATTTGGAGAAATGATGAGTACACATTTACATTTATTTTGTGATGGGTCCAAAACTGGATACGGTGCATGCACATACCTAAGATATGAACGGAAATATTGTATGCACACTAGTCATTGGAAAATCTCCTCTCCAATTAAGCAGATGCGATACCTAGACTAGAACTTTCAGCGGCTACCCTTGCTTGTCAACTTTATAGCATGTTGTCAGAAGAACTTGAACTAGACGACGAATCTGTTACATTTTGGTCAGACTCAATGATAGAACTAGGCTATATCAAAAACACATCAGCGAGATTTAAGACTTTTGTTGGAAACAGGTTAGGCATTATTCATGACTCGACTAACCCTAGTCAATGGAGACATATAGACTCAGTTTCGAACTCAGCTGATATTGTGTCCAGAGGAATTGGTGGCAATGAGACTAAAAAACTACATGAATGGTTGAACAGACTCTTTCTTACTGAAATAAGACAAAAAGTTGGCCTCGAAATGTAGTGGAGTATGACATTTCCGAGGGTGGCGTAGAACTTAAAAAAGACCTTACGGTAAATGCCACCAGAACAGAACGTGTACTTGGTAAAATAATTGACTATTTTTCCGATTGGACAAAGCTTATTCGATGTGTAGCTTGGTATTCACAATTCAAGGTGTACTGTGTGAATAAATTTCTGAGAAGGAACGTTGATGTGAAAAAAGGAGATCTGACCGTCGACGACATTAGGGCAGCAGAGTGTACTTTGATAACACACATACAGAGTCAACATTTTCATGAAGATATTGGAGATCTAAATGCGAAATGACACGTGAAAAAAAGACAGCAAGCTCGCCTCATTGAATCCTTTTATTGAAAATGGTTTGATTCTTGTGCAGGGGTGAAGACTATCAAGAGACGCAAAATTTTATCCCTTTATCCTGCCACAGTCGGACTACGTAATGACATTGATTATATGTCATTTTCATGAAACACACGAACATGTAGGTAGAGAGCAAGTATTTGCTATTCTTAGACAAAAGTATTGGATACTGCATGGCGTGTGTGTACACTCCCTTACTAAGACAACAAATGGCCCCCTTATTAGTAGAACAGATGACCCCTTTCAAATCCCTATTCACTTTCATTGGAAAAGATTACTTTGGTCCCCTTATAGTCAAGACCCAAAACACGATCACTAAACGGCTTTTTCACAATAAATGTCCCAGGAGTGTAACATTTTCATGAAAAAATGAAATTGATTCCTCACCTTATTTGTCACTATTTTTTGAAAGTACCATATCTGAAGAAATCATTTCTAAAAAATCTTTGAGTAATGTCATCTGGTTTCCAAAATATTATCCTTGATATATAGGAGGGGGGAGCCATTATCAGCATGTTACATTGATATTGATATTGCTGTAATATGGTCAATGTCATACTAAATAAATGTTTTTTTTATATAGAATAAGTAAATTTAGTGCAATACTGATATTATGACCAATCAAAAGTGGGTTAATGGAAACTTTATTATAATTTTTCAGAATTGATGATTTTGCTCATTTTGCTGTTTTTTCACACAATGATGCACATTATTTTCGCAAAGCCTTCGGCTTTCGCATGTATACACTAGCATGTCGTCCTGACGCTCGCACTATTTAAAAAACACCGTGATTTAGTCTATACCCGCCCATAACCGGAAGTCCGGAATACCACATGTTTCATAGTTGTTCTGGCGTTCACCGTGTCAACATCGGTAAGCTGAAATAACAATTTTGTTTGTACCGAGGACGCAGTCCTGGTCATTTATCATTACAGACAGCTTGCCTGGAAGCACGGACGTAGTCCTGCTTGGTTTTGACAGGTATTTTTACCGTATTTTTGTCAAACTGCTCAGTCGTGGACGTAGTCCCGGCCTTTTGTCGACTCATTTTTTGTTTTTTTTTTGCATTTTCAATGATGAGCAGTGCCGAGGACGACGTCCTCAGGGTTTCTGTGTCTGATTATGAGCAGTCAGAGTTCTCGGGATTTGACTCTAGCGATATAAGAGACACAAATCTCATACCGCCGGTAGCAGCGGAAGAAACGGTTGAGACCGAGAACCCCGGTATATCTGAAACTGTCCTGAGTGCCAGCAAAGGCAAAAAATTGAAAGATAAAAAGAAAAAGAAAGTGACTAAACCTAAAAAGAGCACAATAGATTTGAACAATTTGTCTTCAAAAGACATTCAGAATTTACGGGAAAGATTGGGACTTGTGGAACCCCAAAGTAATTTTGACATGGGTAATATGCCTGAGATTCATGTTGAAGTTGACCCTAATGACATTCAGTTATCTGATGAAGAAAATATTGCCCCTAAAAAACGTAGGGCTCGTGATGATAGTTCTGCCAAGAGCAATCTTATTGATGCTCTATTTGGGAATGATAACAATTCCGATTCTGAGGATGAATGGGGTCTGCCTAAGCTTAAGTCTGTTGAAAAGGATAAACCGATTGCTCAGTCCCTGGCGTCTCTTATTAATTTGTCTTGTACATCTCAGGTTGATACCGATGGCTTAGTCTCCAAGTACAAGGTCCCGGAAAATTGTGATAAGCTTGTACCTCCTCTCGTAAATAATGAGGTCTGGAAAATTCTTGACAAACGAGCCAGGTCATATGACCGTGCTTTCGTTGACATCCAGAATTTAGTCGCTGCAGGCATGGTGCCTGTTATTAAATTGGCAGAGATTCTGAAGCCACATATAATTGCTAATAATGAGGCAAAGCAAATGCTAAGTGATGTTTTGACTTTAATGGGACAAATACAATACAATCTTTCTTTACGAAGGAGATATTTGATTCGCCCAAATTTGAAAAAGAAGTATTTCAATTTGTGTAATGTCAATGTTCCTATTACTACTTCCCTTTTTGGGGATGATGTTATGAAAGAGATTAAAAATTGTGAAGCTGGTATTTCTTTAGCAAAAGACAGATTCAACTATGAACAAAGACCTATGAGAGGCCGTGGTAATTGGCGGGGCCGTGGAAGGTTTAGATATCAGCCATATGGCAGAGGACAGTCAAACCAGACTTCTAGTAATGCCCAGAGAGGCAGTTATAATTCCTATGGTAGGAAGCCACGCACTGCTACAGCAACCAGCACTGCCCCAAACGAGAACTGATTAATGTAAGTAATGTTGGTAGGTTGAAACGTTTCTTACATGTTTGGGAAAATTTTACAAATGATCCTTGGATTTTACAAACAGTTCAGGGTTATTGCATAGAGTTTGATTGTTTGCCTTTCCAATCAAGTTATCCCAAAGAAATCAATTTTCCAGTAGACCAGAGGCAGGTTGTTGATGCTGAGGTCAATGAGCTTTTGAATAAAGGAGCAATAGTTAAGTCCTCTTGGGAACAAGGGCAGTACATTTCTAACATTTTTGTGGTGCCCAAGCCTAATGGCAAGTTCCGTCCCATTATTAATTTGAAACATTTGAATAAATTTGTTCATTATGAGCATTTTAAGCAAGAACATTTTACAATTGTTTTGCAGCTTATTCAAGAAGGGGACTTTTTTACCTCTGTAGATTTGAAGGATGCATATTTTACTATACCTATTGCTGAGTCTAGTAGAAAGTTTCTTAAGTTCTTGTGGAATAATACCCTTCATCATTATGTGTGCTTACCGTTTGGGCTCAGCTCTGCGCCCAGGGTTTTCACAAAGATCCTAAAACCTATTTATGCATGGTTTAGACATATAGGTTTAAGGTGTGCTTATTATATCGATGATTCACTTAACATGGAACAATCTTGTTCTTTGTGTTCTGACAACACTCAAACTCTATGCAATACATTGAAATCTTTGGGTTTTGTTATCAATGAGAATAAATCTACCATTGTGCCATCCCAAAGAATTGTTTTCTTTGGTTTTTTATTAGATTCAGTTCTTTTTATGGTTTTTCTTACTGAGGAAAAGGTACAAAAGATTATATCTAAAGCACAGGGCCTTTTAGGTGTGGATAGAGTCTGTATAAGGGATTTAGCATCTTTCATAGGCTTAGTTGTGAATGCATTTTATGCAGTTTTGGAAGCACCTATGCATTATCGAGATATGGAAAGAAATAAGGTTTCGGCCCTGTATGAGCATAATTCAAATTTTGACCGTAAAGTTGTTTTAAGTGCCTTATGTAGGAGTCAGATTAATTGGTGGCTTGATAATGTTGTGTCAAAGAATGGTAAGCCTATCAGACCTAGACCAGTTGATATTGTTTGTAGAACTGATGCTTCATTAGATGGTTTTGGGGTTTTTTTGTGGTTTCTACAAGTGAGTGTGGAAATGGCAAATGGACACCTAGTGAAGCTGTGCATTCAATCAATTTCTTAGAGCTGCTAGCTATTCTTAAAACTTTGAGAGCAGCATTTTCCAGTATAACAGATGCCCATATTTCTTTTCAAAGTGACAACACATCGGCTGTCTCTTACATTAATGATATGGGGGGTATGGTATCAGAAGAAATGGATCTTTTGGCTATCAAGATATGGGACTGGTGCATAGAGAGAAGCATTTATATTTCTGCAACTCATATTGCAGGGTCTGATAATTGCACTGCAGATTTCTATTCAAGGGATTTCTCTGATTCAACAGAATGGATGTTGAAGAAAGATATTTTTGATAGACTTTGTTTCCATTTCTTCATACCAGATGTAGATTTGTTTGCCTCACGTTTGAACAGACAGCTTGAGGCTTTTGTAACTTGGTTTCCTGAGCCAGGTGCATGGAAAAATGATGCTTTTTCTTTATCATGGTCTTCCCTTAAGCCTTATATTTTCCCCCCTTTTCATTTGTTAGGGAGGGTGATGAATAAAGTTTTGTCAGATAAGGTAGACTTGGCTTTAATGATTTTTCCTTTATGGAAATCACAGCCATGGTTTCCTTTGGTCTTGGCTAATGTTGTTTCCTTTCCTGTCAGATTGCCAAGACATCGGGATTTGCTGACTCTAGTACACAACAATCAACCTCATCCTTTGTGCAAGTCCCTGAGACTGATCGCAGTGTGTGTATCCGGAAATTCTTCAAGGCGTCTCCTATTCCTAAAGAAGCTACAGAAATCATCATCAAATCATGGCGAAGTGGAACTAGGAAACAGTATAACTCAGCATGGAAACGGTGGTATATTTGGTGTATTAGGAAATGTTTCAGTCCCTTTTCATCATCTGAAGACAAGGTAATCTGTTATTTACATAGTTTATACAAAGATGGCAAATCCTATTCAGTGCTTAATACACACAAAGCTATGCTTTTGCAGACTCTTCCCTTTTTTGGCAATTCTTGGTGTCGAGGTTCCAATATTCTTATTTGTAGATATATGAAAGGTGTTTTCAACTCTGTACAACCTAAACCAAGGTATGGTGTTATGTGGGATATTTCTGTGGTGTTGAATTTCTTGAAAACATTGTATCCTTTGGATAGTTTATCTCTCAAAATGTTGACGTTTAAGACTATAGCACTTGTGGCTCTTGCTACCGCACCAAGGGCGCAAACATTAGCCTCTCTTGATTTAGATTACATGAAGAAAGGAAGTGATAGTATCTTTTTCGTGTTCCCTGTATTGTTAAAGACTAGCACTGTTAAAAAGAAAAGCACAATTTTTAAGATTAAACATTACAGGGACGAGAGGCTGTGTGCTATGCATACAGTTCTGTTTTATATTGAGAAAACTAGAGATTGTAGGAAGAGTAATAAATTGTTTATTTCGTATGTTACACATGATAGTGTCACAACTAGTACTCTGGCTAGATGGTTGAAAGTGGTCCTGCAGGAAGCAGGTATTGATACAGGTGTTTTTAAAGCACATTCTTATAGAGGTGCAGCTGTATCAGCTGCTATGTCTTCTGGATGTTCTTTAAATAGCATTCTAAAAACTGTAGATTGGTCATCTGATAAAAACTTCTATAAGTTCTACTATAGAGATGTTGTTAGTAAGGAACAAGTAAGCTTTATGAATTCCATGTTCTGTTAATAGATTACATTCCAGTTGTAAAGGTTCTTTTTGTTGCCTTTCTTTAAAGATGCTAGTGTATACATGCGAAAGCCGAAGGCTTTGCGAAAATAATGTCCCCTCATCCAAGCTTTAGTGCAGGATGAAGGGCATTATTGGAGTAAAGCCGGAGGCCGAGCATGTATACACCCTCCCATGTCCTACTAGATATTTAGGTATAACATTATGATGTAGGTATTCAGATACCTGACCCAGCCCTTGTTTATATGATCGGCAACAAAATCTTTAAAGTATGAAACATGTGGTATTCCGGACTTCCGGTTATGGGCGGGTATAGACTAAATCACGGTGTTTTTTAAATAGCGCGAGCGTCAGGACGACATGCTAGTGTATACATGCTCGGCCTCCGGCTTTACTCCAATAATGCCCTTCATCCTGCACTAAAGCTTGGATGAGGGGACATTTTAACTCTTCAAGTTTTATTTTAACTAATAAATCATTCATTTCAAACATGTTATACAGGCAAAGTCTTTAATATACACAGAAAAAATTGTTCTCACATAACTGAAAGTTTAATTATTTATTTTTATGCCTAAAATAAGCTAATTAATTTGTCACGGACACTACAACTTTCACAAATAGATAAAGTTAATTCATTTCCTCTAAATTAGTAGACAATACACCTTAGATTAATATCTTTAGGTGAAAATGACACTTCAAAGTGTACTTAGAGAAGGTGTAATAAAGTATTTGTAACAAATTTTTTTCTCTTTTTTTTATGCAGTGTAACATAGCATCTTTAAAAATTATGATTCTCATATATTTTAGAGAAAAATATTCATAATTACTGAAGTATTTTATTCAATATACCATTTGGCTTGGAGCACCTCTTATCAAATATTCTAAGTTAAAAAATAACTGTGATATAAATTATTATAAAACACACATGAATTTCTGAGAGGACGTCACGGACACTACCAATTTTACATTTTTGCTATTTCAAGTAATTATGGCAGATTAATTTTGATTGAATTGAATTTAAATTGAGAACAAGTTTCTCTGATGCTATTAATGTAAATAAATACCTATTCTAATTATCAAAACCAATTAATATTAGGTTTAAGGGATTGCTACAAGAATAGAATTGAAAAGTAACTTTGAATATTATTCATAAGATATTTTGGCAATTTATGTCAGAACATCTCGTAAAGTCATTTTATAACAACAATTCAATGTAAAAATTGTAAATTCAAGTGAACTTGACTTCAAATGTCAGCAAAATATTGTTAACAAATGTCTTGTCACTGTCACAGACACTACACAAATCTACCAGGCTTTACAAAAAGATAAACAATTATCTGTCATTGGTGCTGTGTGTATTTCCGGTTATTTATCGTCGCTACCGTAGCACATGCCCATATGAGCGACGCCCCCAGAAGATGGTTAGTTGTTACGGGGATAGTGCAAGGATACAGGACGAAACTGCTTAGAGCCCCGCATGGATCTTTTGCGTGCTCAATAGATAGCATCGTCACACGGGGCCTCGGTTTAACGTCTCATCCGAAAGACAATTAGTTGTGTTAGTTGATATGCTCAGCCCAGGGCTCGAACCCGTGATTTTGAGGTTTGAAGTCAAGTGCTCTACCAACTGAGCTAATCAGGCTGACAACTCTTTTGATAGAACTGGATTGAGATGCTTTCTACAACACTTTCTCTACTTTCCCATGATGTTTAAGGTGTCGAGGGCAGATTTCTTGGTGTATGCTCTATGAAAGATACTTGAATCTTGTCAAACGATAGAATTCAAATTCAATTTTCTCTAATGTTTTAATTAGCAATATGAAGTCTAACAGTATATTTAATGATAGGAACTCACAGTTGCAGCTCATTTTAATTTCACTTGTAGCATAAACATACATTTAATTTGCATATAATTGTATACATGTATATCTGTGTGTGTGTTTGTTCGTTTGCAATGTTTTATGTAACTCACTACTTACTTTTCTTTAAATATTTTTCTTGTGTATTTAGGCCGCTGTCATAGCGCAGTCGTTAGCGCGCCAGACTCCTAATCTTCTATTATGGGTGTCATGGGTTCGATCCCTCGCGGCGGCAAATATTCTTTCGAACAATTGTCTCTCACCAATGGGTTGATACTCGTAAACCTAAGTGGGATAGCAGCTGGAGGCTAGGACAGGATGTAGTGGTAGTACTGGTGTGAGAAATACCAGGAATCCATTGTTGGGTGCTCCAGCTGCCCGATATGACTGAAATACTGTTAAAAGCGGCGTTAACCCCATTCAATAAATCAATCTTGTGTGTTTCTCTCCATTTTTACTGAAAAAATATATCTGTTAACCCATTCCAACTCAAGCCCTCCTTTTTACACCCTTCAAGAAAAGAGCTTTGGAAAACATTGTGGAAAATGAAGAAATTGCTTGAATCAAGCAATTTCTTTATTATCCACAATTTTTCCATACAAAATGAAGAAAAAATTTAAAATTCCATCAATTTGAAATTATTGTCTGAAAGTTCTTTCAATTTGGACCAGTCTAAAATTTTCTTGTATAGGAATGGGTTAACATGTATGACAAGAATGAAAATAATGTAGTGTCCATGACATTAAAATGTTACTAAATATTATGATTAAACATTTAAATTTAATTTCTTATTTCATCTTTTTTAAGTTGCATATTAAGGAAGCTTGTTTGGAAACTGAAATTGAGCACTATTCTACTGAAATTGGAAAAGATAAAGTGAAATGACATATAGATTTATGCAGTAGGCAGAAATCTGTGTTATGAACATAAATTGTGAGCTTTAAACACATTTCAAAGAAAAACATACTTTATTACACCTCTGCCATGTAATATATTCTCTTTCCAAAAATATCTGTTCATAAAAAATACAATATTTATACATGTACAACCTTTAATGCTTTAAATATTGTTTTGTCACGGACACTACATTGTTTCGGACTCTACATTTTTGAGAAAAGATATTTCAATTTTTTTTGTCCTTTTCAATAAGTATAAAAACTTTGATTGTTTTTGTGTACTGCTGCTTGTGCTATTTAAAGCACATAACACTGGTGTATTATTTTCAATACTGAAAACAATACATCAGTGTCATGGACACTACAGGAAATTTGTCCCCTCGTTATACCTGAAAAGGAAGGTGCAATAAAAATATTAGTATATATTTTTATATTCTCAAACTTTGTTTTTATGTTCACTCATATGAAAGATCATTTTTTATTTCAAAAAGAGTGACTTACTGTCTTTTCATCTTTCCTTTTTACATCATATTATGTCTTAAGTGCTCAAAATTCCAAAAAGTATAACACTACAACCCTTTCAAATGAACCATCGTCATTTTGTCAATTTGTATTCAATTTTCATCAAATAAACTTCAACTTAAAGCTAGAAAAAACAGCTTTCAGAATTGTGTTGTTTCTGAAGTCCAAAACACCAGAATATTTTAAACTATCAATTTACATTCTGCCTTTTTTTGAATGTTACAACATAACATGTTTTTCACACCCTATTTTGGACCGTTCTTGCAGTATTTTTCTCATCTCAAGAACATATGAGTGTTGTGTATCATTTAAAACAGTGGGATAATGGCTTCTGTAAAAAAATCATCAATTATATTGATATTTTCTTGCATAATTAAGAAAAAAAATTATATAACCTGCCCTCATTTGCTCTGGGACATTTATTGTGAAATAGCCGTAAAAGATACGGATGTTTATTCACGTTTAACTTCAAGAGCAGTGCACTTAGAGGTAGCGCATACGTTGATGACAGAATAGTTTCTGGCTGAATTCCAGTGATTTGTGAGTAGAAGAGGTTTGCCGGAGAAAGTGTACAGTGATAATGGGACCATAAGTGGTGATTGTGAGCTTAAGAGATCTATCAGTGATTGGAATCATTCTAAAATAGGACGAGAAATAGTAAAACGGGAAATTGAATGGCATTTTAACCCACAGAGTGCAAGTCATATGGGAGGATTAAGGGAAAGATTGATCCGATCTACAAGGACAATATTAAAGTCACTTATCAAGGAAATTTATAAAATGATGACAAACTGAAAACATCTTAAATAGTAGCTACTAGGCCTATAACACAAGTGAGCTGTGATCAGAATGACCCGTTTATGTTAACACCAAACATGTTGTTGATGATGAATCAGAGACTCAAATTCCATGTGGAAATACCAGCAGTGAAAATTCACTGACAAAGAGACTATGGAAACAAATTCAGTACATAGTAAATGTTTTTCTGGAGATGCTGGATTAGGGAATATATACATACCCTACAAAAAACAACAATCAAAGTGCTGAAAGCACTGAGATATGTATACAGGAGATATAATCTGGGCAGAAAAAATTTGATGGTCGGAATATCAGAGGTGCCACTTTCTACCCAAATCTACTGTCAATTATGCCCAGATTTGCCAATTAGTGCACTAAGGGACACAACCTGCCCAAATAATTTTCATCCCATTGAGGTATTCTAACAAATGTTTACATGTATATATTTTTACATATTTTTCACCCGATCAAAATGCTTTGAATGGATCTGATAAAGGCCATCCAAGGATCCTTCCTGTGAATTTTGGTTGAGTTTGGATGAATTATGTTCAGTACTTTCTGAGGTGATTTTTAAAGTAAAAGTCGACGGACACCACATCATGACGAAAGCTTGTTGGCTTTCAGCCCGTGGAACTAGCCAGAGAGAGCTAGAGAGTGAGAGAGAGATGGGTAGCCAGGTTCGAACTAGGAGGCTCTTGAGTGTGATGTGAGTATTCTACCACACAGACCAATTTCATTATGTAAATATGCTCTTTATAATCTCTAGATAAAGAGAGCAAGAGAGGGCAGGTGGTCATTTACCAGGTTAATATGATTATGTACACCTCTCAAAAACAGGACGAGAAATGGTAAAACAGGAAATTGAATGGCATTTTAACCCACGGAGTGCAAGTCATATGGGAGGATTAAGGGAAAGATTGATCCAATCTACAAGGACAATATTAAAGTCACTTATCAAGGAAATTTATAAAATGATGACAAACTGAAAACATCTTAAATAGTAGCTACTAGGCCTATAACACAAGTGAGCTGTGATCAGAATGACCTGTTTATGTTAACACCAAACATGTTGTTGATGATGAATTCAGAGACTCAAATTCCATGTGGAATTACCAGCAGTGAAAATTCACTAACAAAGAGACTATGGAAACAAATTCAGTACATAGTAAATGTTTTTCTGGAGATGCTGGATTAGGGAATATATACATACCCTACAAAAAACAACAATCAAAGTGCTGAAAGCACTGAGATATGTATACAGGAGATATAATCTGGGCAGAAAAAATTTGATGGTCGGAATATCAGAGGTGCCACTTTCTACCCAAATCTACTGTCAATTATGCCCAGATTTGCCAATTAGTGCACTAAGGGACACAACCTGCCCAAATAATTTTCATCCCATTGAGGTATTCTAACAAATGTTTACATGTATATATTTTTACATATTTTTCACCCGATCAAAATGCTTTGAATGGATCTGATAAAGGCCATCCAAGGATCCTTCCTGTGAATTTTGGTTGAGTTTGGATGAATTATGTTCAGTACTTTCTGAGGTGATTTTTAAAGTAAAAGTCGACGGACACCACATCATGACGAAAGCTTGTTGGCTTTCAGCCCGTGGAACTAGCCAGAGAGAGCTAGAGAGTGAGAGAGAGATGGGTAGCCAGGTTCGAACTAGGAGGCTCTTGCGTGTGATGTGAGTATTCTACCACACAGACCAATTTCATTATGTAAATATGCTCTTTATAATCTCTAGATAAAGAGAGCGAGAGAGGGCAGGTGGTCATTTACCAGGTTAATATGATTATGTACACCTCTCAAAAACAGGACGAGAAATGGTAAAACAGGAAATTGAATGGCATTTTAACCCACGGAGTGCAAGTCATATGGGAGGATTAAGGGAAAGATTGATCCAATCTACAAGGACTATATTGAAGTCACTTATCAAGGAATAATTATAAAATGATGACAAACTGAAAACATCTTAAATAGTAGCTACTAGGCCTATAACACAAGTGAGCCGTGATCAGAATGACCTGTTTATGTAAACACCAAACATGTTGTTGATGATGAATTCAGAGACTCATATTCCATGTGGAATTACCAGCAGTGAAAATTCACTAACAAAGAGACTATGGAAACAAATTCAGTACATAGTAAATGTTTTCTGGAGATGCTGGATTAGGGAATATATACATACCCTACAAAAAACAACAATCAAAGCGCTGAAAGCACTGAGATATGTATACAGGAGATATAATCTGGGCAGAAAAAATTTGATGGTCGGAATATCAGAGGTGCCACTTTCTACCCCAATCTACTGTCAATTATGCACTGATTTGCCAATTAGTGCACTAAGGGACACAACCTGCCCAAATAATTTTCATCCCATTGAGGTATTCTAACAAATGTTTACATGTATATATTTTTACATATTTTTCACCCGATCAAAATGCTTTGAATGGATCTGATAAAGGCCATCCAAGGATCCTTCCTGTGAATTTTGGTTGAGTTTGGATGAATTATGTTCAGTACTTTCTGAGGTGATTTTTAAAGTAAAAGTCGACGGACACCACATCATGACGAAAGCTCGTTGGCTTTCAGCCCGTGGAACTAGCCAGAGAGAGCTAGAGAGTGAGAGAGAGATGGGTAGCCAGGTTCGAACTAGGAGGCTCTTGCGTGTGATGTGAGTATTCTACCACACAGACCAATTTCGTTATGTAAATATGCTCTTTATAATCTCTAGATAAAGAGAGCGAGAGAGGGCAGGTTGTCATTTACCAGGTTAACATGATTATGTACACCTCTCAAAAACAGGACGAGAAATGGTAAAACAGGAAATTGAATGGCATTTTAACCCACGGAGTGCAAGTCATATGGGAGGATTAAGGGAAAGATTGATCCGATCTACAAGGACAATATTAAAGTCACTTATCAAGGAATAATTATAAAATGATGACAAACTGAAAACATCTTAAATAGTAGCTACTAGGCCTATAACATAAGTGAGCAGTGATCAGAATGACCTGTTTATGTTAACACCAAACATGTTGTTGATGATGAATTCAGAGACTCATATTCCATGTGGAATTACCAGCAGTGAAAATTCACTGACAAAGAGACTATGGAAACAAATTCAGTACATAGTAAATGTTTTCTGGAGATGCTGGATTAGGGAATATATAAATACCCAACCAAAAAAAAACAACAATCAAAGTGCTGAAAGCACTGAGATATGTATACAGGAGATATAATCTGGGCAGAAAAAATTTGATGGTCGGAATATCAGAGGTGCCACTTTCTACCCAAATCTACTGTCAATTATGCCCAGATTTGCCAATTAGTGCACTAAGGGACACAACCTGCCCAAATAATTTTCATCCCATTGAGGTATTCTAACAAAATATTTACATGTATATATTTTAACATATTTTTCACCCGATCAAAATGCTTTGAATGGATCTGATAAAGGCCATCCAAGGATCCTTCCTGAGAATTTTGGTTGAGTTTGGATGAATTATGTTCAGTACTTTCTGAGGTGATTTTTAAAGTAAAAGTCGACGGACGGATGTACGGACGATGGACATCACACAATAACGAAAGCTCGTTGGCTTTCAGTCAGTGGAACTAGCCAGAGAGAGCTAGAGAGTGAGAGAGAGATGGGTAGCCAGGTTCGAACTAGGAGGCTCTTGCGTGTGATGTGAGTATTCTACGACACAGACCAATTTCGTTATGTAAATATGCGCTTTATAATCTCTAGATAAAGAGAGCGAGAGAGGGCAGGTGGTCATTTACCAGGTTAACATGATTATGTACACCTCTCAAAAGCGGTATGTAGACATTGCATCCTTTGGGTAGAATTCGAAGGTAAAAATATATAGACACAAAGTCCGAGCACAACTTAACTGTTTTCAGACAGTGTGAATATGATCCTATGAATGACCAATTGATTTGTGTATAAAATCAACAGCTTTGCTTATCAGCTTTATACAGCAACTTCGTCTAACAGGACCGTTTTAACATTGTTACTCTAGAATAAGTAATATTATTTTGGTATGAAACAAATACCTTATTTTTTCTTTACCATATGATATGATTATATATGTTTAATAATTTCCAATGTATTTATATATATCTCCTTTCTTTCTTTCCATTCACTTGTCAAGTTTTGATAATTTTACCAAATTCAGAACACTCACACCAAAGTACTGTACATCGAGCCGACAGCTTTCAATGAGTCATATCTCGCCTTCGTCCTTCTCGCCTCAATTGGGCGTATTAATTTATGGTCAGATCCGATCTACTTTTCAAGTGACTGGAGATCACATTGATTGCGATAGATGTTTTTACATTATGTTTTCACATTTAACTCTGCATAGGTTTGAATTTTTAGCATTGTAACTTTAGCCTCAGATTGCTTACGCAATCTCAGGCTAAAAATAGAGGCAGTCTGCTTGTGATGTACGTGCTGGGGACCTTGTATCATTGGTCGACGAAAGGGTCACAAGGGGACAGTGGCCGATGGGTGTCCTTGAGGACGTCAGAACTGGACGAGACAGACTTGTGTAGTTGTGAGGTAAGACCAAAAGGCTCAATATTACTAAAAATAATTACAAGGCTCTGTTTATTAGAAAATAGAAGGAACATAATTACAATGCATTGTTTAATGCAAGGGTTATGAAATAGTATTAAAAGTGCCTAAGGACTATTCTCAACAGTGATTAATTTGAATCAGTACTAATCACTGTAGTGTATTAAGTCTAGTCTATGCTTAAGAAAAGCAAGTTTCTAGTCTAGATATTTATTATTTATTTTGATGCTACGTCATGTCCGCCCAGGGGGTTGGTGGGGAAAAAGACATGTTTTTGGGGAACACCGATGCCCTGTAGATGTCGAAGGGTACAGAATAAACACCATAAAACAATATCTGCTTTATTGTTATTAATCCCTGCTTATACAACATTTTAGCGACGAGGATACCAACAAACGAATACTGTGAAAAACGAAGATGGCAACAGTTTCGCTTAGTGACGTTCCGTCAATTGTGAATTTCGACTGTACAGAAACAGCCAACATGGGTCCGAGATGGAGGAGATGGTTGCGATCCTTTGAGCTCTATGCAGAAGAAAAGGGGTACAAAATAATGACCAAAAGAAGGCATTATTGCTGCATGTAGGTGGAATTCCTGTGCAGGATATCTATTTCATGCTTCCAGAGGGAGAAGGCGACAATGTGTATGCTCAAACAGTCGATGCGTTGACCAAATATTTCTCACCTCAGGTTAACATACCTTATGAATGTCATGTGTTTAGGAGTATGAGTCAATTACCAAATGAAACAGTGGAGCAATTTATTACTAGGTTACGGACTTAAGCTGAAACTTGTGAATTTAGTGAAGAAGGGGCTCTGACAGAACAAATACGAGATCAAGTAATTGAAAAATGTCCGTCTCACCATTTAAAAAGAAAATCATTGGAAAAAGGTAGGGGTTTGACTTTACAACAAGTGAGAGAAATAGCTCGTTCAATTGAAATGTCCGAGATGCAGGCTACTGAAATTGAACAAACTGCACCAGCAGTTAAACCAGAAAACAGCCAGCTAGCTGTTAATAAAGTAACTTTGAAACCTAAGAAACCTCAGAAAAAAAGGAAAATACCTGTGGCGAAGTGCTTTTCTTGCGGAGAGGAAGGACACAAATCTAAGGACACAAACTGTAGAGCATTAGGTCAACAGTGTAATTACTGCAAAGGGGCTAATCATTTTGAAAGGTGCTGTCGAAAGAAACAGAGAGACTCAAACAAAGATAGACAAGTGAGAAATGGTGAGGCACCGGAAACAATGCACGCTTTCATTATCAATTCAGTTGACAAAAATTCAGATAGAGCCAAAGTCAACATACAGATTGGTGGCATACTATCAAATGTATTGTTAGATTCAGGAGCTAGTTGCAATGTTACTGCTTGAAACCATTGGGAATTTCTGAAAGAGGCAGGGATCACCAGTCCTGTTCTTCAAAGAAAGAGGACAAATTACTGTACGCTTATGGTAGTTCAACACCACTTCCTGTTGCGGGTACTTTTAAAACAATGGTGAGATTCCAAGAAAGAGAAGTTGATGAGGAGTTCATAGTGATCGAAGGCAAAGGCCAAACACTCTTGGATCAAGATACGTCAACCAAGTTGAATTTACTCCATGTAGATGCAGTTTCATCAGTGAATGCAGTTGAATCAGTGTCAAATAATGATTTCAAGTCTCACATTTTTAAGAAATATCCAAATTGCTTCAGTGGTATTGGTAAATTAAAGAATTATCAATTGAAAATACCCATTGATGAAAGGTTTAAGCCTGTTGCATAGCTCATACGTAGAATTCCATTTGGTGTTAGAGACGCTTTGAAGAAAAAGTTGATCAAACTAGAGAAACTAGATATTATTGAGAAGACAGAGGGGCCAAGTTCCTGGATTTCACCAGTTGTAAGTCTACCAAAAAAACAAGACATTAGATTATGTATTGATATGAGAGTAGCAAATCAAGCTGTTGTCCGGGAAAGATTTGTAACTCCTACTATTGACAAGGTATCGCAAGATATGAATAAGAGCAGTGTGTTTAGTAAAATTTATATTAAATGGGCATATCATCAAATAGAGTTACACTCAGAGTCTAGAGAAATCACAACTTTCATCACACATAAGGGTTTGTTTCGGTACAAACAACTTATTTTTGGTGTAAGTTGTGCGTCTGAGATATATCAGAAAGTTTTAAGCTCTATTCTGCAGGTTTGTGAGGGAGTGCAAAATATAATGGATGATATTGTAGTGTATGGAGAGAATGAGAAGGAGCATGATGAGAGGCTACATAGAGTCATCTGCAAGTTAACCCTAGTCGTGCGGGTGCCGGAATATTCCGGGTTACGTCGCCGAGTACTGTGAGCTGAACCCGGAATATTCCGGGTTTGGGGGTTTCCCAATACCCACGATCCCCGCGTCGTCGAAACTAAGCCAATCAATTTCTATCTTTCGGGAAAGCCTCAAGTAGTCACCAAGTAACCGATTTAACCCCACTTTGACCTTTTATTTAGGTTTTTTCATTAGATACCTGGGAATTAAACATGACCCAATTAAACATCATTCAAAATGGCCGACTTCTTTCGAGAAATCATGCTAGATGATTCTTCCGATGAAGATTTTGAAGGTTTTTTGTCGGATGAGGGGGAAACCTCCGCTCAGCCTGATCCAGGTACATTAATAAATGATGATTTCATGCGTCATTAGTTTGAGGGAGATCGTAATAAGCTGAATATGCCCTTCACAGGTAGGCCGGGAATCGATCCGAGAATTCGTCTGCCAGAAAATCTGACCCCCCCTTGATTTTTTCAATCTTTTCGTCACAGATCATGACTTTTGATAATGTCAGATGAAACTAATCGATATGCTGCTCAATATTTTGCACAAAATAGATTAAAACCCCATTCAAGATTTGCTAGATGGGTGGAAACAACCCCCGAGGAAATGAAGGTGTTCTTTGGAATGACGCTCGCTATGGGTATTGTTGTACAACTTGATTTGTCCGAGTACTGGACAACGAACGAAGTCAATGAGACTCCTTTTTTTAGAAATTTAATGACTAGGGACAGATTCTGGCTACTTATGAGTTTCTTTCACCAGGCAAATAATGATGAGATCGTAAGAAGAGGACAACCAGGGTATGACCCTTTATTTAAGCTAGGTACCATTTACAAGAGCTTGATTACCAGGTTTCACCAGGTGTACACACCTCACCAAGAGCTATCGCTAGATGAAGATATGGTTCCTTGGCGTGGTTATTTGTCTTTTAGAGTTTACAACCCTGACAAACCAAAAAAAATATGGTATTAAGGCTTATTAAATGATATGCGATGCTACAAATGGTTACTGTACTAAATTCAAACTTTATACAGGTAAGTCATTAAAGCAGCCAGGAGAAAATGGTGCCACATATGATCTTGTAATGGATATGATGAGGAATTATTTTGGAAAAGGCTACCATTTGTATATGGATAACTATTATAGCTCCCCAAAATTATATGTTGATCTCTTTGACCTTGAAGTTGCAGCCACAGGTACTTTGCTGGCTAATAGAAAAGGTGTCCCCCTAGCATTGAAAGAAAAAAAGATTGACAAGGGTCAGATGTGCACCATGAAAAATAGAAATTTAACAATAAGTAAATACCATGACAGAAAAATTGTCTATTTAATGAGTACAGTAGAAAACTCCACCTTTGTACAAACAGGTAAGGTAAACCCCAAAAATGGTCAGCCTGTTCTAAGACCAAACCTAGTTGTTTCCTATGACAAGTTCATGGGGGGGGGTAGATCGATCTGATCAAATGGTGTCATATGCTACCTTCAATGGTAGAACATTAAAGTGATGGAAAAGAGTCTTTTTCGATGTTGTTTCCTTATCAGTCTTGAATGCCTATTTGCTGTATAAATCAATTGCAACTGGTGAGTCTACCGTAATGCTGCAGAGAAACTTCCGTAAAAAACTTGTCCAGGATCTTGTACGGTCTGTTGCAGTGGGGGATGTGCCAGGCATGTCAATGAGAAGCCCAGGTAGGCCCTCTACTGCAACAGAGCCTTTACAGAGACTTCAAGGTCAGCATTTTCCAGAGAAAATAGCCAACTCTGGGAAAAAGAAAAACATTACAAGGTCTTGTGTTGTGTGTGTTCCAGCTATGTGGGAACTTCTAGAAAAGGTAGGTGAAAAGAGAAAAAGGCCTGGGCATGAATCTTCATATCAGTGTGACAAGTGTAAAACTGCACTCTGTATTGATGTCTACTTTAAGTTGTATCACACTCAAAAGGACTTTAAAGCAGCCTACAAATCTCACATAGCTGCCGAAAATAATTAGTTTTTTTCAAATTTTGTCACACTTGTACAGATAAGTTAACGAGAAAAGGCCTGGTAAGTAATTAAGTGTACAGGTAAGTCATTGTATGTAAAGGTAATGTATCCAGCATGCTGAAAGTATCATCTAACTATCAATTAATTGTTTATCATTCAATTTAAAAGTTTCCTTGTTGAAACTTTGTTGTAGCTTTGAATTGATTAGGTAAACAATACTTACCTGTGCTTACCTGAGACACCGACTTGATCCGTTTCACTCTAATATCAAGTAATTGGGTACAGCAAATGACAAGGTAAACAAATGTTACAGTTTTGGTTAGTTTTATTGTTCTTTAAACATAGTTTATCAGTTTTGTTCCAATTACCTGTTTTTACCTGTAATTTAATCAGGTAACTAGTTACAAAATAATTTTTTTCCATTAGAAAAATAAAGTTCGTTATAATACCTTTACAATGGTATATTGCATCACAATATTTAACAAAGGCATTTTATTCCATAGAAGCTCAAAACTATAAGACCAATATTTCTTAATTCTGTAAAAAATATTCAGCTCACAGAACTGGCTCTATGTATTATATATAGCATGAGAAGGGTTAAGAGATTGTGTTTTTACTTTGAACCCTGATAAATGTCAGTTTAGGATGAATAAGGTTGTTTTTATGGGTCATGTACTATCTGAAAAAGGTATTGGTCCAACAGAAGTCAAAGTTCAAGCAATACTAAAAGCAGCAGAGCCAGAAAATTCTAGTGAAGTAAAAAGTTTCCTTGGATTGGTCAATTTTAGTGCCAGGTTTATACCGAACCTAGCTACTATCAATGAACCACTCCGGAATCTAACTAAGAAAAATGTTCCTTTTGTATGGGGAGAAAAAGAGAAAGAGTCTTTTGAAAAGTTGAAACAATGTTTAAGCAGTACACAATGTTTAGGCTATTTTGATAAGAAAGCATTTACCCAAATTGTTACTGATGCTAGTCCAGTAGTTATAGCAGCAGTTTTGATTCAAAAGCAGGCTGATGGGTTTCGTGTTATTAGTTACGCAAGCAGAGCATTGACTGAGGTAGAGCAAAGACATTCCCAGACAGAGAAAGAAGCATTAGGTACCATCTGGGGTTGTGAAAGGTTTCACATGTATGTCTATGGATTAAAATTTCAGATTCTTACGATCATAAACCTCTGGAGTGTATTTATTCAGTTAGATCAAAACCTTCTGCTTGCATTGAGAGGTGGGTTTGGAGACTACAACCTTAAAACTATACTGTAAAGTATATACAAGGGACTCAGAATATAGCTGATCCATTGTCAAGGTTATTGTCCAAGGTTAAAAAAGCTGAAAGTACTTCATTTTCATACACTAGTGAGGAGTATGTTTCATTGCAAGGGAGGCAACTCCAGTGGCACTTACGACAAAACAAATAGAATTAGAATCTGGAAAAGATTTAGAATTGATAGAAATTAGAAAATGTTTACTAGACGGTCAATGGTTCAAATGTGCTTTTAAAGAATTTTTACCATTTAAGAATGAGCTATGTTGCATAGGGATGTTAGTCTTGAGAGGTTCAAGAATAGTTATTCCTCGCAGTTTGCGACAAAGGGTTCTTGAACTTGCTCATGAAGGTCATCCTGGTATTGTTAGTATGAAACAAAGAATCAGAACTAAAGTTTGGTGGCCTGATATTGACAGAAACATTAAGAATTTCTGTAGATCATGCCATGGGTGTCAACTGGTTTCAGAGCAAAATAGACCAGAGCCAATGCACTGTACAGAATTACCATCATCACCATGGCAACATGTAGGTGTAGATTTGCTTGGTCCATTACCGTCTGGGGAAACACTTTTAGTTTTAAGTGATTATTATAGTAGATGGCTAGAAATTGTCATTTTAAAATTCACCAGTTTTGAAAGTGTTACTAATGCATTATTGCAAATATTTTCCACTCATGGATTTCCAGAATCCAGACAGATAATGGTCCACAATTTATCAGTGAACATTTTAAAACCTTTACAAAAGAAAATGGGATAAAGCAATTTCATTCAACCCCATTATGGCCTCAAGCAAATGGGCAAGTAGAACGACAGAATAGGTCAATTTTGAAAAGAATTCGGATCGCCCACAGTCAAAAGAAAGATTGATGGGGGGATCTTAATACTTTTCTCATAATGTATGGCAGTACACCACATGCAGTTACTGGTGTCAGTCCTTCCAAATTATTATTTGGTAGAGAAATTAGAACGAAGATTCCTAGTATTGATACTTACAATTCATCTGTTTTGGATATTATTGCTAGAGATAGAGATTCAGTGCATAAAGCAAATGGAAAAGAATTCATCTGTTTTGGATATTATTGCTAGAGATAGAGATTCAGTGCATAAAGCAAAAGGAAAAGAATACTATGACAATAAAAGAAATGCACAGGAGTCTAATTTGCATGAAGGAGATAAGGTTTTAGTGCATCAAAACAAAGAAAACAAATTGAGCACCAGGTATGAGCATAAGCCTTACACAGTTATAGACAAATTAGGTAGTAGTGTTGTGGTGCAGTCTGAACAGGGGAATAACTATAAAAGAAATGTTACCCACTTAAAGAAATTTACAGATCCTAGTAATAGAGGTAATTTTGAATTATCAGGTCTAGGGGCAGCAGGTTCGGATCCTTCAAAATCCGATCTTGATGCCACTTGGACTGACGGTGCTTACAGCGAGGTAGAAAGACCCTCCAGACCAGTTAGAATGAAACAAGATGTGTTTGTGAAACACCATGCCCCGAAACAGGAATTTTTAGAAACGGGTTTTTAATTGTTTTTTTTTTCTTTGTTTTAGAGAAAAGGGTTAAATTTTGACCTTGACCTTGATGAAAATGACCTTCCCCAGTTGCGCCTTGTTGAGACCTATCTACATACCAAATATTAGCATTGTAACTTAATTAGGGATGAAGTTATAGAAAAATGTTAAGTTGGAAGGTTAAGTTTTTGAGTAAAGTTTTAGGGAAAAGGGTTAAATTTTGACCTTGACCTTGATGAAAATGACCTTCCCCAGTTGCGCCTTGTTGAGACCTATCTACATACCAAATATTAGCATTGTAACTTAATTAGGGATGAAGTTATAGGAAAATGTTTAGTTGGCAGGTTAAGTTTTTGAGTAAAGATTTAGGGAAAAGGGTTAAAATTTTGACCTTGACCTTGATGAAAATGACCTTCCCTAGTTGCGCCTTGTTCTTGTTGAGACCTATCTACATACCAAATATTAGCATTGTAACTTAATCAGGGTTGAAGTTATAGGAAATTGTTTAGTTGGCAGGTTAAGTTTTTGAGTAAAGTTTTAGGGAAAAGGGTTAAAATTTTGACCTTGACCTTGATGAAAATGACCTTCCCCAGTTGTGCCTTGTTTAGACCTATCTACATACTAAATATTAGCATTGTAACTTAATTAGGGATGAAGTTAAAGGAAAATGTTTAGTTGGCAGGTTAAGTTTTTGAGTAAAGTTTCAGGGAAAAGGGTTAGAATTTTGACCTTGACCTTGAAGAAATGAACTTCCCCAGTTGTGCCTTGTTGAGATCTATCTACATACCAAATATTAGCATTGTAACTTAATCAGGGTTGAAGTTATAGGAAAATTTGGAGGTCTATCGATGCGGGGGCATAAAAAGTACCAGTAAGGTTTAAAGATTATGTGTTAACTAGCAAGGGTTGATGGGCAACATTTATCTTGGATTATAAAGGTAGATTACAGAGCTAAAGAAATTGACCAAGACCAATTTATTTTGAATGACTTTTCATGTTGCATCTCTTAGTTGTTCTCGATAGTTTTATTCTGAAGAAGGAAGGGATGTAGTGTATTAAGTCTAGTCTATGCTTAAGAAAAGCAATATTCTAGTCTAGATATTTATTATTTATTTTGATGCTACGTCATGTCCGCCCAGGGGGTTGGTGGAGAAAAAACGTGTTTTTGGGGAACACCGATGCCCTGTAGATGTCGAAGGGTACAGAATAAACACCATAAAACAATATCTGCTTTATTGTTATTAATCCCTGCTTATTCAACAATCACATTATTAAAATGCTTGTTTGAAAAAAAAAAAATAATTAACTTTAAGAGTTTGCCTTTATAATAATTGACTTTTCTTTATGAAATTATGTAATTTCATGGAGGTGAGTGTAAGAGCGTCCTAGCTCTTAGTTTATTGCATTTTCATGGAACCTAACGTCGGGCCAAATAAAAAAATGTCGATGTTCATGCGACGTCAAAATGACGTATAATTGTGTACAACAACTATTTTCTAAAAATCAGTTTTAGTCGTGCATGCTTGATGAGCATTGTCAAGATTCTCGTTTTTGTCAATAAAGGCTTGGATAATAAAGAAGAAATAAAGGCGAATAACTCACACATGCATTGTTGATTTCAGGGCCCAACTACACCTATCATAGTTGTCAAATGGAGCAATTGTATAAAGTGAAATGGAGATGAAATGACGCTTATTATAGTTGTAAATTCCTTTTTTCCTAAACTTTTTGTCCAAAGTTATGTTTTGTAAGACAAGTCAGGGATTTTCCTACGCCGATTTTGGGGCCGAATACCGGACCCTTTCCCAATTGGAAAAACGTATAAAATTTCTCAATTTTCAGGTAAAAACTCCTGGAATTATAAGTGAAATTCCCCCAATTCCAGCTGCCGAAAACTGGTAAAATGGGGAGCCATCATTTGAGTTTGTATAATATTGGTTACGCTCGCTGATTTCTCTAATACTTCTAAAAAAACCCAAAACAAACCACACAGATACTGTTTATTGACCGCTGTTTATCTATCAGACAACGAGATTGTGTCACTCGCGCATGCGCTAATTGGATTAGGCTATTGTAAGCGTGCGTACATTATAAACAAAGCCAGATGAAATTTAAAGGATTAAAATTCAAAGCTTCCGAGAAAATTAGCTTTAATTACTTACTTTTAATATCAAATCATATCCGAGATAATATATAATATTATTTAAGCTAAAAAAATCGCATAATTCCTTGCCCACTCTGTAAATTTCTCCGAGGTTCAACTCACTTAAAAGGGGCCGACTGTCTAGGCAACTGTGTTGTGTTCTCACAGTGACACACTTTCCTCGTGTGTACTGGTCAATCTTATAAAACTGTATAAAGGATATAATCAAATATTATGTTATAAATCCAATTTATTTTGATTCCGACCTTCTACGATACCGTATTTTCGTTTATGAACGGCCGAACTTTAAATTTGCAGCAAACCACAATCTTCAGAAAATTTTCAGGGTATTTTTTGAACGAAAAATATGAACCTCAAATTTGAATTTCTTTATACTTTTGATTTTTTTGTAACAAATACTAGTAACAGCAGACATCGATCGAGATTGGCAAAATGCATTCATGTTGACACCTACGATTTCGATCATCTACTGTTCTCGAGGTCAAAAAGATATAGAGGATGATAGAAATGACTTTTCAGTTACAACCTTTCCTTATTAAAATGATTTAATTACCAATTTTAAAGACAAAAACATTGACCAAAATTTCATAACTGCATTTTGATTGGTTTTTTCCCTTCAACCATAGATTACATTGTTATACACTTTCACTTGTTTAACCCTGGTTTAACCTACATGTATAACCCGGTCTACAACGGAATGATAGACTGATCCAAATTCAAAGAAGTTGCAGACAACAATTTCTTGTTTTAGACATTTTAAAAATCTTTATCTTTTTGTAAAAGTCTTGGGAAACATTATAGAAAATAAAGAAATTAATTGTCACAAGCTATTCACCCATTTTTACGATGATTTCTCACACCTTCCTCTCGAGGGTTGTCAGAAAGCTTCATTGTTTGGGAATGAGCTTAATTGTCCGATCAAATATTTATGGTCAAATTTTATGATACCCCTTATAACCAAACTGGGTTTAACCCATTCCCATTTTCCGAAATTTTGGACCGGTCCAAATTCAAGGAAGTTGAAGACAACAATTCAAAGTTGAAGAAAAATTTGATTTTTTTCACTTTCTCGGTAGAAATCATTGTGTAGAATGAAGAAATTGCTTGTTAAAAGCAATTTCTCCATTCTTAACAAGGTGTACTCAAATTTGTTTTATTGAGGGCTTCAAAAATCGTCACTGTGTGGTTATAGGTTAAATGATAAGTATTTTAAGGCTGTAATACAACCTTAAAATACTTATCATTGAAACCCAGTTTCGGTAACCTCACTGACCTTGAGATGTGTTAGATGGTACTTAACCCTTGTCATGCTGAACCCGGAATATTCCGGTTTTGGCAGGAGGTGTAGACTAAGATCAGACTGCACTTATGTGCAGGCTGATCTTAGTCTACATCTCCTGCTTGTACTTTTCCTGCCAGAGTTGTTTATGAAGTTGATTTCTCAAAGAAATATTGATTTTTGAACAGTAAGTTCTATTAGTGCTTTCAGCTCTTTGATTTGCAGAATTCCAGTAAGGTTATTTATACAGCATGACAAGGGTTAAAATCCACCTGAGACAACATGTTTTGACATTTCCCAATTTGGCTGATTTACGCGCTATTTTTCCCAAAATCATGGGGCCCAGGTCCCTGTTTTGAAAAGGTAAGAAAACCCCTGCAAGTGATTTACTTCATTGGAAATCAGTCATTGCATTTTTCTGTCAGCAAGTTACCCTCACATATTCCCCTCTTGATGGAAATACACAGATGTCACAAGAATGTCGGGTCTGTCCATTCTACCCTACTTGAGAGGAGGGTTATGACGTACTTCAAAGAGACTGACAAGACAGACTGTTATATATTTTCCGAGAGTAGAAATTAGACAAAATTTTGTGGACATAATTATATTGGTCATTTGTATATTTTAGTCAATTTACAATTTAGGAAGTCTTTATGATCATGTTCAGAAATTGGAACCTGTATCATAGGTTTTTCAATTGGTTTATTTATTGAAACACTTTGTTTATTGAGTGACTCGCTCGTTAATGGAAATTCGACATGGTCATCAATGTTTTAAGACCTAAACAACGATAATCTGTCTTAGTTGCAGTCTTATATAAACTTTAGGTGTACAAGTGTACCCATTCCAACTCAATCCCTCCTTTTTACGCCCTTCAAGAACAAAACTTTGGAGAACATTGTGGAAAATGAAGAAATTGCTTGTATCAAGCAATTTCTTCATTATCCACAATGTTTTCTACCCAAAAAGACGAAAAAAATCAAAATTGCATCAACTTGAAATTGTCGTCTGCAGCTTCTTTCAATTTGGACCAGTCTAAAATTTTGCTGTGTTGGAATGGGTTAAAGGGAAATCAATATGGCTTCCATAGACCTTTTTTTGGCCAGCCTAATTGCCAGATTCAACTTTTTAATTTGGTGACAATGGTGATGGCCAGCGAAGGCCCTTGTTTTCTTAAGATTTTTTATCAGGTTATCTTACACTATTTAGTAGCTTCCAGAGTGAAAACAAGGTTTTTCTAAGGCTAGACCCTGACCTAGTCTTTGACCCCAGTTGACCTAGTTTCAAACTTGCACAAAATTTCATCAAGACAATCATTCTGACCTTATTTCAGGTTAATCTGGCAAAAAATGTGGCCTCCAGAGTGCATACAAGGTTTGTCTAAGATTTGACCAAGTGACCTAGTTTTTGACCCCAGTTGACCAAGTTTCAAACTAACACTAGATTTCATCAAGACAATCTTTCTGATCAAATTCCAGATCAATTGGGCAAAAAATGTGGCCTCTAGAGTGAACACAAAGTTTTCTAAGTTTTGACCCTGTGACCTAATTCTTGACCTCAGTTGACCCAGTTTTGAAGTCGTCCAATATTACATCAAGATCATCCTTCTAATCAAATTTTCAGGTTGATTTGGGAAAAAAATGTAGCCTCTAGAGTGCAAACGAGGTTTTTCTAAGATTTGACCCAGTGACCTAGTATTTAACCCAAGTTGATCCAGTTTCAAACTTGCACAAGATTTCATCATGACAATCATGATGACCTAATTTCAGGTTGATCGGGCAAAAAATGTGGCCTCTAGAGTACATACAAGGTTTTTCTAAGATCTGACCCAGTGACCTGGTTTTTGACCCTAGTAGACCCAGTTTCCAAGTTGTCCGAGATTTCATCAAGACAATAATTTTGACCAACTTTCAGGTCAATTGGGCAAAAAATGTGGCCTCTAGAGTGCATACAGGGTTTTTCTAAGATTTATACCTGTGACCTAGCTTTTTACCCTAGTTGACCCAATTTCGAACTTGTCCAAGAGTTCATCAAGACAATCATTCTGACCAATTTTCAGGTTGATTGGGCAAAAATGTAGCCTCTAGAGTGCATACAAGGTAAATGTTGACGATGGACGACGGACATCCACCTAACCACAAAAGCTCACCTTGAGCACTTCGTGCTCAGGTGAGCTAAAAAATGGGAAATGGATAAGAATATAGAGAGGGTTTTCACTCGTTGAGATGAAAAATCATGCTAAATAAGATTTTTTAATGTTTGTTTGAGTGAAAACATTCCATATCATCAATGTTATTCATTTAACCCATTCCCACACAGAGACGCTTTTGGACGCCTCTCAAGTGAAATAATTGAGAAAACATTGTGTAAAATGAAGAAATTTCTTGCAACAAGCAATTTCTTCAATTTATACAATGTTTTCTACCCAGAAAGCTGAAAAAATCCAAAATTTCACCAACTTTTAATTGTCATCTGCAACTTCATTCAATTTGGACCAGTCTAAAATTGTGTTGTTTGGGAATGGGTTAAGCCAATGCTGATTATACACAATTTCCTCATTAAGAAATCTCAAGATTCTTATTAATTGGCTTTATTATTCTTCATCCATAGAACACAATGTCTCAAAAATCTAATCAACCCATTCTCACGCAATCCCCTTTTTTAAGCACTGAAGAAATATACTTAAGTAAAGATTTGGGGAAAAGGAAAAGTTTCTTGCAACAAGCAATTTCTACTTTTCTCACAATGTTTTCTCCCTCATATGGACTTTATTTTTCAAATAAACCCTTTCCTGTTTTCCAAAATTTTAGACCTTTCAAATTTCAAAGGTTTTGCAGACAAGAATTTAAAGCGGCTTTGATTTGATCTTAACCCTTGTCATGCTGCATCAAATCCCTTATGGAATTGCATTTAAATCAAAGGGCTGAGAGCACTGAAAGTACTTGTTCAATAATCAGTATTTCTTTTGAAAATCAATTTCGTAACTTCTCTGGCAGGAAAAATACAAGCAGGAGTATAGACCAAGATCAAACTGCACTTATGTGCAGGCTGATCTTTCGCTATACCCCCTGCCCAAACCGGAATATTCCTGGTTCAGGATGACAAGGGTTAAGAATCTCAACAAAAAGAACACATCTCAGAGGAGCATTCATTTCTATAAGATAAAAATTCATCTAAATAAGATTTTTGAGATATCTTTAAGAACAATTTTTGTTACTTTAAGTGAAGATATTTCAAGCAGATGAAAAATCCCAATACGGAAGATTTTTGAGACTCCCTAAGATAGGATTTCTGTTATTTTTAATGAAAATATTTGCAGTTGTCAAGGGAATTGGTTTAAGTCAATGCTGAGTATGCCTGAAATCCTCAATAAGAATTCTGATGATTCTTATTAAGTGGCTTAAAAGTCTAAATCTAAATAATGCTTTTTCTAAAAAATCTAAATGAAAATTTCGACGAAAAGCATGCACTTCAAAGGTGCATTCTTTTTGTCAAGATGAGAAATTGCTCAGTAAGATTTTTGAGACGCCCTGTTATTTTGAATGAAACTATTTGACATCATCAATACTTTAAGTAGTTAAACCAATGCAGAGTACGCTTAAATTCCTCATTAAGAATTTCTAAGATTTTTATTATAGCAGCTTAAAATCTTAATCTAAAGAATTCTTTTTCTTAAAAATCTAAATAAGAATCTTGACCCTTGTCATGCTCAGGTGTTGAAAAATCCACTCGTCCGCTCACATTGGCGAGCAACAAATGCCGTAGGGTGAGTAGATTTGGGGACGAACTAGTCCGACGGGGCGAGTGCAAATTTAGGACTTGAATCACGCTGATTGAGGGAAAAAATAAAGGATCGAAAAAGAAAGTATTTATTTCAAACTACTTCATATCGGAAACAATAATATTCACTGTAAAATTAGACCGTTCCCAGTTTATGTTGATCAATCTTCATAGACACTTGATTTGTAGACTGGAGACCATGTCGAAATACACGATAATGTATAGACAGGATCTCCAGTTTAGCCTGCATAGTATTCCGTATCTTTAAACGCTTGAATGGTCACTGTAATGTGTATTGCAAAGCGAAAATACGTCAATCTAGATAAAATTTGTCTGTTTTAAAACTCATGGCTGGAACATTGGCAGTTTTGTGCTTTATTTGTACCTAAACATTAACAGAGTCAAAGAATTATGTTATTTGCATAACAATGCAACAGTCTAAAATTTTCTTCATCTTTAAGGGCAAGTTGGGTTGCCTTAAGGGCGAGTGGAAATTCAGAGCTACTATAAATTTGTCTGTTTTAAAACTCATGGCTGGAACATCGGACATTTTTGTGCTTTATTTGTACCTAAACATTAACAGAGTCAAAGAATTATGTTATTTGCATAACAATGCAACAGTCTAAAATTTTCTTCATCTTTAAGGGCAAGTTGGGTTGCCTTAAGGGCGAGTAGAAATTCAGAGCTACTAGTCCTACAGGACTAGTAGGTTTGAAGAAATTTTTCAACCCCTGAAGCTGAACCTGTAAAATTCTTATTTTGGAAGGAGGTATGGACTAAGATCAGCCTACGTGTTAGTGCAGTCTGATCTTAATTAACACCAACTGTTTGAATGATGGTATAAGCCAGAGTTGTATAAAAAGATCAAAATATTGAACAAAAATTAGGCCTTTCAGTGCTTTCAGCCCTTTGACTTTGATACAATTCTAAACAAAGATATTATTCAGCATGACAGCATTTAGAATCTCAAGCATTTAGAAAAGAAACACACCTCTGAGATGCATTCTTTTTGCCACAGTGAAAAATTTCCTAATATAAGATTTTTAAGTCATTTTTAAGAACAACTTTTGTTATTCTAGTGAAAATATTTGACATTGTCAAAGCTATTTGTATAAGCCAATGCTGAGTATGCCTAAATTCCTCTATAAGAATATTGATGTTTCTTATTTAGTGTCTTAAAAGTCTAGGTCTTAAGAATGCTTTTTCTTAATTTTCAAATAAGAAACTCAACAAAAAGCATTCATTCTTTTGCCAAGATGAAAAATCACTCAGTAAGATTTTTGAGACATCCTGTTATTTCAAATGAAAATATTTGACATCATCAATACTTTAAGTAGTTAGGCCAATGCAGAGTACGCTTAAACTCCTCATTAATAATTTCTAGGATTCTTATTATACCGGCTTTAAATCTTCATCTAAAGAATTCTTTTTTCTTAAAAATCTAAATAAGAATCTTGACCCTTGCCAAGCTGAACCTGTAAAATTCCTATTTTGGAAGGAGGTATAGACTAAGATCAGCCTACATGTTAGTGCAGTCTGATCTTAATTAACACCAACTGTTTGAATGATGGTATAAGCCAGAGTTGTATAAAAGGATCAAAATATTGACCAAAAATTAAGGCCTGTCAGTGCTTTCAGCCCTTTGACTTTGATACAATTCTAAACAAAGATATCATTCAGCATGGCAAAGCTAAGATTCTCAAAAAAAGGAATGAAACTCTGAGGTGCTTTCTTTTTGTCACAATGAAAAATTTCCAAAAATAACATTTTTAAGTCATTTTTAAGGACAATTTTTGTTGTTCTAGTGAAAATATTTGACATTGTCAAGGCTATTTGTATTAGCCAATGCTGAGTATGCCTAAATTCCTCTTTAAGAATATTGATGTTTCTTATTTAGTGTCTTAAAAGTCTAGGTCTTAAGAATGCTTTTTCTTAATTTTCAAATAAGAAACTCAACAAAAAGCATTCATTCTTTTGCCAAGATGAAAAATTGCTCAGTAAGATTTTTGAGACATCCTGTTATTTTAAATGAAAATATTTGATATCATCAATACTTTAAGTAGTTAGGCCAATGCAGAGTCACTTAAATTCCTCATTAAGAATTTCTAGGATTCTTATTATACCGGCTTTAAATCTTCATCTAAAGAATTCTTTTTCTTAAAAATCTAAATAAGAATCTTGACCCTTGCCAAGCTGAACCTGTAAAATTCCTATTTTGGAAGGAGGTATAGACTAAGATCAGCCTACATGTTAGTGCAGTTTGATCTTAATTAACACCAACTGTTTGAATGAAGGTATAAGCCAGACAGCGTGCCCACTGGGTTTTTATTTTGGGGGTACATGTACCCCCTAGGTTTTGAAGTGGGGGTACAAAGAAAAATCTGGGGGTACAGTGTACCCTTTACTTTCAGATTTAAGGGTACACAATACGAATCTGAAACCTTTACCAAATGTAGTTATATAGTTTGTTATTACTCAGTAAAGAAGTACCACACAACATGTGCAAGTTTCAGATGAATTTAGAGGGAAAGATAAAAAAACTGTCTTTGAAAACCTGGTTTTTGACAATTCACTTTTTCATAATTATTGGATTTTGGACGGGTTGAATGGAATATGAGAGCGATGGCAAGTTAATTACAAGGGTGGGAATGTCATCTTGGAGCAGGCCATACCAGGCATGTCTGCTCATTTTTAGATCAAACTGTGGTATTAAAACGATACTGGTACAGAAAATATCAAATGGTCTTATAAGTGTCTAAAAGTCACCATTTGTGGAGAAATAGAATAGGTTTTGATACGACATTTTGCAGACAGCAACTTACGTAGCCAAAACAAAACTACAACGTTAAACAAACGGCTCAATTTTGTCCCGCCTGACTTACATGTACAACGGAACTTACGAGAGAAACTGATTTCAAAATCAGATTCTATATCATGAGTTCTTGTCAATCTTGCCCAAAAATATGTGAATATCTTGTGTTTAGTTTGAAAAATAGCGCAACTTTGGGCCTATTTCAAAACAAACTGGTGAGGCCATCAGGATCCGCATTATACGAACTTTTCCAACTGCTGGTTTCCCCATTCTCTATATGAAAACAAACCAGCTGGTTCCTGTTGCATGAAAGGGAAATCACTCGCTCCCGATGCGTTTTGTTCTACTTTGCTTGCAGTTTTGGGGGGTTTTAGGGAAAAATACGCATGTAGGGTTTCTCGTTTTATACGCTAATCATTTCAAATGAACACTCACGTAATGGCATTTTTGTTTCTATGTTCATTTATTTTTCTGTACGTTCATGCACGTCTTAATGTAAGATTTGTACGTGAACCGACGTAGTTGTACGTGAATTACGTACTGCAGTACGTGAATGGGCACCCTGCCAGAGTTGTATAAAAAGATCAATTATTGACCCAAAATTAAGGCCTGTCAGTGCTTTCAGCCCTTTGGCTTTGATACAATTCTAAACAAAGATATTATTCAGCATGACAGCGTTTAGAATCTCAACAAAAGGAACACACCTCTGAGATGCATTCTTTTTGCCACAATGAAAAATTTCCTAATATAAGATTTTTCAGAAATTTTAAGAACAACTTTTGTTATTCAAGTGAAAATATCTGATACTGTCAAGGATTTTTGTTTGAGCCAAAGCTGAATATGCCTAAATTCGGTCGGGGATCAAACCCATGACATCCTATTATTGAAGATTAGGAGTCAGATGCCCTGTCTGTGCTATGATGGCTGCTCAATTCTGAACAAAGATTTTATTCAACATGACAAGGGTTAAGAATCTTAAAAAAAAAATGCATCTGTGAGGTACTTAAGAACATTATTTCTTATTTTTAGTGAAAAATTTAGAGATTGTCAAGGCTTTAAGCAGGGGTCAACACTAACAGTGTCCCGGGATCACAAGGATCCCTGAAAATTGGAAGGGACCCCAGCAATCTCAGGCCAACAATTCTGCCAGGATCCTTCAATATTTCTCCAATACAATAGATCTTAAAGTATGAACTAATGCTCATGATTTTTTGAAGGCTTGTTTTTGTAGAAAACATTGTGGATAATGAAGAAATTGCTTGTAACAAGCAATTTCTTCATTTTCCACAATGTTTTCCAAAGCTTGTTTTTTCAAATTGGGCTTAGAAGGGCAGGATTGAGTGTGAATGAGTTAATGCATATCAAAGAGGGATCCCAGGTTATCTGGAGGAAACCCTGAATAAATAAGTAGGGATTCCTGTGGGATCCAATTGAAGCACAGTTAGTGTTGGCCCCTGCTTTAAGTTGTTAAGCCAATGCCAAGTATGCTTAACCCTTTCCCGTTCAAATACGGGATTTTACATTCCTGTGATTTTATACTTGAGAAAACATTGTGGAAAAGAAGAAATTGGTTTTAAGTAGCAATTTCTCCTTTTTCCACAATATTTCCTACAACATAGGATGGATTCATTTCAAATAGCATCTAGTTGTCATTGTCATCTGCAACCTCTTTCAATTTGGACCAGTCAAAAATTTCCAAAAACGGGAAAGGGTTAAATTTCTCAACAAGGATTCTTAAGGTTCTTATTTAGCAGCTTAAAAATCTTAATCTAAAGAATGCTTAAGAATCTTAACACTTGTCATGCTTAGCCCACAATATTCCTGTTCAGGCAGGAGGTATAGACAAAGATTAGCTTGCACTCCTGTGCATTTTGATCTTAGTCTGTACCGCTTGCTTCTCCCATTTAACCCATTCCTGTTCAATCCCTGATTTTTACATTTCTGTGATTTCATAATTGAGAAAGTATTGTAGAAAAAGAAAAAATACTTGTAACCCTTTTCTACAATATTTTTTACCCTAATGAATGATTTTTTTTATTAAATCCACTTTAAATTTTCGTCTTTGAACTTGGACAATCAGGAAAAACAGGAAAGGGTTAAGCAATAGTATGTCAAAATAAATTTCGAATTTAATAGTGACCCTCAAAAAGGCTTTCCAGTGCTTTTAGCCTTTTGATATCAACGCATTTCATAAAAAAGGCACAAGACTTTATTCAGCATGGTAAGGGTTAAGAATCTCGACGAAAAGAACGCACCTCCGACTTATGTTATATTTATCAACCATTCTTTCCCTATATTTCAATACCAAGTCTAGAATCAATGACGTTTCTTGAGCTCTATGTCTGGGTTATTATCACTTCTAGAAAAAAATGATTGCAAGAGGTTCGTTATTCTTTTTCTAACAGAAAAGACAAAAGGCCATGTCTAGGCGTTTCCAGAATACTAAGTTGGTTGTGGATTAACGTAGCAATTAAAAAATATACTAAATCCTAATGTTCAGAAAATTCTCCATCTTTGAATGCTACTAACCTGCTGTTCTTGGATTAGGCCTTTTACTGTAAAATTAGAAAACTTCGAAAAATGCGCGCGTGAAATTTTGTGAAAAGCAACATGGCGTCTCTTTGCGGATTAATTTATCCGATACATGATTTTCTTCAAATTTCTACGATATTCATGATTTATCTTCCAATGAGAGGCTATTTTGTCGGTAATTGCTTATCATCTCTCTTATTCCGTCTTTAAGAATCAAATAAACGAAACATGATATTAACATGGTCCTTATTTCCCAGCCGAATTTCATATTCTACATACCTCGGTAATCTTCGGAAAATGCCCGGATTTGGTTGAGTAATATCGACGAAGATATAAATTAATTTCCAAGTGGTCCTAAGACCTCAAAAAATGTTCCCAAGTTTTTTAAACCCCTCTTTTTTATTCACATATTCTTGCTTTGCTCACTTTGTATTGTATGATATATAAAATTTTATTTAAGACTAGTAAACAACTTTGACGTTTGGTAGAGCTGTTTAATTACTACATGGAGAAGTGCATGAAAACGGGGAACATTAACAGATTGAGTTACGTTAGATCTATCTCGCAGCGAAATTAAGCAAGGAAAATATTTTTACCGTTATGCAGGTCTTTCATCATTCTTTCTTCTTCTCTAGACGTTGGTCTATGAGTGTTGTCAGACCCTTGACTCAGTATAACGTGGATCTGATCCGTACCCGACACGGTCGAATTTCGGACAATCTCCACTCCCGTACGGCCTCGACGGCCTCTCCTGCGGCGTCCAAATCGCCTTTTGCATCCCATGCAATTCCCCATTTTGGGATCTATAGATCTTTTAATGCGTCATACGCTTTTCTTATTATCATTCTAATGCTTATGAAAAAGATCTCGATGGCTAACGTGCAAACGACGTTGAACTTGGATACGGTGTCAGGTATTATATATACCTACTGCATCGTGACGTCACAATAACGTCCGTAACGTAAAGGAAAAACAATAAATCATTGTGTTTTTTTTTCTGCATTTTTATTATTTTTAATCCTTCCTTCTATGTATAGATTTTTCTAACTTTTATTCTTTCCAATTGACTTTTTTGCTTAATTACTTACGATGTTATCCGACTTATAAGCACTTCTGACGTCACAATCGCGATATATACCCATGGTGATTATCAAGACTGCGTTTTCAAAATTCATGAGATCATTACTTTTCTGATTATTCATTTCCATTCAGGCAAAATCTTGTGTCGGATATTGCGTACAATCGACGTTAACTTGTTTCCTGATGATTTCAAAATCGTCCTGGGTTGACGGGCGGCAGAGACGTAAATTAGCGTGCTTATTTTTTCATGCGCTATTCGTAATTATTTCACTGGCGGGCACGCGAATCAGCCGATTTCATGTAATAATAATCAAATGTATAAACGATCAAAGCCCGTTGTCTTGAATTTTCGTCAATATCATTTGCGTCCTATGTTTTGACGGAAGTCTAGTCTAATCCATTAGAACTTTTCTCACAATATTTTCTACCTCATAGTGTCCTTATCTGAACAACCTTTGTTTTGTCGTCTGCAACATATCTTAATGTGGACCAGTCTAAAATTATGTCAAGTGGGAATGGTTAAAGGATTCAGTCAACAGCTGAGATTTTATCGAAACGTACTTTCTGATTTGAAAGTAGCAACTTTGTTTTTTAGCTAGCAGCTTTAGTAGAGAAAATGTTGAGGTATTCTCAAAGTACAACGACTGCAAACTGCCACCGGAGGCTTAACCACTAAATCCATTGAATGTATACACCATAAAAGTAGTTCTTAGGTATTTCAGGAATATCGAAACTCTATTCAATTGTAGAGAACTCATTCAAAAGCATGCTATTTAACCCAATCCCACTCAATTCCGCTTTTTAAGCATCTCAAGAAAAAAGCTTTGGAAACATTATGGACAATGAAGAAATTGCTTGTAATATGCATTTTTTTCATTGTTTTCTACCCAACAAGGGAAAGATTTTCTAAATTCAACCAACTTGAAATTGTCATCTGAATCTTCTTTTAGTTTTAACCAGTCTAAAATTTTGTCAAGTTGAAATAAGTTGACTCCTTTACTTTAACCTCGTTTACTTATCATGATTACCTTTGGCAAAGAAGATTACTTAACAAAACTCTACTTTGCTAGCTTATAGCACTCTCAGTACTTTGATTTTTCGAAAAGTAGCCGTGGATTAACAGCGACCGTTCAATGCGTGTCACTAGTTATTTATTTTGACATTCAAATATCTTTAACCCGTTAACTTGCAACACTGCATTTGACGCACCGAAGAAAAATAGACATTGAACACATAATGGGAAAGGATGAAATTGTTTATCAATTTATCAATATCAATTTTCAATTTCTTCCAATAATGCTCCCCTAAAAAACTGTGATTTTTCAATTACAGCCTTCTTTCAATTGTCGTCTACAAGTTCTTTCAATTTGGATCAGTGTAAACTTTTGGCGTCAAGTAATGGGTTAAATTCGTCACACCTCATAAGCAATTATAACATGGTTTCAACAACGATAATTTTCAAGTACGAATAGCCCCAGAAACCGAGCGGTTGATCTCGATTTGACAACGTCACCTTCCTGCTGTTTAAAAGTTTTTTTCCCCAACAAAACTATACGATAGATTGACCAATCGCTGACCCCACCCACTAACTCATTTGGCAACGCCCACTCTCTCCGAAGGGAAGGTTCGTTTCGATGTTAAACTGCGTTATTTTGCAAAAAATATGGCCAGCAGCATGTAACAAAACTGTCGAAATGTTGGTAATATAAGCTGTAGTTACGACGTTTAAGTCGCCAAACAAACAAAAAAAAATCACGCAAATGGCGGCCAATGTCGGATATCAAATCTTAATTCCGGATTGAGTGAATGATTTGATTGGTCGATATAAACCTTGATTGACAGCCCCTATTGGCCAATTACCGTTTAGTTGGAGGCTAAGAATTGATCGTAAAACCAAGAAATACTTTGAAAACGATACCAAAGAAACAACAAGTTTGAAAGGCAAAACATCGGTTTATATCGAAAACCTAGTATCACCACAGGGACTTGTCACATTTGATGTTCTTTTAATACTATATACATATATATGTATATAGTATTAGAAAAATAAATTTTGATAAGTCCCTATGAGTTTCACAGCCATAGTTGGATGTAGATGACGGATCGCTGGCCCCGCCCACTAACTCCACTGGCCACCTACACTGACTCCGAAAGGAAGCTCTAATTCGACGGCGTTTATTTTGAAAACTTTATGAACAGTAACAGGTAGCAAAAAAGTAAAATTGTTGGTTGGTGCGCTAAACGTCGTAACTACAGCTTGAATAAGCTTAAGTTACGACGTTTCAATCGCCAAACCAAATATTGCTTCACATAAATGTCGGAGTCCAAAGTTCTCTTCTGGTCTATATGATTAGATTGAACGATGGATTCTTTGATTGACAGCCGCGACTGGTTACTTACGCAGTTTAGGTAGCCGTCTAATGTTCTGTATGGTGACAGTTTGTCGGGTAGAAATCATTTAGTTTTTAGCTTTAGAAGAATCTGCCTCTGTCATGCTTTCTACAATTTTGTATAGTTATATCAGAATTGTAGGTCGAAAAGGGGGGGGGGAGACTAACTATGGAATCGGGATATTTTCTGAGAATCGGTACAAAATCAAGTCGTCTTTGGGCGAGCAAAATGTCGTAAATACGGCTTGAATCCAATGACGATGTGTCGTTTTCCATTAATGTTAAACTCATTTCGATGGTTGGAGATTTCAACCAGGCTACCAGAGAACCGCCCCCACACCCGTGTTGGTCCCACGGGCCTGCAAATCTATGATATCAAAATAATTTCATAGTGCAGCTAGCAACGGCTGTGCTAATCTGATAACGTACACCCAAATGACATATTTTATGAATTTTCAATGATCTAAAAATTGTACAAGCATCTCAAACATTTCCTTCTTTACACAATGATTTCAATCGGATATGTCATGCAAATTCGCCAAAAGACTATTTTAAAGCCTTGATACTAGTAAATAGAAGCAAGAAGACCATAATTATAATTATAATAATAACAATGATAATAACTTTACTTGAAGAAAGCAACATGTAAAGACACACATGTACAACTCTTATTTTCAAAATGTAACAACAACTATTACACTCACACACACACACCCTCTCTCTCTCCGTCTCACGCATACGCACGCGCGCACGTGCGTGCCAATTCTCAAAATTTTTAAAAAATCTAGATTTTTTTTTAAAGTTTATTTGATTTTCTGCCTTTAGAAATGTTATTATTAAACATAAATACATATCACATGGTCAATCATATTTTTAGTTTATTAATTTCTTAATCTAAGTAATGTTACAAATTTAAAAATTGAAAAGATTTGAGACGAAGTTCACGTCTTATTTCAAGGAAAAATTCTTTCCAAACCTTGACTATGAATAAACTTGCAGCACAAATGAACGATTTCATTGGCCGACAAATTTTTTGATTGACACTCGCGATTGGAAAGTTGGCGGATGCAGCTTATTTCTTGTCACGTTTATGGATTTACTTATTACAACACAAACACATTTTTTTTTCAACTCCTTGAAAAAATATGAAAATGAAATGTTTCGAATGATTTCTCCTTTGTCACAATGTTTTCTTTATTTTGACGTCTTCTTTTGAACTCATACCCAATTGAGAAACTGTCAGATAGGTCCAAATTCAAAGTACTCGTAGACAACAATTTTAAGTTGATGAAATTTTGAAGTTCTTTGAAACTCTTTGGGTATAAAGCATTGTGGGTAATGAAGAAATCGCTTGTAACAAGCAATTTCATCATTTTCTACAATTTGTTCCAAGTATTTATCTTGAGAGGCGTGAAAAGCAGGATTTTATGGGAATGGGGTAAACTCAGTTACAACTCGTGAAAAACGCCTGCAACATTTTTTTTTCAATTTGGATCAGACCAAAATTTGTTGTTTGGTAATGGGTTAGTAATTATCTTTGTCACCGGATTTAAACTGCTCTTTGTAAGAATGGCTATTCCTAACCATTTTGTCGTAAAAAAAATCAAACGACCAATCAAATCATTCATTCAGCCCGGAAATTAACTTTGATCTCTAACATAAGCCGACATCTATGCATGGACGCATTTTGTTGGTTTGGCGACTTAAACATCGTAACAACAGCTTATTCAAGCTGTAGTTACGAAGTTTAGGTCTAAACCAACCAATTTTTTTTTATTTTTATCTATTTATTTATTTATTGTTACATGTTCAAATGACGTCATTTAACATCGAAGCCGTGCTTCATATCAGAGTCAGTGGGTGTAGACAACGATCCAATTGATCAATTGTGGCTGTCAATCAAATAACCAGTCGACCAATGAAATCAGTTATTGAGACTCCTACATTGGCCGCCATTTTTATTTACCTTTTTTGCTGGTTTGGCGACTTAAATGTCATAACTACAGCCTTTTCAGGTCGCCAACCAACTATTTTCATTTTTTGTTGCACGCAACTTGCCATTAATTTGGCAAAATAACGCCTTGAAATATCGAAGCGGGACTTCCTGTCGTAGTCAGTGGGCGTGGTCAATTGGGTAAGTGGGTGTGGCCAGCGATTGGTCAATTGTCACAGTTTCTCAAAAGACGGTTACAATGTCCAATGATTATATCGTAACATAGCTAAATCAATTGTAGCATTTATGAATTGGACATGTTATGTCGTCAATTAATGTTTGTTTACACTTCCTCGAATGCCTTCAACAGCCACATTATAACTTTATGTCTTGTATCGTCGATCGCACTGAAAAATAAATAAATAAGTAGACGAAATAATATAAACGCTCATTCAATTTATTTAGAAGTTTAAAGTTCTTATAACTTTAAGAGTTTAGTTATATAGGATTTGTTTAACCTATTCATTTAACATCGATTCGGAAACAAGTGCTTACAACTAACATTAATCTCTCTCGATTCTGCTTCCTGTAGAATATACCAGTACACGAGCCAAATGTGTGGGACAATGAAAGAATTAAGATCTATGACCACCCAAGGGAGTCGAACTCGGGACCTTTTGATCGGGAAACCGATGCTCTTCCTCTCGACCACGGCCACGGCCACTTATAAATTAAATCGATCACTTGGAATCTCCCACTGAGATAACGTCGCTTAGCAATTAACCAATCAAGGCTGTGAAAAAAAAAATAAATTAAAAAAAAAAAAAAAAAAAAAAATAACCCATTAACCAATGAAATCATTCATTTAGACAAGAAATAAGTTTTGAACTCCGACATTTGCCGCAATTGCTATTAACCTTTTTGCTGGTTTGGCGACCTAAGCGTCGTAGCTAAAGCTATAATTACGACGATCGATTAAGTCTTCAAACATCTGTTCTTCTTTTGTTACATGCTACTGACCATAAATTTTGCAAAATAACGTCTTTTAAAATCGAAGCAGGACTTCCTGTCGGAGTCGATGGGCGTGGGAAGTGGGGTAAGTTGGCGGGGCTAGCGATCGGTCAACTGAAACCTCATACAAGTAATAAGCTGTAGTTATGGGGTTTCCATCGCCTACTGACAATAGGAGGGTACAAACATCGCAGTATTGCCTACAAATTAATACAGTATTGTAGATCCGAGTTCCCCGAAGTTACTATGGGGCTCTAACCTTTAGTTTATAATGAAATAACGATCAAGACTCTTCGTAATTCCTATAGTTTTGCCCCTTGACATGTAAGAATCGCTTTCATGGCCGAATGGTTAGGGTGTTCGCTTTGGAAGCGGAAAATCGAAGGTTCGAATCCCATTGGAAGTCTGCGCATTTGGTTAGAACTGACGCTGTCGGTTGGTGAGCCGCCAGCTAATTAAACAAATGGTTACTGTGGATCATCACTGCTAGGCGCCCGACATAAAAAGAGAATGGATTTAGAAGCCAGACGGACCGACAGACAGACGGGTAGCGGGAAAAAACAACATGTCCCGGTCTTTCGATGCGGGAGCTTAAACATATGCCGATTTTCTTACATATTTTAGTTCTCCGATGAAATATTCTTTTAGAAGATCTTTAGCGTCTCTAGAATGTCCTTTGGATTCAAATGGAATGGTTGCGTCACTTCCGGCGTTTTCAAGTATGATTTCCTCCCCACCGGGATGCTGACAAAAGTAGAAAATAAAATATTTATCAAGAATTTATACTACCATTGATACCAATACCACACGGTCTTCTTTAACCCATTCCCAGAACAAAATTTAAGACTGGTCCAAATTCAAAGAAGTTGCAGACAACCATTTTTTTGTTGATGGAATTTCAAAGATCTCTGTCTTTTGGGGTAGAAAACATTGTGAATAATGAAGAAATTGCTTGTAACAAGCAATTTCTTCATTTTCTTCAATGTTTTCCGAGTCGTTTTTTCTTGGATGCGTCAAAAAGCGTCGTTGTGTGGGAACAGGTTAAATCACTCCTTGTTAAATGAATCAATATAATTTGATTAAGAAAAGTTGTGCTGCGATTTAGAAACAATAAATTACAAGGGTTTCAAACAGATAGGTTTACACGAATTAACTTAGTTTTGTCCTGAAAATTGTGTGGAAAAAACCCTGATTAACCAAAACTTGATGAAACTTCATATACGAGTTCCATTAAGCAATTGACGGATCGCCGTTGCTAATAAAAAATCGATAGACAAATCAAAATTATACACTTTGAATGGAAGTGAACTTCTAATTCCAAAATTTATGATTGTTTAACGACTTAAACGTCGTAAATACAGCTTATTTCTTGTTATGGTAGATATCCAAAAAAAGTCTCCTTTTCAGTGTCACAGTAAAGGAAATAACGGCAAATAGCCCTTAACTTATTTGGGATTGAGCGAAATATGACGCATCGTTTTTATGAGTCCGTTTTTTTTTTATCTCTATACAGTCGCTGAGATTACCAAAGCACGTTGGATTTTTTTTCTGGGAAACATGTAGAAAATGAAGAAATTTCCTTTAAAAAGTAATTTCTTCATTATCCACAATGTTTTATATACCGAAAGATAAAGAATTTTGAAATTTCATCAACAACAACAACAACAAAAAATGTTGTCTGCAGATTCTTTGAATTTGAACCGGTCAAAAATTTTGTCAGGTGGTAATGGGACTAATAGGGGAACCTGTGTTTGAAAGAGGCGGGCGTGTATAATACCGAGTGCATCCAAAATACAGAGTGTTCGTAAAAGGTCTCCGATGACAGCCAAACTTGAAAGGCTTCGTCATATTATGGACCTTTCTAGTTTTTCATATTATGGACCTTTCTAGTTAATCATATTATGGACCTTTCTTGTTTGTCATATTATGGACCTTTCTAGTTTGTCATATTATGGACCTTTATGGTTTGTCATATTATAGACTTTTCTAGTTTGTCATGTTATGGACCTTTCTAGTTTGTCATATTATGGACCTTTCTTGTTTGTCATATTAAAGACCTTTCTAGTTTGTCATATTATAGACCTTTATAGTTTCTCATATTATGGACTTTTCTAGTTTGTCATATTAAGGACCTTTCTAGTTTCTCATATTATGGACTTTTCTAGTTTGTCATGTTATGGACCTTTCTAGTTTGTCATTTTATGGACTTTTCTAGTTTTTCATATTATGGACCTTTCTAGTTTGTCATATTATGGACCTTTCTAGTTCGCCTTTGTTTGGTGTTAGACATTCATGAAATTAAGTGCGCATGTCTCAAACGTCCAAGGTCACTTCTCAAGCCTGAATATTTAACAGTATTTTATTGCTTATTAACCCATTCCCACAAAATGACGCTTTTGGACGCCAACCAAAAAAAACAAACAAACAAACAAACAAACAAAAAAAAACAATGGGAAATAATTGTGTGAAATGAAGAAATTGCTTGTAACAAGCAATTTCTTCACTGAAGACAATATTTTTTGCACAGAAAGTTAACAAAAATCTAAAATTTCGTGAACTCTAAACTGTAGTCTCCAACTCCTTCCAATTTAGACCAGTCTAAAAATTGTTGTCTGGTAATGGGTTTATCAGTAGTTAACCGATAATCCTCATACTTCATATGCAAGTAACTAATAGATGTTTCTGCTGTAAGTAGGGTAAAAATCATTTGCAGATCAATGTCAAACGTCAAGGTCACATCTCAAAAAATACTTTTTTTCGAGAGAGAGAGAAGACGCGTAATATATTATAAATATATGTATTTGGAAAGTAAGCGTAGTGACCTGTCGTAACTTTATAATTTTGATGACAGATTATCATTATCGACATTTATGGATCAATATAAAAGAAACCTGTCGCTTGAATATTTTTCTATATTGAATAATATCTGATTATCTATTTATTCATTGATTTATTTTTTTTTTCATAGAAACGGAACACGGGTCAAGATTTTAGGAGAACGAATGAATGTTAATAAGCAAGTGGCACAATGAAATTTCAACACAATTTAACCCTTTCCTGTTCAAACACGGGATTTTTACGTTCCTGTGATTTTTGTTCTTGAGAAAACATTGTAGAAAAAGAGGAAATTGCTTGTAACAAGCAATTTCTCCCTTTTCCACAATATTTTCCACCACATAAGATACTTTCACTTCAAATGGCATTCAGTTTTCATTGTCGTCTGCAACATCTTTCAATATGGACTAGTCTAAATTTCCAAAAAACGGAAAAGGGTTAATGATATTTACCACATGATTAAACTAAAAACTTAGAATGTATCCAAATATTTTACGACGGGTCTTCGAAATGGTCGTATTGTTTGAAATCTTATACCTGGTGAGATATAGTTTTCCCTCGATATATTGAGATCTTAAACTTAAACTAAAAAGTAACCAAAGATAAGAAAAGCATCTCTGCTGGAAATTACTCGCTCAGTTTTCCTTAACCCATAACCCGACAATAGGATTTCAGAGTGTTCCAATTTTAAAGAAGTTGTTGACAACATTTCAAATATCGCTAAAATTGGAAAATAAGTGCCAAATAAGGTATAGTAACAATGAGGGAAAAGGAGAAATTTCTTGTTACAAGTAATTTCTCCTTTTTCCACAAAGTCTTCCACGGCTGTATTTCTTTGGATCGTCATTGATCTTAGATAACATTGCAGAACGATAATAAATCGAAATGGCTTTAGATTGTCGTCTGCAACTCCTTTCAACTCGGACCAGTCTTAAATTGTGCCGTCTGGTACTGAGTTAAGAGAGTATCGCAGACTTACCTTTTTGATACAAAAAATAACGATTTTCGGCTGTTTGACTCGCTCAACGTACCTGGTTTAAGAATTCGGTTACGTCATAAACGTGATCATCGACCACGATCCAACAGGAGGACGAATCTGAGTGACCTCGAACTTCGTTTAGAGAGTACTGAGTAGCGGTCTTTGATAAATTCAAAAGCTGGCCCATATTTGGTAGCTGAAGCAAAATTGTAAAAGTTAAATAGGACGAGTTTTATTTTTGCTTGTTTTTGTATTTTGTTTTAAAAACTGCAAAAGCTGGTCAACGCTATATCTATATCATTATGTCCACCTCTATAGTGACCTACAAACAACGTCGAAGACATTTTAGCAATTTTTAATTTTGTTCTATTACTTGATTTTAAGCTTTCAAACGAGGGGAAATATTGTTGAAAAAAGAAGAAATTGCTTGACACAAGCAATTTCTTCTTTTTTCAACAATATTTTTACACTCTAATTTTAGCAATTTTTAATTTTGTTCAATTACTTGATTTTAAGCTTTAAAACGAGGGGAAATATTGTTGAAAAAATAAGAAAATTGCTTGACACAAGCAATTTCTTCTTTTTTCAACAATATTTTTACACTCTAATTTTAGCATTTTTTAATTTTGTTCAATAACTTGATTTTAAGCTTTCAAACGAGGGGAAATATTGTTGAAAAAAAAGAAATTGCTTTGCACAAGTGATTTCTTCTTTTTTCAACAATATTTTTACACTCTAATTTTAGCAATTTTTAATTTTGTTCAATTACTTGATTTTAAGCTTTCAAACGAGAGGAAATATTGTTGAAAAAGAAGAAATTGCTTGACACAAGCACTTTCTTCTTTTTTCAACAATATTTTTACTCTCTAATTTTAGCAATTTTTAATTTTGTTCAATTACTTGATTTTAAGCTTTCAAACGAGGGGAAATATTGTTGAAAAAAGAAGAAATTGCTTGACACAAGCACTTTCTTCTTTTTTCAACAATATTTTTACACTCTAATTTTAGCAATTTTTAATTTTGTTCAATTACTTGATTTTAAGCTTTCAAACGAGGGGAAATATTGTTGAAAAAAGAAGAAATTGCTTGACACAATATTTTTCTTCTTTTTTCAACAATATTTTAGACACTCTGAGCTGTTTTTTCTCTGTTTACACACAGTTTGAATTGTCTTCTGCAATCTGTTTCAATTTTGACTAGTTCAAAATGTTGTCGTCTGGTAAAATATTAAAATTCGTTACATGTTTATGAAACGGACAAGAATTTAGACTTTCTGTTTTATACCTCAGACCCCAAACATCAGGGTTCGAGACTATAAAACTTTTTTCGTATTCAGTTGAGAATTTACTTAAACTTCGAGTTGGGATAAAATATGTATTACTGCTTAGATCCTATTGGAATTGCATGAAAATAAATGACAATGTTGGTAGTTGTTGCTTATTACTCTTAATATACAACTGGAATTAAAACAAGATATTAATTTAAATTTGAAGTTTGAGTAAATTCTCAATTTAGTACGAAGAAAGATTTATAATCTCGGGCCCAGATGGTGCCACAACGTTATCAATGAGGACAGTGAAATAGAACATAATATGTATAGTTATTTGATGTAAACGAATTCTGCCATGATGTACATTGTAATATGGACAGGTCAAAATTAAAAGAGTTTGCAGACCATATTTCATAGATTGTTTAAACCTGAATATAATTGGCATATACAATAGAAATCTATGTGAAAAAAAGGGATAAATTGTTTGTTACGAACAGTTAACCCTTATCCCATGATGATTTCCTGGAGTATTTTCCTCAATACGTAAAAGCGGACTATAGTGGGAATAGGTTAACCCTTTCCCGTTTTTGGAAATTTTACACTAGTCCAAATTAAAAGAGGTTGCAGACGACAATGACAACTGGATGCTATTTGAAATGAACCCATCCTATGTGGTAGAAAATATTGTGGAAAAAGGAGAAATAGCTTGTTGCAAGCAATTTCTTCTTTTTCCACAATGTTTTCTCAAGTATAAAATCATAGGAACGTAAAATCCCGTATTTGAACGGGAAATGGTTAAAACAAATAAGTCACGAATAATGGCACGTTTTTTTTACATTTGAATTGATAAACGAGTGATTGCATATGAGTTTTTGCAGTAGCATTTTCTATCATTGGAATATTCTGTGAAGTAGCATCTTGTCGTGCCGAGGGCGGCGAACGTTGTTTTTATCGAAGAAAGAAGGCAATCAAAAGAAGACCTAAAAAGTATCACCAGATCCTCGAAAGCGGGGCCAAAATTATTAACTTTTCAATTTCGGTATCAACTATGAAGAAACTTTACAAAGAACGCATACGGTCTATCAACCCTTTACTGTTTTTCAAAATTTTAGACCTGTCCAAATTCAAAGGTTTTGCAGACGAAAGCTTCAAGTTAATTTCGTTTAAAGAATAATCGTTCAGTAGGGTAGAAATTATTGTGGTAAAAGAAGAAATTGCTTGTAACAAGCAATTTCTTCTTTTTCCACTATGTTTTCTCTAGTAATAAATCGCAGGGAATTTAAAACAAGTGATTAAACAGGAAAGGGTTAATTCAAGAATACATATGCACCATTCTTCATTGCCCGTTAACCCATTACAAGACCACACAATTTTAGACTGGTCCAAGTGGTATTTATAGATGATATTTTAAAAAAAACATGTATTTTCGGGTGAAAACATCGTAGATAATGAAGAAATTTAGATTAAAGTAGTGAAGGTTTTTTTTCAAACAAAGTTTTCCAGAGTTTTTATTTTTCTTGAAGGATGATAAAAAGTGGGATTGCGTGGGGAATGGGTTAAACAGTTTAATGCAATACTGAAAAATATCATAAATAACTTTTTATGAGATCTTTAGAATTTCTTTAATAAGTGATGTGACAAGACACAGAACGGGAAAAAAACATCTGTATTTTGGATGAAATATAGATATATCATTTGATATTTGTTCCAATTACGGAGTGAATCAAAATTTTAAGTAATTTTGATTATAACTTAAACATATAAACCTATTATTCCACAAACAAACAGTCTTCAGGATATAACAAGAGGCACACTGTTTTGTGACTAAAAGGAAATCTTTAAACGTCAGGCTCTATATTCAAAAGCGGCTAGTATGAACACTATAAAAAGATTGTTTTGCCATCAAATGCAATGTAATGTTCTAAAACTTATTTTTCATAAACATCATAGAGGTAACATTGAAACCATTAAACAATACCAAGATTACATCATATTATTTTTTCTTTTATTCATTTTTACAAGAGAATTTACTTGCAATAACCCCTAACACAACTTAACGCTTGTATTACCCTTTGATTTTCCTATGGTTAACCCAGTCCCACTCAGTGACGCTTTTAGACGCATCCAAGAAAAAGAACTTTGGAAAACATTGTGGTAAATGAAGAAATTGCTTGTCACAAGAAATTTCTTCATTTACAAAACGTCTCCTTCCCAGAAAGTTGAACAAATCCAAAATTTGATAAACTTTAAATTGTCGTCTGCAACTTCTTTCAATTTGGGCCAGTCTAAAATTGTGCCGTCTGGAAATGGGTTTAGTTTCCAAGATATGTGTGGAATTACAAAATGCCAAAGGAGAAGTTGATGGTAAGGGGTTTTAGACAAGGTTTTCACCATTCTTTTTCAAAAAGTTAGCTTTTCTCTGCAACATAGAATGCCGTTATTTTATATGCTTATCACAATGTTATACTAGTCTACTATTTTCTTTCTGTGCTACTTTATAACCTCCACCAAAAGGAATACATACAACTATTGCTTCCATAAATATTGAACACGTGCTGCTTCATTATGTTAAAAAACAAGACAAAACAAAAAACACCGACGCACACGTATTCCTCCCAACTTTTCCACCATGGAAGTTTCTACTGTGATATTTGTTTACAAATTTGAATGAGTAAAGAAAAAACATCGTTTGAAGTTGTACGCATTTATTATATTTCCGACAAATTCTCAATACCAACAATTTCAGAGAACCTCTAAACGTATGGTATTAAACTTTATATAGTGGTGAAAACTTTCGAAAACTTTTCAAATTTCGTGCAACCGTAAATCCTCACTAAATTTAGTTTACAGCGTACTCCGTATTAGATACACTATTCAGATTTTGCGAAGAAGAACTTATATAACCCCCCAAAAAATATGATTTTACCAAAAACAATTCTTTCGAATCCAACGACGAAAATATTTTCCAGGTAATTAGTTAAATCAATATAAAATTCATTCCTGCTATTAATATTCCGGGTTTAAATGTAGAATAGTAAGCCGATAATTTAGAATGAATTAATAATAGTTTTATCGATCAGTGAAATAAAAATATATGCGTTTTTCAAAAAAGATAAAATTCTAGGGGAAAACTATGTTCATTATGAATTTCATTGTAAAAGAATTTGAACATTTCAAATCTTTATATTTAAATACCTGTGACAGTGTACATGAAAAACATTGTCGAAATAGAAGAAATTGCTTGTAACAAACAACTTCTTCTTTCCCTACAATGTTTTCTATTATATAAGGTGGTTACTTTTTGAATTGTACCTACTTTATGATATCGTCTGCCACCCCTTTGACTTTGGACAAGTCTAAAATTTGGTGATTAAATTATTTCTTGTAGATGAAGAACTAAAAGCTTACTTCCTGAAATATCAAATCCGATATAAGATAGTTCAACATTTCTTAACCAATGTTATAAAATCAGAACAACTTATTACCCCCTAAATTGTCTTTGAAAAAATAATGCTTTCCAGTCGAATCTTAGTTTAACCCTTTCCTGTATAATCCCGTGTTTTTACGTACCTGTGTTTTTATACTTGAGAAAACATTGTGGGAAAAGAAGAAATTGCTTGTTACAAGCAATTTCTTCCTTTCCCACAATATTTTCTACCTTGTAAATTGGTTACTTTTCAAATTACACTCTCTATTGATCACTGTATGTAATTTCTTTCATATTAGACCAGTCTAAAATTTTGAAAAACGGGAAAGGGTTAATCCATTATCAGACGACAAAAAAGTATACTGGTCCGAATTCAATTATTTCAATTATTACATGGATGATAAATAATCAGATTGATGTAAGAGTCAGAGTCTTTTTCATTGGTGGAAAACGTGTACTTTCCGTCCAAGTTACATGCATGTATTGAAAGTTTTATTTGCAAATAATTATCTTAACCAAAAACTGAGACATGCGCTTATGTACGGCGTATCAATGAATCAGTACATATCAAAAATGCCCAAATGCTGCGTTGGCCCCGCCCATTGACATCGACAGGAAGTCCTGCTTCGATATTTCACGTTATCATTTTGCAAGATTTATAGCCATCAGCGTGTAAAAAGTAAAATAGTCGGTTGACGACCTAAACGTCGTAACTATAGCTTGAACAAGCTTGGTTCAAGCTGTAGTTACGACGTTTAAGTCGCCAAACCAACAGATATGTTCAACAAAATGGCGGCCAATGTTGGAATTCAAAGCTCTATTCCAGGGTGAATGAATGATTTGATTGGTTGGTTGAGTCCTTCATTAACAGCCGAGATTGGTCGACTCTCCCGGATTAGACTATTTACTCGAGTTTTTGCTGACATAACCAAAAATGCAGGGCGGGAAAAATGAACTGACAAACAAATAAATGAACTTACACTGCCTCCTGATGCCACACGTTTCAAACATTCTATTATTTTCGTTCCAAGTCCACTTTTTGTTCCAGTCTGTTTATTGTCCACGAGAATTCCTTTTTGTTCAGATCCTGATTTGTGTGAAGTTTCGGTCGAGTCTTGTGATCGGAACATTTCTTCTATGATATTATACGTAACCTAGCAATAAAACACCTTTAAACCTGCCGTTACAAGTCCTAAATCGTATTCAAGTTTGTAATACACATTTGATAACACAGAGGGCCTTTAATTTCCAAAAATAAGGTACAAGGATTTAATATGATCGCCTTAAAGCCGCTAAGTTTAAGGTCAGGAACTGACCAATGAGAATGTAGTATTTGAGACACACCTGCATGGTTTCTTGTAATGTTACACAAGTAAACATCACGACTGATATAAGTGATAAGAGCTTATCTTACCTCGTAAGGTAAACAAATTAACAGACGTAGTAAGACCGAATTTTGAGAATCAGTAAAGCCATATACAAACGATACTTTTTTCAAGACCTGTTTCTATTGGTTTGTACATGACGTTACTGTAAACAATTTTTCTTTATCATTGCGATACCAGACTACCAGATACCACTACCAGACGGCAAACTTTAGACTGGTCTAAATTCTAAGTAGTTGCAGACGACAATTAGAAGTTTATGAAATCATAGATTTTTCAACTTTCTATGTAGAAATATTGTGTTAAACGAAGAAATTGCTTGTTGCAAGCAATTTCTTCATTTTACACAATGTTTTCCCAATTGTTTTTCTTGAGGAGCCGCCAGAAAGCGTCATTTTGTGGGAATGGGTTAAACCTATTTATTTTGCATCGATTTGGAAACATGTTCTTTCACTTTAGGTTAATCCCTCTTGATTCAGCTTCATGGAGAATACACCAATTCTCGAGCCAAAAGAGTTACGCCAATGACAGAACCAAGACCGACAGCCGCTCCCGGGAATCGAACTAAGGAAATCTTGACCGGGAAACCGACGCTCTACTTCTCGACCACAGACACCACAATTACAAAAACTGAGGCATAATCATGTTTCCACGTTATTGTAAAAACCAGATCAACCCTTAGATCAGACTACCTCCTTCAATTCAAAATAAAGACAAAAGATGGGACACTTGTGGAAATTCTGAGGAAATAACATACATTCACACAATATGTTTCACAAAAGATGATACTTTTATTCCAAAACAATGTAGGAAATAGACTTAAGTTTTTCTTGCCACCTGAAAACACGTAGAAAGAAGGAATTTCGAGTTTAAAGCAATGTTCAGTTATTGGAATTCGGACTTAACTTTTTGCTGTACGCTGAAATCAAACTTTGAGATCAAACTACATATGTGAAGATCAAACCATATTTAAGTTTTCCGTATATCTCCATGGAGCTAAACAAAAAGTAACTTACTTTTTACAAGACAACAAAATTTTATAACTGATGAGATATTCCGGACATGAAAATGCTGTGATGACTTTAATTGCAGCAATTGGGAGAATGTCAGACTATTTCATTTTTGAAAACTAGGTGCGTCTCGGCGCCTGTTTTATTCAACCGCCAATTAAAGGAGAGAGAGACAGAGAGAGACATACAGAGAGAGAGACAGACACGCACACACAGAGAGAAAGAGAGAGAGAGAGATAGATAGATAGATAGAGAGAGAGAGACAGAGAGAGAGACAGGGAGAGAAAGAGAGAGAGAGAGAGACAGAAAACATTATGTAACAGGCAAAACTTTCTGAGAAGACAGTCTTCGCTATATACAGAAAATGTGTAAGGCTCCATTGATAAAATCCCTGCTTCTCAACTGATCAAAGTTATGTTTATCAAAGAATCAGTTAAAGTGTCACCCTGGGATAATTTCTGTGAAATTAAGTTTTAGAACATTTATTTCAAAGATTAATATGTACTATACATTGGATATGAGCACCGCCAATTGAATTCATGTATTTTAACCCTTTCCTATTTTTCAAATCTTGGACCGGTCCAAATTCAAAGGTGTTACAAAAGACAACTTAAAGTAAATTTAATTTGAAAAATAATCATTGAGTAGAGTAGAAAATAGTGTGGAAAAAGAGGAAAGTGTTTGTAACAAGTAATTTCTTCTTTTTTTAACAATATATTCTAAAGTATAAAAAAAATCACGGGGACGTAAAAACCAGGGGTTGAAGAAGAAAGGGTTAAAACGTCATCCTAGTATCATTCCTGTGAAATTTAGTTTTAGAGATATTTTTCCGAAATATTTTAGTATGTACAATATATTGGATATGAACACCGCCAATCGAAGCCATGTATTTAACTGATTAAATTCTTTGAAGGAATCTGATAAAGCATCGCCTAAAGATCTTTGGTCACTGTTGTTTTAGGAGAGAAGATTTTTAAAAATTCACTATGTACCATATATTGAAACAAGCACCGCCCATAGAAGCTGTTTTCTATATTGGATCATTTTTTTAACCTATCCGATAACCAAAGATTATTCGGGTGAAATCGGCCGACTAAATTTGCGTCCATTTAGAATTTGTGACCATTTCAGAGAAAAAAATACACTGCTAGAACTGACACCGAAAAACGGTGTGAAATTTTATCTAAACTTGCATTTCAGTTACATAGATTTCTTTTAGATAAGTAAATATATATACAGACTTGAATTGCGACTATTTTGAAAACGGTGGCCGTGAATGGGGAAACACAGTAAAGTTAGATAAGAAAAAAAAAAATCACACGCGATTTCTCCCGAGTCGTTATTTGGAAAATTGTTCTGTAATTCTGTTCTGCTTGTATTTTCTGCATTTTTCAGAATAAGGAAATACTCGTGTGAATACTCCACTTTTCTATAAATTATCTGTATTCCTTTTCGCATTTATCTATATCGCATTTTCACCCTGTTTAACGCGATTAACCGCGTCCGAATGCTCCACCTCTTTGTGGAAAAATTGTAGAAAAAATAGCGGAAATCTGTAATATTTGCGGAAACCTGATCTAAAGGCACCACACGAGTCTAATTTCTGCCACCAGCTGTTCATTCCTCTTCGACGCTCTAATTGTCATTTGAGATTGGGCAGATCTTGCAATGTATTTTTCTCTTTAGGCAGATCATTTTGATAAAGCAAATCCTCATTTGGAAAATTCGATTGTTGTGGTTATTACGTGAAAAAATCGAAAATTATCCGATTTTCCGATTAATAAATACGTTTAACCCAATTCAAAACGATCCTGTCTAAAAGCAAAAAAAAAAAAAAAAAAAAAGGGGGGGGGAACACTGTGAAAAATGGAGATATTGCTTGTAACAAGCAATATCTCCATTTTTCACATTGTTTTCCTGAAAGAGAGATGGGGTATTTTACACCCATAAAATTTAAATTATCGTATACAACTTTTTTGCATTTGGACCAGTCTAAAATTGTTGCCGTCTGATAATTGGTTGAAAGGGAAGGACTGGCTCCTCTCTCATACAATCTGTCCATATTCATCTGTAACATAAACAGTCCCAGCACCATCAATCAAACAGGTCATTAGCAAACAATTGACGGATCGTGTCTGTCAATCAAAAAATCGATAGACCAATCAAATCGTTCATTAAGACCTTAGTATTCCAATTATAGACGAAATGAGGAGCATTTTACTTTATTAAGCTTTCGTAACTACAGCTTATACTAGCTATGGTTAAGACGTTTAGGTCGTCATCTAACTAATTCACTTTTTTGTTACATGTTTGTGGCCATAACTTCTGCAAATAATGACGTTAAATATCTAAGTCGAACCTTCTGTCGGAGCTCAATGGGGGGGGGGGCGATCCTTCAATTGACCATCTCAAAAAGAGGAGTTAATTCACCGATAGACGGGGCGTAAGAGACTTGTAGCGACATTGTATTCGTTAACTGTCCAAAAAGATGTTTTCTTGGCCGAGGTTTCAAACACAAGACCTTTTTACAAATTGAAAAAAGATTGAATGCATCAGAGGTCACGCAGAGATAGTGATTCGAAAATGAATATAAAGCGAGTCTAGAATGACTGTTTTGAGTCAATAAATTTGCCTAGAGCCTAAGTCTACGTAGTTCGTGCACTCCTACGTGTTAAAATCAAAACACTCTAAGCTAGCAAAGGAAAGCTTTTTTAAGTCATCATCTTTGCCGAATGTTTTCATAATAGATAAACGAGGGTAAAGTAACCCAGGAGTTAACTCATTACAGCCTGATATAATCTAAGATCTTTTAAAGTTGAAAGAACCTGCTGACGACAATTTCAAGTTAGTTGAATTTAGAAAATTTTCCCTTGTTGGGTAGAAAACATTGTGGGAAATGAAGAAATTGCTTGTTACAAGCAATTTCTTCATTGTCCACAATGTTTTCCAAAGCCTTTATCTTGAGATGCTAAAAAAGCGGAATTGAGTGGGGATGGGTTAAATAACATGCTTTTGAAAGAAATTTCTGCAATTTGAATAGGGTTTGTAATATTCCTGAACTACATAAGAACTACTTGTATGGCGTAGACATTCAATGGATTTAGTGGTTAAGCTTCCAGTGGCAGTTTGCACTGATTGAACTTTGAGAAGACCTCAATTTTTTGTCTGTTAACTTAAGCTATCAAAGCCGACGCTTTGCTAGCTAAAAAGCCACTTCACAAGATGTCTTTTTTTCGTCTGGCGGGTACAAAATAATAGATCACGGACAGTTATTCCGTTATATACATATACATTTATTTATTTATCGATTGTCTCACAAAAACTGCGTATACAAAATACATTAAATAGTTAAAAAAAAAAAAAAATGACATTTAAAATTTTGTTGTGCCAACCAGTATTTACGCAAACAACTTCAGTCTTGCTGTGAGAAATACCATGAATTTGAGGTATTATAAAAATATGTAAATGAAAAAAAAAAAAAAAAAATTGAAATTGGTCTGAAAATTATATCATTCAAATCCAGTTTAACACTTTCCTGTTCATTCCCTGGTTTTTACGTCACTGTGTTTTTATACTTAATAAGACACTCTGGGAAAAGGAGAAATTGCTTGTTACAAGCAATTTCACCTTTTCCCACAATGTTTTCTACCACATTGAATTCAATTTCTATTGTCGCCTGCAACCTCTTTCAATTTGGACCAGTCTAGAATTTTGAAAAACGGGAAAGGATTAAGTAACTTAAGCAGCTGTCACCACCATCAGGCATCGTCAGAAATAGATAAAAAAGAGACCATATCCACTAGAGGTCGATTCGGGATTGATTTAAGACATTATAAAGAATAACAAAGAAAATTATCCACATTTTTTCTCTACCTCAAAAAACTAAATATTTTTTTTTAAATTTTGTCATTTCATAATAGCTGTCTTCTGCAACTTCTTTGAATTTGAATCAGTCTAAATGTTTGTCGTTTGATAATAGGTGAAGCGGAAACTATCGACCAATATCTGTCCTAACAGTCTAACAAGGCTTAACCTCTCCCGTTTTTTTTCTGAAATTTTAGTCTGGTTCAAATGGAAAGAGGTTGCAGACGACAATAAAATTGAATGCAATTTGAAATGAAATCAGCCCAAGTGGTAGAAAATTTTTCGGGAAAAAGAGAAATTTATTGATACATGCATTAATTCACAGCAACGTAAAATTACGGGTTTGGTACAAGAAAGGGTTATTACTTTCTACAGTGTTCCGATTACATCACATTCAAGTAACAGTCGATCCAAACGATCTCGCTTTTTGGCGTTCTAGAAAAGATAGTTATGGAAGACATTGTGCGCAATGGAGAATTTGCTCGAAGTAAACAATTTCTTCTTATCCCACAACGTTTTCTTCCTTATTCGGCACTCGTTTTCGAATTTTGAAACACTTTGAAATGTCGTCGGCAACATCTATCAAATTGGACCAGTCTTAATTCATTTCAGTCTGGTGATGTGTTATTACCCTATCGAAAGTATTCCCCTCCAAGAAAATCTATTGATATTTTGCATTTACGATAAAAACGATGGTCGTTTTCCTAAATTCGTGCTGTATTGGTTATTCACCCCAAAACACAAGACTTGTCTATATTTGGTCATTTTTTCGAATAATTGTTCCCTCATTTGACGGATCGCTGGCCACGCCCACTTAGTTCAGACAGGAAGTTCGACCTAGACGTTAACCCATTCAAACTCAACGAAATTTTAGACCGGTCCAAATTGAAAGGAGCTGCAGACGATATTTTCAAGTTGGTGGAATTTAAATTTTCTTTGACTTTTTGGATAGAAAACATTGTGGATAATGAAGAAATTGCTTGATCCAAGCAATTTCTTCATTTTCCAAAATGTTTTCCAAGACTTTTTCGTTGAGGGGCGTAAAAAGGAGGGAATGAGTGGGAATGGATTAAACGACGTATTTTTGCAAATTTATGATCGGTAACATGTAACAGAAAAGTAAAATGGTTTGTTGGCGATCCACATGTCGAAACTACAGCTTAAATAAGCTGTAGATACGACGTTTTAGTCGCCAAACTAAGAACGTGCTTTACATGAATGTCGATCAATGTCGGAGTTCAAAGTTCACGCCTGGTCTGAATGAATGATTGATTGGTCGATCTATTTTTCTATTGACTGCGGCGATCCGTCTATATATGAATATTCAATCAAAGTTTTCGATCTTTATTTCACAATACTGTTTGCCCATGTTTTTGGAACATCTCATTATAGCCCCATTTTTACTTTCGTCTCTTAGAAGAGCCAGGAACGCTTCTGCTGCCTCTTCAATACTGAAAAGACAAGGGAAATAACTTTTGTGAATTAACAACTATATCTTAATCAAAATTATCTAACTTGGTATTACATGTCTGTTTTGAGATCTTTATTTGTGTACCTGCGAAGTAAAAAGGATCGCAAAGATTCTCAAATAAAGATTTTTCTACAAAGCAATTGACACATTCTTTAACCCTTTCCTGTTCAATCAATGGTTTTTACGTCCCTGTGATTTTACACTTGAGAAAATATTGTGGGAAAAGAAGAAATTGCTTTATAAAAGCAATTTCTTCTTTTCTCACAATATTTTCTACCCTATATGTTGGTTACTTTTTAAATTGCACTCACTTTTAGTTGTCATATGCAACTTGTTTTAAATTGGACAAGTCTAAAATTTCGAAAAACAGGAAAGGGGCGTATTTTAAACTGTCCTTGTGCGCCTAAAATGTTGTAGCTAGAGCTTTCACGTTTTCTCGTCTCATTATTACTGTACATTTATTATGGATGGGAGATTGTTATCGAATGAAAAATCAGATTTTTATACTGCTTGTTAGCCCATTCCTACACATTCCCGCTTTTTGACACCACCAAAGAAGAATGTAGTGGAAAACATTTTTGAAAATGTAGGAATTGCTTATAACAAGCAATTTTTTCATCATCCACACTGTCTTCTTAGTAGGTTTTGAAACATTGATGTCTTACTAAACGACAAGATAGCCAACCCACTCAACTCATTATCCATTCACCTTATTACACCTACATACTGAATGAATCGTTTTCTTTTTTGCCTATAACACCGGTCTTGTTGAAGGTCATCGAACATAGGTTTCTTAACAAACGGCAAGAAAGTCAATCCACTCACCTCATAACACCTATATACTGTATGAATTGTTTTGCCTTTTCCAGATCTTTCTCGCCTATAACACCGGCTGTGTTGGACTGCAGGTTATCGAACATAGGTGTCTTAACAAAGGCTGGACACAACACGTTCAATCGAATGTTGTTTTCTAGTGCGGCTGATGAAATCTAAAATGAGAAATTGTTTCACATTGCTCAAGATTAGATGGGACGATGACAGTCTAATTCTGTTATTTCCCCTGCTTCAAATTCTGTGCTGTTAGAATTCATAAGAATTATCTCGGCGAAAGGATTGACCAATCGCTGGCCCCGCCCACCGACTGCTTGGGCCCCGACGATTAACTCCGACAGGATATTCCGCTTCGATTTCTAACAGCGTTATTTTGCACAATTTATTGCCAGTAGCATGTAACAAAAAAGTAAAATGGTTGGTTGGTGATCTAAACGGCGTAACTACAGCTTGAATAAGCTGTAGTTACGACGTTTAAATCGCCAAACCAACAATAAAGGATAACAAAAATGACAGCCAATGTTGTAGTAGAAAAGCTCAGGCCCGGGCTGAATACATTTTTTGATTGGTCGGTTGATTCCTTGATTGACAGCCGCGATTGGTCAATGGACCGATTGCTGACCACGCCCACTTAGCCAAAATAGGACGTTCAACTTCTATAATAAATGTCGTTATTTTTCAAAATTTATGACCAATAACTTGAAACAAAAAGGTAAAATAGCTGGTTGTCGACCTAATCGTCGTAACTGCAGCTTGAATAAGCTGTAGTTACGACATTTAAGTCGCCAAACCAATAAAAACGCTTCACATAAATAACCACCAATATCGGAGTTCAAAGTTCACTGACGGTCTTAATGACTGATTAGATTGGTCGACTAATTCTTCGACCTCAGCGATCCGACAATTAAATGAATTCATTTGTACATTGACGCTGCACACGATATTGCTACAGTTTTGCTGTATACGGACACGAAATTGAATAATAGAACGCTATTACGTTCAGAAACCGAGCCACCACCAACCTTCCGAACCAATAATTCTATTTCATTGCAAGTAAAGGCGGCAACTCTCAATCATGGGATCCAGGGTTCAAACCCCGGTCGTAGCAAATATTTTTTTCCGGCAATTGTCTCCCACCAATGGGTGGATAATCGTAAACCTAAGTTGAATGTGCAGCTTGGAAAGGATATTGTGGTAGTACTGTTGTGAGAAATACCAGAAATGTATGATTAAGTGCTCCACACGCTGCAATATGACTTGAATACGGTTAAAAGTGGTGTTAAATCTCATTCAAACAAAGCATTTGTTAAAGCTTTAGGCAAAGAAACTTCCTGAAACAATGCCATTCCCTCCATCTGATTGAACTTTCACCACTTTGATACTTACTGCTAGGCATCGTGTTGCGTGTACTATACCGGCCTTTGTACAACCATATACTGGACTGAATGGGTTTGGATTGATTCCTGAAATAAATTAGAAATGTAACTTTAAGCGGGAAAGCATTGCTGAAAGCATTCCGACACAAACCCTCCTTCTTAAGCCCATAAGAAAACATTGTTGATAATGAAGAAATTACTTGTATAAAGCAATTTCTTCATCATCCACAATGTTTTCTATGCAAAGACTTAAAAAGAAAATGAAATTCCATCAATTTGGAATTGTTTGCAGTTTTTTTTTGTTTTTGTTTTTAATTTGGATAGGTCTAAAATCTTGATGTGTGGGAATGTGTTAAAATGTCAATGATGGGATTCAACCGTATACAAGTATCAAAAACAACAAAATTACGTTTTCGTATATTGAAATTCGGACATTTATATAAATCTGTCAGACGAAAACGAAGACATACCTGCCGCCGAAGCCATGTTGATGATCACACCACCCTGTCCGCCATGTTCTTTACTGAGATATTTTAGACCTAACCGCATTCCACGTAACGTGCCTTTCTGTAATAGATATTCTTAAATGTACACAACATGATATTAAACAAGGACAGTCCATGCAGGTATATATTTGACGCCAAGCTTATTGGGCGCTTGGCTGTGTATCATAAACCCTATGTCGAAACGCGGGCATACTTTTACATATTGCAAATACCTCTTTTGACAAGTTAGTTTTCCTAATAGTGAATATATATTCCAGGTCTTTATTATTCACTTAGTTATTACAAAATATCATTTTTTTCTAGACGATGCTGAGGCTTAACCGGTATAGACCTTAAGACTGGTCCAAATTGAAAGAGGTTGCAGACGATAATGGAAATTGGGTGCAATTTGACATGAAACCATCCATTATGGTAGAAAATATTATGGCAAAAGAAGAAATTGCTTGTTACAAGCAATTTCTTCTTTTGCCACAATATTTTCTCAAACATAAAATTACAAGGACGTAAAATCCCGTGTTTAAACAGGAAGGGGTTAACCAATTGCTGGTTCCGACCATCTACTCCTTTGGCCACGCCCACTGACTCCAACAGGAAGTCCCGCTGCAAGCAATTACTTTCATTTTCAACAATGTTTTCTACCCAGAAAGTTGAAAAATCTGGAACTTCATAAACTTTGGTCTGCAACTTCTTTCAATTTGGACCAGTCTTTTATTTGCTATCTGGTAATGGGTTGAAATGAAATGAAATGGGTACGTTGATTATTACAATGATAAGTCAATGAAAATATATTTACCATATTGACATCTACCACGGCCTCCCATTCTGAATCCGACTCCCCTCCTATCCCGGCATTATTTACTAGAATGTCTAACCGGCCGAATGTCTCCAGTGTGGTCTTGAATGTGTCTGAAATAAGGTTTACAACTCGGATAAGTAAGTCTCAACAAATATCACAAGGCTTATACTTGCTAGTTGATAATTAAAAATTCAAAGTACTGAAAGTACTGTAAGCTAACAAAGCATAGTTTGGTTAGGTATAATCTTCTTTACCAAAGGTTATCATGATAAGTAAATGAGGTTAAAGTAACCAATGAGTTAACCAATTATAATAAGAGAAAATCTTAGATAGATTCAAATTGAAAAAAATTGCACACGACACTTTCAAGTTGGTTGAATTTAGAAAATCCTTACCTTATTGGGTAGAAATATTGTGTACAAAGAAGAAATCGCTTGTTACAAGCAATTTCTTCATTGTCCACAATGTTTTCTAATTTAAAAGTTTTGTTCGTGTGGTTTACTTAGATGTTTAAAAAGCGGAATTGAGCAGGAATGGGTAAAATAGCAGAACTACTTTTTATGGTGTAGGCATTCAATGTATTTAGTGGTTTTACCAATAGTGGCAGTCTGCACTCGTTGAACTTTGAGAAGCCCTCAGAACTTTGTCTGTTGACTAAAGCTATCAAAAATGACGCTTTGCTAGCTAACAACAAAAAAACTTGTTGGTTCCTTGCTTCCGCGAAAAGAATCAGAAAAAATCTTGTTCATTTGTGTTGAATCATGCGCTATGAAAATAGGACTCCATATAGTATGATCATTCAGTTTCGAAAATAAATAAATAAAGATTATGGAGAAACAAATAAATGAAAAAGTGTCACAGAGATTTTAACAGCCTACCTTTGTGTTTGTACGTATAAGAACCCAACAGTCAAACTCCGAAAGGTATTTCAATTGTGTTTAGTTAAAAAAGAATTACAAAGATTGAATTCAATTTAATATAGGGCATGTCCTTTAAAAAAACACCAATTGGACCCCAGGTAAATTATTATTAGATTTTTATACAGCATCTTCAAAAGTTTCGATGTGACGTTGACGCAAAATATGAAACCTCATAGCCTTGTGGTCTGTTCAAAGTCGTTTTATTAAAGATTTCCTTCTTGGCTTCAATATAAAATAGGCTGTGCCAATTTTGAGCAATGTGGACGGGCAACTAGAAACTGATTGACTGGGTGGGGCTTGATGCCACTTATAACAGTATTTCAGTCATATCGTGGCGACTGGAGTACCTGATCATAGATTCCTGGTATTTCTCACACCAGTACTATCACTACATCTTTCCTAGTCTCCAGCTGCTCATTCCATGTAGGTTTATGATTAACCACCCATCAGTCGGAGACAAATGTCGCAGATATTCGCAGAGATCGGGGATCAAACCCGGGACCTCATGATTAGGAGTCCAACGCGCTACCAACTGCGCTATGGCCACGTCATCAGAAAACTAGAAAACAACAACAATAATAATAACAACAACAACAACAAAATCCCAAACCCACCTGATCTTTCGAGAGGGGTATGAAAAGAAAGATACACTAATTGCATTTGAATACTCCTCTGTAAATAGATACAGATATTGTGCAGGTTTAATTCTGAAATACATTGTACCTGCAGGTAAAATGGTTGACATTTATTCTTTCTAGATATATTATCCCTTGTCATGCTGAACCGGGAATATTCCGGTTTTGTCAGAAGATATAGACCAAGATCAGCCTGCACATAAGTGCAGTCTGATCTTAGTCTACACCTCCTGCTTGTATTCATACTGCCAGAGTTGTTAATGAAGCTGGTTTCCAAAAGAAATATTGATTTTTGAACAACAAGTTCTATCAGTGCTTTCAACCCTTTGATTTTACAGCAATTCAATAAGGTAATTTATACAGCATGACAAGGGTTCAACGATACCATCGTCATCGCGGTAAAAATCGTAACTGCAGCTTGAATCCCGTAGTTGCGAGGTTGTTGGTAGCCCTTGGCGAAATATTGCTTTTCCCCTTTAACAAGCTGTAGTTACGACGTTTTAGTCACAAAACCAACAAAGAAAGTTTCACAAAAAATGGCGGTCAATGTCGGAGTTCAAAGATCAATGCGGATGGAATGAATGATTTGATAAGTCGTTCGATTCGTTGATTGACAGCCGCAATTGGTCAATAGAAAACCTATGAATAAGCCTCGTGGAAAGTTTGATCGCGAGAGTACTATGACAAGAAGCGAGAGAACGCGAGTTATCATAGGTGATACCATCGTACTCTCGCATGATAGCGATCGTTTAACCCTTTCCTGTTTTTCAAAATTTTAGACTTGTCCAAATTCAAAGAAGTTGCAGACGACAATTAAGAGTGAGTGCAATTTGAAAAGTAACCAACCTACATGGTAGAAAACATTGTCAAAAAAGAAGAAATTGCTTGTTACAAGCAATTTCTTCTTTTCCCACAATATTTTCCCAAGTATAATAACCCAGGGACGTAAAATCAAGGGATTAACCAGGAAAGGGTTAAGAGATTTAATATTTACATTAGAAACAACGTTTGCGCACGTTGGCCTTGCTTCCCAAAACAGAAAGAATGCCATACCATTTTATTATTATAAAATACAAAAAACAATGTATATGGAAACTAAAGTCAAACCGAATTGAAAAGAAAATCATTTCGCTTCTTTTGATTTTTTAAAGCCATAGATATTTCCAAGACAAGATATGTTGAATTAATTCAATTGTCCTACCTTTTGAGATTTGTGAAATACGTTTTAAACAAGGCATTTATTGGCTACTTCATAGACGAGCGCCGTCATTATGCACCATTGTACTCTCGGTTCTCACATCAAAAATCAGCAAATCGTTTTCCTAACGGCATTTCGTAGAAAGAAGTTTTATTTACGTTATATTTAGTAACATGAAAATTTTCAATAGAATGAAGGTATATCTCAGATAAGAATTGGCAACAGAACTATCTTTAGCCCCCAGAGATGTTCTGTTTTCTCAACTTATCAATGAAATCTTACAGTTTTATTGGGATTTCCTCTACTAAAAACTCGAAATATGTGCACGAAATGCAAAAGGCTACCCTAGTGAAAGTCCCTTATCGAATTGTGATTACCATCATTAGAGCTCTACGTCCTGTCATTAACATCGGAAGTAGGCAACCAAAACCTCGTAACTATAGCTTATGCAAGCTTTAGATTCGAGGTTTCGTCCACCCGTAGATGATATGTGCTTTGGAAAACCCTAAGCGCAACAATGGTCATGTTGTTATTCAAGCAGTCGTAACGACGTTCAGATGAACGATTTTGCTTTTTTCTTACATATAGCTGGTCATAAATTTTGCAAAATAACGCCGTTTAATATCGAAGTGGGGCTTCCTGTTGGAGCTCGGTGGGCGTGACCTGTGGTGTCAGTGGGCGGGGCCAGCGATCCGTTAATATTATTGATTTACCTTCAAATTGTGTAGTTGAGGTGATATCACACTTGCAAAAGATGACATTGTCTTGTCCATAGGTAGCCTTCAATTCTGTTGTACTTGTTTGTCCGACGGTCTCGTTGAAATCTGCAATACAAACCTGAAAAAGAATTGCGGTTTAAAGTATTGAATAATAGAACATTTGGTCATGATAAAAAATCCTTTACCTGCTTAAAGAGGTAAAATTCAAGAATTGGGTAAAAGGAGACACGTTGGTGGAATTTAGCTACGTTGAAAATCTAGTAGTTTTCTTTGAATAAAAAATCTTCATAAAATTAGGAATATCTGCGGTAACGGAAAGAAAAGCATTCAAAATTAAGTTGTTTTGACTTGCTTTATTTTCTTTGCTTTGTGTGTGTGTGTTTGTGTGTGTGTGTGTTTTTGTGAGTGTGTGTGTGATAGAGAGAGAGGGGGGAGGAGGGAGAGAGAGAGAGAAAGATGGGAGAGAGAGAGAGATGGGAGAGAGAGAGAGAGAGAGAGAGAGAGAGAGAGAGAGAGAGAGAGAGAGAGAGAGAGATGGGAGAGAGAGAGGGAGAGATGGGAGAGAGAGAGAGAGAGAGAGAGAGAGAGAGAGAGAAGGAGAGAAGGAGAGAGAAAGAGAGATAAATTTTCTTTTATTTAGAAGTGAGACATGAATGAAAAAAAAAAGTTTGGGATGTAAAAGAATTCCCCTTATGAATTGGTAATCTCACAGAAGATAGTGTTGTGTCTAATCAGTTTGGTACAAAAAAGCCTAAATCTACGACCTTTTTGATTAACCCGTTCATGTATAGCCCTTACTAATTACAAACTAACGTAATTTCTGTGAGGTACGAATCGACCAAACTCCATAAATGTAACCTAGTAGACAAAACGTGGCATCTTGGAAGTGAGAAAAGAAAAGGCTTCCTTAGTTTATGTGTATCGCATAAGTTGCAATGTTTGTATCTTTTCTAAAGTTATGATTAAAATTCTACGTAACTAGAGTCGATCTTTAACCTTTTCCTGTTCAATCCCTGGTTTTACGTCCCCCGTGAATCCAAATTCAAAGGTTTTGCAGACTGAAATTTAAGTAGGGTAGAAAATGTTCTGGAGAAAAAAGAGAAAGAAATTGCGTGATATAAGAAATTTCTTCTTTTTCTACAATATTTTCTCAATTGTAAAATCACAGGGACGTAAAACCAAGGGATTGAACAGGAAAGGGTTTTTTAATCGTAAAAACTTACGTAACACACCTTCAAGAAAAGGGGAGAGCATTCAACCGATTATGTTTTTGACATCTTTTCTCAAGTATATATAAAAGATACCTGCACACTGTGAGAAACAGAAAGCAGGCCTGGTATAGAGCAGCTGTTCTATAAAGAGTACAGGCTAATTGAGTTTTGGAATATATAGCATTCCTGGCAGTCAGCAAACAAATTGGTCCTAATTTACATTCCTGTTTGCCACTGACACGGAGTTCGGTTTTTACTCATTTTTTCAAAAACATTTTAAGTACCAGAAATAACTTTGTACCGGTATCAGCGCTGGAAAATGAAGCGAAAGCGAATGGAATACATCGTCTAAATCTTCAAAACCGATCGCTGATCACGCTCTCTTACCTCCGACATGGAAGTTCATCTATTTATTAAGCCTTTCCTGTTTTTCAAAATTTTAGATTTGTCAAAATTAAAAGAAGTTGCACATGAAAATTAAAAGCTAGTGCAATAGGCAAAGTAACAAAATTACAGGGTAGAAAGTATTGAGGACAATCACATGGACGTAAAATCCAGGGAATTTAAAGGAAAGGATTAAACGGTGCTACTTTACAAAAATTACTATTATTATGTAAAAAAGAAAAATAAGCTGTAGTTCCGAAGTTTAAAGTACTAGTCCAGCCCAGAAATTTTTTTTCTGTTTTCTTTAAATTTAAACAAAGCGATGTTTACATAGGACACTACACTTTATCGCACCATTCAAATATTTGTAGTTTTGCAGTAATTGCTGTGTAAAGTCTCGATTTTTACCTGTCGAGATGTACACTTCCGCTATCGCAACCTGTTAATCTCCGATAATCCGATGACGTCAGCCTCTGTAGAGGTGCTCTATTTACACACTGGGGGAATAGCGAATGAAGACAGTAAATCGGACACAAGTTGCGAACTTTCACTTTCATGTGGGTCCTCACCATTCGGATCCGATGCCGAATCTTTAGATTTAGAATATGGACAACAGGCAGACATTTACGAATCTATCCAACCTTATCAATTCGAACCGTACTTGTCCTATACATCGGACCATGAAACATCCATGCCGGGTGACGAGTCGACGAGTGACGAAAGGAGAATTCTAAGTTACAAATGGTAATTGATTGTATTCAACTAATTTATTTAAATAAAAACAGAGTATAGATTGTATATTTGTTGCAGAAAAAAGACTTATCGTACGTTACGTAAGAAAATCGATTTTCGTGTCAATTTCCTTTTTCGAACCAGATTACGTTCGCACCTGATTTTATTACCTTGATGTACGGCATGTTACCTTTCGTGGAGATTTTCAGAGTTTTCTTTTAATGAAATATGGCCTGTGGTCGTCGTCTACACCACCCGTCCTCAGACACAAAATGCCTTTTCGAAGAGGGCTTGATGTAGCTTTAAAAATTATAGTCCCTTCGAATTAGAATTTTTCACGATAATTAACCTTTAAAATACGATCCCGCATTTTTACGCATTGTCAAAATATTTATCAATATATAAGAAAAAAAAAAAAAAAAAAAAAAGCAGAAATATCTAGTGGGCAATTTCATCTTTTCTCTCAATGTTTCCTATCCTGTCTGACAGCACATTTTTTAATTTGTGCAAACTTGGATTTTCGTCTGTAACACAGTATTTCGATTTTGACAAGTAAACCAATATGTCATAACATGGTTCAACTTACTGACCAAAAAGATATAAAGATTTTTTTCTTTTTTTTTTTCAAATCAAAAATCCCGCAGAATAAAACAATATGGAAAAGGGAGATATTTCTTGCAAAGCCCGTACGTGTCTTCTTTTCATAAAATGTTTACTTCCAATGGAAACAAAGGTGTTTGCAATAATATATTTTAGAATAATCAGTTATGAGAGGACCCGTAATATTTTGGTTACCATCAACCCATTATCACACGACAAAATTATGGACTGGTCTTAGCTCAAAGAATTTGCAGACGACTTTTTTTACTTGGTGAAATTTAAAAGAAAGTCTTTCAAGGTAGAAAACATTGTTGATCATTGATTTTGGGTTACGATTAGCCCATTATCACATGACAAAACCGCGGACTGGTCTAAGTTCAAAAATTTTGCAGACGATAATTTTACTTGATGAATTTGAAAAAGCTTTGTCCTTTAAGGTAGAAAACATTGTAAATAATAACGGAACAGCATCCTTGTTCAGTTGAACCAGCTTTGGAGCAATACCCATGTGTTCTTTTAAAAAAAAAAATATTTAAAAGGAAAGCAATCTCTTTCAAAATGATCCGAACAAAGCACAGAATAATTCGTTGGCCCATACCCGTTTCACTTTTACGTAATCTGTCCACTGTTTTCTCCGCACAGCATCTTTCGGAAAAGCGTGCATAGAAACCCCGTCTATATATCTATTTCCACAATTTGCAGCGACGCAACGCATGCCGCCAGCAAGTTTACTAGCACCCTCTTTCGTTCTTTTTTGCATGATTAACTCTTATTCACTTTTATGAGTGATTTTTTTGTCAGAAAACTTCCTATTCATACATGTAAACACAGTAAGAGTAAAGCGTCGGTACAGATCGTGACGTCACACGGGGTTATCATCCGAATCGATTTGGAGCTCGCTAATTGGATTTTTCCGTTTGCACACCTGTGCTGATAAACACAAAATCAACTTTCACATCGCCATCGGAATAGCAGATTAGTAAACAAAAAAGGATAATGAAATAGGAAATGCAAAAAGTAAAAAATGCATATATGGGCTGGACTAGTCCTTTAAGTCGTCAAACCAACAGACTTACGCAATCTGTCAATTTCTCTCGCTATACCACCGTACTTAAGTTGTGTGTATGTTCAAAATTCACTTCAAGTCTCAAATAAGGATTTGATTTGACTATCGAAGATTATTACAACTGCGTTCCGTCAACTGAATTAATTTCATTGAAAAAAAAAAAAAAAAAAAAAAAAAAAGACTATCCGCAAGTGACAAAAGCGATTGCAAGTGACTGACTATGGTAGAATTACTCTCTATACAGGGCTTGACTCCTTTGTCCTTGCAATAAAATTGTTAGCGCGAATCGATGTTTATACCACTCAGAGTTTAGTCAAACAACATAAAGAATAGGAAACGAACAGCATATTTTTTTTTACAAAAGATACGGCACATTTGTTTTACTTTGTACATCGTCTTTTAATATAAAATGATCTTAGTACTGACCAATCTTGCGGAAAGAGGTCTTGCTGGAACCCCTCTAAATTTGATCTCTATAATTCATGGTCTGTTTTCTAAATGAACGTATTGTGAGACAGGGCAATCATTCCACACTCACAAACATACAATCCCGCTCTTTCACGACTAGAACAGGGTATGGTGAACGTGGTGGAACATAGAGAAATTGCCTGGTTGTATTCCGCGAAGGTCTACAGAATCGTTGGCTTAGTATCTACCGATAGAGCGCACAGGGAAGTGCTTGATCAGACAATATGGTCGCACAGGCTGATCTGAGTCTTTATTTTACGTACATGTGTTATTGTTGGAAATTTCACAAATGATGATTTTGATTCTTAATGGTTTTTTTTCCAAATCGAAGACGCATTGTATTTACATATTCATGTGAATTACTTCTAGAGATAACATCAGCAATTTATCGGCAATTTGCTTTATTTTCGGCCTCTTGTAAACAAAACCCTTACGCTGAAATTGTGATACTTTAGTGAAATTAAGGGTCAAGTACAATTTTACCAATATTTACACGAAGATGTTAAAAAGACAGAAATAAGAGCTACAAAAATTAACCCTCGTCATGCTGAATATAATCTTGTTAAGAATCGCACTAAACATAACCAAAGCACCAAAATCTCTGGAGGTACTAGTTCAAAGTCAAAATTCTTTTGTAAATTGATTTTAAAAACAAATCTGGCTTGAAAGGGAAATACTGATGGTGTAGACAAAGATCAGACTGCACATATGTGCAGGCTGATCTTGGTCTACACCTTCTAACCAAACAGGAACGGTTTCATCATGACAAGGATTGAATAATTCGACAACTAGACCCACACAATTAGCTTTTTAGCTTTTAAGAATATAAACACTGAAAACTAAATAAGTAACCGAATAGGCGCTTATTGGATAGAATACAATCGCCAATGTTATGATTTTAAATGTTTTCGTTTGTAAGTAAGTGACATTTTATTCCCGGCGAAGTATACTTAAAATATCTTTTTCAGATTTTAAATGACCCATTTCTTAACATTTTCCTGTTTTTCAAAATTTAGACCTGTCCAATTTCAAAGATTTGCTAGACGAAACTTTAAAGTAGATTAAATTTGAAAAATAACCATTCAGTAGGATTGAAAATATTGTAGAAAAAGAAGAAATTGCTTGTTACAAGCGATTTCTTCTTTTTCTACAATGTTTTCTCAGTCATTAAATCACAGGGACGTAAAAACCAGGGATTGAACAGGAAAGGGTTAACTGTTTGTTACTTTGTCATTCAGGTAATTTATTTTTAACTAATTTATCGATGTAGTATTTCATCCCTTTATTTACCTATTTAATCATAGATTCGTTCATATACATTCATTTACTTTTTATTAATAGCTTTTTTTTTACCGAAAAGTGTTGTTGTTGTTTGCTACTGACGGAGGTCCGTTAAAAGCGGATTAACAAAAATGGTGTCAGTAATAACACAATAGCGATCTCTTCGCAAATCTTATAAATATCTGTGATTAGAATGTTCTGTAATATACTGCTACTGCCCGACATAGATAACCAATAGGTTTGAATATTTGTTTAAATTCTACAATAGGTAAAATTACAATCAAAGTACTGAAAGTACTGTAAGCTAGCAAAGCATGATTTAATTATTCTTTATTGTCAAATGTTATCATGTATAGTGGAATTTAGAAAACACTTGTCTTGTATGGTAGAAAACACTGTGGACAATGAAGAATTTGCTTGTTACTAGCAATTTTTTCGTTGACCACAATGTTTTCCAAAGCTATTTTCTTGAGATGCTTCAAAAGGAGTAGCCTACAATTTGTATAAAGATGATTCATGTGGCCATAAAAACAGTGGCAAAGTTTGTAATATTCCTGAAATAAGAACTACTTTTCATGGCGTATGCATTTAATGGATTTAGTGGTTAAGCCTTAAGTGGCAGTTTGCACTCGTTGAACTCAGTGAAGACCTCAAAATTTGTCTGTTAATTTAAGCTATCAAAGCTAACGCTTTGCTAGCTAAAAACAAAATGTTTGCTGTCTGTCAATTTACGAGAGAATCGCTACTGACGGTCGTCAGTTTATATACACATATATAGATATATATATATGATCCGTCATACAGAAAATCCTTCCCAAATGACAAAATTGAAATATGATTTTTTCAGTTTTTTTAAAAAAATGTAGATTATACTTTCTGATTCGCGCACAAGAGATAGATGAATAAAAAAATTCAGTATATCTAAAAAGCCAACAAAGTTATGACTGCTTTTTGTACATTAACCCGTTAGCAGATGACAAAATTTTAGACAAAATTTTAGACCAGTCAAGTCAAATAGAAATTTTTATTTTATGACATTTTATAAGGCTGTATTTTGAGGTAGAAAATATTGTGGATAATGAATAAATTGCTTGTAACAAGCAATTTCTTCATTTTCCATATTATTTTCCAAAAGTGGCGTAGTAATAATCAAACAATTTTTGTCATTGTGACCTCATCAAATTTTTGCAGTTTTGATTTCAAACGTAATAGGCAGGTTTATTTGGATAACGGAATCATAAAATCGCTATCGAGTGAAGTCTGTAAGTGGCGGCTTTTTAATAAATTTTCACATGACTGATATCTGTCATTAGACTCTTCTATTTTTTATTCACATTTACAGAATTATTACAACGATCTAAAGGCCAAGTCCTTTATATTTATATTTGAATTATAACCTAAATGGTTTGACATTTCTCATAATTTTCTAAACCACAAGCGGTAAACTGAATCACGAATTTACACTCTTTACGCTTTTGACTACGTTTAGAACCATCATTTTAGGATTTGACCACACTATACTTGTTGGGTTTAAAAACTATTTTTTATGTATCTGTTTTATATTCCGCCGAAGTGGACGTATATTGGTATAATCTTCTCTGCCTCTCCGTCCGTCCATTCCGAAGTGCGTCCGCCCTTATGTACGTACGTTCACATCTTGTTTACACATCTTCTCCTACATTAATGGACGAATTTGAGTGAAATTCTGATAGAATGTTCTTAGCCACTGACCTTGCGCATATTGTCATTTTAGGCTGCGTCACAGTAAAGGGGGACTTATTTCAAGATTTCATGTTAACGTAATCCCTCTTCCATTTCTGGACCGCCTTGCGTGAATTTTACAGAGGTTTTTCAAGTTACCTTGTGCATATTATCAGGATTTTGCCATTCTAGGCTGCGTCAGAGAAAACGAGACCTTAATGGAAAAGAGCTTTTAATACAAATCCTCTTACATTCATTGATAGATCTAAAGGGACTTAATTGTTTTCACAAATTATTCTACATGCTGTATCCGTGAGTTAAAACCCTTATACTTAAATAACTACCAACTGAAAAATCAATTATGTGACGGCGTATATTGTAACTATGTCATTGTTTAAGATATGTTGAAAGTGTAATTGATGTTGGAACAACCAACGAATTAGGCCTGAGTTTTTTATAATTTGTTTTTTAGTTTCGTCTATCAAAAACAGGCGTTCTGATTTGTCGAAAAAAATTATTCATAACTCCATGATAAAATTTTGAGCACGCAGAGATTTTGTATGCTTCCGCTCAAAATAGTCCCATACAAAAAGGTACCAAAATTTGTAAAAAACATGTATCTGATATTTTCGCTCGTTGCTTTTAAATCATAAGAAACGAAGAGAAGAGTTATTGTTTTCAAGGAGGTATGGACCGAAAAACCTAATTATACATATGTATGAATCCGCTTCGCGTATTCATACAGTGTGATTAGTTTTTTCGGTTCATACCTCCATAAAAACAAAACAAAATTCTCTTCATCTCTTAAATAATTACTTTCTTCTTTGTTCTCTTACAACTCACATTTAATTCAAATAGCTGAATAATCCATTGACCAATCATATCATTTACTTTGACCGAAAGTGAACTTTGAACTCCGATATTTGTGTAACGCTATTTCGTAAGTATTGCAAACTTAGCAACGTAATTACAGCTAATCCAAGTTGTAGTTACGACGTTTAGGTCGCAAGCAGGTTACAAACTAAGAAGGTATGTATTTTACAAACTAAGAAAGTTTAATATCTTAGTAGAACTGACAGTCGAAGGCAAATGGGCTTGGCCAGGCGATCTGTTAATTATAACCACTTTTATTGAACCCATTACCAGACGGCAAAATTTGAGACTAGCCCAAAGTAAAAGAAGTTGAAGATGACAATTAAAGGCTTATGAATTTTCTGATTATTTCAATAGTCTGGGTAGTAAACAATTTGTGGAAATTTTAAGGAATTGCTTGTCACAAGCAATTTCTTCATACTTCACAATGATTTCCAAAGCTTTGTTTCCTTGGGGGCGTCTAAAACCGTCACTGAGTAGGAATGGGTTCTAAAAATTACCACCGATGAAAAAATCAGGAATATAAATAATACTGCCAAAATAAAGATCGAGTCTATGTAGAGATCGGTTCAAGTTAGGCATGAACTTTTAAATTGATCAAGAACTTTAAGAAATGTATACAAATAGTTTACAATATTCCGCCCCAATCTTTTCTAGACCCGTCTTAATTTGTGACCTAATTCAACGTTCAACCGTTTAATGCAAAAATTAAGAACTTGTTATCACACGATCTATTTTGTATGTTCAATAAATCAGTTTGTAAATATTGTTTTAAGATAACATAAATATTTAGGTCACGCGTACAAAATTCCCCCCTATAGAACAGTTTTTTGTTAATCTGTGACGTTTCGCCGTTCAGCATACAGTAGGAGGTTAGTCCGACATCAATAAATTGGGGACCCAAGGACTCAACACCAAGGGGCATAAGAGCCAATGCTAATTGTCTGGCAGTTCCTAATAATGTGGTATGATTGATTTGAAACTTCTAATAGTGAGATTGTAGAATCACAATTCTGGTATTAAGGGTAAACAAAGTATTTGACATAACTATAGTATAAAATCGAAAGAATTAACAATATTAGAAATAGTTTGCCAAATGGCCACAAAAGTAAACTAATTTCTTTGCTCAAAGAAATTTCTAGACTGTGTTCCGCCCATGGACGGCCCAGCACTTAAATAGTAATGTGTTGACTCGATACAAACACATAAGATTACAACATTTTGGTAAATATGCGATGAATTCAAGTAACAAACCAATTTACCATAACTTTAAAAACAATAATTCATTTGAGCCTCCGCCCTGCCATGTCCATCTTCGCAAGCGAAGATGTGCCATGTCAACAAACTGATTATTATACTTAAATGTAAAGACTATAGTGTTAACAATCAAAAAGAGATTTACAAAAAAAAAAAAAAAAAAAATATTTGACAGCTCAGACTCTGAGGGGCCCAAGTTCAGAAAAAGAACAGAATACTATCTTTTAAAATAGTCCTCAATTTTTTTCTGAAGTCTAGCCTCTAAGGGTCCTTGGGACTCACATCAGACGTTTTTGAGAGTTCTAACTTATCTCAGACTCACAAAACCTTCACCCTCAATAACATAATACGACATAATCGTCTTTTTTTATTTACCTCTATCAGTATCAGCATTATCATTATTGAATTTATTATCATGACTCATTTTGATTTATTTTTCTGTTTCCGTTTATGACCAAGTTAGTGAAGGTTTATAAGTTAAGTCTGTTGTGTATTGATATGAGGGTTTCATTTCTTGTTGTTTGTGCTTCGCGCAAGAATGGTATAATAAATATAAACAAGTTTTTAAAGACCTATTTTTGAAAACGTATTATGTACACTTTATATGACTTAACAGTTGCATTTGAAAAAGCTAAGCAAATTTTGTTGTTATTTATTTACTCTTTTCGTTTGACCTTCCATCATATTTTAATGATATTTATGCGAGGCGCTTATAGTTGTAGCAGAAACGCACTTAACCCTTTCCTGTTCAAACCCGGGATTTTACGTTGCTGTGATTTTATACTTGAGAAAACATTGTGGGAAAAAGGAGAAATTGCTTGTTACAAGCAATTTCTCCTTTTCCCACAATATTTTCTACCACATAGTATGGTTTAAATTCGAATTGCTTGCAAAATCATTGTCGTCTGCAACCTCTTTCAAATTGGACCAGTCTAAAATTAAAAAAAAAACAGGAAAGGGTTAAACGCACTAAGATACTTCTCACGAATTAACCTCATGTCGCCGAAGCCTTTCGTTACCTAATGTAAATAAATGCGTTATCACTTTGTTAAGTAGATTGCTGAAAGTAGGATTTCACTGCATTTAAATTTTCAAAGCTCGTAATTATATTGATTAAAAAAACACGAACTAAACCGGGAACCAGAGCCCGTATGCTCGTCAACCAATCTAATTAAAAACTCATTAACGACCTGTGAAATAATGCTATGAAAAATATTTTGGGAAAAGGACATTGGCTTCTAACAAGCCATTTCTCCTTTTCCCATTATGTTTTGTACCATATTCAGTCACTATTTTTTCAAATTTCACACACTTTGAAATATCGTCGACAATTTCTTCCATTTTGACCAGTCCAAAATTTTGTGGTTTGGAAAAAGATTAAATTTAGACGAGACACGTGTCGGAGACCTTCTGATCAACTTCAATAACAAAACAAGGGTGTAGACTTAAAGGTGAAAACTGACCGGGACTGCAATGCAATGTAACGTTAAGTAGTTGCCCTTTCCCACATGATAGATTTTTAAGTGATCTAAACTGAAAGGAGTTGCAGACGACAAATCAAAGTTGTCAATTTTTGGGGGGGGGGGGTAAAAAACATTGTGGGTATTGAAGAAATTTCTTGTAACAAACAATTTCTCCATTTTCCGCAATGTTTTCTCAAAATTTTCTTGAAGTGCGTCAAAAGGGGATTCTGATTAAATGGATAAAACTTATCTATGTAATAAGATCGATTAGCAAGCAAGTTCAAAGATTATACTCTCGCTCTCGAAAAACCATTTGAATTGTTTACGTGTTCCTTAGAGAGATGGACAGTGGCTTAAACTAACTGATTTCCATTTCACTGCTGGGCATAAGGGGGCCGTGCTATTGTGTGGATTGTCCATAAACACACCAGGTAACAATTGGTGGATCACGCTGTCAATCAAAAAATCAACCAACCAATCAAATCAGTCGTATAGACCGGAAATGGACATTGAACTCCGATGTTGGCCGGCACTGGTGTGAAGCATTTTTGTTGGTTTGGCGACTTACAAGTCGTAACTATAGCTTATTCAAGCTGTAGTTACGACGTTTAGGTCACCAACCAACGATTTTAACCATTACTGTCCATGTTACTGGCCATAATTTTGCTAACTAGTGCCGTTTAATATCGAAATGGAACTTCCGGTTGGATCTCATTGGGCGGGACCAGCGATCCGTCAATTCGGCGCAACTCGTGACCCCAGTCTTCAGGTCAAGCACCTTTACCACCCGGCAATATAGGCAATGCATCTTTGTATAAAAATACTGATGCCTAAAAAAACTTCAAAATCCCCCCAAAATATGAGGTAATTCGATATTGAATGGTTCCTCATACCAAATTCCTTCCACAATAAATCTAATAATTATATAATTTGCTTATTCCCAGACGTAATATCCGCAGGAACCAGTCAAGATGTCGTGATAGTCTATACCTAATTCCAGAATTATTAGAAAATCTTATGGAGTATAATGGGATATGATATCAGATCTATCAGATATACTTTTAGCAGACCTTTGTAGACTTTATTTCCCTTTTCTATAGCTATCTTTCATTCAACCCATTACAAGACGACAAAATTTTAGACTGGTCCAAATTCAAAGAAGTTGAAGACGACCATTTCAAGTTTAGGTAATTTTAGATTTTTTTTCAACTTACGGGGTAGAAAAGTTTGTAAAATATGGAGAAATTGCTTGTAACGATTGTTTTTCCTTGAGTTTGTTTGTTTGAATGGGGTTTTACGCCGCTTTCAACAATCTTTCAGTTATATCGCGGCGACTGGAGCACCTAACAATGGAATCCTGGTATTTCTCACACGAGCACTACCATCTCATCCTTTCCTAGCCCCCAGCTGCTATCCCACATAGGTCTACGATTATCGACCCATTGGTGAGAGACAATTAGTCGGAAAGGATGAATGCCGCCGTCGGGGATCGAACCCGGGACCTCTAGATTGACAGTCCGACGCGCTACCAACTGCGCTATGACGGCGGCTGTTTTTCCTTGATGGGCGTCCAAAAGCGTCATTGTGTCGGAATGGATTAACCTGTATCTGTGAAGTTTGTATCTGTTTATAGCAAATTTGTCTTTATTTATTCTTTTTAGAATTGAAGAATCGCAACTATTGACACACTTTAACTGACGAACATTTGGTAAAATTATAGACTGGTCCAAATTGGAAGAAGTTACAAACGACAATCTAAAGTTGATGGAAATATAAAAAAGAGATCTTAGGTGATTAGAAATTGAATTTGAGAAATTGGAAAGTTATTATTTCCGTGGCCTCCTTGGTCGATAACCCCCCTCGGTTATAATTAATCAGTCTGGTTATTATAAAGTATGTCAGTTTCTATTTGATCAAACAGGACAATCGACACGTGATCCACTTGAAATAGACAAGATACCGAGGTGACATGTTGGATACACAGATATCTCAAAGGTAAATAAAACATGGGGCTCGAGTTATGATTTGTGACCCGTCATGGAAGAAAAAGGTCGCCTGGACACCACATAGCCGGTCATCTGTGTTTTGACTTCTCACTCTCGACCGTCTGTCTGAATACATGAAAACCGATTGACCAATCAAATTATTCATTTATACCGGAAGTGATCAAAGTTGAACTCTAACATTTAGGTTTCTGTTGGTTTTGTGACTAAATGTCGTAAGTACACCTTAACCAAACCAAGCTTTAGCTACTACGTCTCGGTCGCAAACCAACAGTTTGTTACTTTGTTTAATGTTCCTAGCCTAAATAATGTAAACTAGCGTCGTTTGATATCTCAGTCAAATCAATATTATTTTTATTCAGAGAAGGTAACAAGGTAATACACAAATAAACAAATCTTATTTTAACATGACCTTTTAATCAACAACAACAAAAAAGAGGGCCAAGATGCCCCTAGATCGCTCACCTGATTTCTTTATCCAATAAAGGAACGCGGTACTGTCACATAATAGCATGTCATTCTTGTGACGAGTCAAGCAGTACGCAAATTTTCAATAAGGCCTCTATTCTTATGATTTCCCCTGGAACATGACCATTTTAAAAAGCGACCATTCTAATGACGTGAAAATTAAAATGACCCAGTTTCTATCAAGCTTGGCCCAAAATGTTGCCCCTAGAGTGCAAGCAAAGAATACGTCACTAAGTCTCCTTTTCCCACGTTTCGATTGGAACCATCCAATTTTCAATAGGGTCCATCTCTATAACCAAACAAGCATACTGAACAAGTTTCATCAAGATTGGACCTAAATTTGGCCCCTAGAGGGTAAACAAGGAAAAAATCATAAAGGCCCGTTTTCCAGTGAAACCTCCAATTTTCAATAGTGTTCATTCTTATGGCCTAACAATTATTCTGACAAAGTGACCCATAGAGTGTAAACAAAGTAATTGCTGACGTCGCACGACGGACAACGCACGACGTAAGACGGACGACAGACACTCAAGGACCAGGAAAGCCAACCATGACCACTATGTGCTAAGGTGAGCTAAAAAAGAAAAATCAATTCTCCCCTCCACTCTCTGTCTACCTGGCTTTTTGTTTGTATGTCTGTTTGTTTTTCTCTTTCTTTCTCTCTCTCTCCCCCCTCTCTCTCCCACTGAATAGTTAATGAATTGTCTTGTCGGAGACCATAAAATCGGTGTGGATACGTTGTGATGTTCGAAACTTTAAGACGAAGTCAATTTCTCATACAAAGAAGCACAAATGAACTAATCGATGATTATACGAATGAATAAAACAATGAAAATTTTGAATGACCTCTAAAACTTTGAGAAAAAAGGACCACTACGGCCCTACATCACTCAACTGATCAACAATTTTGATTTTGATGCCACATACTTAACTAATGGTTTGTCTAGAAAAGATTTTTGAAGATTTCTTTTTTTGTTTGTTTGTTTCTATGTAAAAAAACAAAAATAAAAACACGCACGCCCTCCCCAAAACAACAACAGCATGTTCTCGAAAGGAACCAAAATGCGACCCCAGAGGCACTCTTCTAATAACTTTTGTAGAAAGCCACCAGGTAATGCCATATGCAAATTATCTGAGCTCCGTGGCAACAGTGTTTGACTGAATTTAATTATTTTAACTACTGTAGAAGAGCTTCACCCAAAGAATACCCATGTTAGGTGACATAGCGGTTTAGGAGGAGAAGATTTTTTAAGGAATTATGGACGAGTGGGCGACAGTCGACGGACGGTGGGTGATCTAATTGGTCATCTATGGCACTTAGTGCCTAGGAGAGCAAAAAAACCCCGGAAGGAATTCTTCGATAATCAAAACGATTTGTGAATCTGGTCTTGATTATTTTGACTATTTTGACGGACAGGAAGACTAATTAATATGTTCCCAAATGAGACTCGAAGCGGATTAGCCTTAATCCCCTGTGGTCAACAAAAACTTTGTTTGATCTGAACCTTTCAATACACAGAATACAAATAGCGTACACCTGTCCGGAATATTTACTCAACTCTTATCGAATACCCTTATCAAGTGAGTAGAAAACCTTGATGTGAATTTCTGCATTTCTGCAAATCCGATCTCACTTCACAATTCTGATATTTTTTAGACATCATTCAGATCCATGTCCTTACTTCATCCAATAAAATAGCGACAAGTCTGTGTCTGATATTTCCAACAATTGACGGATCGCTGGCCACGCCCATACACCTCCGACATTACTTAGATAGTAATGTTGGAGGTCACGTTATTGATTGATCAGCTCCATGTAGAACAAAAATAAAAAAGGTTTAACCAATTACCAAAACGACACATTTATAGACTGGTCCCAATTAACCCATTCCAACACAATGGAATTTTAGACCAGTCCAAATTGAAAGGAGCTGCAGACGACAATTTCAAGTTGATGGAATTTTGAATTTTTTCCTCTTTTGGGATTAAAAACATTGTGGATAATGAAGAAATTGCTTGATCTAAGCAATTTCTTCATTTTCCACAAAGTTTTCTAAGGCTTTTTTGTTGACGGGCGTAAAAAGGAGGGATTGAGTGGGAATGGGTTAAAAGAAGAAGCAGATGACAATTTCAAGTTGGTTGACTTTAAGAAATATTTGCCTTTTGGGTAAGACAACTTTGTGGAAATTGAAGAAATATCTTGTTACGAGCAATTTCTTCATTGTCCTTTTTTTTTTTTACAAAGTTTTGTTTTTTTCTTTAGGGGCGTAAAAAGGCGGGATTGTGTTGGTATGGTTAATATGCGACATAAACGCCTTAAGAATTAACTACAGCATGAAAATGCGCTGTAGTTACGACGTTTAAGTCGCCGAACCAACAAGAACGTTTAACATTAATATCAGAGTTCAAAATTCACTCTCTGTCCATTTCAATGATTTGGTTGGTCATTCGATTTTTTAATGACTGTGGCGACCCTATCAATTTTGTGTCATTTCAGTTCAAGTTTGAAAATTCATAGTTGTATAAATAGTGCGCGATCCAAGATTCGAGGCGCGAGTGTTTAATCTGTGTGCTTGATAAGTTGTATCTCCTAAACCCTTTCCTGTTCGATCACTGGTTTTTACGTCCAAGTCTTTTTATTATTGAGAAAACATTGTAAAAAAAAGAAGAAATGACTTGTAACAAGCAATTTCTTCTTTTCTATCCTCCTGAACGTGCATCTAAATCCACTCTAAATTTTCGTCTGCAAAAGCTTTGAATTTGAACAGGTCTTAAATTTCCCAAAACAGGAGAGGGTTAAGCTTGCTTATTCTGTTTTGCAGAATTAAGATTTTATACGAAAATACCTAACTTTTGAAAAGATTTGTTGTGAAGTACCGGGATAATTTTTCCAAAGTCATAATACTGTAAACAATATATAGGTCAGTTTTGATCTAGAAGTATAAGTCCAATAAACAATTTGTACTTAAATCACGATAAAACCCACATACCAGAACTAAAATTAATTTTGGGTGTCAGAAAACCGTTCAGCTCTGCCGGCTTCTATTCATCCTAGTGTTTGATTACATTTTTATGGGACTGGCGAGTTACCCATCCATACTACGAACAATGGTACAAAACATCCGATAAAAACGGTGCTGTTATATTTGGCGAGTAAAGCTAAAAGGGACCATCTGGATAATCTGTAAATAATATATGAGCCTGTGCGTGACATTTCCAAAAAATTCGCATGTGCGTGACTCGCACACATAGAGCACCCTGGACATCCATTCGGGGCAATTAGAATATTTTCTGATTGTTTAAAGAAGCTCTTGGTCAGTATCTATATACAGAGCGCAGAGTGAAGACTCCGATCAGACTGTGCGGATGCACAGGCTGATCTGAGTCTTTACTTGGCTCACATGTGTAATGGTTGGAAATGTCACGCATGCGCTCATATATAAAAAAGAGAGATCGGATAGAGCATAGAACAATCATGGCTGGTCAAAAAGTAAGATAGAATGGCCATTATCTACTGAATACTAAGTGTTTCGACTCCGATCAGCTTGTGCAATCCGCTTTCTTTCTTTTTCACCCTCCCGAAATGATTCCTTCTCGAACTAAAGGTAACGTATGTTATAAGAGGACGGTACCAGTTGACGAAAGCGTCACAGGATGTTGCAAAGTACCATTAATGATATCTGCTACTCAAAACAACAACATTTCCTCTTTGAAACTTAGTCTCTGTAACTTTCTTAGACTGGCCTAAAACGTGGTTTTTGTTTGGACTTCCAATGTTCAACATTATGTCAGACTCTTTAATCCAAGTTCGTGTTTATGGTTACAGTGCTGAACAAAATTCTTTTTGTTCTTAGAGACAAGAGACTTAATTGATATACTTTGTCTAACCTTAGAACCACTTTATTCCCTCCAAAGAGGAGTCTTGTCTTGCATTTAGACCATAACATACTGGACATATTCAAAACTTGAAGAAAAAAAAAATCATTTCGTAAGACATTTGTGGAAAAAAAGGAAAATTTCATCCTACTCAAATTAACCAATTAGATTTTTATTTAAACAAGGAACATCCCTGCAAAGTTTCAGCTTGTTTGGCCTGCTGGCTTTTGAGGAGAAGATTTCTAAGGAAATTGTGGACGGTCGGACGGACAATGACCGATCAAAATGGCTGACCTCGCAGTTTGTGCTCAGGTGAGCTAAAATTGTCTTAAATGATTGTCTGGCAATTCGAAGATAAGTTATCAAAATCCGCATCGAATCATGTTCCTTAGACTGGCTACCGTCGTTTTGGTTTGGACCTTTACTGTATAGCATATTTTCCTCATGTATGTCTCTTTAATCCAAGTTTATATTTGCGGTTAGTGCTGAACAAAAACCTCTTTGGAGTCAGGGGACTTAATTGACATCCTTGTCCAACCATGGAAAGATTTAATTCCCTTTAACCCTTTCCTGCACAATCCCCTGTTTTTACGTCCCTGTTATTTCATACTTGAGAAAATATTGTGGGAAAACAAGAAATTGCTTGTATACTGCAGGTTGGTTACTTTTCAAATTGCACAAACTTTTAATTGTTGTCTACAACTTTTTTTCAAAGTAGACCAGCCTAATATTTTGAAAAACGGGAAAAGGTTAAGAAGAGTCTGGTAGCCAGACTACATGTTCATATGTGTCGTATCTTCGTTTACCTAAATTTGAATCTTGCAATGGAACCTAATGAATCTATGAACGGCAAGACGCATATTCTTCGAACACGGTACTCTATTTCGCAACAGCCAGTTCAAGCTTGAAGGTCAATTTAGAATATGTAGAATCCGATTAGACATTATGTAACCGAATAAGGGTTCTTGTGCCCCTTAAATTGTGACCATCGTTAACGCATGTGTACCCGTATGAAGGGTTTCTTTATCCCATTTCCACACAATCACGCTTTTTGACGTCCCTCAAGACAAATGCTTTGGAAAACATTTTTGAAAATAAAGAAATCGCTTTTAATAAACAATTACTGCATTATTCACAATTTTTTTCTAACCCAAATATAATTTTAAAATTTGATCAAATTTTTGTCAACACCTACTTTGAATTAGGGATAGTCTGAAGTTTTGTCGTCTGGTGATGGGTTAAAGTAAACAAAAGATCAGTATCACCGTGACAACTCGCCTTACTATAGGGTTTCGACTGATAACAGCACGGTAGAGCTCATTCGCTAATGTCAACATCGGCTCGATTTTATTGTTAAGTACGGTAAGTTAATGTTTGTTCGTTTGAATAGGGTTTAACGCCGTTTTTAACATTTTTTCAGTCGTATCGCGGCGGCTGGAGCACCTAACAATGTATGCCTGGTATATCTCGCACCGCACTACCATTAAATCCTTTCCTAGCCACCTGGTGCTATCCCACAAATGTCGGAAAGATTATCTGTCGCCGGCGGAAATCGAACCCATAATACCCATTGATTGAAGAGGTAAATTGATGACTTCGTAATGATTTTGATCATGTGCGTGACATTTCCAATAATTCCACACTAATACGTCAATTAACGACGCGGTCTGGTCCGAGGCTTTACTGTGCGATCCGCAGATGGTTACTGGCTCACAGTGTCCTTTGACTAACAGCGAATACTCTGCATACACTGTATGACTGTTTGGGCTGCTCAATGTCTGCCCTTCACGCACATGCTGAAATGGTTGGAAATGTCTTGTGTAGACGTACTTATGACGTTTATCAAAGAAAAAAAAATGGGTTAAAACCAAAAATAACAGCCTGCGCGAACTTTTTGACCTGATGAGGCCTGGATCTTTAATATACTCACTTTGACTTTTTCTTTCAGCAGCGCCTCTGCGAATCCTCGTCCCATGCCCATTGCGGCGCCCGTCACTATGGCAACCTTTCCATCTAATTCCATGATAACAGTAATCACCGATAATTCACACTTTATCTAAATCCACGATCAGCCTGTTGTGTCATTTATGAGGCCAATTTCCTGTTTCACTGATACTGTTTGGAATCAAAAACAGTTATATCACAATATATCGACGGTGTTATTCTAAAACCTCGCAACTACAGCTTGAAACAAGCTGTAGTTACGAGGTTTATGAATTACACCTTCGATATTTTCAACGAGAAGTATTTCGAGTCATACCGTTCTAAGTCTTTCATTATTTTATATACCTAAAATGAAGCGTTACCTTCACTTTTAGTCCTAATATAAACGGATTGAAAACGTTGTGTGGAAAGGAGAAAATGGTGCATACTGGTGCATACTGGCAACTTATAAAACTTGGAAAATATATCTTCTCTAAATCAATAATGGCGGCTTACTTGGTGTTAATTACGCAGAGCAGTTGCAGTAAATTTATAACCCGAAATTAATTTATATATATCACTTAATTGACCTTTCTGCACCAAGGTAATTAATAATGCAGATTTTTCGTAAATCTTTCATAAGAATATCATAAACAGTTGCAAGCTTGAAAAACTTGCAAAAATTAACAAAAGTGTGTAGTTTAGCCCGCCTTTTCGTCCCCTAAGAATAAAGATTTGGGAAATTTTGTGAAAATGAAGAAATTGTTTGTAACAAGCAATGTCTTCATTTCCAGCGATATTTTCTTCTCTTACGACAACAATTAGACAATTCTAAATCTGATGATGGCTAAAAAGAAATCAGTAGACCTATTCTTCTCTGTCTGATCAGGGTTTTTTTTATAAATGAGAGAGGGGAGTGAGAGTGAGAGTGAGAGAGAGAGAGGGAGAGAGAGAGAGAGGGAGGGAGAGGGAGAGAGAGAGGGAGAGAGAGAGAGAGAGAGGGAGAGAGGGAGAGAGAGAGAGAGAGAGAGAGAGAGAGAGAGAGAGAGAGAGAGAGAGAATGAGAGAGAGAGAGAAGGACAATATTGCAGAAAAGGCATTTTTTTATAGCTTTAAATTGAAAATGTTGTCCGGATGTTTTACCTTCTGAAAAGTAAATAAAGTTATTATCATCAAAGATCTACCCGTTAAAACATATCTAGGTTCAGACTGACGCACAGACGCTTTTCAATAGACACAATGCACCTCGTTAAACTGTATCAAACATAATAATTTACATTTCGTAACAAAAAACATTATGTAACTTATCAAAGATAGGAAAGGATCCAATTTTGTATGCACCTCATGAAATTCAAATGACAAGCAGGTTTAACCCATTGCAAGATGGCAAATTTTAGACTAGTCCAACTTGAAGGTATTGCAGACGACTACTTAAAGTTTATGAATTTTTAGACTTTTTCAAATTTCTGGGTAGAAATAATTGTGTAAAATGAAGAAATCGCTTGTTGCCAGCAATTTCTTCATTTTACACAAAATTTTCACAGTTTTTTCTTTAACTTGAGAAGAGTCCAAAAGTGTCACTGTGTGGGAATGGGTTAAGAGAGTGATCGACCACAACGTCGTAACTACAGCTACATAAACTGTATTTACGTTAATATGATCTCTCACCACAAAGTGTCGAATTGCCACCAACCATTTCTAGCCATAAAAAAAAAAAAAAAAATCCAAAACACATTTCTCACTAAACTGTTGAATATTTTCCAGTTCTTACGCATTCCGCCAGCACTACATGTCAAATTCCATTAAATAAATCCCAAACACTGTTTACTAAAGTTGAAGCATAACCACTTCAGTTGGATTTTTCTACCCTCTTACCTATGATTATCATAGCTTTAACAGAACAGGGTCAAACCCTTACACTTTCACACCACTATCTTGTAAAAAAAATGATAGGTTAACCTGTCTTAACCTTTTCCTGTTCAATCCCTGGATTTACGTCCCTATCTTTTTATACTTGACAAAACGTTGTGGAAGGAAGAAATTGCTCGTAACAAGCAATTTTTTCTTTTTAAACAATATTTTCCACCCTCTTGAATGATTATTTTTCGAATGAAATGGACTTTGAATTGCCGTCTGCAAAACCTTTGAATTTAGGACAGGTCTAACATTTTACAAAATAGGAAAGGGTTAAAAGTATTAAATTGGAGGGTCTCTGACCACGCCTACTGATTTGAATAAGGCGTAGTTACGACGTTCGAATAGTAGATGAATGAATATAGACGTAATTTAACCCATTACAAAACAACAAAACCCTGATTCAAATTGAAAGAAGTTGCAGAGAACAATTTCAAATTGGTGGAATTTAGAAAATCTTGGCCTTGAAGGGTAGAATAAATGGTGTACATTGAAGAAATTGCTTGTCACAAGCAATTTCTTCAATGTCCACTATGTCCACAATGTTTTCCAAAGTTTATTTTCTTGAGATGCGTAAAAAAGCGGGATTGTGTAGGAATAGGTTCAATAAATGTCGGGAGTCAACACTATACATTCTGTCTAAATAAATGATAATTGATTGATTTGATTGGTTGTCCTTTTTTCATGGACAGCAGCGATCCATCATTTGACGGATCGCGATCGCTGGAAATTACGGATCGCCGGTCTCCAACAGGAAAGCTCACTTAGATATGGAAATTTTGAAGCTAATAATATGAAACAAAAAAGTAATACGGTCGGTTGTCAACTTTAACGTCGTGACTACAGCATGTCGGGGCTCAGTGGGCGGGGGTAGTGATCCGGTAATTGTTACCTGTCACGTGGAAAAAGGCCACACGGCATTTTTTTTCGTTACAAATATATGAAGTTGAAAGTGTCAAATCAAACATTGGCCAACCAGAGTTAATATTTACCTCGTGGTATTAACCCATTCCCGAACGAGAAAAAATTAGGCCAGTCCAAAGTCAAAGAAGTTAAAGATGACAACTTTGAATTCTTTGAATTTTAAAACTCTTTGTCTACTAGGGTTGAAATCATTTTGGATAACGAAGAAATTGCTTGTGATAAGCAATTTCTTCATTTTCCACAATGTTTCTTAATCCTTTTTCTGTAGGTGCGTAAAAAGCGTAAGTGTGTTGGAAAGGGTTAAAATTTAAACAAAACAAAACAAAACAAAAAAACAAAAAACAAAAACGTTTTATTATTACCGTGGAGTTTCATTAAGTATTACCATCTTTCTATCCGTTTATACCTACAGAAAAATAGATGAAAAAAGTTTTTCTTCGTGTCCTTTGAAGGGCTCGCGAAGATTCAGATAACTTACTTATTGTAATATTTACTCCTGTCAGTAACATTAAGAACGACTGATCACAACAAAATGTTATTTAAGATGGCGCGTCAATTTTTCATTTCAAGGTAATTTCACTCCAATATTACAAAACTATGTTACAATTACCACATAAGAGACACCGAGTCTGGAATCGCAATATCAGAAAAAAGTTTTATAGTCGTTTAGATATCGTTGATATAAAAAATAAACATAGGGTTCCCGTCAATTGATTGTTTGTTTGGTTGGGGATTAACGCCACTTTTAACGGTATTTTAGTCAAATCGCGGCTGTTGGAGCACTTAACCCTGGATTCTTCGTATTTCTCACACCAGTACTACCACTGCATCCTTTTTAAGCCTCAAGCTGCTCATTCCAGTTAGGTTAACGATTATTCACCAAATGGTATGAGACAATCCTCGGCTCGACAAACATTCTTTCCTTCATTTGACAAAAGTTATCGCGCCCCTTTTCTCTCACAATCAGGCGAATGATACGTTGTTCGTCTAAGACGGATGAGCTGCTGATGGCTCTGATCGAATGTTGTGGTTGGACTGGTGTGAGAAATGACAGGAAGCCATAGTCAGGTACACCAGACACCAAAATATAAGTGATATACTGTTGAAAGTTGCGTTAAAATCCAACACAATCGATAAATCTACGTAAATAGAGGAGGTAAATAATTATCATAGTGTTTAACCCTTGTCTTGCTGAATAAAATACCTCTTTAGGAAAGCATTAAAATCAAAGGACTGAAAGCACTGGAAGTACTAGTTGTGGGGTCAATATTTCTTTGAAAATGTATTACTTTCTAAGCTCTGGTCTGACATTGAAAAACAGGTAATGTAGACAAAGATCAGACTGCACATAAGTGCAGACTGATCTTTATCTACATCTCCTGCTAAACAGGAAAATATTAGGTTCAGCAAGGGTTAATCATTGAATACACTCAGAGTAAGGATTTATTTTGTATACATGCATAATATATTTTTGACAACAATACATGCAACAGCAGTTTGCGAATAAACACTCAAACTTCAGACAAATAGATCGATTTCTAGAGCTTAACCCCTTACCTGACGATAAAATTTTAGACTGGTTCAAATTGAAAGAAGTTTCGGACGACAGTTAAAAGTTTATGAAATTTTGGATTTTTCAACTTTCTTGGTTGCAAGCATTTTTTTCAATTTAGACAATGTTTTTCTCTATTGTTTTTCTTGAGGGGCGTCAAAAAGCGTCTTTATGTGGGAATGGGTGTTATCTTGTTAAGATGTCAAAACCTATGAAAACCTTAGTTGGTAATAGATAGAGCTGCGGTCCAAGAGGGACAAGACTTTGGACAAAAATAGTATCTTGCAACCCATGCTTCCAACAGATCTTCTGTAAAAACAAGATGTGTTTGTGAAACACAATGCCCTCGCAACAGGACTAAATATTTGTCCTGTTTATCACATGACCTTGATCTTGACATTAGGAGATGCGTAATATGGAGATGTATAATCATGCCAAATATGAGCATTGTATCTTGGATAGGCTGGTAGTAATTAGCAAAGTAAAGTTTTTTGGTTAAGTTAAGACGGACAACGGTAAAACAATATGCCCCCGATGCGAGGGCATAAAAATACATCGTCCTTGTTGGTAATATTGTTTGTTCCTATTATATTCAGTAAAACTGTTATTTTTTTTAAAAAATCTTTGGGCAGGGGAAATGGATGACTGTTATAGTTTAATCGGCCACAGAGGAGTCATTTGGTAGAAAAAGAAGAAGATGAAGAAGAAGAAGAAGAAAAAAAAATAAAATATTGTCGATTGGCGGCGATGCAGTTGCGATATTTCGTTCTCCACCAACGATACGAATAAATAGAATTTTATATTCTAACGATATGTTCAAAAGATTAAAGATCACTTAACCCATTACAAGACGACAAATGTTAAGACTGATCAAAATTCAGAGATGTTGCAAATTACAATTTTCAAGTTGCTCGGATTTTCAATGTTTCGGCCTTTTTGGGTATAAAGAAGAAATTGCTTGTCACAAGCAATTTCTTCATTTTCAACAATGTTTCCAAACCTTATTATTAGAAAAGTAAGACCGATGTTGAGGTGGAGTGAGTTATACTTTAATCGGATCGCAGATTAAGGAAATGGTTTTCACTGATAAGGTTTTAAATTCCAGTTGCGCATTGGGCCTATTAAATGATAAGGGCAGTGGCTAAGATAAACATTCTTCTAAAATACATTCTTCAGCAGAATACGCCTTCCATTCAACAATTAATCTGCAGAAAGCATAAACTGTCGTGGAAAAAGGATTTTGTTCAAACACAAACATATGAAGACAATAAATTCAGAGGGTCGTCAGTATTTCTGTCGTACCGCAAGGATCAACCCATTGCAACACAATGACGCTTTTAAACGCCTCCCCAATATAAAACTTTGGAAAACATTGTGTAAAATGAAGAAATTGCTTTTTAACAAGCAATTTCTTCATATTACACAATGTTTTCTACCCTGAAACCTGAAATAAATCTTAAGTTTAATAAACTTTGAATGTCGTCTACAACTCCTTTCAACTTGGACCAGTCTAAAATTTTGTTATGTGGTAATGGGTTAGGCTGTACTTATTCGCATTTACGCACTAAGAAAGAATCTCCCGGTTTCTAAGATAAGCCATTCAATCTTGATTTGTTTCAAGTAATAATCAAAGCCATCCAACATCGAAATGCCTCATATGGTCTGTGTTTTACTCTAAACTGACGTATATCTTTAGGTTTTGTTGCAAAAAAAGATAATGAGGGAAAGTACATGGATACCTAGAAAGTTAAAAAATCTAAAATTTCATAAGCTTTAAATTATCGTCTGCAACTCTTTCAATTTGGACCAGTCTAAATATTTTCGTCTGGTAATGGGTTAAAGTATCCTAATACACATTTTAATTTCTTGCAGTGTACAGAAAGGCTTTATTTCCCAACACAGTTTTCAGGTTATCGTACAGTTAAATTTGAATTCACACATTTTAAATTACGCATTCTCTCAAATGATGAATCGCCCTGTATTGCAATTACAAGCGTACACAGGTTTTCAGCTAAATGATAAATTAAGCAAAATGACACGTATTTTATATATCAAAACACAGGATTTTGTTGTCTAATATTTCAAAACTTAAGATTTCAATTACGACACCAAGACGTCGCGTAAAACTTTCGAAAGATCCACTTTTACTCCACAACAACTTTCACATTGTTTCAGTTGCCTTTTTACTTTTTTCCTGCGCACACATGATCTATTTTTTAAATACAAATTGAAAACTATTCTTTGCTAGTAATAACCGATTTGCAAATTTCACACATATCTCTGTTATTCAAGACACGTTTTCTGAATTAAATTTTACCTTGAATTTTACCTCGAGTTATCGACTAAAATATTTTCCCCGTTTGGATTCATCTATAATCTAGTCGTCTGGAATGGTTAACCCATCCCCACTCAAAAAAAAATACGACTGGTCCAAATTGAAAGAAGCTGCAGACGACAATGTTAAGTTGATGGATTTTTAAATTTTTCGTCGTTTTTGGTAGAAAACATTGTGGATAATGATAAAATTGCTTGATTCAAGCAATTTCTCCATCATCCACAATGTTTTCCATAGCCTTTTTTCTTGAGGGGCGTAAAAAAGAAGGATTGTGTGTGAATGGATTAAACCAATTACTATTCAATTCCTCGTTTAGACGATCTCAAAAATATTATTAAGTAATTCGATGTCTTGAAAGAATAGTTTCGTCGATGCGCAAGGAAAATATCGTAACTACAGCTTTATTAAAGCTGCATTTACGCCATTTTACACGTGCACCAACGAATTGTTTGCAACAAGCAAAATTATCCCTTTTCTGCGATTTTTTTTATTTTATAGGTACTTGTAGTTTCTATTCACATTGTATTTCGATGACCAAAATGTCGTAAATACAGCTTAATTCAAGCTCATTTAAGACATTATTGTCACCCGCCGGCCATACGCACTTTTACATGTCGTTCAAAACACTTCGAAACAATAAATATCTCAAAATATCACAACTATTTCAGAATGCATATCAAACATACGTTGTCAAAGAACCCACTGCGACTTAAGTCCACTCACAGATAGTTTTCAGTGGTTTACTTGAAACCTCTATTGGATTTTTAACAGCCGATTTTCAGTAAATACGATGTTACGACCAAACTGCGAAATAACATGACTTTGCACTTATCCAACGATCTCTTTATCCCATTTATCTATTTGATCGACAATAGAAATATGCAGCAAGAAGAAAATGCTGGTCAATTCTTTCACAAAATTTACTAACTGAGAAATAAAACATGATTTCATACATAAATCATTACCAGAAAACAAAATTTAAAGTGTCCTTACCTGGAAAAATACAAGCAATTTCTCCTGTTCTCAAAATGCTTTTCTCAATAGTATTCTTCAGAGGCCTTAAAAAGGGATTTTGTGAGAATTGGTTATGTCTAGTGCGGGTCGCGTATGTAACTCATAAACGATTGGCTAATCAAATCATTCATTTAGACCGTAAGTGAACTTAGAACCCTGACATTTATATTAAACATTTTTGTTGGTTAGTTGACTGAAACGTCGTAACTACAGCTTTATCAATATATAGCTACGGCGTTTATATCGCCAACAAGTTATTTTACTTTTTGTTACGTTTCTGGCAAACTAACGCCGTATAATATGTGTTGGAGGTCGGTGTGGGTGGCCAGCGATCCATCAATTAAATGCGTCGCCTGTCTCGCAAATTTCAGGATCAGACTGATCGTTTTATTCTAACGCAACATGGTCACGATTGTACGCGTTTTTTAAAACCCATTCCTCCACTATGACGCCTTTTGACGCCCGTTGTGAAAAGCAAATGAGAAAACATTGTGTAAAATGAAGAAATTGCTTGTAACAAGCAATTCCTTCCTTCTCCATAATGTTTCCTACCCAGAAAGATGAAGCTATCTAAAACATCATTAAATTGTCGTCTGCAACTTCTTTCGATTTGGACCTGTCTAAAATTTGCCGTCTGCTAATGGGTTTAATGTCGTATGTGTCTCTATTAATTTCGAAATTATCAAATCTAGTCGAACTTTCAACACGACAAGACGTAACAAAACATAACATATCTTTATTTCGACATAACACAAATAACACAAATATTGCATGACAAGGAAATGACAATCAATTTGAAAGAATGGAAATTTGTAACATTTTAGGACATATCAAAAACATGTAATACCATATCATGAGAGTCATATTCTTTTAGATACATTACATAGTTAAGAAATATTTTTTTCTCTTTGCTGTTTCTAATATCGGAATCGTACCGACAACAGAGAGTGAGGTGAAATTCATCTTCCAAGTCTTGTAACGCGCATAGTTGGCAGTATCTTTCATTTCTTGCAATGTTTTCATGGCGACCTGTTTCTATTCAAAGATCATGGGAAGAGAGGCGCAATTTGCTTAAATGAGTTCTTCTTGTTTTATTTTCTAACAGAACTCCGTGTTTTTAATGGCCAGCCTCCTTTCCAATAAAGTCATATTTGATTATAATCTACGATTTTAGCTAGCAAAGCGTCAGCTTTGATAGCTTAAGTTAACAGACACATTTTGAGGTCGTCTCAAAGTTCAGCGGGTGCAAATTACCACTGGAGGCTTAACCACTAAATCCATTGAATGCCTATGCCATAAAAAGTAGTTCTTACGTATTTCAGTAATATTGCAAACTCTATACAAACTGTAGTGAACTCTGTCAAAAGCACGCTATTTAACCCATTCCAAATCAATTCCGCTTCTTAACCATCTCAAGAAAAAAGCTTTTAAAAACATTGAGGACAATGAAGAAATTGCAATTTCTTCAATGTCCAAAATGTTTTCTACCCAACAACGGAAAGTGTTCTAAATTCAACCATGCTTTGCCAGCTTACAGTACTTTCAATGCTTTGATTTCGACTCTGACAGAATCGGACACTACCTGCCGACAAAATTATAGACAGGTCCAAATTAAAAAAAATGTTGCAGACGACAAATTTTAGTTGACGGAATTTTGAAAATCTCTGCCTTTTGAGAAATAAAACATTGTGGAAAACGAAGAAATTGCTTTAACAAAAACAAAACAAAAAATAGCTTTCAAAATCTGTTTCCATTGGGGGCGTCAAAAAGCGTGATCTTGTGGGAATGGGTTCAAACAAATAAGGAAGAAATTGCAAGTAGCAAGCAATTGCTTCGAATTTCACAATATTTTCAGACTTTTTCGGGGGAGGGCGTAAAAAACGTTATTATATGAGCCTATGCGTGACATTTCCAACCATTTGGCATGGGCGTGATTCGCACACATTGAACACCCTGGACAGCCATCCGGGGCATTTAGAAAATTCGCTAATAATTTACAGAAGCTTTGGGTCAGTATCTATCTACAGAGCGCAGAGTGGAGACTCTGATAAGAATGTGCGGATGCACAGGCTTATCCGAGTCTTTACTTGGCGCACATGTGTAATGGTTGGAAATGTCACGCATGCGCTCATATTAGAATGGGCTCAAGGTCATTGAAAGATAAAATAATTCAAAATTACGATTTAAATTAAATTTGTCTATTCAAAGAAATTTCTCCAACTTAAAATACATTGTATGAAAGGTTGAATTTTTTTATTATCTATTTTTACAATATTGTTGATCTGCATCATCGTTTGGTGATCAAAACGTCATGACCAAAGCTTATTTTAGTTGAAGTTACGATACTTTCCGTTCACCAATCGACGAAATCGATCAGCGCTTAGCACTTATTTGTGAAATCGAACGCTTATTTGGTCAAATGTAATTATACGAAAAATTTGAATGGCAGGTGATTTACTTCAAATCGAAAATTTAATTAAATAGCTTTTTAATGTAGGTTTTGTGAAAACCGTTCAGCGTTAAGTTTGGTATCACATTAGAGCGCTTCCCTATTGAAATCTACCTTTTGTCAATAATGCACGTGCACTGTCGGTTTCATTTTTAACTCGGTACCACACAATTTTTTTTGACTGGTCCAAATTGATAAAGGCTGCAGACGTTACCAAAGACGTTACCAAGTTGGTGGATTTTTTTTCGTCTTTTTGGATAGAAAACATTGTGAATAATGAAGAAAATGCCTGTATCGAGCAATTTCTTCATTTTCCACAATGTTTACCTAAGCTTTCTTCTTGAGGGACGTAAAAATGAGGGCTTGTGTGGGAATGGGCTAAACGTTAGCAAGAGTTTTGTCATATCGAACGTAGGGCTGGTAAACGAAGCTTATAGCAACACACGGTGTTTCTAATTCAAACCCTCTGACATTAATTTGTTATAAAAACTTATTTGGCATGTTATGTAAACAATGGTGTTTATATTCCAATGTTATCTTTTTATATATATAAAAAAGTTCCCTTCGAATACAAGGCTACTATTATCTCTAAACTCGAAAAACGTGCAGGCTTATCAACGAGTTATTTTGCTACAATACGTATATAATAGGAATAGCCTGTTTCTTTACTCTCTTTGTAAAACAACCTCATTAAGGGGCGAGGAAAATATTTTTTTGTTTTCATTAAGGTATCAAACTAACAAACGAAAAATACAACACACGAAGCGTATTCAAACAGCGGTGCAGTTTGGTTTAAGTATTCTCTTCATTTCTTATCATTCAATATCAAAAGCGTCGAGAGGGAGAGAGAAAGAGAAAGAGAGATAGAGAGAGAGAGAAAGAGAGAAAGAGAGAAAGAGAGAGGGAGAGAGAAAGAGTGAGAGTAAGAGAAAGAGAGAGAGCAAGAGAACGAAAGAGAGAGAGAGAGCGAGAGAGGGGAGAGAGAGCGAACAAGAGAACGAAAGAGAGAGAGAGCGAGAGAAATAGAGAGAGAGAGAATTCAATTTTGAGCAAACGTTTAATAGAACTACGTAAGCATAAAAAAGTCCAATTTTTATCGTATATTTCATGGAGGTATGAAACGGATTCTCAGGCAATCATAATACAGGAATTATGATAGACACAACTTGAAATTAAACTATTTCTACATAAATTATATACAAAAACTTATTATAATTATTCAAAAAATGATAATATCTAGATTGTTTATTTTAAGCCTATTTCATTTTTTTCCAGATGATATGTACATACTACCGTACAATTTATCTAAAATGTCTGCTTACTGGGAAACCAGCTTCATCAAAGACAGAAAAGTACAAGTCATTGACACTAATCCAATGGTCATACAAAGAGAGAAAAAGAAACGAAGAATCGAAAAGAGACATGCTACAGCAGAAAAGCGTTAAGAGTCTTTCCAGAATAAAATGATTTTTAGGTAGCAAAGCGTTAGCTTTGGTAGCTTAAGTTTACAGACAAAATTTTGAGGTCTTCTTTGAGTTCAACGAGTGCAAACTGCTTCTGGAGGCTTAACCACTAAATCCATTGAATGCCTACGCAATAGATAATAATTCTTATGTATTTCAGGTATATTGCAAACGCTGCCTGCAAGTTTATTTCCTAGTTATTTTTAGCTCATTTGAGCACACAGAATTCAAAATGACCCGGCTGATCAGAGTCTTCAAAGAAGTTGCAGATGAAAATTTCAAATTATTGAACATTCTAAAATATTTATCCCTCTGGGTAGTAAACAATGTGGAAAATGAATAAATTGCTTGTATCAAGCAATTTCTTCATTTTCCACATTGTTTTCCAGAACTATTACCTAATTCGGAATAAAAGGGAGGAATTGTGTGGGAATGGGTTGACTCCTAGCTTACTTTAACCTCGTTTATTCATCATTTTAACCTTTGACACAAGAAGATTACATAACAAAAACCATGTTTTGCTAGCTCACAGTTTTTTCAGTACTATGATTAGTTCCGTCGCTCTAAGCCAAGTCATTACACACACACACACACACACACAAAAAAAAAAAAAAAAACAAAACACACACACAAAAAAACTCAACATATCACAGATGTTTTATATGTCAATACTACCAAATTCTATGACAGTGTTATTCCTTTTCTGAATAAAAACGGGATTTTGCGTCACTGGAATTTTATACTTGAGAAAACATTGTGGAAAAAGAAGATACTACTGGTAACAAGCAATTTCTTCTTTGCCCACAATATTTTCAATCACATAGGATGGTTTCCTCTAAAGTTACATCAAATTTACATTACCATTTTGAATTTGGACCAGTCTAAAATTGAGGGGAAAATGGAAATGGTTAAAGACTCTCCTCTTGAATGTATCATAATTACTATATTAGAAAAAAGAGTTTTCGCTGATCCTACCCCTATTCCCCAAGTGTTGGTAATAATTAATGTTTCTTGCAAATAGATGTTTCTTTAGTGGGAAAGTAAACATATTTGTGAAAGGAATTGCTTTTGACAAGCTATGTCTACTGCATGCATTTTCCTTAAGTCATACAAAGGGATTTGATAGGAGGAGCTTACTAAGTTGTATAAAGATTCTAAGATTTAAGACTGAAATTATAAGTTTTAGACATACACCATACATCGTCAATTTGGGACCAAAACGTCGTAACTACAGCTTTTTTCAGACTTCGATAACTTGGTCGCCCACAGCCGATGTATGCATAGACCTTTAAACCCATCTCTCATTTCATTATTTTCTACTTTTTGTTCTGCTCTTTGCTACGACTTTATGCGAACTTTGCATTTTTAGCCATAAAACTAGACTATGTCTTCTTGTTGATGACGGATTTTTTAGAGAACAAACAAAAATTAAATATTTTACCGAGCACTTTCCTGAATTAAGCGGGCTTAAACATTTTATACATGTCGTAATTTACATCGTCCAGACAAGTTTGGCAGAATGAAGTGGAATAGTAGTAAATTAAGCACTTGAACCCACTTCAATATTTCTAATGCCTAATAAAATCTTCATAATAGCCCTATGGTGAAATGATTTTTGTGACTGAATGATATTTCCATTCATCCAAGGACACTAAATGTACCCGACATTCCCTGTCAAAACGGCAAAATTAAAACTGGTCAAATCTGAATCGCCACCGTCACGGCGCAGTCGGTAGAGCGTCAGACTCCTAACCTTCAATCATGGGTTGTCATGGGTTCGATCCCCGGCGGCGGCACATATCCTTTCCGATATTTGTCTCTCGCCAATGGGTGGGTATCGTAAACTTAAGTGGGATAGCAGCTAGAGGCTATGAAAGTATGTAGTGGTAGTACTGGTGTGAGAAATACCAGCAATCCATGGTTAGGTGCTCGAGCCGCCAAGATATGACTGAAATTCTGTTAAAAGTGGCGTTAAACCCCATTCAATCAATCAATCAAATCTGAATCAGAATTTCTATGGATATAGAAAAAAATGCTATGTTTAAACGATTTAATGAATGAAGCTTAGTTTTACCAGACAGCAATACCTCAGATTGGACGAAAGGGAAAGAGGTCGCGGGCGATAATTCAAATTACGTGAAATCTGAAAAATAACAAACATACATTGATATATAAACAATGTGGGAAACCGGAAAATTAGCACACTGTACATATAACAAGCATTTTTATTTTCTTCTCACCCACTGTGTCCCCCTACATAATAATTTCTGTATTGATGAAAGGGTTACGGAAAGTGGAGAAGGATAGAAAATAACGTAAGTAAGATGTATCCTCTCTCACAATGGTGTTGCCACTTCGTTATTTCGCAGTGAAATTGCGGTAAGAGTTTGTTCCGGAAATCACATTGATTAATAAAGACGGGCATTTCAACAGACTTTCCTAGCAAAAAATTCTAGAGGGCAAATATATTAACGAAATGATAAGATTAAGGGAATTTTATTTCAATGGAATGGTCTTTCATATTTGCTTTTTCAAGGGAGAGTATTGATCAATATGTAAAACGATTAATGTAAGGAATACGCTCCCTTTGAAAGACACGTGGATTTCTTTTGTCACTGCTTTAACCCAACGAAATGGTATCCTCACTTTGTTTTATTTAAGTATATCCAAATGAGTCTAAAATGGAAGAGGCTGCACACGACATTTAAGTTCACATCGCAGTATCACTAAGAGAAATTGAGCCTAAACAAGGGAGTTTGTTGGGATTCGTTAACCATCATATGAATTGTAGAAATACGTGGCGTCGGTACCCGACCAATCTGACGTAGGCCTTATCTTTAGCTGCATTAACCCTTTCCTGCTTTGCAAACTTTTAGACCAGTCCAAATTCAAAGGTTTTGCCGACGAAAATTAAGAGTGGATCTAGTTTGAAAGATAACCATTCAGCAGCGTTGAAAAATATTGTAGAAAAAGAAGAAATTGCTTGTTACAAGCAATTTCTTCTTTTTCTACAATGTTTTCTTAATTATAAAATCACAGGGAAGTGAAAACCAGGAATTGAACAGGAAAGGGTTAAAGCTATAGTTACTACATATTTCTCGTGCAATCACGATGGTCTTATTTCGAAATGAGATTAAAAAAATACACAGTTCCGTTTCGAAATGAGTCAAGTTATAGAATCTATCAACAGGTTTTCTGGATAAAGACTGGACTTTTTGCCTTACAAAACATTCAATTTTGGCTAGCAAAGCGTCAGCTTTGATAGCTTAAGTTAACAGACAAGATTATGAGGTCTTCTCAAATTCGACAAGTGCAAACTGGTACTGGAAACTAAACCACTAAATCCATTGTCATAAAAAGTAGTTCTTATTCCTTTCAGAAATATTGCAAACTCTATTCAAACTGTAGAAAACTCTTTTAAAAGCATATTATTTAACCCATTCCCAATCAATTCCCCCTTTTTAGCATCTCAAGAAAAAAAAAAAAGCTTTGCAAAACATTGTAAGCATTGAAGAAATTGATTGTAACAAGCAATTTCTTTAATGTCCACAATGTTTTCTACGTACCAACAAAGGAAATATTTTCTAAATTCAACCAACTTAAAATTGTCGCCTGTAACTTTTTTCAATTTGAACAAGTCTAAGATTTTGTCATGTTGTAATGGGTTAACTTCTGGATTACTTTGACCTCGTTTATTTATCATGATGACCTTTGGGGAAAAAAAATACTTAACAAAACCATGCTTTGCTAGCTTACAGTACTTTCAGTACTTTGATTTAAAGATACTTTCATGTCATTATTTCCGCTTAATTAACCCATTCCATACATGATATTTTTGACTCCTCAAAGAAAAATGGCTTTAATATTAATAGCCGATCCCCGGCGGCGGCACATATCCTCTCCGACATTTGTCTCTCACCAATTAGTGGGATAGTAGCTGGAGGCTAGGAAAGGATATAATGGTAGTACCGGTGCGAGATATACTAGGAATCCAGTGACGTCGCGATATGACCAAAAAATTGTTTAAAGCGGCATTAAACCCCATTCAAACAGACAAACGAACCCGAGGGATTCTTTAACGCGTATGATTTATATCACTACCACAAGAGATCTCGTTCTAAAGTTAATCGGGCTAGCACGAGCTAAATCATATCTCTTAAAACAATTTGGATTCACCGCTATAGATCTCTAGTTGGTTGATGAATCAATCAATTAATTTGGACGGAAGTTAAAAGTTGACCTCCGACATCTATTTCATTCATTTTGGTTGATCAACGATTCAATCTTGAATAGGCTGTAGTAACGACATTTCTGACGCCTCTTATATATTTGCTTTTTGTTTTATGTCCATGAACATATATTTTGATATCTCAGTCAAACTACCCTGTCGGAGATGAGAGGGCATGACAAGCGATCTTTCATCTCACTGTGCTACCCGATGACCAATTTTTGCGTGACGGATCTCACAATTAATTAACTCATCGGTTATTCGAAGAGGCGTTGAACTCATTTAGAATAATCTTTATTAGTAAATCAGCTTAACGGCTCTTGCTGGTAGGGATACGTAGTAATCAGATCACTTCTGTAAGAATGAATGATTCCTCTTAGTAAACTTTCCTGCTTATTTTCAAACAACGGATCATCGACTGTTACCTCTAAGATTGGAATATCTTGCTAAACAGACATCCTATTTTAGAAGAGTGCCCCACACAATGACAATTTCTAAATTCCCCAAAGAAAAACAACCGGGGAAAAAATCTCTAAAATGAAGAAATTCCTTGCAACAAGCACTTTCTATCTTTTCCGCAATGTTTTTACTCAGAGAGTTGAAACCCCCTTTCACGAAGTTTAGTTTTTGTCTGCAACTACTTTTAATTTGGACCCCTCTAAAATTTTCTTGAGTCGTAAAGGGTTTAAAAACGAAGTTTATTTAGACCTATCTTCATTTTTTGACCCCTTTCCTGTTTTGATTTTTTAGACCTATCCAAATTCAAAGGTTTTGAAGACGAAAATTTAAAGTGGAAAAATAACCATTCAGTAGGTCGGTAATATTGTGAAAAGGAAGAAATTACTTGTGACAAGCAATGTCCTCATTTTGCTACAATATTTTCTAAATTATGAAATGATCGGGACTTACAAAACAGGGATGAAATACGAGAGAGTTTAGATTTCATCGAACAACAATTCGGCTGTTGTCTCACCCCTTTAGTAACCAAACGGGTAGATATGGGCCAAATGGGCTATCAATTTTAGAAAGAATCGTTTATGTATTATGAGCAATAAACTAAAGAGGAAAAAGATATTTGCCATCTCTTTTTATTTGTTCGACTTACCAAGTCCATTTAGTAATATTTTGGTAAGTTCTATCAAAACAGACCGTCTATGTTCCAAAGTCACCATTCAAAGAGCATTGCATGGGTTAGCTTTATAATTCAAGGTTTTTTTTCAGCAAAGGAACTAATCATTTAAAGGTTACCGTCTCATATTAATTTTTTAATTTCAAGCAATTGGCATTTCTTATGATTTCATTTCGGCAAGGCTGACAGAATGGATTAGAAGTTATTTGATTATCAACAATCCAGTAGCTTGTCTTGTGTGTTATTTCGACAAGGCTGGCTGGAACGGGTTACAAAATGTTCGAATTCTTGTTTCACAGAGTTTCTGAAACTACAGCTTAGCATATTTATTCCTGCAACTATTTGTAAGATCTCATCTAAATCGTTTCTTGATTTCATGTTTACATTTATATTTGTAAGTCAGTTTGGGTGGATAAGAAAACTATAGATAGAAGATCGTTTGAGTAAGTTTCCGTTTAAATTTGTATGAAGTGACAATAAAATTTGAATATTAGCATAAAGATTTCAAAGGAATATGAAATGTGGCTGTTCACGATATTTCTAACGATTACAAATGTGTGCCGAGTAAACACTCTGAACAGCCTTTGCATCTACATAATCAGATCAGAGCTTTAACTATGTATACTAACTTCAAGTTTCTTTAGAAGATCAGCGACTAATTTTACTCTTCTGTATGGCTGGCCGTACTATTAACTGTCCTGTTGAATTAAATCCTTTACAAAATTGATTGCGTTAAAATCAAAGGGCTGAAAGTACTGTAAACGTTTATTGTGGATTAAAGTCATTCTTACAATTCTATTTGAAAAACAGCTCTAGCTTGAAAGGAACATGCATGTGGTGTAGACAAAGATCAGACAGCACATATGTGCAGGCTGATCTTTGTCTAAACCTCCTGCCAAAACAGGAATATTCCGGGCTCAGCATGACAAGTGTTAATATTGTTCACGACGCAATCCCTCCTTTTTACACCCCTCAAGAAATAAGTTTTAAAACATTGTGGAAAATTAAGAAATTGCTTATTTCATTACCCCCCAATGTTTTCTGTCAATGGAAGAAAATAATTAAAATTCCACCAATTTAAAATAGTCGTCTGCAGCTTCTTTCAATTTGGACCAGACTGAAATTCTGTTGTGTGGGTATGGGTTAATATTATTTTCGACATATATGTCAATGCTGGAAATGCCACGTGTACGGCTCTTATTCAGGAATTTCTTTGACAATATTTCTTGCTTGTGAATTTTAGTAGTAGTGTAATTCCCGTTACCCAGTACTTCGTTTACGTCTCAGTATTACGAAGACATGCAATTTTATTACAATCGCGGCAATGCTACGATCGCTGGGAATGCCTTTGCACGATATCTATTTTGTTCTCCGCTTTACATAACTATGAGAAGATTGCACTGAACGCCGATACAGAAGTGAAAAATGGCGCAACAGGATATAAACCGTGTAATTTTATACATTTTGTTAAATATTTAAAGAAAGTTTATCTCGTTGTACTAACAATCAAAATGGGATAAAGGTTATTCAATTAGAAAATTAACAGAAGAACAAAGAATTGACGATATGCTGTATACAGACAAATTCAAATTATTGTTAAAAAAGAAGCACCAACTCACATGTATTTTCTTTCATTTTTTGAAAAAAATTCTCATAGAATTCTACTTTTTTTTTACAAATAAAAACAATTATGATGTTGATTATGTAATATTACCCTAAAAGTCATAGTAATGATAATGGCCATTGAAAAACTAGGATAGTAAAACTAGCGCAATATATTATTTGCGGAACTGATGGATCGCTGCTGTTAGTAAAATTTGATTGACCTGTCAAACTATTCCTTTATATCGTGTACAATGTTGAATATTTTTTGTTTGTGTGCGACTGAGACTTCGTGACTAGAGTTGTTTCGAACTGTTGTTACGACGTTTATTTTTCCAACCAACAACTTTTTTTGTTTTATGTCTCCAACCAAATGCTATTCTGAATAGAGCCAAACGATTTCTCAGTCGAACTGCCATGTCGGAGATCAGCGATCCGTCAATTTGACAGCTTGTTATATAGGCCAGCAAATTTAAATACGAATATGTTATAGATAGATAGATAGATAGATAGTTAATTTGACATTTGGCGTAAACCTTACAGTTTCTTGTCATACACAAATATACATATACAATTTAATAGAACAAAACACAACACGTGACATTTACACGGATAATCTACAACTTCTCTTCTTGTTTTTCATGGAAGAGTTGTAAGGAAAAAATGAAAAAATACAAGCAACAAATATTACCAAATTAAGTATTGAATGCTATATATGAATTATGAATTATATGAATTATGTTATATAATAATCAAAATCCGAGAAAAGAATTGAGAAACACACCGTCAGATTGATAATAGACCAAATTCGGCTGTCAATCAAATAACCAATCAACCATTTAAATAATTCATTCAGAACTTTAAACTCCACTATTGGGCACAAATTTTGTGAAGCATTTTTGTTGGTAAGGCGACTTAGATGTCCTACCTACAGTTTGTTCAAGCTGTAGTTACGACGTGTAGGACGCCAACCAACCGTTTTACTTTTTAGTCACATGCTTTGGGCTGTGGAACTTCCTGTCGTAGTCAGTGGGCGGGGACAGTGGAGTCAGTGTGCAGGGCTTGCGGTCCGTCATTAAAAATATTTGATAGGAAAAAACAGCTAGTCTTGATTGTACCGTAAGTCAAAATTTTGTACCCGGAAAACTAACCAGTCATACGGTATTAATAATGATAACTGTGATGATGATAATAAAAAGGACAACTCGTACCCGGAAAACTAACCAGTCATTCGGTATCAATAGTGATAACTCTGATGATGATAATAAAATGGACAAATCGAAACAGATTTGATTCCGTTATTGGTTGACTGTACATAGATGTTAGATTTTATTTACGTCGACGTGCGTGAGTTGGGCACATCATCGACAATCAAGGGATTCTCTTGACCTTACACAATTAGGGAGAATTAGTCTGTAAGTGATTTCATGTGTTAGAAAAAATGATCACAAGGCCAGTATTGTTTTTATTGACTGTTACATTACAGCTAAAATAATTAGCAGACATTACAAGCTAGTGCTAGTGACATGGACGGTTGTATACTGACTAGCAAAAGGAGTGGATATTCTCAATGAAATTGAATGACTTCCACGAAAGTTCTTGGAAAAAAACATGACTTAACCCCTGTGTTGCTGAACCCGTAATATTCCGGTTTTAGCAGGGGGTGTAGACAAAGATCAGATTGCACTTATGTGCAGTCTGATCTTAGTCTACACCCCCTGTCTGTCCTTTTGAAACCAGAGTTGTTTGTGAAATTAATTTTCAAAATAAGTATTGACAACTGAATAGCAAGTACTACAAGTTCTTTCAGCCCTTTTATTTTCATACAGCTCTGAAAAGAATATAGTCAGCAGGAAAAAGATGAGATTCAGTAGAGGTCAGAAATGGTATTTTGAAAAATAAACATATAAGGTAAAACGATGAAATACCGTAAAACTCATATTAACCGACCACTCAATGGACGACCAAATAGTTGTGGCAGAAGAGAATGGACGCTGGTTACACTTTTTTTACATGATTATGAAGAGTCGATTAACTTGCATACCTAAATTGCAAAATTCTCGCTCAATTCTATGTTGTTCGAACTCATTATGATCGTCTCGGTGAGTCGATTCTAGTGAGTACAAATAACATAGGATTTGGTTAGGGTATTATTTTTTCGGTAAATTCACAAACGGAAAGGAAATTCTGATCATGGCCGCTTAACTGAAGTGGTCGCTGAATAGAGGAAGTCGCTTAAGCAAGGTTGGCTGTAGAATGTTTTTAGTCACGTGGGTTTATTTCATTAGTGTCGTTACAATGATTCACTTTGACGCAACTGATCGTAGAAATTGTAATCCTTCAAGGGAAAATGGACTTCTTTGGGGTTCTGAAAAAATCCTTAAAGAGTGATAGGAAACAGCTACTACCAATCAGGTATAGTATTTTGAAAATAAACGTATAAAAAGGTAGAATGGTCACATAATCACACTGTATGAATACGCGAAGCGGATTCATACATAAGTGTAATTAGGTTTTTCGGTTCATACCTCGATGAAAACAAAAAAATATTCTCTTCATATCTTATAATTTAATAGCATCGAGCGTAAAAAAGTAAAAGCTTTACAAATCTTGATACTTTTTTTATGGGACTATTTTGTGTGGAAGTATACAAAATCTAAAAAAAAAATTTCATGGACTTATTATCAAACTTTTTTCGACCAATCAGAGCGCCCGTTTTTGATAGACGAAACTAAAAATAAGATTATATAAAGGGTCTTTGTATATAGTGGGACAAGGAAAAGACATTTAGCATAAATCTCACAATTTCACACGTTTGCGCAACTAACAAAACATTTTCGACAAAAAGTAGAATTTTAGTTTTTGCTCAAGATTTATTCTACTCTTGATAACACTTACTTTTCAGTTCAAACGAATTTCAAATTTTCGTCTGCAACATTTTTGAATTATGACCCGTATTCAAAACTGTGGCGTGGTATTGGGTTAAAACGGCAGTACCCGAAGAAGCAGAAAATTTCCTAACGAGGTGGGGGCGTAACCTTTTTTCAAAGTTATTCCCTGTGTCGTATTTAGACATTCCAATATTATATAAATTCGCTTTTAAACATGTGGACCCTTAAAGTAACTTCGAATTCAATTTTTTGGTGTTTTGGTGGATAAAAATTTGTGAAGAGTAATCTTACGCTACATTGACTAAACGGTTCTGTCCCATAGAATAGTATGACCTGAATGGCCAGTCAACTGAAAGCAATGTAGGTGCAAATAATCAATCAAGCGATTTACTTGACAGGTCACTGAAAATTGATACCAATCGAAATTAGCCGTTGACCTGTAAAAATACATTACTTCTGTATACGTCAACTCGATTAGCACACTCGACTTCAAACAACAGCAACAAAATAATAGAAATAGTCATGATCCTAATTAACCAATCGCAGCTATCAATCAAAACACCAGTCGACCAATGAAATAGCTCATTAAGACCAGTCTTAAGTTTTGAACTCCAACATTGGGTGCCATTTTTGTTAACCTTTTTTGTTGGTTTGGCGACAAAAATGTCGTAACTACAGAATATTCAAGTTGTAGTTAGGAAACCAACTATTCTATTTTTGTTACATGCGAATGGCCATGTATTTTGCAAAACAGTGCCGTTTAAAATCGAAGCGGGACTTCCTGTCAGAGTCAGTGCTTAATGAATAAGTGGGCAGGGCCAGTGATTGGTCCATTGTAACGCTATCAATTTTAATGATAATGGAGGTTAAACGGTGAACCATCATCTTCAAGATTGTGGGTACGAGCCTCGGACTGACACACACACGTTTTCTTTGAGATAGACCCGTAGATAGCGAAGCTTCGTTACTTGACGCCGCACACGCCATTCCTTAACAGAATTTTTGAACTGGTCTAAAGAATTTGAAGAGGAAATTTAAAAATGCGTGTGGATCGAAAATTTAGAGTAAATTTGTTGAAACAAACAAACAAAAAAATACCGTTGTGAAACAAGGAGAAATTGCTTGTCACAAAAAGTTTCTCGTTTTTCCACAATGCTTTTCACCAAAATAATTTTTTAATGGCGAAGAAAACAGGATTGTATTGTAGTCGGTCAAAGAACGAGACAGAGTTCTTAGAAATTTCGTCATGTATCCATGTACTTTCCCTCATTATCTTTTTTGCAACAAAACCTAAAGATATACGTCAGTTTAGAGTAAAACACAGACCCTTGGAGGCATTTCTATGTTGGGTGGCTATAATTATTACTTGAAACCAATCAAGATTGAATGGCTTATCTTAGAAACTGGTAGATTCTTTCTTAGTGCGTAAATAAGAATAAGTACAGCCTAACCCATTACCACATAACAAAATTTTAGACTGGTCCAAGTTGAAAGGAGTTGTAGACGACATTCAAAGTTTATTAAACTTAAGATTTATTTCAGGTTTCAGGGTAGAAAACATTGTGTAAAAATGAAGAAATTGCTTGTTGCAAGCAATTTCTTCATTTTACACTATGTTTTCCCAATTGTTTTTTTCCTGAGGGGCACCAAAAGAGCGTCAATGTGCGTTAATGGGTTAATATTTTATGGGCTGTCTGTATGTAAAATGTATATGAACATGTATATATTATTAGTTGCACCTTGTCACGATTAAAAACATTCGTCAAAAACCACTTCGGGCTTACATACATAAATCAAAAGACAGGTTGATATTTAGTTACGTACCTGGGCTACATATCTTTTAGACGAAGGGGCGATGTCATTTATGATTATATGGTCCACCAAAATGTAATTCTGGATATTTAACACATACAATGGCACCACCCCGTGGTTCTCGTCTTAAATCGCTCAACCAGTAGGTATGGCCGATGTTATTTGATTTGCTCTAAGTTACTTATGGTGAACTAAACCATTACTGTACTATAAAATGGTTAGCCCCAGCCTAGTAAAATACATGTACGATCTAATAAGGCTTTTATCAAAGCAATTGCAATTGACGAAGACTAGAATTTGGACAAGGAGTAACAACCAGATCTAATTTTCATATTGCCCTTGTTGTATACGTGTTATACCTGGGTGTAAATAAAAGATATGTTGATATGTTGTTGTACCCAAAAGTAAGCGACACGAATGTCGGTTAGATCTCAAAATCGACCACGGGCTTGGTGATGACTAACTAGACGACAGTACAAGTTAGGGAAACTCGTTCCCCGGAATACATGTCCAAAATACGTTCTAAATTACCTTTTGTCACAATAAGCCGTAGTTTGACCCTATTATTGAATTGATGAACTGTAACTAAATGGTCTTAGACATTTATTTTTGTGTCTATTTATTGAATGTGTCGTTGGCAGGCAACCCAAGTTTCGAAACTACAGTTTGATTTAGCTGCAGGCAGCCCATCCCCTTACGGTATATGTATTTCAGTTATAGAAACATGTTTCTGTATTAAAATGACCCAAAAGAAGGCGTACTATCTTAACCCGTTCCGACACAATGGAGCTTTTTGGCGCCCTAAATAAAAAAATAGAGAAAACATTGAGGAATATGAAGATTGCCGAAGAAAGAGCCACACCTCCCCGAAACTGAATAGAAATAGAAAAATCAAATAAATAAATGCATGTAGATTAAAAAATATTGTGACACAATAAGCTGAATGGAAACTCCAGGATGTGTTCCGCGAAACAGATATATTAAAAACAAATACTTGACCTAGCAGAGGTCAGTAAGAGTGAGTATCTCAAATATGAACACATAGTGAGGTAGAACGACCATTCTAGGTTCAGACCATCCACAGGCATGAAAAATGTTCGACCCTAGCCAGCCTCCAGAATCCTTGCAGACTGACAAGGTAGAAATTTTTCGCACCACACAGGAATTCCATTATTGCGTAAATTGTCACACAAATTCCCGCAAATTTGCAATCATTGACAATTCATTTCTCTTTTAAGGTTGCTTTGACGTCTTTCAAATTTGTTCCACGATAAAATTTTGTCCTCATGAATATGCATTAAACCAATGACACAAAATCTCTGAAGCAATATGGCTATAAAAACTTTGTGGGAAAAGGAGAAATTGCTTTTCTCACAATGCTTTCTATTCTAATTTCCCCTTCTGAATTTTTCTAAATTAAGCGCACATTGAAATGTCGTCTGCAAATCGCTTTCAACTTGGACCAGACAAAAACTCTGTCGTCATGTAATACATCAGACGACAGTCGAGGCCATTAACATCACTTATCGGTTGTTTCCTTTTGTCCTACAGCGTATGAAGACCTCCATTATCTCTACATGTAGAAACAAATATGCGTCATTAATATCCCAGGGAAGGGATGACAATCAATACGCTTGGGTTGTTTATGGAGGACTAGAGTCAAGCTCTGCTTAATTGTTTAAATACAGTTCGGAATCACATTACAGGATTTGGTTTAGATTTAACAGGAAGGTTTGTGTGAGTAAACTTACTATTATTTTTATAAACGTTATTGAGGACGAGAGTTTCACTATCTACTAGAATGTCCCTATTTTGCTGATACTAGAAAAATAATTCTGAAAAAAAGACTCTCTCCCAAATATGGTGAACTTTATTAATTTGATGAAATATAATGATAAAACTGTTCTCCTAAACCTTTGTAAATTTTTGAAAGAAGTTTTTATTCGAGAACTTGTATAGCATTTAATACTTAATTTGGTAATATTTGTTGCTTGTATTTTTTCATTTTTTCCTTGCAACTCTTCCATGATAAACAAGAAAAGAAGTTGTAGATTATTCGTGCACATGTCACGTGCTGTGTTTTGTTTTCTTAAATCGTATATTTATATTTGTATATGAAAAAAAAAAGTGAAGTTAACGCCAAATAAACCATCTATCCGTTATTTCAAGTTTTTTTGTTTTACTTTTATTTTCTAAGGTGTGATAATGAGAATTAAAACGAAAAGAAAAGAAGACAAACAACAATAAACAACGAAGCGACACTACTGTCAATTATTAACCCTTTCCCCACTCTATGACCCTTTTGGACGCCCCTTAAATAAAGATAATTTGGAAAACATTGTGGAAAATGAAGAAATTGCTTGTTACAAGCACTTTCTTCATTATCATCAATGTTTTCTACCCCAAAAGATAAAAACTTATTATAATTTATAGAATTCCATCGGCTAACAATTGTCGTCTGCAACTTTCTTAGGAACTTCTAGTCTAAAATTTTGCCGTCTGGTAATGGGTTCATGTATCATTTGCAGAAAGTCTCATCCGGTTAATCCGAATCTTTTTTTTAGCACTCCTGTGTCACCAAATATTTTGTGTATATGGATATGCCGTATTTAATATCAGTTTTGCGTGATTTGCCTTTTTTCCCTACATCCTTCTTAATAAATTTATTCAAGAACTTATCGTCGGTGCACGAGCAAAATGCCGTAACTACAGCTTTATTAAAGCTGTAGTTACGACATTTTGCTCGCGCACCGACGTTATGTTGATAAAAGTAGACCACCGGCTCTAAAAAAAATAAAAAATGAATAAATAGATAGATAAAATGTAGCCCGAGAAAATGCGAAAATTATCGACTCTAGTAAAGCTGCGCAGGCTGACCAGGCTCGATTTTTTTCGATTTATGTAGATTTTCTGAATCAAGAATTGTCTTTCTACCTTATCTTATTTCTTTTTTCAAAATGGTGTCTATACTTGACCTCTGCTGAGCAATATTTCTTTTTCAAATATTGGTTTAACGGAATCTCCGGATGGTCAAGTTTCGCTTGTTGCGCTGGTTTTAAGGACAAACGTCACTACCTTGTATTTAACACCAAATTAGTTTTTGGTGGTGTACGCCTTAAGTTTGAGCTTATCATAATTTTTGCGTTATTGCGTTGAATAAACAATCGTCATATTTTCCATAATACGAATGTATATATCATGTTATGCATAAATGGAAAATTTAGAAAAAATGACCATATAACCATAGTACGTGTACTTTTTTGACAGAATTGATCTATTATTGACTTTTCCTGCGTTTTTAAATATCAGAAAACACTAAATTTCGTGTAAACGGGAAAACGTAGACCAAACAATAAGCAGAAAATAAGCTAGTTAGAAACAAAAATGCCCCGAACTGTAGAAATTTGTGCTGTGCAGCTGACAACATGAACTCAAACGGCTATGACTTTCACTAAACCCATTCCCACACAATCCCTCCTTTTTACCCCCCCCCAAGAAAAAAGCTGTGGAAAACATTGTGAAAATGAAGAAATTGCTTGTATCAAGCAATTTCTTCATTATCTACAATGTTTTCTATCAAAAAAGAAGAAATAAATTCAAATTCCATCAGCTTAAAACTGCCTTCTACAGCTTCTTTCAATTTGGACCAGTCTAAAATTTTGGGTTATCGGAATGGGTTTAAGAATATGGTAGCTTTCCAATAATCAAATAGCCCGTGATTTTAAAACTATAATAGTACAGCGAACACAATTTAATATTGGATTAAATTGCTATATATGAAATGTAATGTTGACTTTACGCTGAGTATAGTTCCAACGAAATATGTTCCATCAGTACAAATGCTAGTTTTCGTGACCATTCAATGATTCATTCAAGGCAGTTTTTTCTTGTTAGATGCATTGGTTTCTTTTCCCAATAATATTTTCCCTTATGATATGTCAGTTCTCTACTTTCATCCACATAAATATGGAATATTAAGTTACGATAGAGATACAACATCTTGTATTTGCTTTGAGCTGCGGAGGAAAATTTTGATATTTTTCGAGATCGAAGGTCGAGTGGATTACCAAATTTCTCCCGCAGTGAGACAGTAACAGTGACAGTAATTAGAATTAGATCTGATTAAACACTTGTACATTTAAATCTTACTACCAAAAAACTAGAAATTTACTGACATGTAGAAATTTGATCCGTGTAAATGCAGTCTCTTCCTGTTTTACCGTATCGTCACACGTACTTACTTTGAAGCTAGGTAATCAGTCACAAGTTTATTGGACAGTAGCACTGACCTGAAATTTGCCTGCAGTTCAGTTCATAGGTTCATAGAGACGTTTGCTTGAAGAAATGTTGATTTATGCATGATATTCGAACAAGGCTGTAGTAGGTGCTATGAAAAATAGATGAATAAATCAAGTGTTTCCACCAAGCTTGATTGTGTAGAACAATTCTCAGTAGATGTTACTGGTCACCTGGTTCGGCGCTGTAGCAATGATATGTTCATGTATTTCAATCAACTGCATTTTTTAATAGTATTTCAGTCATATCGCGGCGGCTGGAGCACCTAAACGTAGATTCTTGGTATTTCTCACACCAGTTATACTACAACCTTTCCGAGCCTCTGACTGCACATTCCACCTAGGTTTACGATTATCACCCATTGGTGGAAGATAAATGTCGGAAAGGATATTCGTCGCGGCCGGGAATCACATGTATTCCAAACCAGCGTTTTTTAAAGGATCTATAAGAACACTTGGTCGTTATATCGCTGTAGACTTCCTATGAAATATTGCGTAAAGATTCATTATTATCGTTGTAGACTTTCTTAGAAATATTGCGAAAAGATTTATAATCATTCCTGTGGTATTTCTTAGAAATGTTGACCCGTTTTACATTTTGAAACAATAGCAACTGCAAAACTATACCTTTAACCCATTCCCACACAACCAAATTTTAGACTGGTCCAAATTGAAAGAATCTGCAGGCGAAAATTTCAAGCTGATGGAATTTTAAATGTTTTCATCTTTTGGGATAGAAAACATTGTGGATAATGAAGAAATTGCTTGTAACAAGCAATTTCTTCATTTTCCACAATGTTTTCCAAAGCTGTTTTATTGAGGGGCGTAAAAAGGAGGGATTGAGTTGGAATGGGTTTATTAATACAAGTGTTTTGAAAATATCCTAGGTGGATAAATACGTCGCCATAAGTCTATGTCGGTTCGCCTGCACTAACATAAGTCCAGGAGTGATAATGAGGCAATTGTTACTGCAGGACATCTAATTGTCTCTCTACAAGTTGATTCAGTATAGAGGTTGGTCAGGGACCCCGGATAAGATGTTATTGAATTCAACATAACAATGGTGTTCTACCAAGACCTCGTAACTACAGCTTGGTGGAATAAGCTATAGTTATGGGGTTTTGGTGGAACAGCGACGATAAGATACGTGTCATGAAAAGTCTGTATGGGCGGCTTTAGTGCAGGCCATGAATGGAGGACCTAAAACTAACCATATACCCAAATGCTCTCCAAAAACGATAAAGAATAATTTATCGTTATAAATCAGAGACCACAAGGTTATGGTATCATTTAACCCGTTACCAGACGATAAAATTTCAGAATGTTCCAAATTCAAAGAAGTTTCGGTGCTAATTTTAAGTTGATGGAATCTAAAAAATCGTTGTCTTTTGGAAGGGTGTGTGTGTGTGGGGGGGGGGGGGGGGTAGAAATAATGAAAATACTTGTTACAAGCAATCTCTTCATTTATATCGATGTTTTATAAAGTTTTTTTTGGGGGGGGGGGTCATGAGAGGTGTAAAAGAACTTGAGCATGTGGGAATGGGTTAAGCCCTAACCCCATTCTTTTCATTAAGTCATTAAGTGTAACTGTACTTAATATCGGAAGAGGAAAAATCAATAAAGTAAATGTTCAATCTTTTATCAATGGGAGAAAAAAATCTAAATCTCAATTATATTTTACTTTCACAGATTTTTTAGACCAAACAGATCCAAGTGCAACACAGTGCAGTCTTAGGCAGCTTTCGTGAATGTCGATAAAGCGCCAAGATACTACTGATAAATCATACCCTAACTGCTCCGATACACATGGAATCAGACGCGGAACCTGAACTCAGAAGTGATGTAGAACCAGAAAACGACATAGAACCAGAAAATAATGCAGAACCTGTCCCAAACTGGTTAGAAGCTTTCCCAAAATGGGGAAATGCGTGGGAACTCCACGTGTATTCAATTGGTGCCATATTTCTGATAATTTCTTTCGTTGCTTTGTATTCCATGACATTTTATATGCGAGGATGTAATCATTTAAAACACGGGAAGACCACATTTTCACTTCAGTGTTTATTATTTTTGTTTTCAATTTTACGCTCTTTCTCGTTGTTCTTGAATCCATATATGACGTCATCACAGTATAGCCATATCACTGCAGTGTTTACGTTTATTTGGGCTGCGGCTTTACCCGGCCTGACAGCCTCGTTCAGTTTGTTACTTCTAGTTTTATTGGACACAACAAAGATGACGTTAGGACCGCCTCGTTTTCAGAACCTCTACGTCATACTGGGTATCACCGCCGGCCATTTTGTCATCGTGATGCTCGCTGACGTGCTCTGTGTGTTGACGAGTTTTTGTCGACCTATGTTGATGTTTTGTCAAGCTCTGTTCATTCTATACGGGTTGCTACTGTTTATTGGTTACCTCTATTCGGCTATAAAGATCTACAACAGCTGTAAAGTGGGAGATAGATCAGGTAAGATTTTGAATTACTGTTTGTTAGTAAAAAAAAAAATAAGATAATTATAAATTTTATGGCAAAACCAATGGAAATTCGCATCATATTTCATCCAACTGAATGCTTTTCTTTACATTTTAAAGTCTGTAAAGATTTATATCAAGGAAATCGTCGATAACAAGGATTTCCCCGGTGTTCATAATGTTTCTATCCTGTATGACATGTATGATCCAATGCAATCTATTTCCTTTGAGTTTCGACCGCTCTAAAATTCTGTCGTCTAGTTATAGAATAAATGATGTGAAATAATCCGAGACTATTCAAGATCGTTAAATCTATAGTTGTTACATGGCATCACAGGCAACAGTTTTGGGTAAGTAAGTAAACTAGATTTTGCCTGGTGATCGGTCCATCCAAAGGGTTGTCATCTTTCATTTTTCAGTTGGCTTAGTTTGCTAATATCCAAACAAAGAATCATGTCATTGTCAGGTAAGATATGCAAAGTACTGCAAAGTTTTAGTAAATAAATTATGCTAGTCGGTATACAACGCTTTCTGACCAAAGCTATTTAAAAATCATTCATGTCAAGTTTAATCCATTGTCTGACACTATTTTTCACTTGACCAAATTGAAGGCAAAAAATGCAGACAATTAAGTTGGTGTAATTTACAAATCTATGTCGTTTGAGTTAGAAAAAAAATATTGTGTGTATTAAAGATATTGCTAGTGATTAAACATTTCTTCATTTTCCGCATTTTTTCTTGAGCCTTTTTCATCAGGTCGTAAAAAGCGGGTTTGTGTGAATGTGTTAAGCTGAATGCGCCCTTTCACTCTAAAACAGCAAAATTGATACTCTAGAATGAACTCTAAAGGAGTACATAGTCGTTTACAAATTAATGCTAATGTTTCGCGTTAAATACCCGAGGTTTGTCCCTGGAACTTCCGGTTCTAATTGGATTTGCGACACTAGCACTTCAATTAGCTAATGGAAAAACGTTATGACGTTCACGTAATTAATGTACCCTTTTCTCTCTTTTATTTAACTTCTGTGTTCTGAAAGGCTGAAAAATGTCTTTCAAACCCATATGGAAAAATGTACACTGAACTATTTCGTAAGGTGATAAGGTCCCCTCCCCCATGAAATCAAACAAAACATTCTTTTCATCTCTTAAATCAAATGATCTTCTTTAGGCTTAGTTGAGGTGCATATTACTTAGATAGCGGTGAACGAGTGCGAATAGCCGTGTCAGACATTGGATGCTCGATTTAGCAAAAAAAAAAAAAAGCGAGTGAAAAATGCCCCTTAACTTTGATCTATGTTGCATATCTGATATTACACAAGTGTAATAAGTATGCAGATCAGCCAGTGCCTATTCTAACGCCTTTTGTTACCGTGAAAATGACGTCGCGAAAAATACAATTTATGACGTTATTTTAAAAAAACAGCGTTATATGATTGACGGGATATTTTCAAACAATAAATTGCAAGAACACCATCAATACAATACAATACAATATGTTTAATCAAGTATCAAGGCCTACGGCCCATAAAAAATACATTATAACACGTACACAGTGAGCGACATGAATTTGGACTTAAGGCAGGATAACAAATCATTCAAAATATTTTCTTAACTTGAATATTATATATATATATATATATATAAAAAAAAAAAAAAAAAATAATAATAATAATGATAATAATTTGCAGCTATATCAACAGTACATCTATCATTTAATTCCATAATATACGAAAGAAACTCGTTCTATTCCTATTCCTTAACCAAAAAAGCGGTAAAAGTTTTAGCCTTATATTTTCATATAAAAACATTCAAAGAAAGCATGCAATTCATGTTCGATAACTTCAATGTTTGAAATTATACAAAAAGAGCAGAGACGTCTTTCTCTTTCTAAGTCTAAATGCCTGCCCCGTTCGATCATAAGACGTAGCCAAAACCTATTGAAAAAAAGCATGTCTTTGAAACAAGTGTCCAAGTTCGTCTACCAACTGAATCTAGTTGCTTCAGTATCAAATAGCATTGTTTTGGATCACCCATATGTATGATTTTAAGCCAATGGGCCCTATAGAATAGAATAAGTTTCTCCAAATTGATTCCTACCAAGGATGGAAATTTTGATATTTCATTGATTTGGCGTTGAAGCCGAGCAAGAGTATCAAAGAAACTAGAAACGTCGTCTGCAAACATTAAAATAATAGAATCTGTAACAAAAGTGCCGGGTTTACATATCCGTTGAAGAAATTCCCCTAAATCATTCATGAACAATGAAAATATTGTTGAGCATGCATTACAGCCCTGCCGAGTACCTACAGACCAATTGAAATAATTTGTAAGTGAATTTTGAACTTTAACACAAGAGTGTAACTGTCCATACATACATTTAACCCATTCCAACACATTGGAATTTTAGACTGGTCCAAATTGAAAGAAGCTGCAGACGACAATTTCAAGTTGATGAAATTTTGAATTTTTTTGTCTTTTTGGATAGAAAACATTGTGGATAATGAAGAAATTGCTTGTAACAAGCAATTTCTTCATTTTCCACAATGTTTTCCAAAGCTGTTTTATTGAGGGGCGTAAAAAGGAGGGATTGAGTTGGAATGGGTTAATTAAGGGTAGGCAGAAAATTTCCACTAATACCTTTTCGGTCGAAAGCTTCCCATAATTTTTCGTGGTTTATGCTATCGAACGCTTTTTCAAAACCAATGAAAACTCAATAAAATCTTCATTTTATCTTTGATAAGTAGCCTATTTTTGTCCTAAAGCCATTAAGTTAAACTTATTGTCTATAGTGGAATAACTTTTACGGAAACCAGATTTTGATTCATCAATTACATGCGTTTTTCACACCAATTAGGCAATCTAGACGATAAAATGTTACAAATATATTGCAAACACTATCAAAAAGCGAAATCCCGCGAAAATTGTTAGGATTTGCTAAACTACCCTTTTTATGTATGTCCGATATACACCAGTCTCTATCGGAACGTTTGAGCTAGCTAAAATTTCATTTAAAAAGGAGGGAGTATCAGTAAGTGTAAACTTAAAAAACTCAGCACAAAGACCATCTGGACCTGATGGTTTGCAATTTTCATAGATTTGACACTTTTGACTTTATCTTCGTTAGTTATTGGACTGTTTAATTTATCGCAGTTTTGATCACAACGTATTTGATTGTATTGCTATCATCATCGTCATCATTATCGTTGATATTGTTAAGCCTATTGCTATCAGAATTAAGCAAGGTGTTTAAGTGTTCGAACCATGCATCATTTTGAAAATTACTACTAGTAACTAGTTTCATTTTATAAGACCCAAGAATGCCCAAAAACTTTTTGGTGTCTTTTCTGCTTTCAACAAGATGAGTTCTTTTAATTTTATTGAAACTGATTTTTTTTCAAATTGAATCGACCTGTAGCAACAATTCATACAATATTATAAATAGTATATCGAATTCGTGTTAATAAAACACCGTATTTATCAAACCCGTCTTATTGTCATCATTTATATAATGAATGCTTTTATTTTAGTTTCGTCTGTAATGATTCAAACCTTACGATTGACTGATTTTTTCTTTTCATACTTCCGTGTACAATTTATTGAATAGGCAATTTTGTGTATGCTTATGCACAAAATAGATCTATAATTCTTTACTCAAAACTAGTAGAATACAGTAGTTGATTTATTTTAATTGATAGCATTGAATTATTAGAACGAAGAGAATGTGTTTTCTTTCCATTGAGATATGACCTAAAAACTTAATCACTAATGTATGAATTCGCTTTGCGTATTCATACAGTGTGACTAAGTTTTTAGGTTTATACCTTAATGAAAGCCAAACAAATTATCTTCATTTCTTACTTAACTCAACAAATTCTGTATTTTTATTGGTTATATTACAGGGGAAGAATATGCCAAGATTCAACGTATATATCGAGTGGCCATCGCAGCCTCAGTGACGTCATTTTCTATTTTCTCCACGTACATTTATTCGGCGAGTAGCGAATTTGGAATATATAGTGACGTCATTTACGTCGAAGCCTGGGATTGGTGGGTTTTACAAACTATAATCCGATTGGAGGAGATCATTTCCTGTTGTATTGTGTTGATTGTGGTAGTCAGGAACCCATTGCAATCTCAGTGTAATAGAGCATGGAAAAGATGTGCCATGTCCCAAAGAAAGGTTGACGCACAGGAAAACTTACAAACGGTTTCTGTAGATCCTGATCAGACTGTGCATACGAAATCATCGGACACCGAAACTCAGAATATGGTGTTGCCATTTAGGTAGACCTGGAGATGTATACTGGATACAAATCATCTGTGGACGAGCAAAAATGTCGTAACTACAGATTTATTAAATCATCGGACACCAAAACTCAGAATATTGTGTTGCCATTTAGGTGGACGTGCAGATGGAACTAGGTACAAATCGTCGATGGGCGAGCAAAAATCTCGCAAGTACAGATTAATCTAAGCCGTAGTTACATTTTGCTCGCGCACCGACGAAATGTTTCTTTCTAGTATAACATCATAATTGACTCGTGTCTGGCAACTTGTCTTAACAACTAAAATATTGTCTGTACAACTTACGTACATGTAAATCATCATAGATGGTCATTATCGACAGTATATGAAACACGCCTCATTTAAAGCAACTCTACCACAGATTTTGGAATTTTTTGTGGCAGATGGTGAATTTGTTTTCAAATTACACTTAAGTGGGAACTTAAAATCCCACAAATTAAAAGACCTACGATCAAAATGTATTTAGGAATATTAAGAAGAGAAACATTTGACCTAAAGTCAAAGCTTATGACATTTTGTGCAGAGTCACAGTCACATTTTTATAGAGTCATCAGTTAATACCCCATGCAATATAAGAAACCCTTAAAACTTGATTAGAATTCAGAAAATGTTGAATAAAAAATTCTTTTCTGTTTCTCTACAAGTTAGGGTGTGTTCTGAAAGAGCCAATGTGTAACTCTAGTAGCATCATATGTACACAATTGTATCTACTAAAAATCAATTGTCCATACTATATCCTTCTTGTTAAAGAGAAGATTTTTTTTAAAATATTTCCCTATAAGGTAACAAAAGGAGGATCCGAGAGGTGCCTATTTATGACCTAAGGGTCATCAGAAGAACGAACTTTGTATAACTTCACTAGGAGTTACTATATACCATATTCTATATATATACTATATACTATATTCTCAGCTGTCTGGTCTGGTGAAATTTTTTTTAAAATTTTAGTTCTTTGTTTCTATGTTATATCGCGCCGGATGGAGACCAACTAATTTACCCAGGGGCATCACATGACCCCTTGGAAAGGTCCACTGAAAGATGCTACATACCAAATACCAATGCTCAAGGCTTTCCGGTTTAAGAGAAGATTGTCTTCCGTGCAGAGCCTAAAAGGTATCACATGAGCAAGAGGTTTCCTATGAGATACTTTATTGCAAAATAAACAATACTGTAGGTTTTCATGTTTCAAAGTAGAATAATTTTTAAGTTTTCCTTTATTTCGTCAATGTAAAATCATATGGACCGCCGGGCCAAGCCCAGTTATTATCCAAAGAGCATCATATAAACAAACTTGGAAAAGGTCCACTTGCGGATGCCACATATATATATACCAAATATCAATTCCCTAGACATTCGGCTTTCAGAGAAGAAGAATGTTTAGTTTTCCTTTTTCGTTTCAATGTTATACATACCACGCTCGTGCGGGGCCCAATTATTGGCCGAGGGCACCATAGGCTTGATAGAAGTCCCATAGGAAGTGCTACACACCAATCATCAAATCTCTTTACCTTCGGTTTGAGATGGAGAAAGAACTTTGGAGATTCATTATTCTCATTATTCTCATGGTTTCTGTTACCTTGTCAATCAGAATCAAGGGTAACTTCATTTGCTCAGGTGCGAAAAAACTTAATTAAGGAGTATATTAGAAAAAAAAACTGGTCTAGTTATTCATTATTTTTGTTAGACTTTGATAACAGTTTTGAAGCATAACAATGTCTGTTCTAATTGAAATATGTATTTCCCCGTGGAAATATCGCGTCGAAAAGTGATAATTTAGATCAACAGAATTTGTATGAAATTCTGTACTAGTACAGCTTTAACCTATTACCTCTCGATAAACTTTAAGACTGATACAAATTGAAAGAAGTTGCAGACGACAGTTGTTAACTGGTGGAATATAAAACATCTTTTGTCTTTTGGGGTAAAAACATTGTAGATAATGAAGGCATTGCCTGTTTTAAGCAATTTCTTCATTTTCCACAAAGTTTTGCAAAGTCCTTTGCTTGGGGTGTCAAAAAACTCAGTGCGTTGATTTTATACTAAAAAGTCGAAAAACTGAGCGACAGACAAAAACAAAAGATGCAAATAACCTTTGTTTCGTGCTATAATCACAAGTAATGCCTACCACGTTTTTTGTATCTTATTTGTTCGCTCAATCAACCACTTCCATCTAAGGGACAACAATATTGACTCATTACAACACATTCCAGCATTTTTACGCGCCGAATAATCATAGCTTTGGAAACATAGTAAAAAAAGCAGAAATTGCTTGTAAGAAGCAATCTGCTCTTATATCACAATATTTTCTACCTCATTTGGACCTTACGTATACTATTGTTTCATAAAAATAAACTTTGTTGTGTCGCCTGAAACCTCTCACAATTTGGACTAGTCTAAAATTGTTCGTGTGGGAACGAGCTCACCAGACATTTTTTCGCTATATGTATAATGAAACAATAACGACATTACGTGACGCAGCATCACTCACGTTATAGCAACTATGTAGCACCTCTCTCCTTTTTTAGGTGCTAAGCTTCCTACATATGCTGCTTTTTGTACTAAAGAATAAATAAATGAATAAAATAATGATAAAAATTTAGAGAACGTGCTAGATATCATCTAGAGTTTCAAACGACTAATCTTTTTCCAACCGCGTATCATTTATTGGTTTCTATAAGAAATTGACCAATTGCTAGCCACGCCCACTTACTCCGTTGGTCACGCCGAATGACTCCAACAGGAAGTTCCGCTTCGATTATAAACGGCATTACTTTGCAAACTCGTGACCAATAGCATGTAAGAAAAAATTGGTGGTTAAAATTGCTCACCTGATCAATCTATGATAATTAAAAAAACAACAACTTGATAGCAGACAGGGATGTTTGACCTTGAACTGTGACATTGGAGTTATCTGAAAATTTCTTTCAAATGGCACATCTTCTCACGATTGAGATTAATTGTGACATTTTATTTTAAGCAACGAAAGATGGTCCTCACAAATATGGACTAAGGCACATACACCGACTTGTAATAGTGACAACTTTGTCTTATTGTCTTGCTCACTACAAGTAGGCTTGACAGAAAGAAAGTAATTATGATCTTAAAAGTTGTCCTGTTTGTTAAAAACTGGAATTCTGTTATTGTTTCTCACTAGTTGGCCATCTTAATTGCGCATACCGCTTGTCTTTTGCCCATTGGTGGGAGACAAAAGGTACTTGTCACAATGATTATGCCAAATGTCCGTTGAAAGTTGGCTAAGTCGTGTTTAACAATTTTTCAATAATATTGCAGTGCATTAAACAATGGATTCCTGGTATTTCTCGCTTCAGTCTTGCCATTTCATCCTTTCCTAGCCCCAGCTACCATCACGTTTAGGATCATCTACCCATTGGGGAGACAAAATGCGGTAAAGGATATGTACTTCCACCGAGTTTCAAATCAATGACACCCAAAAATTAGTGTCTGAGGAATTCCCAACTGCTCTATGGCAGCACCCCTGATGTACTCACAGACACAACACCAAAGTAAGAGTCCCATTGACCATTATCAGTAGGATTCATGCCAAGTTTGATTGAGATTGGCTCACTGGCTTGGTAGGAAGAGATGTTTAAAAGATTTCGAAATCAAAATAAGCCCCGTCCTGCCACGCCAATTTTGGGGGTCAATCAAAATTTCGTAAACAACTGTTAAGAAGGGTCACCCAAGGAACATTCATGCAGTGGTTACTGGGGAGAAAATGTTTCTAAGAAGGGTCACAAAAGAAGATTCATGCCAAGTTTGGTTGAAATTGGCCAAGTGGTTACTGTGAAAAGAGGTGTTATGATTTCAAAGTTAAAATATTTTGGGTCACTCAAAATTTCGCTAACAACTTTTGAGAAAGGCCACCAAGGAGCACTCATGCCAAGTTTGGTTGATATTGGCCCGCTGGTTTGGGAGAAGATTTTTAAAGATTTCAGAGTCAATAACTGCCCCGCCCTGCCACGGCCATATTTGGGATCACTCACAATTTCGCTAAAAACTTTTGAGAAAGGTCGGCCAAAGAACACCCATGCCAAGTTTGGTTGAAATTGGTCTAATGGTTTGGGAGGTGAAGATTTTTAAAGATTTCAAAGTCAAAAGCTGCCCCATCCTGCCAAGTCAATATTTCGCAAACAACTGTTAAGAAGGGTCACCCAAGGAACATTCATGCAATGTTTACTGAGGAGAAAATGTTTAAAGAATTTTTGACGACTTCCAACGGATGACAGACTAAAGGAGATCACAAAATCTCGCCTTGAGCACGTTGTGCCCAAGGGAGCTAAAAAGCGGCCAAAGTTGGAGTTCAAAACTCATTTATTGTCTAAATGAATGATTTCATTGGTCGACTGCTTATTTGATTGACAGCCAACATTGGTCAGTTGACGGATCGCTTGCCACGCAAAACCATCTCCAAATGAGGTAATTAACGAAATTGTTTAGTCAAATGCGGTCAGGTTAATAAAAAAGCCAATTCGCGTTGGTCTGTTACCTAAACGTAGTAACTACGGTTTAAACAATTTGTTGTTGCGACGTTTACGTCGTAAAACCAAAAGAATCACCTAACACAAATGTTTGAGTTCAAAGTTCACTCCCGGTCAAGGCAGATCGTCTGATTGGTCAATCGGAGTTTTGATCTATAACTGCGATCCGCCCATGGATCAGTCGAGATTGACGGGCAGATAACCCAAACTATCATTATATTTCCTGCTAACGACGAGAAAGATCCTCTTCTATCGATACGAGTTCTTATTATACAGTTTAGTATAATGACCTTTCTACACTCAGAAAACTCGCCAAAAGCACATTCTGACATCGGTCGATACTTTTCGTTTATCTCAGATGGTCCCATTTCCTGTGACGGGTCACAATTATATGGTAACTATTGTCACGACCTTTACATAAATGTTGTCTGTATCACTGACGTCATTTGTCGTCTATAAGACAGAAAGTATTACATGTTAGTCATGTAATCCACGTTTTCCCCCTTTATTCTATTTTTCTGGAACCTGCGTCTTATACTTAACCAGTCGAGATAGGAATTTAGTTGTCGACAAATTCTAAGATTGGTTGCAGTTTTGATGAATTTAATCCATTCCCACACAATGGCGCTTCGTGCCGCCCCTCAAGAAAAAAAGCAATTTCTTCATCTTCCACATTTTTTTCTACCCAGAAAGTTGAAAAAATCTAAAATTTCATTGCTTTCATTGTCGTCTGCAACTTCTTTCAATTTAGATCAGTCTAAAATTCTCCAATCTGGTAAATGGTTAAATAAAGTTGTGGTTGTAAGAAAGGGAGACAATCTAGTTACAACCATTTTAATTTATTTACAAACTATTCCTCGTTCTTAGAAAACCGAAATGGTTATTAGCCATTACCAGACGAACAAATAAACAAATAGACTGATAACTACTAAACATGTATTCACCAACTAGGCTTAACCAATGTTTTATTTTTGAATTCTATAACAATTACGCCGATTGGTCGAGACATATGCCGCGTCTAATCATTGTCTCACTTTAATCTTTTAAGTGGATCTCGTTAGTCAATACTAACAATAATCTGAGCCCTGGTCCTCACTGAAAGAAGTTTATGACTATAAAATACCGAGGCTATCCACTAAATCTATTAAATGCCCACGCCATTAAAAATAGTTCTTATGTATCTCAGAAATATTACAAACTCAGCCTGCCAGTCATCTCCTTTGGTATTTTCAGCTCACTTGAGCATTTGGAAAACATTGCAGTAAGTGAAAATTTGCTTGTAACAAGCAATTTCTTCGTTGTCAACAATGTTTTCCGCCTTACAGGGCAAATATTTTCTAAATTCAACAAACTTGAAATTGTCGTCTGCAAATTCTTTCAATTTGAATCAGTCTATGATTTTGTCATGTTGCAATGGGTTAACTCCTTGGTTACTTTAACTTCGTTTATTTATAATAATTTTTTTTGACAGAGAAGATTAATTAAAGAAACCATGTTTTGCTAGCTTACAGTACTTTCAGTACATTGATTATCTATTCCACAACTAGACATCATAGAGACTCATTGTGGCAAGTCTCAATTTATCCCTATTGAAGTTGTATGAGAGGTTGCGCGCGCACACAAAAAATGCTGGAAAGACTGACAGACGGACGATCTGTGCCATATTATGATACGACCCCTCAGGCATACAAATAATAGTTTAATACTAGGTGGATTGCTGGCCACTCAAACTGACTTGCTACATGGCAGATAGACTGAGGTAATTATTTTGTTAACCCATTCCGGCATAACAAACTTTTATACTGGTCCAAATTCAAAGAAAGTGCAAATCTTTTTTTCTTTTTGGGTAGAAAACTTTGTGGATAATGAAGAAATTGTTTGGTACAAGTCGTAAGTACAGCTCGAATAAGGATAATAGCCTCGGTGGCCGAGTGGTAAGAGAGTTTGACTAGGAGGTTTCAGGTTTGAGCCCAACCGACGCCGGGGCGCGTTAAAGGGAAAGACACTTAACCGATTGCCAGACAACAAAATCATATACCTGTCAAAGTTCAAAGAAGTTGCAGACTAAAATTCAATGCTGATATAATTTTAAATATCCATGTCTATTGGAGAAGACATTGTGGATAATGAAGAAATCGCTTGTATCAAGGAAATTAATTATCTTCCATTATGTTTTCCAAATATATTTTTCTCGAGGACTTAAAAACGTGGGATTGTGTAGATATTGGTTATTAGCAAGCCTCAGTCTATCCCACCTGTAGTTTGGCATCAGTGGGTTTAAACCACTTACTTTCTGTCAGGGACGTAATTGTGAGTGTCGAAGAGCGATTCTATAAGCTATGAGCTTTCGTCGCAATCGACCTTGAAAGAATTAGTAAAAATTAAATTAAGTTGAAGTCGCCAAACCAACAAAAATGCCTAACATAAGTTTCAGACTTACTTCAAAGTTCACTTTCGTTCTAAATCAAAGATTGGATTGGTCAGTCTGATCTTGGTCTACACCTCCTGATTGTACCTTTCCTGCCAGAGTTGTTTATGAAATTGATTTTTTAAAAAAGATATTGATTTTTGAACAACAAGTTCCATCAGTGCTTCCAGCCCTTTGATCTCACACCAATTCAGTAAGGTAGTTTTTACAGCATGATAAGGGTTGAAAATATAGCGATTTTTTATCATTATTGTAATCTCTGATGACAAGCTTTTATCATTATTTTCTCCTTTTTTGATCAAATCGAAGGTCGTCGACGAGCGGCTCAAACCTTGTGACCACATTTCATGAAAGATGTAGTTACGATGCTGTAACCTGTAACTACATAGTCCCGCATTTAGACGTTCTGAAGAATCAAGGCTATGAAACACTTTGTGGAAATACAAAATTTGTTTGTGGCAAGAAATCTCTCCTTTCTCACATTCTTTCTACTCTTTCTTAACATGACTTTATTTTCGATTTAAAAAAGTTTGTATTGCCGTCGGTAATATCTTTGAATTTGGATCACTCTAAATTTTTGTCGTCTGGTAATGAGTTAATATCGGTGGTGCTGTAGGGATGTTTAGAGTATTGCGTAGGTGGGCGAGCAAAATGTCGTAACTACCATTTTATGCAACCTGTAGTTACGACATTTCGCTTGCAAACCGACGAATCGTTATACAATTATTGGTCTTGGGACTCCTTTTATCGCTGATTCCATTTAGACCTTCTTCACGTAGTCTGTTTACCAGATTTATACAGTTCGTCGTTCAAAGCTGTCAACTGTTTAATGAATCCCTCGTTTGGAAGAATATTTCTTTTATCTCTGATCATCTTCACGGCGTCCATGAGATGCATGTTTCTTTTCAACATTAAGAATGCTAGGACTATAGACGCCGATCGGCTCACACCCGACTGACAATGAACATATACTTTACTACCTGAAATGAACGTAAAGAAAGGCTTTTATAATACTTTATTTTATGTAATTTGAAATTCTGAAAAAATCTAAATTGTTTCTTGTGTCTCGAAAAAAGACAATCCGGGAATTCTTTTGAATAAGAATGTGAAAAAACCTAAAACATTACTTATATTTTAACCTATTTCCACACAGTGACGCTTTTTGACGTTCTTCAAGAAAAAATAATTGGGGAAACATTGTGTAAAATGAAGAAATTGCTTGTAACAAGCAATTTCTTCATTTTTTACAATGTTTTCTACTCCAAAAGTTGAAGAAATCTAAAATTCCATAATCTTTTAATTATCATACAACTCCTTTCAATTTGGGCCAGTCTAAAATGTTGTCGTCTGGTATCTCGCGTAGCACTGTTGACTTTCGAAATATCCTTATCAATTATCTCGAACAAACCGTTGACGAAAAGAACTCGACTCTGTTCCAGAACTGAAATCCAGCACCTCTGCTCTAGTACTGAAGAACCAACCCACACGTATCCAGTACTTAAGAACGGAAACCAGTTCTAACATATAAATTCAGACAAAGCCTTATTTCGAAAGGATATCAGAACGTACAATAGACGTTAAGAAGAACTTCTCGTTTCTGAAGCCGACAAACTCGGATTATGCATGCGCTTCTCTTATTTCATGTATGGCCATTAAATTTCATCATTTCATCATTTACATAATTAGATTATTGACGTTGTTTATCGGGTTGTTTTTTTCGGTAATTGAAAACGATTTATTTGGTGTTTGATATTTTGTAGCGAAAGCAGTTGAGTTGTATAGTTCAATAAAAAAAATCAGAGCTTCAGATGAAGGGCGTAATTCGTATTTTAGATTTAAATATTACACCAATACTGATATAAACCCTTCATTGAAGGTACTCATTTGGATCGTCTCGTCTAGAGATAAGGATTTTAGAATACTATTACCCCCATCCCCTTCTTATCTTGACCTCTGAAAATGATACGCCTTCAAACATTTATTTTCAAATTCGATTCTGTAAACATGCAGTAACTTTTTTGGCTTGAAACAATGTCGCAGAACATTTTTATTTTGCAGTTAATCAGTTTAGGCACCTTTACATAAGATATATCTATTAGAAAATAGCTAAATATAATTTAATTTTAGCTTTGTCTATAAAAAATGGGCGTTCTGATTAGTCGAAACAAGTAATTATTATCTCCACGAACAAAAATTTAAGCACGCAGCTATTTTGTATGCATCCGCACGAACTAGTTCCGTACAAAAACTTATCAACAGTTGTAGATATTTGTTTTTTTTTTTTTTTGTTTTTTTCGTTTGATTTCATTAAGTTATACGAAACGAAGAAAATATTTTGTTTTCATGGGGTTGTAAAACGAAAAACCTAATAATTTTATGTATGAACCCGCTTCGCACGATGTGATAAGTTTTTCGTTTCATACCTCCACGAAAACAAATTCTCGTCGTCTCTTAAACAACTAAAACAAAAAAATCTGATTTTTTTGTATCTTAAATGTGACTACAATAAACGATATGTATGTGTGAAAATAACTTTCCGAGTAAGATACAACGCAAAACTGAAAAATTCGTAAATTATTCCCACAACTTTGTGGAATTTAATGAATGAAGTTTATAAAACTAACCCACACCTATGACAATTGATTGATAGCTGGCACCGCCCACTGAACTCCGACAGGAAGTTCAATCCGATATCAAACGAAGCTGTTTTACAAAATGTATGCCCAGTAGCATGTAATAAAGAAGTAAAGCAGTTGGCTGGAGTCTTAAACGCCGTCCTAACCAATCCCCACACAATGAAATTTTAGACTGGCCCAAATTGAAAGAAGTTGCAGACGACAATCTAAAGTTAATGAAATTTTGGATTTTTTCAACTTCCTGAGTAGAAAACATTGTGGAAAATGATGAAATTACTTGTAACAAGCAATTTCTTCATTTTCCACATTGTTTTCAAAAGTTTTTTTCCTTGGGGGCGTTTCACGCGTCACTGAGTGGGAATGGGTTTACAATATAGTAACGACGTTTAAGTCGCAAAACCAACAAAAATGCAACATATAGTAACGACTTTTATTTCGCAAAACCAACAAAAAGTCACACATAAATGTCGGCCAATGTCAGGGTTCAAGGTTCATTTCTGTTCTAAATGAATGATTAGATTTATAGACGGGATCCGTCAATTCACTAACCTTCTGATGTCAATGCTACATCCAGAAACTCTGCCGCCGGTCCAAAATGTGGCGTCATCTTAAACGTCATAATATCCATTGCTTTAATTCCATGAAATTTGATGTTGGCGTCACTAAAATAGTCTGTGTCGGTGTTAATTTGGTTGAACTTTGTACCTTGAGCACAGTTAACAACATGGGTAATGCCTAATTCAGTGAGCTTGTCTTTGTCCCGGGCGATTGAACTAAAAAGAGATTAATGAGATTAAAAGTCCATGTAAATTGAACCGGCAACCGCTTAACTATTGGAAAGCATGTTTTATAAGAATTTTGAAAGAAGATATCGAACAAAAAGAATTTTCCGTCACGTTTGAGGTTTATCATGAAGATAATTAAAAATTTAAACTTTCCACACTTTGGTGATTTGTTTTTGTAAATAAAAAGATATTGCGTTTTTTATTTATTTAATTTTAGCTTTGTCAATAATTTATTTGTTTATTTATTTTGCTTTTTTTGTAAAACAGCATCAAAAGAAAATAATAAAAGCGCTGAAAAGGTAGATCTTCGTTTAAAAGGTTTGATTTCCATATTTTAGTTAATCTATGTTGAAGAATTGTGCTTCTATTTAAATCGAAACTCCCAAAGAAACAGCTACAATATGGCCGCTTAACCCATTACCGGACAAAATATTTCTCAATGATACAAATTGATAGAATCTGCAGACGACATTTCAAATCGCCCCAAAAACTGAGAAAAAATAAAGGCTAAATAAGATAGCAAAATTTGTGAGAAAAGGAAAATTGCTTTTTATTAGCAATTTCTTTTTTCCCCACAAAGTTCCCCATTATCGTTTTTCTTCAGAGTGTCAGAAAGAGACATTGCGTTGTAACGTTTTTAATCATACCTTTCCTGTAGACCGTTTAGATTATAAATACATAATATTGCATCAACATCAATGAACTAGTTTGTACGTGTCAGAATCGTCGAATCAACATTAAATGGTTTAGGTTTTAACCCACTCTAACACAATCCCTCCATTTTACGCCCCTCAAGAAAAAAGCTTTTGAAAACTTGGCGGAAAATGAAGAAATTGCTTGTTTCAAGCAATTTCTTCATTTTTCACCATGTTTTCTATCCCAAAAGACAATAAAAATTAAAATTCCATCAACTTGAAATTATCGTCTGCAACTTCTTTCAATTTAGACCAGTCTAAAATTTTGTTGTGTTGGAATGGGTTAAGGGAAAGGACGGATCTCTAGCCAAGCCCATTTACCTCTGACACGATACTTTGACAGGGCTATCAAACGGAAATAGTTTTCATAATATAATCAGGAACATATGAAAAAAAGACAACTTATTAATGGGCGATTTATCGTCGCAACTTGCAGTTTGAATAAGTTACTATATTCGAGATTTTCACTACAGAAAAAATGTTTGACTTTAATATCGGGGGTCTACATTGCACTTTCGACCTAAACGAATGAGATGATTGGTCAATCGATAATTTGATTAACAGCAGGGACCCATTAATTGTATCTTTTCTGTAAAGTATTTAAATCGTTTTACTACTACTTACAGTTTTGTAAGATTTATTGCCTAAATAAGGTATTTATTCGAGTAATGGGTGAAAGTTCATTGTTTCAAATGTATTTGTAACTCACTAGTCTCCTAGAATGATGCCGGGATACACCTCGTTATAATGATCTGTCGGAGCAGCCTGGAACGCCATCCATGGCATTGACATTGCGCCAGTGGGAACTTTAGACTGGGGACCTTCTGATATCCGTCCATGAAGATAATCACGTACCTCCTGCCACGTGGGCTCTGATGACGTCATGGCTAACAGAGAGATGTAAGTCTGAAACAAATAGCAAAGGTAGCAAAGGTTTAAGCTTTACTTACGATGTTTTGATCGCAAAATTAAGATAAGTTTACGAGCTTTTGCACAGGCTATCAAGATTTTCATCAGAAGCAAAGACTCGTAAAATCTTTTCTGAATAACAAACTGACGGATCGCGATGTCAATCAAAAATCTATAGACTAATCAAAAAAATTTACACCGTGAAATGTGTTTTTTTGGAACACCGATTTCGTCGACATTTATGTGAAGCATATTTGTTGGTCTAGTGACTTAAACGTCGTTACTACAGCTTATTGTAGTCACGACGTTTAGAATGCCAATAAACAATTCTAATTTTTTGTTACATCTTACTGACCATAATCTTTGAAATATAACGCCGTTTGATATTTAATCGAACTTCCTGACGGAGTTCAGTGGGAGTGGCCAGCGATCCGTCAATTAAATAGAGCTAAACTTTGTGTGTAGATTATCCTGTTTGTGTGTGAGTGTGTGTTTGTGTTTGGTTTTTTGGTTTGTTGGTATTTTATCTATTTATCGATTCGTTTATTTATTTATATGAGATTGTCTTAACGCTTAACTTTCGAAATATATACAGATGTATATTAGTACAGCATTTAACATTATCATTGTATTAATTATTATGATGCATCTTTTTAAATTCAATTCACCCACTCTCATACAATAAAATTTTGGACCAGTCCAAATTCAAAGATGTTGTAGACGACATTTGTAGTATATAAAAGCTTTTATATCTTTTCTTTTAAGCTGTAATATTTGAGCGTAGACGCAGGTCGGTCGGCGTCAGGTGACCCAATATTGCCGCTGGATTATACTGAGTAATATACTTCTAGGACGATAAATTGCCACTTAGTTGTTTACAAATAAAACATGATGGATAAGATCATCACATTGGCTGATATGTTGTTCTAACAAATTAACGTATATCGGCTACTTGATATGTGTTCTCACTGATTAGGTCTATAACACAGGGATCATTTATGTATGCTAGATATAAATAACCTAAATTGACCCAAAAGTCAAATCCCGCTTGATATGAAAACTGTGGGGCATGTACGTATGCTAGATATAACATAAAATGACCCAAAAGTCATATCAGGCCTGTTATGAATACTATGGAAGCAATTACGTTTGCTAGATATAACATAAAATGACCCATAAGTCAAATCAAGCCTGTTATGAATTGAATGGGAGCATTTACGTTTGCTTGATATAACCCAAAATGAGCCAAAAGTCAAATCAGGCCTATTATGAATTCTATGGGAGCATTTACGTTTGCTAGATATAACTTAAATTGACCAAAAAGTCAAATCAGGCCAGTTATGAATTCTATTGGAGAATATACGTATGCTAGATATAACCTAAAATGACCCAAAAGTCAAATCAAGCCTGTTATATCTAGGATAAGTACATGCTGCCTGTCGTCCATGAACTATTCTTTTTTTTAGCTGACTAATGTGGTTGTAGACGTAGCTGCGATATCGTAGCCCTCTTCCTGGTAATCTGCTGACGAGGCTCGCTAGCAGATTATCAGAAAGAGGGCTACGATATCGCAGCTAGTGGAGACGGGATCGGTCTGTATTAAGTGACGAAATATCGCGTCGTATTATACATACCTCTGTTTTCGAATGAGTTACTTCCCTGTCAATTCATGGGGTATGAGAAGAATTCAGGTTGACGTCCAATTTGAACCATGTACAACACTGAAATAACTCAGTATGAATCACCAGCACTATAACACATACCTAAGACATATTTAATGCCAAAACAGGTGAACACAATGAGAAAATACCTAATTATATTTATTTTGGAAAATCATGTCTAAATATAGATATACATGTAAGACCCAATAAGATTTCCGGTCTCTGTTTTACATTCATGGGTACCCTGCATTTTAAATTATACCTAAAATGTGTGCATGCGTGTATTAACACATTCTCTCTCATAATAAAAAATGATATTAATGCAAGATTGTCGGAAGTAAAGATTACTGTAATGCTAAGGCGAGTCGAGAGGTAAAACTAGCTAAATCCTGGTTCGACTTAAAAGAAGCGAGATAACACAATTTCTTGATGTAAAAACTCGTTCTTGGTTACCTCCCTTAATTCAACGCGTGTTCTAGAAATTTCTGGTTCACGCAAGAGTTTTCTATCCTTACATCAGACAAGTATATAAAGAGTTTCATCAGACGCAGTATCTGTATAAAGACGAAATCGAGAACATCGATCAGCCTTCATTATATATTAAACATTTCGACGTAGTTTGGATTATTTGTGCGGCCTAAGTGTTAAACGGAGTTTTGAACAGGGAAAATGTATTGGAGAATAATTCCCACCCGTGCCGTGCCTATGTTTAATCGCATGGAGGTAGACGCATTTCGACATCACAGAGACATGATGTCTAGACTTTGGAGATCGTTTGATCATGCATGGAAAGATCTTAACATTGAAAACTCTCTGCGTACTTTCGAGAAAGAGATGGACTCAATGAGATCTTCTGTAAGAAGATTCGAGGAAAGTGACGGGTTTCATCACACCAGGAGTCCGTATGTCACCGATGAGGCTGGCAATAAAAAACTTCAATTACGTTATGACGTCAGTCGTTACAAACCGGAAGAAATCAGCATCAAAGCTGTCGATAACAGACTGGTGGTCAATGCTAAACAAATGAAGGAAGAAGCCGGTGAAAAATGGTACTCGGAATTTTCTCGAGAATTTACTTTACCTAAGGACGTTGACGCCGCTGAGTTAAAGTCGACGTTAACAACTGACGGTATTTTACAAGTAGAAGCACCCGTGAAACCAGAATTAAATACACCAAAAGAGACAGAGATACCAATCGAGTTTAAAAAAGAAAATGCAGTAGACGGGACAAAGGTTGAAAGCTCGGAATCAAAAGCTTGAACTGTTAATGACAAAAATGGTTACGATTAATTGTAACGTTCTGATGATCAATGTGTTCTGTTTTGGTATGTTAGCCCGCATCTTCACAATCCCTACTTTTTGCGCTACTTAGCCAATTACCAGACCACAAAATATTAGACTGGTCCAAATTGAAAGAAGTTGAAGACGACAACTTTCAGATAATGGAATTTTACTCTTTTTGTCCTTTTTGTCCTTACAAAACATTGTAGATAACGAAAGATTTGCTTGTATCAAGCAATTTCTTCGTTTTCCACAATTCTTTCATTTTTTTTCCTTTTGGGCGTCCAAAAAGCGTTAATGTAAAGGAACAAATGCTTTTGAAAACGTGGAAAATATAAGATAAGATAAACGAGTTCTTCTTTTTTCTTCTGAAAAGACTAGGATGTTTTGAAGTCAACTAATGAAAAAGTGTTCTCTGCAACTTTTTGTTAATTTGGACCATACAAAATTTCTGTCTCATGTAAATTATTATTTATTTTTCAGTGCTTTGCGCACGACTTTAGAAGTTCTCGATAACTTATGATATAAATGTTGTTTTTTTTCTCGCAAGTTTACGCACTTAAGAAAGTCAATAACACTGGTTGAATTAGCAGAATATGCTTCTTACAAGCAATTTCTCCATTTTTCATGGCGCTTTCTTCCCGACGCGAAACTTGTTTGCAATTGAAAGCGTTGTGTACAAGCTTTTTCAACTTGAGCAAAACTAAATTATCGTCGGTGTTCTACCAAAAACCTCGTAACTACAGCTTATTCCAAGCTGTAGTTACGATATATTGGTAGTACTCGGACGTCAATGTTCGTCCGGTATTGGTCTAGTATACATAATTGGTGTAGCTCCAGAATGCCTTCACGATTCACATGATCAATATTCATATTATACCTAGTGTGAGAAATGGAAAAAGTAAATTGCTATTCCTCTCTTTCAACAAGGTTTCCACTATTATTAATATCAATCTTTTCTAATTTAATACCATACGACAAAAATAAATAAATAAATAAAGAAAGAAAGAAAGAAAGAAAGAGAGAAAGAAAGAAATGGACCGGTTCGAATTCAGAGGAGATGCAGATGACAATTTTAAGTGGCTAAAATCTTTTGGTTGTTACAAGCATTTATTTCATTTTCTTCAATGTTTCCAGAGCCCTTTTCCTGAGAGGCGTAAAAATTGGGATTCTGTGAGAATGGGTTAATTCGTTCTTTGAATTTTCGTTTATTATCGGTTAATCCAGTATATTTTTGATGGATGTTCGTGGGCAATGGCTCAATCGTTTTCATAAGCAACATTTTTCTACAACTTTTCTGACATAATCCTACAGTTTCATTCTAATGTATTTTGTCGTAAAAGCGTTTTGTTTATACGTCTTTTTAACCATTTCCTGTTTCACAAAATTTTAGACCTGTCCATCTTCAAAGATTTTTCCGATGAATTAATTTGAAAAATTACCATTCAGTGGGATAGAGAATGTTGTTGAAAAAGAAGAAATTGCTTATTACAAGCAATTTCTTTCATTTTCCACAATGTTTTTTCATGCATAAAATCACAGTGACGTAAATTCCTGGGTTTGAACAAAAAAAAAAAGATTTATAATACCAATTAATACACAAACCCCCATTTCGATGAGTCTGAGAAAATGGCATCGGAGAAAAAATGTGTGTGTGTGTTAGAGAGAGAGAGATTATATGTGCCCATTGCATTTTACAAAACGTCGTCTGGGCCTGTTGTAGCACTAAGGCAGAGTAAACTATTGAATTCGCGAATTTTACATAATGGATTCTTTGTTGTTATTTTTTGTATAAACTCATTAAAAGTATTTTTGTATTACAAATTTTGTTTTAATCCGTTTCTTTTTCTCCCTTTTGTTTTGTTGTATAGTGGTACAGTCCTTAAGGCATATGAGCTGCAGAATTCGTTTCATTTGGGAGGCCCCGGTTCAATTGACGGATCGCTGGCAAGGCACACCGACCTCCGACATTATAGTTCGACTGAGATATCAAACTACGTTAGTTTGCTATATATGATCATAAAATGAGCAATGGGAACATAAAATGAGTTCGGGAACATAAAATGAGCACAAGAACGTTTTTGTGCGATAAAAAAAACTTCCTTGAATAAGCTATAGGTACGACGTTTAAAACTGTAAACACACAAAAAAGCTTGGCATAAATTTTGGAGGTCACACTCACTTTTCGTCATAATTTGGTAATTATTATAATTAAGCAGAGATCCGTCCATTGACGAATCGCTGGTCCTATCCGCTGACCTCAGAGACATCAAGCGATAATATTTTGTTTAAGATATGTCCATGGACAATTGGCGGGCGACCTAAACGTCGTAACCATACCTTGAATATACTGTGGTCATGAAAAATTCTAAATTCGCCTATAAATGCACGTGTTTGAAAATAATGATAATAAAAAAGAAATAATAATAAAAAAAACGTTTCGCGTATTAATACAGTGTGATTAGTTTTATCGGTTCATACCTCCATGAAAACAAAAAAATATTCTCTTCATCTCAGAAATGAACTTAGAAATAGACCAAACTGCCAGACAGCCCAGTTTAGACCGTTCAGTTATTTTGACTTCTTTTTAACTCTTTTCTGTTCAATGTCTATTGTAACAAGCGATTTCTCCTTCCACAATATGGTCTACCCTACTGATTAATTAGTTTTCAAATGAAATAGACTTCATATTGTCATAGAAAGCCGTCTCTACATTTTGAACATACCTTAAATTTCGCAAAGGGTTAAATCGGGTACACGTATAATGTCTGCGCTATACGTCATTTGCATCACATGTACCAAAAAGAAAGCCAATAATTAAAGCGGCTCTTGCACAGATATTTGAATTGCGAAAATTAAAAAAAATTCTCGAAAATTCGGAAATGGGTGTGTTTACTGCTTAGATTGGATTGATAAAAGACGTTTCACCAGAGGAATATCGTAAAAAATATAAGTAAAATCTTGATTTTTGTGTAATTCCCTTCCCAAAAAATTACGCGTAGCGAGACGCCTAAAATCTATTTTAAATTTCGAGCCTAAGACTAGCGCATGCGCAGCATACGTACATAGAGGTCATGGTCAAGGAAAAATCACGCGTCACTCTTTTCAAAACATAAAAGCGACAGCTCGGAAAAGGGGCTCGGGCTCTTCGACAACATAAATATAGATCTAGACAAATAAATATTGGCGACCAGATAGATCGACGGAAGGAGCTGAAAGAGATAATAGGAGCTACCAACGACAGCGCGGTCGCGGAAATTTTGATCGACAAGTAAGTTTTGCATCACCCCACTGCCATATATTTGAGCTAATTTCGGTTTATTTTCACATTAATTCATACAGAAGTAAAATCATAAACATTTATTGATTCGTTTGTCTCGAATTTTCCGATCTGTTTTATCGTACCATTGATTCTTCGAACTTCACATGCCCTCACGAGAACGCAAGAAATTTTGAGCAAATACATAGAATTACAGCTCCGTCTGATATACTACATCACAATACGGATACGAAGAAAGCATGGTTTATGGAAGAGTAGGCCCAATGAACACAAAATGAACACATGATGCTTCACAAAAAATGTGTAGATATGACATTATATACAAATGATAGAGCATATTATTTTTTCATCACACATAAGAGACCAATAAAGGTCATGTCTGTAAAATGTGGTGCCAGAGCAACAATTTGAACTCAGGCAGTACCCATATTGCAAAAATGCAATATTTAACATTATAGGTATTGGCATATGCACTGAAAATTGTGGGACCCAGTCTAAAATTTAGGGGGGATGGTCAACTTGGCTCCTGTTGATCTTTTTTCCTGCATGAAATTCTTTCAGTTAACCCATTCCCAGACAGTGATGCTTCTGGGCGCCCTTAAAGAAAAGCAATTGGGGAAAACAAGTATAGACTGAAGAAATTGTGACAAGCAATTTCTTCAGTTTACCCACTGTTTTCTACCCATTTAGTTGAAAAAAATTTAAAAAAAATCCATAAACTTTAAATTGTCGTATGCAACTCTTTTCAGATTGGACCAGTCTAAAATGCTGTTTTGTGGGAATGAGTGAAATAGTTTGACAAGTTATCCTTTTTTTTTTTACTTATTTATTAATACTTTATTGTTAGTGACCATTAGAATTACTTTTGTTGATTAACTGATGTTGCATGATATATGAAAATTCTTGAATTTGATGCTGCTTTAGCAATATTTCACAGTAACGTTCTTATTGTTGTGCTTCTTTAGTATCACCAATACCAGTTTAGGACTTTGAAATTTAACCCCAAGGAAATGATATAACTACATGTATGTGACAGGAATAGAACCATTAAACATAGTCTTCACTCGGATTATGAGTCTGCAGCCCTACCCACTGAGCCCTGCAGGAACCAAAGAAGTGAGGACCATGCATAATGCTGAAATACAATTGTAGAATATTTATTCCATTTATGTGAAAGTGCTATTTATCTTTCCTTCTATTTCAATTAAAAAAAAGTAGATATAGATTACAGTTTTCTGCAACTGCATACTGATGTACAAAGTCATGAAGTCCTAGCTAGTATACACTTATAACTGATAATTATAAATCTGTTCTCATAACATTTAGCCCATCCCCACACAATCCAGTCAATAAAAGATGCTTAAGAAAACCTGTGTTAATTCTAGGCAGGGGGATTGGGTGATCCCCAAATTTTTCAAATATCCCCCATATTTAGTTGGGTTTTTTTTCTATAAACAACAGGCATGAAATACCAAACATGTCTCAATTGTGTGCACTGAAATCCCCAACAACTTTTTCAAAATCCTAAAATGAACACTGGAAAATATTTTGGAAAAGGAAGAAATAGGTTGATACAAGATATTTCTTCATTATTCAAAATATTTCAACCCTACTAGTAGCCAAAACTTTCAATTTTTTTGAACTTCAAATTGTCAACTTCAACTTATTGTAATTTGTTTTAGTCTAAAATTTTGCTTTCCAGTAACATTGGCAACGGAGAATTGATGTAACTGTTCTTAACACAATACTAGTAACATCATTTATTGTTTTGAAATCCTAATAGTAATTTCTCCTTCTGAGAAGGTGTATAATTCATTATTGCAAAGGTATATGGAAAAGCCAATCTGGGCATGCAGTTGCTTCTCTAACCCTCCAAACACCAAACTTGAAACAGAGATTCAAAATGTTGACACCAGCACAACAAACAGCCACTTTGAAGGAACCTGATTAGTCATCTGTGACTGAGGACAGTGATGGATCAGCAGTCCAGATGGTTATAGAGTTTTTGTCTTCCATTTTTTAGCTCAGCTGGGTGTAAAGCACTTAGGTTGAGCTATTGTGATTGACTAATGTCTGTCATCTGTTTGTCTACAATCCTAAAATATTCTCCTTATCTAAAGACCTAAAAAAACAAACCCAACATATAACCCTCTAAGAGGTATCTATCCATTTTTTATGGCACACATTATTTTTTACCTAATTCTGTCTCAATTGTTGTTTGAATGCAATTTTCTGTCAAGTATTTTCGGAAAGGATATGTGCTGCCAACGTGGATCAAACCCATGACTCTCATGATTGAAGATTAGGAGTCTGACAAGCTACCGACTGCGCTATGGCGTTGCCATTAATTGGATAAGCCTCCCGTGGAAGTTTGCACTCGTTGAACTTTGAGATGACCTCAAAATTTTGTCTGTTAACTTAACCTATCAAAGCTGCTGCTTTGCTTGCTAAAACGGAGATCGTATATTAGAATGAAATGTCTTTGTCAAGACATCTTTGTCTAATTTATTTTCGGTGTTAGTACATGCATTAGTCTGTGAGTTAGTGCATGCTTCTGTCCATTCAGATTTTTGTCCGGTGCATAGCTTCTACATTTATTGATGGATTTGAAAATTTTTTTGCACAGTCGTTCTTCTTGATGATTGCGAGTGTCATGCGAACTAATTGTTTTGATGCCTCAGTGGTCAAGTTCACGGTTGAATGGCAAACAAGAAAATTGACCTTCTCTGCAGCCTAACTTCTACATTTAGGATGGAATAGAAAATAACTTGGCACATTTGTTCTATGATGAGTGTGAGAGTCATACGAAATGTTTATTGTGAAAAAAACAAGTTCACAGCCCAAGGCGAAACAACAGTTTGATCTTGTCCACAGCATAATTGGTACATTTATAGATGGATTTGAAAATGATGTGGCACAGTTGTTCTTCTTGATGAATGCTAATGTAATATGATACATGCAAGGTCAAGGTCACTGTTGAAGGTGAAACGACCTTGTCCAGAGCATAACAACAACATTTATTGATGGATTTGTCCGATTTGAAAATAATAGTTGTTCTACTTGGTAATTGCTAGCGTCATGCTAAAAGATTCAAACGATTCTTGTGATACGTCCAAGGTCAAGATTTCAGTTAAAAAAAATATGTGCACATCATTGTCTGTACAAATTAGTGGGCACGACATGTTGTCCCTGGACAGTCTATTTCTTGTTTTCTTATACTAGCTACCTATGCATTTAACCCTTTCCTGTACAAAACCAGGATTTAACGTTTGCTGTGTATTGGTAATAGAGAAAACATTGTGAAAAAAGAAGAAACTGCTTGTAACAAGCAATCTCTCCCTTCCCACAATATTTTCCACCACATAAAATGATGTATTTTCAAATTGCATCCAATATTTATTTATTTAAGTTTTCTTGTTGAAAGCTGCAATAAAATGTGCCAGAGTATGATGGTGCATCAAAGGCTTGACATGACACTTCCAGTTTACTTGCGTTTCAAAACACTGACAACAGTTTTGCCATGAACCATTTTTCATGATGTTGACTTTTATCACTTTCTTTGCATACACTACCAAAGGTAGAAGTATACTGGTATCATGTTCTCTGTGCGTCTGTCTGTTCTTATGTATGTCTCACAGTTTGTCTTCATCTTCTTTCATATTTCAGTCTACGTTTATAAATGAATTAATATGAATTTTTAGCTCACCTGAGCACGTAGTGCTCAAGTGAGCTATTGTGATCGCCTTTTGTCCTGCGTCCATCCGTCGTGCGTCGTCCGTCAACAATTTCTTTAAACGACATCTCCTCCTAAACCACTGGGCCAATTTGAACCAAATTTGGCAGAAATGTTCCTTAGGTGGTCCCCTTCAAAAATAGCTAAAAGAATTGAAATCTGTTAAAAACTCTGGTTGCCATGGCAACAAAAGTGAATTTTAAAATAATCTTTAAAAATCTTCTCCTCCTGACCCAGAAGGCGTAGAGCCTTGATATTTTGCATGAACCATATGTATATTGACCTCTTTCAAAATAGCTAAAATCATGATCCTCAGGTCCCAAGGGGCGGAGCCCCAGTGGTAGGGTTTTAATTAGAAATAAAGAACGATTTTTTAAATGACATCTCCTCTCAAACAACTGGGCCGATTTGAACCAAATTTTGCAGAGATGTTGCTTAGGTGGTCCCCTTCAAAAATAGCTAAAAGAATTGAAATCTGTTAAAAACTCTGGTTGCCATGGCAACAAAAGTGAATTTTTAGAAAAATCTTTAAGAATCTTCTCCTCCTGACCCAGAAGGCATAGAGCCTTGATATTTTGCATGAAGCATCAGTATATTGACCTCTTTCAAAATAGCCAAAATCATGATCCTCAGGTCCCCAGGGGCGGAGCCCCAGGGGGGTGGGGTTTATATAGAAATAAAGAACGATTTTTTAAATGACATCTCCTCTCAAACCACTGGGCCGATTTGAACCAAATTTTGCAGAGATGTTGCTTAGGTGGTCCCCTTCAAAAATAGCTAAAAGAATTGAAATCCGTTAAAAACTCTGGTTGCCATGGCAACAAAAGTGAAATTTTAAAATAATCTTTAAGAATCTTCTCCTTCTGACCCAGAAGGCGTATAGCCTTGATATTTTGCATGAAGGATCAGTATATTGACCTCTTTCAAAATAGCTAAAATCATGATCCTCAGATCCCCAGGGGCGGAGCCCCAGGGGGGTGGGGTTTACATAGAAGTAAAGAACAATTTTTTAAATGACATCTCCTCCCAATTCACAGGGCCAATTTTAACCAAATTTTGCAGAAATGTTCCTTAGGTGGTCCCCCTTAAAATGAGCTAAAAGAATTGAAATCCGTTTAAAACTCTGGTTGCCATGGCAACAAAAGTGAAATTTCAAAATAATCTTTAAGAATCTTCTCCTCCTGACCCAGAAGGCGTACAGCCTTGATATTTTGCATGAAGCATCAGTATATTGACCTCTTACAAAATAGCTAAAATCATGATCCTCTTGTCTCAAGGGGCAGACCTAGGGGGGGGGGGGGGGGGGGGGGAGGTTACATAGGCATGAAGCATCAGTTCACAGATTTCTTTCTTATTTCTGAAATTATAACCCATGGAAAAAGTTTTTTCCTTCTTTCAAATCGGCACTAAAGCCTTGGAATTTGTAATTTGGACTTTTGGATTCCCAGGTTCATAGTCTTTATATGTAATTGTGGCCCACTTGTTTCATAATCCTAACCTTAACATGAAATTAGACAGAAAAAGAGCCTTTATCTCAGGTGAGCGCCCCAGGGCCAACGGCCCTCTTGTTTATAGATTGCTCATAGTCACCTGACATTGTATACATTGTATGGGTTTTACCATTTTTGGCTCTGTCATAGAAAAAGGGGGCTTAATGCAAATTTTCTCTTTTAGAAAAACTGATAACCTCTTTAATCATGAACTTCCAGTTTTGTTATGTTTTAGATGGAAGTAACTGGAGATATCTTTGACATCTGCAAGGTAAATGACCATCTACAGAACTACTCAAGAAGTTTCTTTGTAAAGAAAATAATTCGTATCTTGCGGTAACAATGATTTTACTAAGAAAGAAAGAAGGAAAGATTTGAAAATCATCTCATTTAAACTAAAGCCCAAGATCTTCAATATTTAGAATGTATAATTGCCTTTAGGCCCTCAGACAAATTACTTCCATCTAGTGGTACTATTGAATGAAATTTATCTGTAAGTTATGACAAAATGCTTTTCCTCTGACATAGAGCGGTGGGGTTGTATTTTTTTTTTTTCTCAATGAAATCATCTAGTTTTCCAAAGGATGAAATTATTCAATTTGATATTTATATTGCTTTTCAGAATACCTGGCCCTTCTGTAATTCAGGATAAGGTCATAAAGGCAGTCCAAATTCCTATTCCAAATAAAACCAGGTAAATTTCTTCTTTCTAAAATCACCATGAAGAACATTTAATTGAATTTTCAGAATGATTTTGATGTAAACTTTTTATTATATCTTTTCATTTTTATACGCCCGTCGAAGACGGGACGTATTATTGGATCACCCGTGGCGTCCGGTTGTCCAGGCGTCCGGGCGGTGTCCACTTCTTTGTCCAGAGCATAACTCTGTCACCGTAAGTCTGATTGACTTTAAACTTGGCAGTTATATTCTTCTCATCAATACGGAGTGCAGTGCTCAATAACCATAACTCTACCTGGCCTATTTTTTTAGTTATTGCCCTTTGTTGTTTTTCATACTTGAATCTTGTCCGGAGTATATCTCTAAAAGTATTATAGCTAGGATCATGAAACTTCATGGGTGTATAGATCTCATCAAGGGGGAGTGCAGTGTACAAGAACCATAACTCTACCTGGCCTATTTTTTGAGTTATTGCCCTTTGTTGTTTTTCATACTTGAATCTTGTCCGGCGTATATCTCATAAAGTGTTATAGCTAGGATCATGAAACTTCATTGATGTATAGATCTAACCAAGGGGGAGTGCAGTGCACAAGAACCATAACTCTACCTGGCCTATTTTTTGAGTTATTGCCCTTTGTTGTTTTTCATACTTCGGAGTATATCTCTAAAAGTATTATAGCTAGGATCATGAAAATTCATGGGTGTATAGATCTCATCAAGGGGGAGTGCAGTGCACAAGAACCATAACTCTACCTGGCCTATTTTTTGAGTTATTGCCCTTTGTTGTTTTCCATACTTGAATCTTGTCCGGAGTATATCTCATAAAGTGTTATAGCTAGGATCATGAAACTTCATTGATGTATAGATCTCACCAAGGGGGAGTGCAGTGCACAAGAACCATAACTCTTCCTAGCCTATTTTTTGAGTTATTGCCCTTTGTTGTTTTTCATACTTGAATCCTGTCCGGAATATATTTCTTAAAGTATAATAGCTAGAATCATGAAATTTCATGGGTGTTTAGATCTCATCAAGGGGGAGTGCAGTGTACAAGAACCATAACTCTACCTAGCCTCTTTTTTGAGTTATTGCCCTTTGTTGTTTTTCATACTTGAATCCTGTACGGAGTATATCTCCAAAAGTATAAAAGCTAGAATCATCAAATTTAATGGATGGATAGAGCTCACCAAGTGGGAGTGCAGTGTACAAGAACCATAACTCTACCTAGCCTATTTTTTGAGTTATTGCCCTTTGTTGTTTTTCATACTTTGTTTGACAAAAAATATTAATTCAAAATAACCTCAGTTCTATTCAAACCCCCAGTTAATATGAAGCAGTGTGATGGGCGTATCTTGTGACAATTTGGCACCTTGTTTAAGTTGTTTTTTTGTTGTATTTGTCTTTGCTATATAAAACCTGAATCCTGTTATTTCTTTTTAATTCTTACAATATTGCCCATTTTAGCACATCATGACAAGAGCAAGTGTACAGCTCCCAATTGAGGCTCATACTCTAGAGTTTAAATATCTCAGAAATTCATATTTTGACCTTGAATAATATTTATCCCGTGGTCTGTTTATTTACATATGTTATTCGATTATGTATCTTTTCCAGTCAACTTTGATTGTTCTTTGACAAAGGTTACATCAATGTTATGGAAAGGGCAAACAATGTTAACCCATTCCAAGACGGAAAATTTTTAGACTGGTCTAAATTTAAAGGAGTTGCAGACGACAATTTAAAGTGTATGCAATTTCAGATATTTTACACTTACTTAGTAGAAAACATTGTGGAAATTGAAGAAATAGCTTGTAACAAGCAATTTATTCATTTTACACAATGTTTTCCCAAAAGTGTTTCTTTAGGGTGTCCAAAACAGTCACTGTGTGGAAATGGGTTCAGTCAAAATTGTCTCTTACCAAATTTAGGGTGGAAATTGACATGTCATCAACAGACCTAGAAGATTTCTATGATCCAGACTATGATCCTTATGATCAAATGTACCAACCAGCGGATTTTAACATTTCCATTGAGTGAGTTTTGACCAATAGCTTTTGATTAGAACTAGCAAATTAATTTCAATTCACCATTACTCGCTCGTTACTAAAATATAAATTTCAAATGCATCTATGATTTCATGTTTGACTTATTCTTAATCTTGTATTTACTCACTGGTCATGGATCTAACCAGATCAATACCTGTAATCTGCTGAGGTTTTAGAAGCATGGGGAAAAGTCTCAATGGTATAAAAGAAAGTGGGGACGTTTTACAAAATCTATTTATCACATAACAATCCCGTTAATAGTGCTTTACAACCAGGAGGACATTGTCCCCATGGCCCAAAAAAAATTGGGACATTGATGATTATATTTGGGGCAATGGTGCAAAAGGCAGCCTTGGCAGATCACTGCCATACTTTAGATATTGTCTCTTTTTTGCATTATTGGCAATAAACAAAGTGTTCTTAAAATATAATTTAGTATCAGCAAGGATTTTTTTTCAATAAATATTAATATTATTTACTTTAATAACCTTGGAAGAAGAGGGGTATATTGCTTTGCACTTGTTGGTTGATCAAAGGGCCTGTCTGTGTCTGGAGCAAAACTCATAAAGTAATGAAGCTAGAATCTTGAAACTTCAGGGATAGATAGATCAAATCACGGAGAAGCTCGGTATTTTAGAAAGATAACTCTGCACTTCATATTTTTGTATTTAATGGCCTATGCTAGTTTTTAAACTTTATTTCTGTCCAGAGCATTACTCATTAAGTATACAAGCCAGAATCATGAAACTTGACAGCTGGATAGATATCATGTTGGAGATATTATCTGAATAAGAACCATAACCGTAAGGGCTTATTTTCAGAATACGGCAATTCTTTGAAGTCTTATGGTAGAAAGTCAGTAGATGATGATACAGTCCAAATCTCACAGCTCTAGGCTGAATGATATGGGATATTTCAAAGATTTCCGTAGTAAAATCAGGGATTGCACAGAAAAGGGCTAATTTTCAGAATATCAAAGCTCTATGCGTAATGGTTTAGGATATTTTAATATTTTTTTACGGACGGACAGGTGGATTGGCTGACACCAGACATTTGTGGATCCCAATAGCTCACCTTCAGCATGTTATGCTCAGGTGAACTAAAAACCTTGTATGCACTGTAGAGGTCAAATTTTTTGCATCAAATGTGATTTTTTGCCAGAATGTCTGTCTGAATAATATTTTGGTCAAGACCTGTGTTAGGTCACTTGGGTTCAAAAACTATGTCTCAGGGCAATATGATGTTTTACAAATATTTCTTTTCATTGCAGGTATAAACGCGTTTACTCAAAAGCTGCGAACAACTGGTCAGTTATACCTGTTAGGGAGTAAAAAGCTACTTCTACATTTCTGATTTGTTACTACAAATTGGAAACAACTACACCTAGAAGGAAACACCATTAAGAGCTAAAACACCTATGCAAATTGATGACCCTAAAAGAATAGCAAAGACAATATTCCAAATATCCCCACCGAAAACAGCAGAACTGAAGGCAAAACAAGTGTCGAGAATAAAAGGAGAAAAAAGGTTAAACTAAAGTGAAATGCACTCCGTTTGTTGGGATTTGAACATTTGACTGCTAGATTGACAACAGGGCTTGCCAGAGTGGGCTACAAAATATTCAAATCAACTCAAATCAAAAGGATCATTTGAATCTGAAAGGATTGGGGTCATCGAGGGATGAACAACATTCAATATCTAGATCCTCATGGTTTGCTAAAAAAAAAAGAGCGATGGCACAGTCCATTTGGGACCCAAAGGACATTATTCCAGCATTTTTAGTAAAAGGTCACCAGGCAATGTAACAGGCAAAATATAAAGCCATTCAATCTCATGGTTTCTCATAATAGGTTATAAAAGTTATCCTTCCTTGTTAAGTTATCCTTCCTTGTTAGCTCGGCTGTTTTCGGAGAAAACCAGAGATATTGTTATCACCTTGGTGTCGTTCAGGTCGGCATTGGCGAGACAAACTTAACCTTGGTAATATCTCTATTGTTATTAAAGATATCCTCATGAAACTTGGCATGTGTATTGACCATCTAAGAGCTATCTAGACTATCAACGGGGATAATTCTAAAAGTGTTTTTTAAGAGTTTTGCCCCCTATTTCTAATTCGAATTTTTGCATATTCCAGCACCTGCAGCCGAGCGTTGGCACTTGTGGGCGGTGCTCTTGTTTTAGTTTTCAGCTTACCTGAGCACAACATGCTCATGTTGAGCTTTTGTGATAGTTTATTGTCTGCTCTACAGTGTGTATTCTGTTTTCAACAATTTCTACAAGTCAAAAATTTCAAGAAATCTTTCTCAAATTTGCTGTAAATGCTTTGGTCATCATAAGGAATATTCCATCAGAATAAAGTGACTGTGACTAATATATAGAGAAAAAGTGGCCTCATTGAGAATTTTCTTGCTCTTCAGATCATAATTTTGGTTCTACCATTCCCAAACTTGCTGAAATAGATACTCTTTTTATTTTCTGTGTTACAGCTTATGTGATCAAATTGTTGGTCTTTTTATTAGCTCAACTGAGCACGTAGTGCTCAAGTGAGCTATTGTGATCCCCTTTTGTCCGTCGTCCGTCCGTCGTCCGTCAACAATTTCTTTAGACAACATCTCCTCCTAAACCACTGGGCCAATTTGAACCAAATTTGGCAGAAATGTTCCTTAGGTGGTCCCCTTCAAAAAAAGCTATAAGAATTGAAATCTGTTAAAAACTCTGGTTGCCATGGCAACAAAAGTGAAATTTTAAAATAATCTTTAAAAATCTTCTCCTCCTGACCCAGAAGGCATAGAGCCTTGATATTTTGCATGAAGCATCAGTATATTGATCTATTACAAAATAGCTAAAATCATGATCCTCGGGACCCGAGGGGCGGAGCCCGAGGGGGATGGGGTTTATATAGGAATAAAGAGGGATTTTTTAAATGACATCTCCTCTCAAACCACTTGGCCGATTTGAACCAAATTTGGCAGAAATGTTCCTTAGGTGGTCCCCTTCAAAAATAGCTAAAAGAATTGAAAACCGTAAGAAACTCTGGTTGCCATGGCAACAAAAGTGAAATTTCAAAATAATCTTCTCCTCCTGACCCAGAAGGCATAGAGCCTTGATATTTTGCATCTAGCATCAGTATATTGACCTCTTTTAAAATAGCTAAAATCATGATCCAGGGGGGGGCATGGCAACGAAAGTGAAATTTCAAAGTAATCTTTAAAAATCTTTTCCTCCTGACCCAGAAAGCGTAGAGCCTTGATATTTTGCATGAAGTATCAGTATATTGACCTGTTTCAAAATAATTAAAATCATGATCCTCGGGACCCAAGGGGCGGAGCCCCGGGGGGGGGGGGGTGTATAGAAATTAAGAATGATTTTTAAATGACATCTCCTCCCAATTCACAGGGCCAATTTGAACCAAATTTTGCAGAAATGTTCCTTAGGTGGTCCCTGTTAAGAAAAGCTAAAAGAATTGAAATCTGTTAAAAACTCTGGTTGCCATGGCAACAAAAGTGAAATTTCAAAATAATCTTTAAGAATCTTCTCCTCTTGACCCAGAAGGCGTAGAGCCTTGATATTATGCATGAAGCATCAGTATATTGATCTCTTACAAAATAGCTAAAATCATGATCCTCGGGTTTCCAGGGGCAGACCCGGGGGGGGGGGGATAAGGCATGAAGCATAAGTTCACAGACTTCTTTTTTATTTCTGAAATTATTACCCATGGAAAAAGTTTTTTCCTTCTTTCAAATCAGCACTTAAGCCATGGAATTTGTAATTTAGACTTTTGGATCCCCAAGTTCATAGTCTTTATATGTAATTGTGGCCCACTTGTTTCATAATCCTAACCTTAACATGAAATTAGACTGTTGAAAGAAAAAGAGCCTTTATCTCAGGTGAGCGCCCCAGGGCCAACGGCCCTCTTGTCTATTAACTTGTTAAAAATATTTGTTTGGTCATCAGAATGACCAATTATGTTTATACATTGATAAGGGCTGATGAATAGGCACAAAAATAAAGTTAGTCAAGCAATTTAGGGTCATCTTGCTAAAATTTGGTGCTCCTGGGCATAGCAAAATTTAGGCCTCAGATTAACAATTTGTGTAGAGGTCTTCAAAGCAACATCATTTTAAATAGATGTCCATAGGAATGATTGGGTTGAATGCCACTTTTAACATTAGTTCAGTCACAAAGGCTGAAGCATTTAATCATGGATATCTGGTATTTCTCACACCAGTGCTACCACTACATTCTTTCAAAGCCTCCAATAACTCATCCCACATAAGTTTAAATTTATCCATCCTTTGGTGGGAGTCAAATTTCCAAAAGGATATTTGCGGCCGCCTTGGATAGAACCTGGGCCCTAGTCCAAATAGTGCGTCCATAAAAACCAAATGGCAAACTTTTAGACTGGTCTGATTGGAAAGAAATAACAGATGACATTTCAAATTGTTCTTAAATTAAAAACTAGAGGCCCATAGGGCCTTATTGGTCACCCGAGCCCAAAGAGCACAAAAACAAATAAAAGTCCACCAGATTATGCTACATAATAAATATCAAAGCTCTAAGCCTTTTAGTTTGGGAGAAGCAGATTTTTAAGTTTTCACTAAACAAGTCTATGTAAACTTGGGACATCTTGGAACAGGCAAATTCTAACCCTAGGGCCATAATTTATACAATCTTGATTGAGATCCACCAGGTGATGCTACAAACAAAATATTAAAGCTCTAAGACCTCCTGTTTGGGAGAAGAAGAGTTTTAAATTTTCACTATATAAGCCATATGTGAAATTTGTGATGTTCGAGAGTGGGCTAATTATGACCCTAGAGCCATAATTCATACAATATTGAATGAGATCCATAAGATGATGCTACATACCAAATATCAAAGCTCTAGGCCATTCTGTTTGAGAGAAGAAAATTTTTAAGGTTTTCACTATATAGCATATGTTAAATTTGTGACATCCTGGAATTGGCTAATTTTAACCCTGAGGCAATAATTTGTACAATCTTGATAGAGGTCCACCAGATGATGCTGTATACCAAATATCAAAGTTCTAGGCCATTCTGTTTGAGAGAAGAAAATTTTTAAAAATTTCATTATATAAGCCTATGTTAAATTTGAGACATCTGGGAATTGGCTATTTTAATCCTGAACCAATAATTTGTTCAATCTTGACAGAGGTCCACCAGATGATGCTGTATACCAAATATCAAAGTTCTAGGTCGTCCTGGTTGGGAGAAGAAGACACTTTATAAGCCTTTTGTAAAACTTGTGATGTCCGGAAATGGGGTAATTCTGTCTCTGGGGCCATGATTTATACAATCTTAATAGAAATTCACAAGATGATGCTACGTACCAAATATAAAAGCTCTAGGCCCTCGAGTTTGGGAGAACAAGATTCCTGAAATTTTCACTATATAAGCCTATGCTAAACTTGTGACGCCCAGGAACGGGCTAATTTTGACCCTGGGGTTATAATTCATACAATATTGATAGAAGTCCACTAGATGATGCCACATACCAAATATCAGAGCTGTAGGTCTTTCGGTTTGGTAGGAAAAGATTTTGAAAGTTGTTTCTATGTAAGCTTATGTACACCCCCCAGTATAGCCATTTCTGGACAGATTATTTTTTCTTTTAAAAAACTTGATAGTTCTTGCCCTAAAGACTCTAAATACCTTATAAGAATCTAATCTGACAACTGCTTCATGACACAAAGATTTTTAAAGATGTACCCTTTTTGCCCCTTGTGGTGCCCCAATGGGAGATAACTCTATGATGTGTACAAATCTGAAGCGCCTTCCCATAAGGATGCTTTCTGCCAAGTTTGGTTGAAATCCGTCCAAGGGTTTGTAAGAAAAAGTTGAAAATGTAAAAAGTGAACGCACGGCACCCAAAACACGATCACAATAGGTCACCATGACCTTTGGTCTGGTGACCTAACAAGTAACAATACAGGTAACACTGTGTGAAAAGGAGAATATGCATTTTACAAGATATATGCATTTGTACTTTTCCGCAAAGTTTTCCATGATAATATTTTGCAGGGCCTTAAAATGCTCTAATGTGTGGTATTAGTTCATCAACTTTACTAGAGGGTTACAGACCATGTCATTAGCAAAAAATTGGAACATCTGTGATGTCTGGTTTTCACAAAATCATTTCCAATTTCTTTTTATTAGTAAGGTGTTTCAGGACAGAGCCCAAATGAGACCTTTGGAGTAAACAAACATTGTTACATTAAAAAGGTTGAACATACAGGCCTCATGGTCTTTAACAAGAAGAATTTTTAGATGTTCTTTGTTTTGGCCTTTCTCTGGTTCACCTCTATTGTTCATTCTTGTACTTTTATTTTGCAACAATCAAATTATTGTTTTTACCAGTGCATACAAGAACTCATTTTCAAATATTTGTTTAATGGAATTCCTGTGAGGACCTATTTGCACAACTGGTCATATATATGAATATCCTTTTGATGTCATTCACAAATAACTAGTGCTATTATCTATCTGTTATATTGATTATTATCATTGTCAGGTACATGTATATGAAATATAAAATTGTACACCAAAATATTACTTTGATAACTTTTTAATTCGCTACATATAATTGATACAATGGTGACTCAGGACTATTTAAATTGCACAGGGAATGGGCTAATTCTGTTTCTGGGACCATGATTTATACAATCTTGATATAAATCCACCAACAACCCAGGCCCTCTTGTATGGGAAAAGACATTTTTTGAAATTTTAACTATATAAGCCTATGATGAACTTGTGACGTTTGGGAACGGGCTAATTATGACACTGGGGTTATGATTTATCCACATACCAAATATCAGAACTTTAGGATTTCTGGTTTGGTAGAAAAAGATTTTTAAAGTTGTCACTACATAAGGCTTTGCACCCCCCATCCAAGCACAGGAATTTCTAGACAGATTATTTTTTCTTGTACAAACTTGATAGTCCTTGCCCTGAAGACTTTCAATAACAAATGTTGCCATGAACCACTCATATTTATAGTTAAACCTTTCCTGTTCATTTCCTGTTTTTTTCGTCCTTGCGATTTTATAATTGAGAAACTATTGTAGAAATAGAAGAACTTGCTTTTGACAAGCAATTTCTTCCTTTTCAACAATATTTTCTACTCTACTGAATGGTTACTTTTTTTTAAATCCACTTTGAACTTTCATCTGTAAATCCTTTGAATTTGGAAATATCTAAAATATTGCTATACACGAAAGGGTTAAATGGCACATAAGTTCTGATCAACTATGAACAATTTTACATGCAATCATAAATGTTAGGATAATTGGCAAAAGGCTGACCCTGCCCATTGACTCCAGCGGGAAGTCCATTTATAAAAGAAGTTATTTTGAAACATTTATGGCCAGTACTATGTAAAACAAGAGGACCATGATGATCCTAAATTGCTCATCTGGATCATCTTCCATTCTCCAGTTTGAAAAATGCAACCAGAGCCCAATAACTGTAACCAGTTTCATGAACATTAAGCCAAATGTGTGGCCTCTCAAGTCTAAAACAAGAATTTGTCATTTAGGCCCCCTTTTCCCGGTTTTTTCTTTTTTTTTCAAATAGAAACTTTACATAGTCAATAGGGTTCATCCCAATGACCTAATAATAATTCTGGCTACGTTTCATGAAGACTGAGGAAAAATTGTGGCCTCTAGAGTCTAAACAAAGTCTTTGTCAGGTCCCTTTTCCATGTTTTCCAATAGAACCCTTCCATAATCAATAGGGTTCATTCTTATGACATAGAAATTATTTTGGCCACTTTCCTTGAAGACAGCCAAAATTGTGGCCTCTAGAGTTTTAAGAAAGGAATTATCATTTAGGCCCATTTTTCAGTGTTTTCCAATAGAACCTTCCCATAATCAATAGGGTTTATCCTAATGACCCAACGACAATTTTGGCTAAATTTCATGAAGACTGAGCCAAAATTGTGGCCTCTAAGAGAGTAAACAAAGAAATTGTAAGGTTTTTCCAATAGAACCTTCCCATAATCAATAGGGATCATCCTTGTGACCTAATAATTATTCTGGCAAAGTTTGATAAAGAATTAGCCCAATTTGAGGCCTTTAACCAATTCCCACACAATGACGCTTTTAAACGCCCCTCAATATAAAAGCTTTGGAAAACATTATCTACAATGTTTTCTATCCAGAAAGACGAAGAAATTTAAAATTCCATCAACTTGAAATTGTCGTCCGCAGCTTCTTTCAATTTGGACCAGTCTAAAATTTCACTGTGTGGGAATGGGTTAAGGTGTAAACAAAGAAATTGTCATAAGTCACTTTTCCTGTGTTTTCAAATAGAACCTTCCCATAATCAATAGGGTTCATCCTTTGGGCCTTACAATAATTCTGAGCAAGCTTCATGGAGATTTAGAAAATACTGTGTCATCTAGGATGTAAACACTTAATTATTGACGAAGGATGACAAACATTTAAATGATAACAAAAGCTCAACATGGGCACTTTGGACTCTTGTAAGCTAAAAATGCTTCACATAAATGGCAACCAATGTCATAGTTCAAATCTTACTTATAGTCTAAAATTAATGATTTCATTGGTCGACAGATTATTTGATTGACAGCAGGGATTGGTCAATTGGACAGACAATCTTGGATGGATAGTCAGAAAAACAAAAAGCCATGGCAACATCCCTCTGCCTATCAGGCAAGGGTATGAGTGCTACTTGGGATTGAAATTATAGAAAACTAAGCTTTTTTTTTTTGTTTCAAACAATTTCATCTTTTCTAAGTGTTTTCTAAAGGTAGTTTTCATATAGGTCAGAGAAAGATTAAGTACACTGAAACATCCCATATCTGCAAGAAATATGCTGAATTCTACCAACCTACATCCTGTCGGGATGGGATGAATCCTGTGTATCGACCAGATAGACTAGGAAATTTATTTCTCATAACTTGGACACAACAAGCAGGAACAGTGCGCCTGTCATCTTTCTGTAGCCTTCCGTACAGCCACAAGATGTACTGCCTATATGCAGCATGTCTGAAGGCCCTGTTAGTGTCTTCCACTGTTTCTGCATGTTGAGCAAAGACGTCATTCCTAAATGTCTACTGTATATAGAGAGTCAGCTCATCTGTAACGACCAATCCCATTTCCTGAAATAATACATAGATTGATTTTACATTAAAATTGATGGAATGTTGTCACATTAAGTCAACCGTGATATAAAATCATTGAATAAGACTGAAAGTGATTGTTAACCTCCCATATTTATTACAAGCTTTTTGGTTATTTTAGCGACTTAAGCAGCTCTTGCACGGAGCACAACAGAATTTGTTGTTTTTCAAATTTCTAAATGTAATGCTATTGTTTTTTTGAATATCTGATTGGTCCTTTTTGATGGATAGATCATATGTATTTTTATATTGACAAAAATGCCCTTATCTGTCAAGATTTTTTTCAAGTATTTTCTCAAAATGGTACGGTATTCTGTAGACTTTTTTTTCTAACATATTAGAAAGATGATACTGTGTATAAATGTACATGTTTGTCAATTTGTTGAATAAATCTTGAGAACAAAAATTCTTATATTGTTTTAACTGACATCAAGTAATTCCATTTCATTTGTGGTCAATTTTTGCTAGCACAATTTTCTAGTTTATTTTTTCTAAAAGTAAAGCTTCCACTGTTGACCTGTATTGTCACTGTTATTATCCTTTGTCATGCTGAATAACATCCTCTGCAGAGTTCAATTAAAATCAAAAGGCTGAAAGCGCCGGAAGCACTACTTGTGGATTACTTTCTATTTTGAAAATTCATACAATAATCATTATGGTTTAACAGGGAAAGGCAATTGGTGTCTACTAAGATCAGACTGCACACATGTGCAGGCAGATGTTTGTCTATGCCCCCTGTCTAAACAGGAACATTTGGATTCAGCATGACAAGGGTTAATTATCTATCACTGGTCTATTCAGTCTTGTAGGAAATTTTATTAGCTTAGCTTAGTTTATTCGGTCTGTAGTACGCTGTACTTTCAATCCTTGGTTAGAACACCCTCTCGACCAACATTCTTCTGGACAATTGATTAACATATTCAGAACATACATCATTTGTCTTTCAAAAACTAAATAATGATAATTAGTACACCTGAATGACATTAGTAGCTAGTTGCTGGATAAATGGTGTGGATACTGATGTTAGAAATGACAGAAAGCCATAGATAAGTATGCAATCTTCCTCAAAAACATGTTGAAAGCATGAAATCCATGCAATCCGTCTTGCAACAATTCAATAGAGAATAATTTATCAATTCCATTTTCGAAAAATGGCCTCAACAAAGTAAAATGCAATTTGAAGTAAAATTACCGGTCTGATACTATTACAGTACTGTGGAGCCATACCACAGCACAGTTTGTCCTTGTCTCTAGTCATGTGTGGGCATCTTCTGCACACACACCATGCAGGTGGTCCGTTACCATCAGGTTGCATTGGTGGCTCTGCCTCCTCTCTCTGCTTGAGTATTGCTGCAACATCAATAATAATGGGTGGTTGGCCCACGGCAACCTCTTTCAATATTCTTTTTCTTTCTTCATCTGTCATTCTTTCAATCATATCCTGAAAAACAAGAAATCTGTGAGTCAAAACGCACTGATTATACACCCACATGCAGCATCAAGTTAACCACAGTGAAAATGAAAATCTCCCTCAATTAAAAATATTCTATAAGCACCATGTAGAACAACTAGTTGAACCAAATACCCATTTTCAAACGCATACTATTATACCCAGCATGTCCTAAAATAAAAGACGTAAAACAGTCTAAATTACAAATTCCAAGGCTTTAGGGCAAGTTCATAGAAGGAAAAAACTTTTTCCTCCCTCTGGATCCATGGGTTATAATTTCAGAAATAAGCAAGAAGTCTGTGAATTGACACTTTATGTCTATAACCCCCCCTCCTAGGGCTCGGCCCCTGGGGACCAGAGGATCATGATTTTAGCTATTTTGAAAGAAGTCAATGTACTGATGCTTCATTTGTTGCGCTTGGTTCAGGGACCTTTGTAAGAAACTATACAACCCAGTGCATAACCACCTAAACTAGGCAGGATTGAATCAAAGAAATGGTATGGCCATTATTGACAGTGATATGTTTCAACTTATTCTATAAATTTGTTATAAAATAGTTGTTGAAATTTTTCCATGTAAAATAATACATAACATTAACAAACGTCTTGGCATTACTCTTGATAAAAAATCATCATTTTAGACAATGCATTTTTTTCTTAGTGCACCTAAAACAAGAGGACCATGATGGTTCTAGATTGCTCACCTGAACTGTCTGCTGTTAAAAAATGCAACTAGAGACAAATAACTATAATCAGTTTCATGAAGATTGAGGCAAAACTGTGACTTCTACATATTGTAAACAAAGAAATTGTCATTATAACCTCTTTTCCTGTGTTATCCTATAAAACCTTCCCATAATTTATAAGGTTCATCTTTATGCCCCAACAAGTATCCTAACCAAGTTACATGACGATTAAGCAAAAATGATGACCTCTATACTGTAAACAAAGAAATTGTCATTAAGGACCCTTTTCCTGTGTCTTCCAATAGAACCTTTCCATAATCAATAAGGTTCATATGTATGACTACTTATTATTCCGGCCAAGTTTCATGAAGATAAAGCCATATTTGTGGCCTCTAGAGTGTAAACAAAGAAATGTCATTAAGGCCCTTTTTCCTGTGTTTCAAAAAGAATGCTACCATAATCAATAGGGTTCATCATCATGACCTAACAATTATTCTGACCAAGTTTCATGAAGATTGGGTAAAAACTGTGGCCTCTAGAGTGTAAACACTTCAATTGTTGACGCCACACCACGCACGACGGGCAACAGACATTCAACGATCACAAAAGCTCACCATGAGCACTTTGTGCTCAGGTGAGCTAAAAACATAAGTTTGACCAGTTTTTACTAGTATAAATTCTTGTAAATATGAAATAGATGCATGTTCATTCATTCTACTTACTTCTGCTCTCTCTTTCCTTTCTTCACAAGCATGTCCTCTTCTCCCTCCTCAAACTGCCTTGCCATAAAGACACGCTTCCCTTTTTTACTTCCTTTTCCTTTCCCTCATCCTGTCCCTCCAGTACTCTCTTCTTCACTCAAAGATGGATGTGTCTGAAGGAAATAGGCAAGAGCTGTCATTGGATAACAACACCAAATGAAAATAGCAACAGCTGTCATTTGTCAACAACACTTGAAGCTTTACCTTGTACAGTAACATAGATGTAGCATGTTGTATGTAAAACTTTCAATAAAAATTACTACAAGTTCAATTCCGCTAATAAAAATGAAAGGGTAGTGAACCATTGTCTGTTACATGCAAAAAGCTAAAAACAAGAGGACTATGATGGTCCTATAACACTTCCCAGAGTATCATGGCTCATCAGGGATCGTACAGAAATGGTCTAATTTTCAGAGTACTTTAGTTCTTTGAAGTATATTGGAAAAGGGTCAATAGACATTGATACATACAAAATATAAAAGCTCTAGGACTTGTGGTTTGTTAGAAGATTATCAAATATTTCCTTCTTTAAATTCATATTTATAAATGCAGGGATCACACAGAAACAGACTAATTTTTAGAGTACAGTAATTCCTTATTATATTTTGATAAAGGGTCAATAGACATTGAAACATACAAAATGTTCAAGCTCTATGCCTTATGGCTTGGGAGAAGAAGTTTACTTTTTTATTTATATGGAAAATCAGCAATCACAATAGTCATAGAAAAGGTCTAGTTATTAGAATAAAGTAACTCTTTTACATATTTTGGTAGAGTGTCTATAGATACTGATTTATACAAAATATCAAAGTCTAGGCCTTATTGTTTGAAAGAATCAGATTTTCAAAGATTTCCTTTTTTATTACTATGTAAAATCAGAGATAGCACAGAAAAGGTCGTATTTTCAAGATACGGTAATTCTTTGAAGTACTTTGGTAATGGCTCAATAAATGTTGTGTTACACCAAATATCAAAAACCTAGGCCTGGGCCTTATGGTTTTGGAAGAGAAGATTTTTAAAGATTTTCACTCTGTTGCCACAGCAACCAAAGTTCTTCATGGATTTCAATTCTTTAAAGTACTGGTATTTTGAAAGAGCATCACCTAAGGATTATTTGAAGTTTTTTTCAAATTCCATGGTTAGTTTAGGAGGATAATATTATTTTGTAATTGTGAACGGACTAACAGATTGATAGATGGATGATGACCAGTCACAATAGCTCACCCAGTGCACTTTGTGCTCTGGTGAGCTAAAAACAGTAAAAAGGAATACAAAAAAGCTAAAAACAGAAAAAAGGAATCCAAAAACTGATATGCATGTATAAAATGATGTGGGGTGGAACAGACAAACTGAGTTCACGACAAAACTAAATTTGCCTCCAGGATAATCTATTATTTCTGATAGAAAAGATTCCGGTATATGAATTCAGACTACAAAATTAATGCAAATTCTTCTTGAACTATAATTTCTATTTCTTACCATATCTATATCTTCAAACAGATGGGACAATCTTTGTCTTCTTGAACGTCTAAGCTCTGGAATTTCACTTGGTTTAGCCTCCTGTAAGCCACAGAACCCATAATTTCAACAAATCATAATATTTGCGAACAACATAGCTAATAGGGACTTGTCACACTTTGATGTTTCTACTTTATACCATCAATGGGCTATATTTGGTATATAGTATAAAGGAATTCAAATGCAACATGTCCCTGTGATGCTGACCCCCCCCCCCCCAAATATGAAAAATATAAATAATCAGACACATGCAGATGTGAATGTCCAGAAATAAAAATCTTTACATGTGCAATCTTCAATACTGTATATCATTTGCCAAAACATGGTAACTACAGATTGAATACCACCATAGTACTATAACACAGCACTCTGTGATATGTCTCACATAAATCGGAGGATATCACAATTAAAATCGCAGATATGTGATTGATTGAATTTTGTTTGTTTGAATGGGGTTTTACGCCGCTTTCAACAATCTTTCAGTTAAATTGCAGCAGCTGGAGCACCTAACAATGGAATCTTAGTATTTCTCACACCAGTACTCCCATTACATCCTTTCCTACCCTCCAAATGCTATCTCACATAGGTCTACGATTATCAACCCATTGGTGAGAGACAAATAGTCGGAAAGGATGAGTGCCGCCGTCGGGGATCGAACCCGGGACCTCTAGATTGACATTCCAACGCTTGATTGAATTTAACACCACTTTTAACAGTATTTCATGGATTCCTGGTATTTTTCACACCAGTAATACCACTACATCCTTTCCTAGCCTCGAGCTGCTATCCCACTTAGCTTTACGATTATCCACCTAATGGTGAGAGACAAGCATATACATATACATGTATGTGAAAACAAGTTTGACGTACAGACTCTGACAAAATAAAAAAAAAACAATAACACTCCATGATATAAAGATCGTCGATGGGTTCCCGCATTTGAATTTGTTAGAAAACGAAGCTAGGAAAAGGAATTTTTGTTTTCCTTTATCGCAAATGCAATATTCCAGATCAGGTTTTTACTAAAGGTACCAGTGAGTTAAAAAGTTATTATATTATTACACAAACAATAGAGGCCGCCGTGGACAAATATTAACAAACAACCAAATATTATGAGTAAAACTGACCTCTCCATTGCTCGATGATGTTGATTCAGCCATGTTTGTTTTGAATTTTCTGCACAAGTCACGTGGTTGTGGTCACGCTGAAGTGCGTCCCTTATCACGTTTCGCTAAAGTGCCCAGATTCCCGCGCGAAAATATCGGGTCTAAAAATAGACGGGAATAACCCCCTTGTCTTGTTCGCCTCCAGACAAAAGCGACTAAAATAACCGGGATTATGGTACGTTTCAGCAAAATTTCATAGCCAGTCTTTGTTTGTATTGCAATCCGAAGGTAATTGCATTAAATGAACTTATTTAGAAAAATTGCAACATATCTATGCAAGAGCCGCTTTAAAGTAGAGTCTTTTGATAGATTTTCCAACGTATGAAATATTCACGAAGAGTCGAGACATTTCTGGGAAAATCCTGCTTTAACCCTGTCCCGTTTTCTGAAATTTTAGACTGGTCCGAATTGAAAGAGGTTGCAGACGAAAGTGAAAACTGGGTACAATTTGGAATTAAACCATCCTATGTGGAAGAAGATATTGTGCAAAAAGAAGAAATTGTTTGTTACAATTTGAGAGGCGTAAAATAAATTACAAGCAAATTCTTCTTTTTCCACAATGTTTTCACAAGTATAAAATCACAGCGACGTAAAATTCGGGTTTGTATAGGAAAGATTGAATCTATTTTCACACAGTCTTATGCTTTGACACGCAATTTGTCGAAGAAATCATGGTGGGTGTAAAGGGAAACTTATTCAATAAAAGCTATTTCCTCTTTTCTCGCCATGTTTTCTACCCGAGCTGTGTAGCAGGTTAATACTGTGTGATTTTGCTTTCAGTTCTTTAACCCAGATGAATTAAAAAACACTGTCTGCATCTCTTTAATAGCAATACCTTATTGTTTCCAATTTCTATTGACGGCTACCTCCTATATCCAAAGATCGAACGTAGCGGAATACACAAGTGAGGAATACATGATTATTTGTGGAAATCACCTATAATTTATCGCGGGAAAACATTGTTAGGAAACAAAAGATTTATTAGTCCCCTACCAGAAGGGGATTTTAGGTTGGCGCTCTGTCGGTCTGTCCGTCCGTCTGTCAGTCCGGGCCGCCGTCGTAGCGCAGTTTGTAGCGCGTCGGACTGTCAATCTAGAGGTCCCGGGTTCGATCCCCGACGGCGGCACTCATCCTTTCCGACTATTTGTCTCTCACGAATGGGTCGATAATCGTAGACCTATGCGGGATAGCAGCTGGGGGCTAGGATAGGATGTAATGGTAGTACTGGTGTGAGAAATACCAGGATTCCGTTGTTAGGTGCTCCAGCCGCCGCGATATAACTGAAAGATCGTTGAAAGCGGCATAAAACCCCATTCAAACAAACAAACAAACTGTCAGTCCGGACATATAAGTTTTCCAGACTTTTTTCCCCCTAACCCTGGGAGATATTGAGCTGATTTTTGGTATGTGAGTCCCCGTCAATAAGTTACAGAACAAGTTCGAGTTTGGTTCCGGTCATTGATTTTTGTGGAAGATACGGATGCTGGACTTAGAAAATTACCAATAAATTTCAGTTTTCCGGACTTTTTTCTTAACCCTCGGAGGTATTGAGCTGATTTTTGGTAAGTGCGTCAATTTTGAGTTACAGAACGAGTTTAAGTTTTGTTCCGGTCCATTGATTTTGAGGGAGATATGGTTGCTGTACTTATATAATTAAAATGAAATTTCAGTTTTCCGGACTTTTTTCCCTAAACGCTTGAAGGTATTGAGCTGATTTTTGGTATGTGGGTCAATATTGATGAGTTTTCAGAACGAGTTTAAGTTTTGTTCCGGTCCATTGATTTTTTTTTTTTTTTTTTTTTGAAGATACGGATGCTGGAGTCAGAAAATTACCAAGAAATTTCAGTTTTCCGGACTTTTTTTCCCCTAAACGCTTGCAGGTATTGAACTGATTTTTGGTAAGTGGGTCAATATTGATGAGTTACAGAACGAGTTTAAGTTTTGTTCTGGTCCATTTATTTTCTAGAAAGATATGGATGCTAGACTCAGGAAATTAGTTTTCAAGACTTTTTCTAAACACTAGCAGGTATTGAGCTGATTTTTTGGTAAGTGAGTCAGCATTGATGAGTAACAGAACGAGTTAAAGTTCTGTTCCATTCCATTGATTTATGAGCAAGATATGGATGCTTTTGCAAAATAAGTTACATATTAATAATATTGAGTTAAATTGCAGTCTATTGCATTTTTAAGACTTGTGCAGGATATTAGGGCGGTACTGGTGAGAGAATTACCGGGTATACATTCACAGGTGCTCCAGCCACTGTTATATGAATAAACAAATTGTTTAAAGTGGCGTAAAACCCCATTTTTCAATTTGGTATTTTAACACTCATGCTAACAACCCAAACTTTTATACTGTTATTTAGTAGTTTTAATCTGAAATTGGTCAAGTTGCTTTGCATACTAAGTATGGGGCCCCGTTGTTCTTGGACAATTTAAATCTGTTTCTTTGAAAATTCAAAATTTATATTAGTTTAAAGCCATTAGATTAAGATTACCCAATACTGACCCATTATCATAATCAAAGCAGTATTTTCAAGTTTTGTCTTGTAACACTTTAGTCCAAGAATGACACAAACACTTGCCTATCTATATACTTTACCTGTACATAGATCCTCCTCGGGATGGGCAACTCATAGTAGCATATCATTTCATCTCACATTTCATAGTTTCTGCAGATCACAAAAATGCTCAAGGCAAAATTTTTTGATAACCCTGTGTCCGAAAAGCATTCATAATCCTAGACAGATTCTTGAAAGCTTTTGTTTAAAGTTTACTTGGGCTTTTGGGTCTTAATTCTCTTAGAACAGATGACTTTATGAGGTATAATTTGGCAAACAACAAAAAGAGACGCCTATTTTTTTGTTAGTGTTTTTATGTGTGTGTTAAAGAGTTGCTCATAAAATCTGATACAACTGTTATGTTTTGGAGGTGTAGTAATCCCTTTACCAACCAAAAAAGATACCGCTCTAGAGAAAGATATATATAAAGCCGGTAGGGGACTTGGTATTGTCATGCAATACTTCAGAATGCTTGTTATTCATAGACGCTAATCTGTCAAGCAAAAGGGGGAATCCTGGAAAAGACAATTACCTACACTGAGACTTCAATTTTGGCAAATTTTCTGTATCTAGAATGATCAGTCTATTTTCACGTATATTCATAATTACGACCTCAGATTGACCTCTGCTGGATTTGTGCAGATAGGTTCCAATGAGGTGCGCTAAGATGGACACACTTTCTAAAGCTTTACTCGCTGTTGGCCATTCAAAGTAAGTGGTCAGTTGGGGACAGCACAAAGTGTGAATTGTCTTGCGAGAATGTTGAGGGATAGATTTTACCAAAGGCATTTTTTCACGACAGTTTTAATCAACAATAAAATACATGTAACAACAATAAAATTCATTTTGATACCTTTGACTACATTTTCAATCTTACTAAATGCGAATTTTTGTCAGGTGTTATTATCAAGAGATGGTTTCGGAGAAAAACGACAATAAACTATTTGGTAGGGAGCTCTCTTTATAACAAATACAATGCCTATTTCATTCAAAATCAAAAGCTCTCTCTTCTAGATAAATAGACCATCTGATTATTGGTGGTTCCGCATTTCAATTTACGGTTCGCCAGTGTCGATAAAAATCGTCCATCTAGACCGGGAGTAAATTGTTAATCTCTTTCATTTATATATTACCTATTCATTGTTGGGTAACTCATAGCGTTGAATGGTTATTTCATGTCCTTGGCCATACAATTTTACCAACTTATATCATTCGATACCTTAGTCAAACTATCTTGTCGGAAGTTTGTGGTCAGCGATCTGTCAAGTAACTCTGCTAGTCCCGCCCACTAACTCTGCTGGCAACGCTCACTGACTCTGACATGAAGTTCTAATTCATATATAACCAACGTCATTACTTTGTAAAATTTATGGCCAGTGACATGTAACCAAAAAGTAAAATGCATGGTTGGCACTTTAAACATCGTAACTACAGCTTGAATAAGCCATAGTTACGACATTTAAGTCATCAAAACAGCAAAAACGTTTCATATCAATACTGGCCAATGTTGTAGTTCAAAGTTCACTTACAGGCTAAATGAAAGAATTGATCAGTTAATTGATTCTTTGATTGACAGCCGTAATCGGCCAAATGACGGATCAAACCAAAAGGTTAAAAGAGAAGACTCCTTATTCCACTAGGTTTTCCGTAATAATTCTTCATGGTCTCAAAGAGGTACTGTGTGGCCATTGGTAAATTCAACCAATTACCAGATGACATAAAATTAGACCCGTCCAAATTCAAAAAGTAGCATTATGGCAAATTCAAGTTAGTATAATTGAAAATGCATCTATTTTTCTGGGTAGAGTAAAGAATGTGCAATGAAGGACTTGCTTTTAACAAGATTTTCTTCATTTCTGATTTGTTTTTTCTGGGTCATGAAATTGTGTGAGAATGGCTTAATCCGTGTTATGCTGAATCCGGAATATTCTTGTTTTGGCGGGAAGTATAGACAGATTTGTCTGCACATATGTGCAGTTTGATTAGTCTACAGTATCTGCTTTTCCTTTTAAGCTGTCCTTAATTATGAGACAATATTCCAAGAAAGATATTTACCCACAATTATTACTTCTAGTGCTTTTAAGTCTTTGAGTAATTGCAATTCTGCAGAGGATTTTATTCAGCATGACAAGGGTTAATTGACTATAGGTAAAAGCCTGTTATGAAGTAAACGTTGATATTGATAAAACAATTCAAATTAGGTCACACTAAACATTGCCAAATTTCAGATAAAATAGTAATATACATGTATATTGATATCAAATAAGTTTTCTAGTTCAGATACATTTACTGTATTTAAAATACTTTAACCCATTCCAAACACAAATTGAAATGGATGCAAACGACAAATTCAAAGTGGTTTAAACTGAAAAAAGAGGGATATATTTGAGAAACAAGAAATTGCTTACAAGCAATTTCATCTTTTCTCTAAAGCTACATTTTCGGTGCATAAAAATGTGTAATTGTGGCACTTTACAATCCTACAATTGAATGCAATAACGGAAAATAACTATGGAAACTTTTTTTGGGGGGGGGGGGAGGGGAAGGAGACATTTCTTGAACCAAACAATTTCCTCTTTTCTTTCAATGGTTTCTACCCTATTTGGCATTTACTTTTTAATTAATTCAATCTACATAGGCATCTTCTTTCAATTAAGACCAGCCTAAAATAAAAAGTTCGTTGTCTAACATTCTAGCATCTATAATCAACAATAGTGCATATCTTTGACTGAAAAGACATTAACCCAGATGACAAAATTTTAGACAGGCCGAAATTGAAATGAGTTGCAGACAATTTCTAGTTTAAGAAATAATGGATTTTTCATCTTTCTGGATAGAAAAAAAACATTGTGAAAAATGCAGAAATTACTTGTTACAAGCAATTTCTGCATTTTACACAATTTGTTATCCCAATTCGTCATCGTGAGGGAATGGGTTAAGCAACATATAGCCCATGCATCGTGACTACCATGCAGTTCATATGGCAATATAATGTATGCATCCATCCAACTTTCAAACCTATTTAACGTCATATTTGGCAAAGGCATATGCATATGTCATTTTAACATGTAACCAAGCTGCAAAAAAATCTTAATTGGTCCCATTTCAAACCACTTGTAGAAGATGATGAAATAATCTTGATTCATAAAATGGTACTGGTTATCTTTAAGGGTTGAGAATGTTTTGTGAGACTGAAATAATTCTGAAAACTAGATATTTTATCTTTTCTCACATTTTTTCAATAGATTTATAAAGCACTATTAAAACTATAGGTTGAGCTAAAAATCCTTGACTTATTAAGTCCGTCACAAGGCAAGATTACAAATCTCTTGAGCATGTTTCAATACTATATACAGAAACAGTGTCTATGAAGAGGAAGAATAGACTTAAAGATGTAAGAAAAGAGGACAATGCTTAGATGTCAAGCCTTATGTTCTTTTTAGAGAAATATTTTCTAAAGGTCATATTTCATGGCTTATTGACTTTGTTTAAAGTTTAAATTATTCAACAAAGTGTTATGCATTATAAGATAAAAATGTTCTTGCATAAAATTACTAAACCCTTTTCCCCCCCTTTTTTGAAATTTTAGTCTGATCAAAATTGAAAGAGGTTGCAGACAACAACAAAAATTGGATGCAACTTGAAATGAAACCATTATATGTGGTAAAAAAATATTATGGAAAAAGAAGAAATTGCTTGTTACAAGAAATTTCTTCACTTTCCAAGAATAAAATCTCAGTAAAGTAAAATCCCAGGGTTAACATGAAAATATACATCTCACATGAATGCTGTATATCTTGAAAGCCAGCTTTAAACATTCTTTATATCATTTCTATGCAAATGCATTTGTAATTTGTTTTTATAACATAGATATCAAAAATTTCAATATGTTTTGAAAACATATCTTATCATGCTTAGAGAATTTCTATTATCTACTATTTGATAGGCTAGTGCAAATTACTACACATACCTATTTACTCATGAATTTATGTACATGTGCTTACAATGAATTTACACAAAGCTCTATGTCTAGATTAAATATGGTGTTAAATAAATATGGGGAAACAGTTTCATAAATTGCAATAATGCACTGTGTAAAATCTTTGCCCTTGGATTTAAATAAGCACAATGTACTAAAGTCAGAGCAATTGATAGAGCAATTTCAAATTCAATACGTAAAATTTATTATTCAAGCATCAAACCATACGTCATGACAATTCCAATGGGTACACAAAACATAGGGTTTGGAAGAGAAATTGCAGAATATCTTTACTACATGCCCCTACACACATAATACCGGTATGTTAACCCTTGTCATGCTGAATTAAATAATTGTTCAAAATCATATTGAAATCAAAATGTTGAAAGTACTGGAATCACTAGTATTTGGTCAGCATTTCTTTTACAAATTGGCTTTGTAAACGATTCTGGCTTGAACTTGATTAACAGGAGATATAGACAAAGATAAGACTGCACTTACGTGCAGACTGATCTTTGTCTTTATCTCCTACCAAAACAGGAATAAGCATGACAAAGGTTAAATAAATTACTTAAAATTTAACTAATAAGTTAGTAGCCTCCGATCATTCTCTTTTTCACTGTCAGTAACATTTTTAGATTGGCCTCTAATTTCTCCATTTCAACCTCTGACACGCCATTACAAAATGATACATCAATATGTCGTAATCTAGGACAGTTTTTCTGTATCACAGCAATTGTGCTATCTGTTAGTTTATCACATCCAAACAAGTTCAAATTCTGTAATCGTCTAAGACGCATTGTTACTATTTCCATTGCCTCATCAGTTACTGATGCATCTTGGGATAAATCTAATTCTTCAATACTTGGATTATTATTTGCTATGACCATAATACCAGAATCTGAGAGTTCTGGGAGCATGCCAAGACGAAGAGTTTTAAGTTCTGGGAACTTAATTGCCTGGGTCAGTCCAGTATCTGTCAGCTTTTTACAAGCAGTGATGTCCAAATGTTTCAAAAGGGCAAGATTACTAAGAGGAAGTCCAACTTCATTCAAATCTTCATCTTCATTCGAATTTTTTTTCATGCTGGGCTTTTTGAAGATGATTGTTGATGGAAATTTTCTGTTGCAACGACATTCACCATCCTCATCATGATCATGGCTAGGTTTGTTTGAGTGAAGACCCAGTAAACCTAGATCTGTTATGTTCTTACACCAAGCTAGCCTAAGGAAACGCAAACTCTTCAAACTTCTTGCTATGGCATGCACACTTTTATCAGTGATTGGAAAACAAGATCCTAGATCAAGGTGGCTGAGCAGTGGAAGAGACTTAGTTGCCTTTTCCACAAAACTATCATTCACTTGTGAGCAACAGTTAAGATTCAGATAAGACATTAAAGAAGTAGTGTTGGGGCAAAGACCTTTTGTAAGGCCAGCTGATGTTACCTGGGAGCATTCAGATATATCAAGGACATCTAAATGAGCAAGTTGATCCAGACTTGATACTGCCTTGTCAGTTATCTGTCTAAGTTTGCTGATGTACAAATTCTTCATTTGAGCTAAATACCTTGAGATGAGCATAACAGTACCATTAGTTAAATCCACACACTCACGTAGGTCAAGAGTAACCAGGGATGTCTGATGTTTACAAATGTAGGCAATACCTTCATCACTCACATTCCTACATCCAACTAGATACAACTCTTGAAACTTCAAGTTAGGAACAGTTGCTATTTCTTCCAAATTCTCATCTCCAATCTGGGTTCTAGACAAATTCAGGGAAGTCAAACAAGACTGGAAACTTATAAAATTCATGAAGTTCCTGAATGTAAATACAGAGCTGTTAGCAACATTGGAATGCCTGGAGAAATGAAAATCACTTCTAAATGTAAGAGGTGTTGAAGCTATTGCTAGCTTTTCAACATTTACACACACAGTCATTATTCTATTGAATGTTACGTCAGACAGATGTCTAACAGAAGACAGGTTCACTTCATTGACATTATCTAGTGCATTACGAAGAGTCTGCAAATCTGTATTCTTCTCCAAGAGCTGTCCTGACATAAACAAGGAATTACAACAACTCAAGTCAAGACTTTCCAAACTCTTACAATGAGACAGAAACTCAACAAAAATACTCTCTGTAATGTTGCTCCCTCTCAAGGACAAACTCTTCAAGTTTGACGCAAGGTAATCTGATGACTTTAAGACAACACTTTTGGCATCAAGAGAACCATCAAACTCATTCAATACAAGATGTGGTAATCGCCTTTTAGATAGACTTGGTATAGCTTTTCCTGTATGTGAAGCTGATGAGGTGTGGAAGTGAACTATGATGTCTCTCTGTAGAATAGGATCCAGGGAAGCCTCATACCATGATCTACAAACAAGAGCAGCTTCTTTTCTGTCTGAGAGAGACAGGAATCTCATTACATGGGTGACCACCTGAAAAATATATCAAATATGTAATGACTGGTTTGCGAATTACATTTTAGATGAGGTTATATAGTTCATAGGACCATTAATTGGAATAATTGAATCTCAAATCTATGCCTAAAATTAATTGGAAATAGTGCAAGATGTAGCAGTCAAACGATCAATATCTAAAGTCGCATTTATGATTCCGAGCTATTGAACTAAACATTTTGGATAAGGGAGAAATGCTATTCCACATCAATATATTGTTCACCACAGTGTCAGGTCAAAAAGGCCCAGTGTCAGAAAGGCCCGGTCCAAAAAGGCCTAATCCAAAAATGCCCAGACCAGAAAGGCCCACCATTGAATTTGATCATAAAGGCTCATTCACCTATCTTAAACATTTGACATTATTTTGACTATGACAATATGTATTTTTCTGTTTATTTATTAAACTGACTTAAAATTTATCAGTGTAGAATAAAACACTTTTCAGTATCAATTAGAGAATGACACTTTTATGTTCGATAAAGTATGTTTGCTTCTGAAAAGCAGTTTCTCCTTTTTCAAAAATGGTTTTCTGTCACTATAGCAATGTTTCTGGTGTTGTTAAAAATTGCTTATTCTTTTCTACACTGTACAGTATATATCGTTGTTGTCTAAGAAGGATCATTTGAGCAAGTCCATAAAATATCATCCTCACAAGTGGTAGGATAAGATGATAAAATAATAATACTTCTTAATATATATATATATATTTCTTCTAACAGTTGAGTTAAATACAGGTACAACCACATTGACTTGCTATTCTCTTCCATGTATATGTGGGCCTTTTTGGTCAGTTTTGAAATGGGGCCTTCTAACCACGCTGATTTCAATGTAAAAATTACTCATAAATTTGAAGTTTGCAAAAGTCTGAGATCTTGTTTTCTGGTATAGTGTTGATAAAATGACCTAACTTAAAAGATTGTTGAAGGTTGACTTAAGAACTTAAATGTGTGGTAAAACTAAGTCAAAAATGTGCAAAGTGAACTAAAATTACCTCAACTGGAAGTCGTATAGCCATTTTATGACCCGACTGCTCACTTTGAAATGTTACATTGAGCTGTCAGGTGATAATTCGTAAGAAAAAGGCAGGGTAACAATCGAGGACAGTTTGTTTACATAAATTTGACAGTTCGTGCATAATCCGAGTAATCCGCATGCGCATCTTCTGCAGACTGGTTCACTAACAGAAATGACAATTTTTATTTTTCATCTTTGGATTGACACATGTTTTAAAGGCATTCTATAATATTTTTTAATATTATTTGTATCATCGACAATGTAGACATATATGCTAAATAAGTCACCATTCATAGGTCAAAAAACACAAACTGATTAAAACCCACAGGTCAAAGGTTACACAGACTGGTTTTATAATTGCCAATTTTTTGTAAACAAACATGTCGAACTCAATTTCAATTCCCAGGAAGCTTCCTCTGTTATTGGTTGCTGACAATGTCTTGTTGCCAGGATCTTCGATGCGAATACCAGTTCGAAATACGGGAAAGTAAGCCTTGAATCACTTTACTTATTTTAAACTATGCATTGTTCAAAGAGCAAGAAGTAGGATTTGGGTGCCGTTTTGATTGTCTCTGGAGTTTGGGTTCAGAATATTGTAGAAATTCTACTTGGTGATGAATAAAGGAAATATACTTATGAAAAATATAATGAAACTAAAATAGATACTGTTTTTAGAGATTATAAACAGGTTATTTTGAAGTCAAACCCCATTTCATCTATTTTTTAAGGTCTTAAAAAAGTCCTAACGTCTCCTTTTGTCATGATAGTTTTATTTTAGAATTGTTCTATACTGTAGATGCTTTAACCCTTCCCCCCTTTTTTAAAATTGGTTCAATTTCAAAGAGGTTGCAGATGACAATAAAAATAGGATGCAATTTGAAAAGAAATGGTCCTATGTGGTAGAAAATATTGTGGGAAAGGAAGAAATTGCTTTGTACAAGCAATTTCTTCTTTTTCCACAATATTGTCTCAAGCATAAAATCAGAGCAATGTAATATCTTGGGTTAGTACAGGAAAAGGTGAAGAGAATTTTATTTTTGTGCTTACATAATATATACACTATAAACGGCAATACACATTCAAGAATTGAACAGAATAGTTATCAGCCCATTATGTTAATCTGGCCAAAATTCAAAGAAATTGCAGATGACAATTTTAAGATGATAGAATTGTAACACTTTTTGTCTTTCTGGGTAGAAAACTTGATGAGAAGGTTAAATCTCCATAATTTTTTCTGAGCCATTTTATCTTGTTGGGCTTAAAAAACAGAATTGTGTGGGGATGCATGAACCGATTACCAGATTACAAAATTTTAGACTGGTCTAAAATTGAAAGGAGTTGCAGATAACAATTTCCAGCTTATGAAATTTAAATCTTTCAAACTTTTTGGAAAGAAAACTTTGTTACAAGTTATTTCTTTATTATACACATTGTTTATAATGTATATCATTGAATTATACTTGAAATTGTAACTGTTGAAAGAGAGGCCCACATGGAAGATTGGGTAACCAAATGTGTAGCCTCTATAAATAAAGACTTTATTATTATTATTATACACAATGTTTTCCAAATCATTAATCTTGAGGGCATCCAAAGGCGTTATTGTGTGGGAAAGGGTTAAAGCTTGTGACATAGTGTCATCTAAATTAATGAAGTATGTTGACGTATGTGATGATGTTTGTTGAAAAGTAAAGGACAACAGCTGCAGCTGGATAGATTTCATACCAAAATTTTGATTTCTTTTTCAACACTTTATTTGTGGAATGTTATCTGAATTGAGTCAGTGAGACAAGTCTAATATGCAATTACCAAAGTTATTAACCCATTGCCTTTCAGTTCCACTTTTTACATCCCTCAAGGAAAAGATTTTGGAAAACATTGTGGAAAATGAAGGGAAAACTTGTTACACACAATTTCTTTATTATCCACAATGTTTTCTACCCAAAAAGACAAAGATTTTAAAACATTCATAAACCTGTAAAAGTTGTTTACAACTTCTTTCAATTTAGACCTGTCTAAAATTTTGTCTTTTGGTAATGGGTTAAAGACATTCAGGTCTCCATTAGAAGTTGCAGTATTATAGAAAACTGCGGGTGTAACAAGCATAGCATTTTGAAGTTCATGATTAGTTCTAATATTGGATGCAGTAACAAGAAAGCAAACAATTTCTCTTTTCTTATAATGGTTCCCCAAATTTGAGATGTGGTCGTTTTTGACCATTTTTAATTATGATGTCCGGTAATAGCTTAAGATTGTGTGATGGTGTCAGGGGAGATAATGTATAGTTACATGAAAATTAGCAAATCTCTAGAGAGCCATGTGACTATTTGTAGTTACATATAGACAAAGTCAACCCATTTTGGGATGATTGTCTTTCGGATGAAACGTTTTGATCGAGGCCCAATGTACCATTGCTATCCATCGTGCATGTTAACCCTTGTTATGCTGAATATCATATTTTGTTTAGAGTTGTATTGGAATCAAAGGGCTGAAAGCACTGATATGCCGTAACTATGGGTCAATATTTGTTTTGGTAAATGATTTAATAAACAACTCATACTTAAATAAGTCAAGCAGGTGGTGTAGACTAAGATCAGACTGATCATAATTATGTGCAGGCTGAACTTAGTCTATACCCCCTACCAAAGCAGGAATATTCCTGGCTCAGCATGACAAGGGTTAAGAATCGGGTGGAGCTCTCAGTAGTTTCGTCCTGTATCCTTGCACTATCCCCGTGACAACTAACCATCTTCTGGGGGCGTGTATATGGGCATGTGTTACGATAGCGATGATAAATAAATGGAAATACAAACATTTAGGATTGAGCATTCTTTACTCTAAACGTATTCGCTTTGTCTGCTAGCACTGAATGTTACAATTGAGCATGAATCTAGATGTCACAACAGGATTTTAGACTGCCCGTTAGTCTGGTCCAAATTTGAAGAAGTTGCTGAATAGGTTAATGTAATACACACAAGCAAAACTGTAGACTAGTCAAATTGAAAGATGTTGTAGATTACAATTTCAAGTTGGTGAAAAGTAAAATATTTGCCTTACACCATTCCGACACAGTGACGCTTTTGGACGTCCCTATAAGAAAAGCAATTGAGAAAACAGTGTGTAAAATGAAGAAATTGCTTGTAACAATGTTTTCTACCATGAAAGTTGAAAAAATCTAAAATTTCATCAACTTTAAATTGTTGTCTGTAACTCCTTTATTTCTTCTTTTCCCACAATGTTTTATAACAAAAAGGACTAAGATTTTTCAAATTTCTTTAACTTTTCATCTGCAACTCCTTTGAATTTGGACAAGTCCAAAATTTTGTTGTCTGGAAATGGATTAAGCTACAGCTAATAGTCTGTTTCAATATTCATTTCAGCATGAACATGGTCAAAACTCAGCTATTGAGTAGGAACACATTAAGCAGTACTATAATTGGAGTTATACCTCGGGAACCAGTAGGAGAGTCTCATGTACATAGTTTTTATCTCAATAGTTTAACCTCTTTCTATTCAATTCCTGGTTTTAACGTCCCTGTGAGTTTATATTGAAGAAAAAATTGTAGAAAATTAAGAAATTGCTTTTAACAAGCAATTCCTTCTTTTTCAACAATACTTTCTACCCTACTGAATGGCTATTTTCAAATGAAATACAATTAAGTCTGCAAAACTTTGAATTTGGACAGGTCTAAAATTATGCAAAACAGGAAAGGTTTAAACCCTTGTCATGTCTAATAAGATCCCTTTTCAGAAATGCATTAAAATCAAAGGGCTTAAAGCATTTAAAGGCCCTTGTTGTAAGTTATTTTTTGTTTTGTTAATCTTCTTATCAACAACTCTGGCTTATAACCTCAAACAGGTAGTGAAGTCTAAGATCAGACTGCACAAATGTGCAGACTGTATTTAGTCTATAGCTCCTATCAAGCAGAGATTTTCGAGGTCTAGCGTAATCTGATGGCCGTATTTAGTCTACACGTCTAGTCAAACAGAAATTTTCCAGGTTCAGCATAACAAGGGTTAATAATTATATTTTAGCTCGTAGTACAAATTTACAAGAATTTGGCTGGTCAAATTGAAGAGATGTTTTGAAAGTACATGTTTAATGAAAAAATTGTTTCACTTAACCCATTCCATCACAGTGACGTTTTTAAACACCCCTCAATATGAAAGATTTGGAAAACATTGTGTATAATGAAGAAATTGCTTGTTAGTTACAAGCAATTTCTTCATTATACACAATATTTTCTACCCCAAAAGACAAAGATTTTATAGAATTCATCAACTTTAAATTTTTGGCTGCAACTTCTTTGAATTTGGACTCGTCTATAATTTTAACGTGTTGGAATGGGTTAAACTGAACTTTCCAAAAAAAGAAAAAGAAAATTCCTTTTTAATGAGATTATTGACAATGGCATTTTTCCTGTCTGTCTGTCCATCCATCCATTTTTTCTTTTGAATAAGTTAAAAGTTTATCCAAGCTGTAGTTACAATGTTTAACTGTTTTAACCCATTCCCACACAGTGATGCTTTTGGACACCCTCAAGAAAAACAAATTGAGAAAAAAATTGTGTAAAATGAAGAAATTGCTTTTAACAAGCATTTCTTCATTTTACACAATGTTTTCTAGCCAGAAAGTTGACAAACATGATCATGCTCTGGAGTCAAAACTATGTTACATGGTCAAATGTTAGAAGCACTATAGAAAGTGTACAAGCCACCTTCTCTAATCGAGAGATGTGAAAAATGGTCACGCTGTTTGTCTAGTTGGTATTTTCAGGTGAGCAATTTAGGGCTGTTATGGCCTTGTTTTAATGACAGTTGCAATCTGTAAACTTGTTAAATACACATATTGGTAAGATTGTGATATAGTTTTGGTTTTGTTCTAGAATGAAGAGTTATCAGCCTTGCATGCGATTGGTACAGCTGCTGTGGTTGTGCAGGTGACTGGTACAAACTGGCCTAAACCAGCATACACTTTATTGGTGACTGGTCTATGCCGGTTCAAAATGGAACAGTTGTTGCAGGAAACCCCGTATCCGATAGCAACAGTAACACAACTTGACAAACTAGCAGAGGATCCAGGTATAAACCCATTACCAGGCAACAAATTTTAGATTGGTCAAAGCTGAACAATGTTTCAGACAGAGTGCATTTGAATTTAAAAATAAGTGCAGGGTAGAAAAAGTTACAAGAAATGTAGACATTTTGTGTTAATTGATAAATGAATAATTCATTGCTAAGGCTTTAAAAAGTAAAAAAATAAAAAACAAAACACATCACTACTAGTATTCAATTTAGCATACATTTAAAGATGGGATTGTACTATTTCTTTGTAAAATTTTACCATGTACCAAACAACAAATTTCTAGACTGGTCCGAATTCAAAGAAGCAGCAGACGACAATTTTAACATACCAATGATAACATGGTGGCATTGAACTGGTCCAAATTGGAAGAAGGTGAATGTGACAATGAAAATTTGATGCAATTTGAAATGAAACCATCCGATGTGGTAGAAAATATTGTGGAAAAGAAGAAATTGCTCTTTACAAGCGATTACTTCTTTTCTACAATGTTTTCTCTAGTATAAAACCACAGCCACGAAAAATCCCAGGTTTGTACAGGAAAGAGTTAATTCTTAGAATACAAACACATTTAATTGTTTACTGCATTCATCATGAATATGGACCAGTCCAATATAATGTTGACTGGTAATGAGTTTATTTACAGATGATGATGTGAGTGCGAACAGGGAGCTCATCAACTTGGCGGAGAATTTTAGGGAGCAAGCAGCCATATTGGTTGACATGTTGGATGTATCTATACCAGTGGTGTCAAAACTAAAGGTAGGCTAACCCATTCCCACTTGACAAAATTTTAGGCTGGTCCGAATTGAAAGAAGACGCCGAATACAATTTCAAGATGATGGAATTTTATACTTTTTGTCTAATAGGATAGAAAACATTGTAGATAATGAAGAAATTGCTTGACACAAGCAATTTCTTAATTTTCCATAATGTTTTCAAAAGCTTTTTTTCTTTGGAAGCTGAAAAGGAAGGATTTTGTGGGAATGGGATAAGGGTGTCTCACTAGAACTTTTATGATGTAAAAATTTATGATATGATATTTAATGAAGATAAGTAATTTAATCAAAGCCGTTGTGAGTTATTGATCATGAAATATTTATTTTCATTACCTTAGTAGAAAAGCAATTAACCCATAACCACTCAATGATACATTTTGACAACACTGTAAAATAATACTAAGGAAAAAACTGTTGCAAAAGGAGAAATTGCTTGTTACAAACCATTTACCCTTTTCCCACAATGTTTTCCACCATATTCAGTCATATTCTTTTGTAAAATTAATCACACTTTGAAATGTTGTCTGCAACTTCTATCAATTAAGAACAGTCCAAAATTTTATTGGTAGGGGTTAGATATATTTTCATCATGCCTGATTTTAAATTGTTTGCAATGAAGAAGCATACCTTGACTCAATTTGACATGCAATCAGAATATTCTGCTCCCCTGTCAAATAATTGACCAATCAATTACCCTGCCCCTTACTCCATTGGCCCCGCCCATTGACTCTGACAGGAAGTTCAGCTTCAATCTTCAATGGTATTATTTTGCAAAGTTTGTGGCAAGCAGTATGTAACAAAAAAGAAGAAAAGAAGAATGGTTGAAGGCGACCTAAACATCGTAACTACAGATTGAATAATGCCATTCTACCATTTTAGTTACATGCTTCTCTCCACAAATTTTGCAAAATAATGCCATATGAAATTGAAGCGGAACTTCCCATCAGAGTCAATGGGTGGGCCAAAGGAGTCAGTGGGCGGGGCGAGCGATTGGTCTATTGTCCTGCAGTTGTTGCATTCTCATTTGCAGACAGGGTAAGAGTACTAGATGAGATTGCCCAAACCGACAGAACTCTTATTAGGTTGTCTGCTATATATTAATTAACCCTTTCCCCCTCAATAAATACCATGTCTTTAAAAACCTTAAAAAACACTCTTTAGGACATAGTGAAAAATGAAGAAATGACTTGTAACAAGAAATTTCTTCATTTTACAATATATTTTCTTCTTCCCTCAATACCTCCACCAGTTCTTTAACGTAAAATTGTCATCTGCAACATATTACAATTTTAAAATTGGACTTCTCTAAAATTATGTTGTCTGGTGATGGGTTAGCACTCTTGGTTTTGCAAAACTTTAGATCTGTCCAAATTCAAAGGTTTGCAGACAAATATTTAAAGTGGATTTGATTTAGAATAACCATTCAGAAGGTTAGAAAATATTGTTGAAAAAGAAGAAATAGCTTTTTACAAGCAATTTCTTTTTTTTAACAATATTTTCTCAATTATAATACGTCAGGGACGTAAAAATCAGGTATTGAATAGTGAAGGGTTAAACATAATTTCTCTATACTGTAGCGCATGTTAGAGAGCCTACCTAGTGAACACCTTCCAGATATCTGTTCAGCCCTAGTGAAAGCCTCATTCACGGAGAAGATACAAGTTTTAGACGCTGTAGATCTTACTGATAGATTTAGAAAGGCCTTGCCATTATTGATGAGACAAATTGAGGTTAGTCCTTTCAAAGAGATAATTCTTTCCATTTTAGTCTGACTGAAAATATTGCATAAGAAGGAGTGACTTAATTTAACTCAACAATTTTTTCTAATGAATAAGAAAGAGATACTACTTACAGACTGTAAGTTACAGCATATATATATCCGTTCTATCAATTTCCAATTAAAACTTTGTCAAAAGCTCTTTTTGCATTGTTGTCAATTTATATTTGCTTAGTAAAGTATAGTAATTGATCATTCATAATCCTCTACTTTATTTTCCATTGAAATTTCCTTATTCATAGGGTTTGAAATTGCTTCAAAAAGCTAAGAAGGATAAAAATTTAGAGATAGTGTCAAGGAAAGATGGTGGAAAGCCAGTTAACATGAGACGAATATTCCGTGGTAAACTGAAGACAGATATTGATGATGAGGACAATGAAGATTCTGACGAGCTTTTGGATCTCGAAATGAAAATAAAGTACTTTTTCTTCTATATCTGTTTAAAAATTTTTAATTTGAATGTCAGTGGTTAGTTTAAGTTATAGATCGGAAATCTAGTATTAAAGAATTTCATTTAGAGGGAGCAAAGTGACTGAAAAATTACTTTCTTTATTGTGAAGATTTCTGATCTATAACAAACTTACAGATTGCCTTGATTGACAAACCTGTGTGCTGACTAAATATGCATATGAATGGGTTAGAAATATTTGTAGTCACTCCATCATATGATTGGCAAGAGTGTGCAGTGTATTGTGACCTAAGCACACACCACTTTCAATACTTTCAAACAGCCATGGATAATTTGTTTAAATTAATCAATGAAGAATTTATACCTAGAAAACCTGGCTGCTGATTAACCCATTCCAAAGAAAATTTTAGACTGGTCCAAATTGAAAGAAGCTGCAGATGACAATATAAAGTTGATGAAATTTTGGTCTTTTCGGGTAGAAAACATCGTGGATAATGATGAAATTGCTTGACACAAGCAATTTCTTCATTTTCCACAATATTTTCCTGAGCTTTTTCCTTGATGGGCGTAAAAAGAAGGGATTGTGTTGGAATGGGTTAAGTGAACCTTACTTCCCCTGTCTTGTGAAATATTTGTTTTAACAGCATATTTCTAAATTCAAAAAAAAATTATTTCTGACTTTGTTCTCATTCCTTAAAAGAATTTTAGGCTGATGCAAATTTAAGAAGATACATAAAATTATTTTAGGAAAGGTAAAGTGTCATAGTCAAAAATGTATTGTTACTAGAGGTTTTTCAATTTTCAATGAGGAATTATGTAAGAAATATTTCTAAGAGTAGCATTAGATGTGTCAGCCCTTTTTGATTTGACCTATTCCCACACGATGAAATTTTAGACCGGTTCAAATTCAAAGGAGTTGAAGATGAAATTTAAAGTTTATTTTAGAATTTTTCATCTATCTGGTTAGAAAACATTGTGGATAATGAAAAAAAATGTATCAAGCAATTTCTTCATTTCCGAAAATGTTTTCCTAAGCTTTTATATTGAGTGGCGTCTAAAAGCATCATTGTGTGGGAATGGGTTGAGACAGTCTAGAACTTTGTTGTCTGGTAATTGCTTTTAATGACAATTTCCGACAATGAAATAATAGAACAACACAAATACAGAAATACTCTTTACAATGTCTGATATTTTTAACCCTTTCACACACTTAGATTTTAGACCTGTCCAAATTCAAAGAAGTTGCAGACGACAATTTAAAGTTGATGAAATCTTTAAAATCTTTGTCTTTTAGGGTAGAAAACATTGTGATAATGGAGAAATGGCTTGTAACAAGCAATTTCTTCATTTTCCAAAATTGTTTTCCAAAGCTTTCATATTGAGGGGCGTTTATAAGCATCATTGTGTGGGATTGGGTTAATCAAATTTTACTTGTACATGTTTACACTACTTGCTTGTCATCTTTCAGACAAGCTGATATGCCAGATCATGCCCACAAAGCAGCAATGAAAGAATTAAAACGACTGAAAAAGATGCCCCAACATATGCCAGAACAAGCTATGATCAGGTACTGACATTTAACAAAGTCCTGAGCCAATTTCCACTCCTGACTGCCTGTGTTATAACTCTGCCACTGTATCTTGATAGGACAAATGAGAACAATTTTGATACAGTTCAAGATTGATTTTTGTATATCTAATTATGGGTTTGGCAACTTAATCCTTTACTGTTTTACAAAATCTTAGACCTGGTTTTGCAGATGAAAATTGAAAGTGGATTTAATTTAAAATTCTGTAGGGTAGAAAATATCATGGAAAAATGCTTGTTATGCTGAATAAAATCGGTTTTCAAGAATGCTTTTAAATCAAAGGACTGAAAGCACTGGAAACACTTATTGAGGGTATTTATTTCTTATAATTTCACAAACACTGCTTGTAAGGTAACAGCAGAAGGTGGAGACGAAGATCAGACTGTACATATGTGCAGACTGATCTTTGTCTTCACCTGCTGCAAAACAGAAATATTCTGGTTTCAGCTTGACAAGGGTTTATCTTTTAAAATCAGTCTATACTGTATATCACTTTATTTCTGCAGGTTTGAAGCTTCACTGCCCAAAGACCAGTGGGCTTTTGTCATGGTGTTGTGTCCATCGTGCGTGCATGCCTCTGTCTTTCTGTTCTTCCGTAAATTTTTTCTTTACAAATCTTCTCAGAAACTACAGGATGGAATTCAACCAAATTTCACAGAAATATTCCTTAGATGACCCTTTATCAAATTCCTTTAAAGAATTTCCGTCAGATGAAAAACCTAGTTTTTATGGAGCGTTTTTCCATATTTGGAATATAGTGAATTAACTAAAGGTACTCTCCTTAGACTGTATCAAATGGATATTTTTATATTTCACATGGAATTTCATGGACCCTTTTTGGAAAATCTTTGACTCTTTCCTTGTTTGCAAAATTTTAAACTGGTCCAAATTAAAAAGGTTTTGCAGAGGAAAATTTAAAGTCAAGGTTTATGAAAAATTGTTATTCAATAAGGTGGAAAACATTGTGGTAAAAGAAGAAATTGCTTGTTACAAGCAATTTCTACTTTTTCCACAATATTTATCAAGTTTAAAAATTCTATATCGCTTGTAAAATCCAGGGATTAAAAAGGAAAGGGTTATTCAGATTTTTTTTTAAAGAGATTTTGATCTGTTGAAAATTTCAGATGTTATGGGCCTAATTTTGTAAGGCTTATTAAAGAGAGGTAAGAAATTCAGCTGATTTAGTCAACTGTAATTCATTACAACGCTGCTTTTAGAAATATATGTATGGAAAACTTTGCATAAAAAGGAGAAATTGCTTGTAACAAATAATTTCTCCTTTTTAGCTCCACTTGCTGAAAGCCAGAGAGCTATTGTCATGGTGTTGTGACCGTCGTGCATCCATCTGTGCGTATTTACGTCCGTCGATAAACTTTTACTGTAAAAATCTCCTCAGAAACCAATCAATGGATTTCAACCAAATCTCACAGAAATAATCCTCCAGTGACCCTTTATCAGATTCTTTCAAAGATTTTTGATCAGATGTAAAATATGGCTTTTATGGGAGGGGTTAATTTCCATATGGAGAAACCTTTAAAAATCTTCTTCTCATAAACCTATGAATGGATTTCAACCATATTTAAAAGGAATGATCCTTGGGTGACCCTTTATCAGATTCCTTTAAAGAAGTTTAATCCAATGAAAAACATGGCTTAAATGGGCTGGGCTATTTCCAAATCTTGTGAAAGCTTTAAAAATCTTAAAAACCAGTGGATGGATTTGAACCAAATTTCACAGAAATAATCCTTGGGTGACCCTTTATCAGATTGTTCAAAGAAATTTGACTGGATAAAAAACATGGCTTAAATCGACGGGGCTCATTTCCATATTATGGTGAAAGCTTTAAAAATCTTCTTCTCAGAAACCACTGGATGGATTTCAACCAGATTTTACAGGAAGGATCAATGGGTGACCCTTTATCAGATTCCTTTTAAAAAAATCTGATCCGATGAAAAACATGGCTTTAATTGGTGGGATTAATTTCCAAATATTACAGGAATGGTCCTGGATGACCCTTTATCAGTTTCCTTCAAAGAATTTTGCTTGGATGAAAAACATGGCTTAAATAGGTGGGGCTTATTTCCATATGTGATTTTTTTCAGAAACCAGTAGATTGAATTCAACCAAATGTCATTTTTTAGACCCTTTATCAGATGTATTCAGTTTATTTGTTTTGAAAAAAATGCATGACATTTTGGTGGGGATGTTAATTTTCATATGTAGAATATATTCTGAGAACTTTGAAAATCTTCTCAGAATCCTATCAACGGATTTCGACCCAATTTCGAAGGAATAATATTCAGGGGTCTCTTTGTCAGATTTCTTCACAAAATTTTGATAGGTAAAAAAATAGGTTAGTGGGTGTGGCTGGTTGTCCGTCAATTATTATTGTCTTACAGGAACTATCTTGATTTGATGGTAGAGTTACCCTGGTCCAAGAGTACAAAGGATTTACTAGACTTGAAACAGGCCAAGAAAGATTTGGACACAGATCACTTTGGATTGGATAAACTTAAGAAACGTGTGTTGGAGTATTTAGCTGTTAGACAACTCAAGAATTCCCTCAAGGGACCAATTCTATGTTTTGTTGGTCCACCAGGAGTTGGGAAGACCAGTGTTGGGAAATCTATTGCCCATACTTTAGGAAGAGAGTTTCATAGGTAAGGGTATAATTCAAATGGGTGCTAGAGTATTAAACTGTTAGACAACTCAAGAATTCCCTCAAGGGACCAATTCTATGTTTTGTTGGTCCACCTGGAGTTGGGAAGACCAGTGTTGGGAAATCTATTGCCCATGCTTTGGGAAGAGAGTTTCATAGGTAATGGCATAATTCAAATTGGTACTAGAGTATTAACCCTTGTCATGCTGAACCCAGAATATACCTGTTTATGCAGGAGGTATAGGGAAAGATCAGCTTGCACATAGTCTGATCTTTGTCTACACCACTGGTTTGTATCATTCAAGTCAATAATACTTACAACATTGATATTCAAAAGGAATTTTGACCAATAACTAATGCTTCCAGTGCAGTCAGCCCTTTGACTTTAATGCAATTCCAGAAAGGTTTTTATTCAGAATGACAAGGGTTAAATTATTGGCCCACTCAAGGACTCCCTCAATGGAACTACATTGTGCTCTATTGGTCTACCAGGAGTTGGGAAGACAGGTTTGACTTCTACTGTTTTCCTTAAATTATTATTTAATTGTGTCCGAAAATATGGACAAATTACGGTAAGTTAGCTAGATCCAATTAAAATGCACAAAAGCAAGCTATATTTCCTGATGTTCCAAGGGTCACACTTCAGTCTGAAGAGATATTCACCATGGAGTAAATCAAGTTTCTAGTTGATTGATAGTTTAATTGGGATTTAACACCGCTTTTAACAGTATTTCACTCATATCCCGGCAGTTGTAGCACCTAACCATTGATTCCTGGTATTTAACACACTAACACTACCACAATATCCTTTCTAAGCCTCAAAGTTTCTGGAATATCATTTTGGAAGCATGATATTCATATTACATGATTGAAACTTTCAATAAAGTATGGACAACAGATCTGTGAAAGGGATGCACATTTCAAATCCAATTTTGTATGTGAAAGAAAAACTTTTTATTTTTTGCACAGAAGAAAATAAAAGTTTGTGTTTATGACGATATGATATGCACAGGCAAAAGACTGATAAGAGCATTATTTAAAAATTAATTGCTCTGAATTTAGGAAGAGAGTTTTAATGGTAAATTCTGTAGTTGGGCTGTGTTTTTTGGCAGGACTTTATACATTCATAGCCCCAGTCCATGAAAATAAGAGATTGTCTCTGTTTTGCAATCATGTAGTATAATGGGGTATTTGACTATGGTAACATTATAGGACACAGAAAAAATATTAAGTCTAAGGGATGAAATGCAAGTAAAAGACATACAAGAATGATCTTATATTTATTTACCCCCCTCACCTACGAAGTAGAGGGGGTATACTGATTTCACCATGTCTGTCTGTTTGTTTGTCCTTCTGCCCCTCTGTTTGCAGACTTTTTCCTTTCGGTGCTCTTACTCTTGCTCTAATCATTTGACCTACAACCATGAAACTTCATGCGGGTGTTGTGAATGATCCAAGCATGTACCTTATCATTTTTGGGTCACATAGGTAAAAGGTCACAAATCACAATTGAAATTTTATTGAAAACTGTTCTGTATTATAGCTATTAAGCCATTTGACTTTGGACTTAAAATTTTATACAAATGTTAATCCATGACCCAAGGAGGTGCTCTATTAACAAAGGTCAAAAGTCATTTGTGCTAGTTAACCCATTCCCACTCAATGATGCTTTTAGACCCCCCAAAAAATAGTTTTTGTAAACATTGTGGAAAAAAAAGAAATGGCTTGTCACAAACAATTTCTTTATTTTTCATGATGTATTCTACGAAGACAATCAAAAAAAAAATCTGCAACTCGTTTCAACTTGGTCCAGTCTAAAATCTTGTTGTTTGGGAATGGGTTAAGTGACAGAGTGCTGGTCGGAGTCTGCTTTGTGACTATACTAGTTGAAGCTATTTCTAAATCTGTCATACTAGGATATCTCTTGGTGGAGTATGTGATCAATCTGATATTAGAGGACACAGAAGGACATATATTGGTTCCATGCCTGGTAGAATTATACAAGGAATAAGACTTGCTGGCACTAATAACCCTGTAGTACTATTAGATGAAATTGATAAACTGGTGAGTGGTTTTCAGTCTTAGAATATATGATTTTTGCAAAGAATAACTTAAGATAGTAAAAAGAGGTACAGGCTTGGTTATAATCCCTATATAACCCATTACCAGAAGACAAAATTTTAGACGGGTCCAAATTGAAAGGAGTTGCAGACAACAATCCAAAGTTAATGAAATTTTAGGTTTTTCAACTCTCTGGGTAGTAGACATTGTGGAAAATGAAGAAATTGCTTGTTACAAGCAATTTTTTCATTTTCCACAATGTTTTCCCAATTGTATTTCTTGAGGGGCGTCCAAAAGTGTCACTGTGTTGGAAGAAGATCCAGCCAATTTCAAGGAAAGACAAACTATTTGACTTTTTCCCACACAATCTGCTTTTGGACCCCCTGCCCTTGAAGAAAAAACTGATTTGGAAAACATTATGGAAAATCAAGACATTGCTTGTTAAAGCAATTTATAACAAGTAATTTCTTCACAATCCACACTGTTTTCCTAGCCATAAAGACAAAGATCTTTGGCATTGAATTAACTTAGAATTTTTGTCTGCACTATCTTTCAGTTATGACCAGTCTAAAATTTTGTCATTCTGTTCAAAAACATTTCTTTTGTTAATTTGGATCTTTCAGAGAGGGTTCTTTGATAACTAATAATGATGGTTGGTGATAACTCTGTTAAATGAAAATTTCTCTTGATTTCCTCTAATTTGGTGAAATAATCCTTCTGTTAGGGGAAATCATTTTTAAAGTTCATTTATAAGTATACTCTCTGTAATCTCTGCAATTAAAATGGAATGGTCTAAAATTCTATTTGCTTATAAAGATATGAAATTTTGTTTCTAGGGTAAGAGTCTACATGGGGATCCACAAGCAGCCTTGTTAGAGGTGTTAGACCCAGAGCAGAACAATTCATTCACTGATCAGTATCCTTTGCTGTTGCCTTATTTGTGGCATTCAATTTTCCTTCGTTTGTAGGCCTGGAGGCCACTGGTGTTATTTTCAAAGCCTTGTGTCTGTTGTGTGTCAATGTTTTTATCTTTAAACTTTTACTTTGAAAGTCATCTACTTAAAAACTGTTTGGGGAATTTCAACTACATTTTTAAAGAAATGGTTCTAACATTGACCTTTATTTTAGGTTGCAGACAACAAAACATAGTTGGTTTCAAATGAAAACTTAAGACCATATGAGGTTGAAAATATTGTGGGAAACGAAGAAATTTCTGGTTACAAGCAATTCCTTCAATTTTTCACTGTTTCTATATCTGAGGTGCATTCTTTTCGTCAAGATTCTTAAGATTCTTATTTAGATTTTTGAGATGAAGCGTTCTTTAGCTTAAGATTTTTAAGCCGCTGAATAAGAATCTTAAGAATTCTTAATGAGGAATTTAAGCATACTCAGCATTGGCTTAAAAGAGTTGCCATGACGACGTTGAATATTGTCACCCAAAATAACAAAAAACGTTCTTTATGACGTCTTAAAAATCTTATTTAGCGGGATTTTTCATCTCGACGAAAAGAACGCACCTCTGAATTTCTTCAAATCATGAAATTGTGGGAATGTGTGAGAATGGATTAATTGTACAATTGCAATCCATTAGTGACCATTTATCATATTACTCTATAGAGATGTGATTGTTGGCAAATCATGGCTTTTTGGACAAGTCATATATTCCCAAAGGGAAAGAAACTTGCAAGGGAAGTAATGCTGAATGAATAGGTGTTTTTTTGTGAAGAATTGTCTACTTTCCAACTTAAAAACTGTTGAACATTTTCTATCCCTATTGCTTTCTTTTTTAATGCATCTGTTAAACTTACTTGCAAAAGCATGCTTAAAGTGCTGTAATCTCAATAGAGCTTTTTTTCAGTGACTAGTTTTATTTCACCTATATGGCATAGATATATTGAATTCCTCAAAACTTTGATTCAAGTCCATATAAGTATTATATCCATTGCCTCTAATTTGAAATTTCATCTGCAATCGCGTATAATTTGTATCAGTCTAATATTCTGGTAGTGGGTTAATAGAAATAGTGCATTTAGATGCAGATACATTTTGTGATAAAATATTCTGGTATATGGTTATAGTATCGTAATCACAACCAAGCAGTAATTAATGAAGAATTTAGCTCACAATAAATGAGCTTAATTCACTTGAAAAGAAATTGATATTTCTTAACCTTGTTAGTTATTTAAATGTGCCATTTGATTTATCCCAAGTGATGTTTATAGCAACAGCCAACCAAATGAGTACAATACCACCAGCCTTGATGGATAGAATGGAAATTATACAAGTACCAGGTAAGGGAAAGATCATGGCTTTTAAGAGAAAGATTACTGGGTTAATGGCAAAAATCAATGGTAATGTGGGAAAAATGCTGGCTTAGCTCATTACCAGACATAAAATTTTAGACTTGTCCAAATTCAAAGAAATTGCAGACAACAATTTGTAGTTGATAGATTTTTTTCATTTTATTTTCCTTAAATATATTACAAAAATAGATGTAGTGAATTGGTTATGTTGAAAAGTGAAAGCTGGTCTAATGATGCAATGGTCAAGCTTATTTACCTTGACCTAGATCAACTTTCTTTTGTTATGGTTCACATACCTGTCAAACATTTGTCTCTCACCAATGGGTGGATAATCATAAACCTAAGTGGGATAGCAGCTGGAGGCTAGGAAAGGATGTACAGGTGGTACTGGTGCGAGATATACCAGGAATTGATTGTTAGGTGCTCCAGTTGCCACGGTATGACTGAAAAATTGTTAAAAATGGCATTAAACCCCATTCAATCAAACAAACAATCAAATTGTTTTTATCTGAGACCACTCCACCAAGACTGCTTACCTTCAAAGATTAAATACATGTACATGTTGGTCAACTATTTTAGGCAAAATTCTATTAAGCTCAGTGACTAGTGTACTATATTTCTATCTTTCGTTTCTAGTCTGCTTTGGTTCCAGGCTTATGTTATGATGGGGTTTATTCATAAGGTGGGGGCTTGTCTAGGCTAAACTACTGAGCTATTTATAGGATAAATGATAGTTGAATAGTAAGGTTCATCCCTTAAAGTCTTTTTGTCATCATGTGATGGCTTCTTCAACTCTTTCCTGTTTTGCAAAATTTTAGACCTGTCCAAATCAAAGTTTTTCAGACGAAAATTTAAAGTGGATTTGATTTGAAAAATAACCAATCAGTAGGGTATAAGATATTGAGGAAAAGAAGAAATTGCTTGTAACAAGCAATTTTTTCTTTTTCTACCATGTTTTTTCAATCATAAAATCACAGGAATGTAAAAACCAGGGATTGAATGTAAAAGGATTAAAAGGAGGGGGTTATGGCAGACCAGTCTATTCTGACTGTATATCCTTATAGATTAGTACAGTGCCTAACAATTGCAGTAGTTAATTTTGAATTGAAGGATATACACAAGAAGAAAAAGTTGCCATTGCCATAAGACATCTAATCCCTAAACAATTGAAGGAACACGGGCTGACACCAGAACAGGTTCAAATTCCAGAGGAAACACTTAAACTTATCAGTGAGTAAATATAGAAGTTAGTTTGAAATCATTCTTTGTGATTAAATTGATGAATGCTATTCATTGTATATATTAACTGATTAGGCTAGTGAGTTTAAGAGAATTTATATAACTTTGAGAAATGATTTGTTGACTTAAACAGATAGTGGTGGAATAAGAGGGAGTTGGGGAGGGGGAGTTGACACCCCCCCACCCCCCACCCCCCCTACAGCCAGCCTAAATATTTCATTTTTGTGGGAAAATTCAATAAAAATTTGTTAATTATAGAAAAACAAACAGAGAACAGAGAAGATTGAACTGAGATCACAGCCTTATAGGATGTTGTTCTTTGGAAACAAGAAGGATTTCACACTTTATTATTGACCACCGTATTGGCAATTATGTCATTCCATCACTAAGCTTGTCCGTAGCATATCTCCTAAAGTATAAGTGCTATCATCTTGAAACTTCATAGGTGGATAGATCTCATTGAGGAGAAGTGCGGTGCACAAGACCCACAACTATTGGTTGCATAATTTTGGAGTTATTGCCCTTTGTTGTTTTAAGACTTAGATTTTGTCCAGAGCATATATCTGAAGGTATAATAGCTATTATTGAACTCATTGAGAAGAAAGGCGGTGCACAAGAAAGCCTAAATCTAACTGGTTTCAGTTTACTATCAAGCTTTTACAGTGGGGGATGGTCATGTTCGACATGGCTCTTGTTTTGGAATACATTATCGCATTCTTTACTAAATATTTACTTTACTTCAGTGAAATATTTACACTAAATATCCATATCACTATGTGTTTCATTCACAGCATCACAAATATGAGATTTTCTGCATAATAAGTATCTTTAACCCATAACCAGATGACAAAATGTAGATTGGTCCAAGTTGCAAATTACAATTTCAAGTTGAAAGAATTTCAAAAGTATCTGTCTTTACATATTTAAACTGTAGAAAATTAGAGAAACAGCTTTTAACTCTTTCTATTAGGATCATGAAATACCAGGATTGTGTTGAAATGGGTAAATAAGAAAAAATGCAAGAGGGTTTGCTTTCTGAATATTCCAAGCGCTCAATCATTTTCAAGGAGTTAGGTGATCATTTGATATTTGGTATTTATTATATTGCAGTATCAAAATACACAAGAGAGGCAGGTGTAAGGACACTAGAGCGTAGGATAGCTGGAGTCTGTCGGGCAGTTGCTGTCAGGGTGGCGGAAAGCACACTCCAGGTTAAGAAAGACAAGGGAGATAATCTGACTGCTGAAAAGAAGAATATTGTAAATGACAAATTACCAGATACAGTCAATAAAGATGCCACAGCTCTAGCACACCCTCCAGAAATGCCAATAGTAATTGATGATGCAGCTGTTGAAGATATTTTAGGGGTAGGTTATTAACTCATTGTCAGACAACAAGCCTTTAGACTGGACTAAATTAACCCAAATACCACACAACAAAATTTGAGACTTGTCCGGATTGAAATAAGTTGCAGAAGACAATTAACAGATTACCAAATTTTAGAAATCTTTGTATTTCAGGTCAGTAAACATTATGGATAATGAAAAAATTACTTGTCACAAGCATTATCTTCAGTTTCCACAATGTTTTCTTAAGCATTTTTCTTTAGGGGCTTCAAAAAGCACCACTGTGTGGGAATGGGTTAAAAGAGATTTGCAGACGACAATTTTCAGTTGATTAAATTTTTCCCACAATAAAATTTGACCTAATCCCACACAATCCCACTATTTTATGACCCTGAAGAAAATTTTTTGTAGAAAACAGTTAGAAAATTAACCCTTTCCTGTTTTATGAAATTTTAGACTGGTTCAACTTGAAAGAGGTTGCAGATGACAATGAAAAATGCATGCAATGTGAAATCTGACCATCCTATGTGGTAGAAAATATTGTGGGAAAAGGAGAAATTGCTTGTTACAAGCAATTTCTCCTTTTTCCACAATGTTTTCTTAAGTATAAAATCACCGTGACGTAAAATCCCGGGTATGTCCAGGAAAGGGTTAAGAAATTGCTTATAACTAGCAGTTTTTTCATTCTGATGATGTTTTCTTTCTTGAAAGATAGAATGAAAATTAAATAAAGTGGGCTTAAACTTGTCGTCAGCAACTTCTTTCAATTTTGACCTGTCAAAAATATTATCATGTAGTAATGGTCTCATGACTCAATTAAAACATTCCCACTCAATCCCTCCTTTCTACGCCCCTCAACGAAAAAGCTTTGGAAAACATTGTGGAAAATGAAGAAATTGCTTGGATCAAGCAATTTCTTCATTATCCACAATGTTTTCTATCCAAAAAGTCAAAGAAAATTTAAATTCCACCAACTTGAAAATACCGTCTGCAGCTCCTTTCAATTTGGACCGGTCTAAAATTTTGTTGAGTTGGAATGGGTTAATTTCCAGATGACAAAATTTTATACTTGTCAAAATTAAAAGGTGCAACAGATGACTTTCAAAGGAAGACTAAGTTGAAAAATAAGTGCCATATAAGGCTACAAATATTGTTAAAAAAGGGGAAAGTGCTTGTTAATCCATTACCATCAAATCTCTAATTCCAACACTCTTCACTATTAATATTATTGTTAGGAAAGGAGACATTTTGTGTGAGAAAAAATTTCTGTCTTTCTTTCAATAAAATTTCTTCTTTTCTTGCAATGTTTTTTACCATATTTGGCATATATTTTCCTTTTGTTTACTTTTGTCACAATGCATTCAAAATCATAATTCCCTCAAGACAAAAAAATACAGGAGTGTATGGTAATAGCTTAACAGAGATTTTTATCAATTACATCGTATAAGCTTTAAATCCATTCTCACACATTGACACTTTTAAACTTCCTTCAATATGAAAGCTTTGGAAAACATTGTGGAGATTAAAGAAATTGCTTGTAACAAGCAATTTCTTCCTTATCCACAATGTTTTCTACCCCAAAAGCTTAATATTTTGAAGATTCCATCAACGTAAAATTGTCATTCGCAACTTCTTTAATTTGGAGTGGTCTAAAATTTTATGGAATGGGAATGGGCTAAATCTGAGAAAAAAGAAAATTTTCATAGAATGTCATAAATTTATCTTCAAATTTTCACAGAACAATGGTCAACCTTGAAAGGTGAGAATGCTATTCAATCCACATGTAAAAAGGCTAAATAATATATAAATATTCCTTTTTAACCTATTCTCACACAAAAATACCTTAGAAAACATTGTGAGAAAAGGAGAAATTTTCTTTAACAAGCAATTTCTCCTTTTCTCACAAAGTTTTTCTACCTCATATGATCCTTATTTTTCAATTTAGACTGACCTTGTTTTGCTGTCTACAACCTTTTTTAATTTGGACAAATTTAACAATTTGTAGTTTGGGAATGGATTAAATAGGAAGATTTTTTCATCCTTTTCATATTGGTATTTTAAAGATACAACTTTAATAATATTTTAGCAACCTCAGTATGAGAGTGAGTTGGCCCAGAGACTGGTACATCCAGGAGTGGCTGTTGGACTAGCCTGGACACCCATGGGTGGAGAGATCATGTTTGTTGAAGCTTCATGCATGAAAGGGGAGGGAAATCTGACCTTAACTGGACAACTAGGGGATGTAATGAAGGAATCAGCAAATCTGGCTATCAACTGGGTTAAAACGCATGCACAACAGGTAAAGAAGATTTCTGGATTTTTTTTAAGTTCAATTTTAAAGTGGTTCTTTTATATGCCTCTACAAGTCATATGATAGAATTTAAACCTTTTCCTGTTCAATCCCTGGTTTTTACTTTCATGTGATTTTATAATCACGAAAACAATGAAGAAAAAGAATAAATTGCTTATAACAAGTAATTAATCATTGAAGAAAAAGAAGTAAATTCTTTTTCACCATTTCTAGGACATGCGATTTCTTCACTTTGCACAATATTTTGTAGGGGGTTGTTAAAAAGCGGGATTAAATGGGTTAAAATAGATGGAGAAATAGCAGTCATATTTCATTTGTAAAATTTGATTTAACCCATTCCCAAATGATCAGATTTTTCGACAAGTCCAAATTCAAAGAAGTTGCCGACGACAATATAAAATTGATGATAGGGTTAAAATCTTAATCTTTTGAGGTAGAAAACATTGTAGATAATGAAGAAATTACTTGTAACAAACAATTTCTTCATTTTCCACAATGTTTTCCACAGCTTTTTATCTTTGGGGCATCTAAAAGCTTCACTGAGTGGGAAACGGTTAATGGCATCAGCTCAGGACAATATCAGGGTATTATTTTGATCAATTACCGGACAACAAAATTCTAGACTGGTTCAATTAAATTAAAAATGTAGACAACATTTCAAACTGTGCTAAAATTTGAATATTACTGCCAAATGAGGTGGGAAACATCACAAGATGAGGAAAAATTGGTTTTCAATAAAAGACATTGCTTTAAATCTTCAAAAAGCAGCAATGTCCTGTAATAGGTTAAGCCATATATTGTTAGTTTGGCTGTTTTCGGAGAAAATCCGAGGTATTGTGATCAACTTGGCGTCGTTTGCGTCGGTGTTGGATTGACAAACTTTAACCTTAGTCATATCTCTGTTGTTATTGACGATATCCTCATGCAACTTGGCATGTGTATTGACCATCACAAGAGCTATCTAGACTATCAAGGGGGATAACTAAAAGCATTTTTGTAAGAGCTATGCCCCTTTTTTTACATAGAATTTTTGCATTATCCAGCACCTGCAGCCAAGCATTGGCACCTGTGGGCAGTGCTCTTGTTAAAGCAGCCACTCTCGGGTTGTTAGTTTCAACAAAAACATCTCTTTGATTTTAATATTACAGCTTGGTTTGGTGCAGAAGGACTTGTCTACTACCGACATACATATTCATTTCCCTGCTGGAGCTGTTGGGAAGGATGGTCCATCTGCTGGGGTTACCATAGCAACCACACTTGTTTCACTGTTCACCAAAATATGTGTTCGATCAGACACTGCAATGACAGGGGAGATCACTCTCAGAGGTGTAGTGTTACCTGTAAGTTGAATTACTTCCCTTACATCAAGACATCCACCACTTTCAACCATCATCTTTCATCTACTATGCTCAAGTATTTTCTACCCTAGTGTTTATATTTATAGCCTCACCGCACATGAAATAGAGGGGAGTGTATTGGTCTCACCATATCTGTCCGTCCATATGTCTGACCTACAACCATGCAACTTCATACAATTGTTGCCAATGGTCCAAAGAAGTGCTCTTTTGTTTTTGGTCACATAGGTCAAAGGTCAACTGTTCTTTTAAAGTAACAAAAGGTTGCTGAGAAGCTATAAGTCTGCCTTGCGTCAATTCTAAAGTCTAAAATTGTACACACATTAAAACCCCTCCTTACTACCATCTTGGATATACATACACCCACTATTAAGACCAATCTTTGGCAGGACAGATTTGTTTGTTCTTTTTTCAATGGTCAAATAGGCATTCTGCTATTGCAAATTATGACCTCTATCTGGCCACTAAATTCAGTAGGAGCTCCATGCTATTCTCTATTTTGAATCACACCTTTGCATTGACCATTAGAATTTAACACACAAAGAGATTGACATAAGCTGGGAATGTTTGCGTCAAAATAAGATTATCAGACATTTGATTATGTCTTAATCCTTTCCTGCATAAACCGGGATTTTACTTTCTATGATTTTTACTTGAAAACATTGTGTAAAATGGAGAAATTGCTTGTAACAAGCAATTACCTTTTCCCACAATATTTTCTACAACATAGGATAGTTTCATTTTAAAATGCATCCAATTTTCATTGACGTCTGCAGGAAAGGATTAAAAACCCTAATTGAGTTTAATGTCAATTTTGATTTTCTGATTGGAGATGGTCGATGTAATTCAGAGATAACCATAAAAATATCTGTAATTATACCCCACAAATGTAGTTGTTGGGATATAGCAGTCAGCTGGTTGGTTGACTGGTCTGTTGTTTGGTTGATGGGTCCATCTGTAGCTTTTTCCTAGTCCTCTCAATTTCTCAGTAACTACTGCATGGATTCGCTTCTAACTTTAAAAATAGACTCGATATCAAGTACTGATGTGTGCGCTTTGTAATTTGGTTGTGGTGCATTTACTGTAAACAGAGCTATGGCTGACGAAAAATCTTGTCCACTCATTTTCTCTTCAACTAGTGCATGGATTTGATTTGCAGACAGACTTGCTATCAAGTAGAGATGTGCATATAGTAATTTTGTTGTGGTCCTTTTAACACATTCCCACTCAATGACGCTTTTAAACGCCCCCTAAATATGAAAGCTTTACAAAAATTGTGGAAAATGAAGAAATTGCTTGTAACAAGCAATTTCTTCATTTTCCACGATGCTTTCTACCCCAATAGACAAAGATTTCAAAGATATCATTAATTTTAAATTGTTGTCTGCAACTTCTTTGAATTACGACTGGTCTAAAATATAAGCATGTGGGAATGGGTTAATCAAAACAGTTATTGCCTGTTGGTGAAAAATCTTGTCCACTCATTTTCTCTTCAACTAGTGCATGACTTTGATTTAAACATTACAGACAGACTTGCTATCAAGTAGATATGTGCATATAGTAATTCTGTTGTGGTCCATTTAATTCTAACAGCTATTGCCTGTTGGTGAAAAGTCTTATCCACTCATTTTCTCTTCAACTATTGCATGGCTTTGATTTAAAAATTACAGACAGGCTTTCTATCAAATAGAGTTGTGCATATAGTAATTTTGTTGTGGTCCATTTAGTTCTAACAGTTATTGCCTGTTGTTGAAAAATCTTGTCCACTCATTTTCTCTTCAACTAGTGCGTGTATTTGACTTAAATTCCACATGTGCACTTAGTATCAACCAAAGATTTGCCTGTTCAGTATTTGTTACAGACTGTTTACTTTTCTTAGAGTTATGACCTTTTGGTGAAAAAAGGCTCTATTCAAGTGACATTTTTTTTGTTGTGACTTGGGCCTTTGGTGAAAAATCATGCACACACATTTTCTCTTCAACAATGATTGGCTAGTTATTTGATTTTGTCACAGTACTTGACTTGAAATGAATATCCAAGAGTTAAAGTTGATGCAGGCAAATATTTTTTTGTGATGTTCTGGAGAGTCTTAACCCATTACCAGATGGCAAAATTTCAGACTTGTCCAAATTGAAAGGATTTGCAGATGATAATGTGGAGTAAATGAAATTTTAGATTTTTCCAACTTTCTTGATAGAAAACATTGTTGCATGTGTAAAAATTGCTGCTTACAAGCAATTTCTTCATTTTGCACTATGTTTTCCCTATTGTTTTTAGCTCCACTGGCTGAAAGCAAGAGAACTATTGTCATGGTGTTGTGTCCGTCATTCATCCGTCCGTCTGTAAACTTTTACTTTGAAAATCTTCTCCTCAGAAAATACTGAACAGATTTCAACCAAATTTCACAGAAATAATCCTTGGGTGACCCTCTATAAGATTCCTTCAAAGAATTTTGATCGGGCGAAAAAATGGCTTTAATTGGCGGAGCTAATTTCCATATATGGTGAAAGCTTTTAAAATCTTCTTCTCAGAAACCAGTGGATGGATTTCAACCAAATTTCATAGAAATGATCCTTGGGTGACCCTTTATCAGATTCTTCAAAGAAATCTGATTTGATGAAAACATTTGCTTAAATCGGCTGGGCTATTTCCATATATGGTAAAATCTTTAAAAATCTTCTTCTCAGAACCCAGTGGATGGATTTCAATCTAATTCCAAAGAAATGATCCCATGGCAAACCTATATCAGATCCCTTCAAAGAAATTTGATTGGATGAAAAACATGGCTTTAATGGGCTGGACTATTTTCCATACATGGTAAAAGCTTTGAAATTCTTCTTCTCAGAAACCAGTGGATGGATTACAACCAAATTTCACAGAAATGATCCTATGGTATACCTCTATCAGATTCCTTCAAAGAATTTTGATCGGATGAAAAACATGGCTTTGATGGGCGGGGCTATTACCATATATGGTAAAAGCTTTGAAATTCTTCTTCTCAAAAACCAGTGGATGGATTTTAACCAAATTTGACCTGATAGATCCTTGGGTGACCTTTTATCGGGTTATGAAAATATTTTGATTGGATGAAAAATATGGCTTTAATGAGCAGTGTTAATTTCCATAAGTAGTATATACTGAAAACTTTGTTAATTTCTCAGAATCCTGCTGATAGATTTCAACCAAATTTCATGGGAATGATAACCAGATGACTGTTTGTCGGATTCCTTCATATAATTTTGATTTGTTGAAAAACATGGCTATTATGGTGGTGGGTTTTGTCCATATATGATATACAGTGAACATTTTACAAAATGAATTTTACATTAGTTGGCTTGACTTTTGTAAAAACAATGAAAAGCTTGTAGTGGTTCTATAGAACTATTAAAATGATTTCAATGATTTAGATTTATTTTCATTATATTCAGTTTATTTTAAATTCATGAAAAAATTTGCTTAATCAGTACATTCATGTCTGTGGAGCGATACAGACTCTCAAGCGCCTCTAGTCTTGAAGGATGTAAAAAAGCATGATTGTGTTGGAATGGCTTAACCTTGGTATTATTAGCAATCATGTTAGGTATTAAAAAGTTTTGTTCTCACAGACAGTATTTGTCTTTCCATTGATTTATGAATTGTCTCCCCTTTGTTTAGGGAATTGCTTATCATCGTGTTTTTTGTGTGCAATGTGACCCATAGTGGTGTTAATACAAACAGTCTTTCACAGTGAAGAATCTTAGTGTTGAAAAAGTGCATATTTTTATGCACCCTGAAGGGAAAGCATATAGCTGCCCCTTCGTCTGTCCGTTATTTCGTCCGTCCGGAGTGATTTCTCAATAACCTTTGGACAAAATCAAATAAAACTTACCATGATACATATAATGCTGATGTATTTTTTCCAGGTTTTTGGATTTTAGGCCTCGTCACAGAAAAAGAGGACTCAGGTTGAAATATATTTTAATGGTCAGAATTTAATGAAATTTCATATTTGAAGAGCAAATCAGATGCCCTTGACCATAAACTATTTGAATTTTGCAGAAATAAGATGTGTCATGGAAAAAGGGGGCTTAATTCTTAGGCCTCGTCACAGAAAAAGGGGTTTTAATGAAATTTCATATTTGAAGAGCAAATCAGATTACCTCTTTAAAAATCTTCTCCTTCTGGTCCAAAAGGTGTAGAGCCTTGATATTTTGCATGAAGCATTAGTATATTGACCTCTTTTAAAAGATCTAAAATCATGATCCTTTGGTCCGCAGCGGCAGAGCCCCAGGGGGTCAGAATTTATATAGAGATAAAGAACGATTTTTAAATGACATCTCCTCCAAAACCACTGGGCCCAGGGGCGGAGCCTGGGGGGGATTATAGGCCTGAAGCGTCAGTTCACAGACTTCTTTCTAATTTCTGAAATCTGTTAAAAACTCTGGTTGCCATAGTAACAAAATTGAAATTTAAATTTAATCCTTAAAAACTATCTCCTCCTAACCCAGATGGCCTAGAGTCTTGATTTTTGCATTAAGCATCAGTACATTGGTAAAAGCTTCAGCCTCCAGCCCCCAGGGGCGGAGCCCCAGAGGGGGTGGGGCTTACATAGAAATAAAGAAGGATTTTTAAAACAACATCTTCTCCCAAACCACTGGGACGATTTCAACCAAATGATTTGAATCAATAAAAAGCTCTGGTTGCTATGACAACAAGAGTAAAATTGAAAATGAAAAAATCTCCTCCCTACCCAGAAGTGGAAGAATCTTGAATTTTGCATGAAGCATCAGTTCATTGACCTCTTTCATAATTGATAAAATTTCAGAGCCACAGGGTGGTTGGGCTTGAAAAGAAATAAAGAAGGCAACCCTTTCAATACTACATTCGTATTTGTCAAATTCAAACCAAATTTGGCAGAAATCAACATTAATTTGCTCCCCTATTAATAATAACTAAAAGATTTGAAATCTGTTGAAAGCATTGGTTGGCATAGCAACATAAGCTTATTTTAGTTAACCCGTTACCAGATGGCAAAATTTTAGACTGGCCGAATTGAAAGAAGTTTCAGACAATAATTAAAAGTGAATGGAATTTTGGATTTTTTCCACTTTCTGGGTAGAAAACATTGTGGAAAATGAAGAAATTGCTTGTAACTAGCAATTTCTTCATGTTTCACACTGTTTTCTTAAGCTTTTTTTTCTTTTGGGCGTCTAAAAGTGGGAATGGTTTGAAAAAGGAGGTCTTCTCCTGACCCAGTTAGTATAAGGCCTTGAAGAAAAAAAAGAGCCTTATCTCAGGTGAGCGCCAGTGCCACTGGCCCTCTTGTTAATATATTGCTTGCCATACCTTTTGAGCACTGACAGGATAGTTACACTTTGATGTTAAATGGCATCATTTTGCAAAATTCATGACCAGTAACATTTAAAAAAAAAGAAAAGAACTTGAATAAGTTGCCAAATCAAAAATAGTTCACGTAAATGTGGGCCAATGTCCGAGTTTAAAGTTCACTTTTGGTCTTGATAATTTATTTGATTGGCCGATTTATTCTTTTATTGACAGCCGCGGTCTGTCAATTAGGCTGCCAGGTGGGTGTAAATATTTGTTGTCTTGTAAAGGGTTAATCGATATCCAATAGCAATTGTCCTCACTGTGAATGTTGATGGCATGGTAATAAAAGATCCAATTTTAATTTGTCATGAGGGTTGTAAAAGTCATCATTTTCTTATATTTCTGTTTCTTATTTGAGAGATGGTTTTAGAAATAATTATCACTTTCTCAGAATTTATATGATTAAAGTCAGGTGTCATTTACATAGAAAAGAGACTTTATATTAAGAATAAGTGCTGACTTTAAAGTACTTGATAATAACCACGGAATTTTCAAATAAACCTTTATCATGTTTCTATACAACTAAATTTTACACCTATCCAAATTACAAGAGAGTTCAGATATCAAAGAGGATACATACATGTATTATACATTAATTATGGCATAATTAGTAAACAATGAGAGGAAAGGAGAAATTATTCACATAAGTGCATAGTCTGGTCTTAGTTAACATCACCTACTTGTCTCTTTTAAGCCACCATTGTTTATGAAATTATTTTTTCAAAAGAAGTATAATAACTTTGTAAAAGCTCATAGTGCTTTCAAACCTTTGATTTAATTCTAATTTACCAGATAAGAGAATTTTAGACTTGTCCAAATTGAAAGGAGTTGAGATTATTGTCCTTTTTGGTAGAAAATATTATGGTTAATGAAAATTGCTTGTAATAAGCAATTTCTTCATTGTTTGCAATGTTTTTCTACAGTTTTACAATTCCATGATCTTAGTTATTGTTATGTGCAACTTCTTTCAATTTGATCATGTCTAAAATTTTGTCATCTTGTTGATAGAATATTGAATAGTTCTATCTGCTTTCATAGAATACAATGTGGAAAATGAAGAAATTGCTTCAAATAAGAAATTACTTCATTTTCAACATTGCTTTCGTGAACTGTTTCCTTTATGACTGTATCAAAACATAAGTTAAATTTGAAAAAAATCTTCTTCTGACCCAGTTGGCCCCGAGCCCTGATTTACTGCATGAAGCATCAGTTACTAGACTAGTTCTAAAATTATCATCCTTGGATCTCAAAGTAAGAAAAAGCATTCTCCTAACATTGAAATCCTAGAACCTTGAAATTTATCATTATGCTCCCCGAAAAATTGTTCGGGGGGAGCATATACGCCGGCCTGTGTGTCCGTCCTTCCATCTGTCCGTCCGTCCGAAGTCATGTCTCAGCAACCCCTGGGCCTGATTGGACGAAACTGCATATATAATCTTCCTAGGAAATTTCCAAGACCAGTTTTTTTGTTTTTTTTATTTCAAGGCTACATCATGGAAAAAGGGGCCTTAATGTAAAAACTAGTTTTTTGCCAATTTCTCCAAGACTAATTGTTAGAATTTCATGAAATTTCATATTTGAGTAGCAAATCAGATCCCCTTGACCTTAAACTAACAGAAATTTTTGTTTGAAAAAATATGTCATGGGAAAAGGGACCTTAATGTTATTACCTTTATGTTAACTGTCTTTTTTTGCCCCGCAAAAACTAAAATTGGCAAAAACTTTTGATTGGTTACAGATGAAGTCTTCATATTTCACATGTGCATTGCTTGTGACAAACCCTTTCTCTTGGTACCAAGTTCAAGGTCATCATTCAAGGTCAATGTCATTTCTCAAGGTCAAAATTTGGGAAATTAAAACTTTAAAATTGGCCATAATTTTGCAATGGTAAGTGATATAACTTTCACATTTCACATGTGCATTGCTTATGACATGACCTTTCTGTTGGAATAAAGTTCAAGGTCATCTGTCAAGATCAAGGTCATTTCTCAAGGTCAAAATTTCGAAAATCTTAACTTTTACATTGTCTATAATTATACAATGGTAAGTGACATAGCCTTCATATTTCACATGTGCATTGCTTATGACATGGACTTTCTGTTGGTACTAAGTTCAAGGTCATCTGTCAAGGTCAAGGTCACTGTTCAAGGTCAAAATTTTGAAAATTTTAACTTTAATATCTCCCAGAAGTATCCAATGGTAAGTGATATAGCATTCTTATTTTACAAGAGCATTGCTTTTACATAGATTTTCTGTTGGTACTCAGTTCATAGTCATTGGTCAAGGTCAAGGACAAATTGTGAAGGTCATTAATTTTCAAATACCTCCTTTACAAATTACCAAAATTTCTTGTTACTTTACATAAATGTTGCTTATTAAATGCCCTAGGTAATGTTTATTTCAATTTTTTCAACCTGTCTATAATGTATTCACCTTGGAATGGGTTAAAACTAAAGTCAAATTTTCGGTTGGAGTTAGTTTGGTGTGGCCAGCAATCTATAGTTATTGAGATTGTAACTCAGGTGAGTGACCAAGGATTATCATGGTACTCTTATCTAAAAATGACTTCTATCAGCAAGAATTTTTCCAAGAAAATCATAAATGCTGCCTGTATGTCCTTCAGTTTTAAAAATTCTGAATTTTTGTAGTTTTGTCTGATTTTAATGAGACTTACTAACATTTTATGAAAATCGTTGTTTAGAAATGTTTTATCAGAAGAAAACGCTGGTATTCATTTTATCAGTTTTCCTGCAATCTTTCCCATTTCATATGTTGTGAAAAAAATAAATTACTCTTTAGCCTATGCTGAACCCAGAATATTCCTGCTTTTGTGGGAGGTATAGAAAAAGATGAGACTGCACATAATGTGCATTCTGATCTTAGTCTTCACTATCTGATGATCCCTTTTAAGCCATAATTGTTCATAGGATAAATTTTCAAAAAAGATAATTACCAAAAATGTGAGCTTCCAGTACTTTTAGCCCTTTGATTTTAATGTAGATATATAAAGGATTTCATTCAGCATTTACCCTTTCCTGTTTTTGGAAATTTTAGACCTGTCCAAATTCAAAGGTTTTGCAGACGATATTTTAAAGGGGATTTAATTTGAATAATAGCCCTTCAATAGGGTAGAAAACATTGTGGACAAAGAAGAAATTGCATGTTACAAGCAATTTCTTCTTTTACCACAATGTTTTCTCAAGTATAAAATCACAGGAACGTAAAATCCCGTATTTGAACGGGAAAGGGTTAACCCAATTCCACACACTGATGCTTTTAAATACAAAGCTTCGAAAAACATTATGGAAAATGAAGAAATTGCTTGTAACAAGCAATTACTTCATTATCTGCAATATTTTCCATCCAAAAAGACAAAGATTTTAAAGATTTAAAATTGTTGTCTGCAACTTCTTTGAATTTGGACTGGTCTAAAATTTTATTGTGTTGGAATAGCTTAAAAGGGTTTAAAGTGTTTGATTGTGATATGGAGGTAAACATGTCTATAATATGTCAGTTTACTTTTCCTTACAGGTTGGAGGTATTAAAGAGAAAGTGCTCGCAGCCCATAGAGCAGGGATAAGGCGTGTCATCATTCCAAAACGGAACGAGAAGGATTTACTGGAAATACCAACCAATGTCAAGGTTGGTTTAAGTACATTGTTATGTTTCCTGATGTGACCTTGTATTGTTCTATTGTAATAGTTTTTCTCTTTTTTAACCTGAATCTTTCTCTGTATGATCTGAAATAGAAGCATGAATGGAAGCACATATGTAATGACCACTTAAGTTAATACTTTAAATAGAGAGATAGCATTTCAGCTATAAAGCAGCTGGAAATCATAATCAGTAAAGCCATTTACATTTCTGATATAACTGACATTGCCCATATTGATTGATTTTTCTGGTGCTTAACCCTTGTCATGCTGAACCCTAAATATTTCTGTTTTACCAGGAGGTCTAGACAAAGATCAGGCTGCACATATGTGCAGTCTTATCTTTGTCTAGACCTCCTGCTTGTCCCTTGAAAGCCAACATTGTTTATACAATTAATTTTCTAATTAATTACCAAACCCAAATTAGAGCTTTCTTTGCTTTCAGTCCTTTGACTTTATCACTATTTCATACAGTATTTTACATTATGTCACAACAGCTGGTGCACCTAGCCATGTTACTTCCATCAATTATCACACCCATTTAACAACAACATTCTATCCAAGCTTCTAATTATACCCCCACAACGAAGTTATGGGGGGGTATACTGGAATCAGGTTGTCCGTCCGTCCGTCCTTCTGTCTGTCCATCCATCCGTCCGTCCGTCCGTGGACATAATTTTGTGTCCTCTTCTCCTCCCACATTTTTTGACCAATTTTGCTGAAATTTTATCAGGTTGTTTCCTATCATATGAAGGCGTGCACCTGCAATTTTCATCTTGATCCAGTCGTTAGTTTCAGAGTTGTGCCATTTTGAACTTTTTAATGGGGGGGGGGGGAGTAGTCAAAATTTAAAATTGCAAAGCTCAGTAACCATAAGGGGAGTTACCAAATTTGGTAAGTAACATCATCTTGTTGACCTTTACAAAATATCGAACGGTTTATTTCCTGAGGTCAAATTTGACCCCGCCCCCTGGGGGTCAAAAATTTAACATAGGCTCATATTGACTTTACGTGGATATAATTTTGTGTCATCATCTCCTCACACAGTTTTCTTTAACATAGGCTCATATTGACCAACCTTTCCTAATCAGTCAACTCTAGCAACAAACACAAAATCAGAAAGAGGTGGAGGGTTGGCAATGTTCATCCTCCATGACATGCATGTGATTAAACAGCTTCAAATTCCACTCCTTCATAGAAAAGCCTTTTTAGCAGTGTGGGGGGTATTCTCGTCAGCCCTTGAGGGCGACAGCTCTAGTTGCTCATCCCTCTTAGGCAATCTTCTTTTCATTCATCTGACGGTGAGAGACAAATGACACATATCGCATTGACTTTTATCTTATGTCGGAAAGAAATTAGGCTGAGCCAGGGTTCCAATCCACCTGTGGATTTCAAACTGAACTAACCAGGCTAAGTAAATTGTGCCTTGACAAAATGCATGTTCAGGGTTAATTGTGATATTGTTCTAAAGGTAGACACTAAGAACAATATCACAATTGACCCGTTACCACACAAGAAAATTTTAGACTAGTCCAAATTCCAAGAAGTTGCAGACAACAATTTAAACTTTATGAAATTTTAGATTTTTTTGTCTTTTTGTAAAGAAAACATTGTGGAAAATGAAGGAATTGCTTGTGACAAGCAATACCTTCATTTTCCACAATGTTTTCCAAAGCTTTTTTTTTTGGGGGCTTCTAAAAGCGTCACTGAGTGGGAATGGGTTAACCCTCACTGTGTAGTTTATAAAATTCATTGTGTACTGTAGATAAATATTTGATTGTAATGATATGAGGTATATTAGTTGCTAAATCCATTACCCCACAATGTGTAGTCATAAAATTCATGGTGTACTGTAGATAAATATTTAATTGTAATGATATAAGATATATGAGTTGCTAAACCCATTACCCCACAATCTTACATTTTGATGCGCTAAAGAAAAATATTTTGGGAAAAAAAGATGCATAATGAGATTTTTTCTCTTTTAAACCATGTTTGGAACCTAATTTTTATACGCCCGTCGAAGACGGGACGTATTATGGGATCACCTGTGACGTCCGGTCGTCCGGGCGTCCGGGCGTCCGGTTGTCCAGGCGGTGTCCACTTCTTTGTCCGGAGCATAACTCTGTCACCGTAAGTCCGATTGACTTTAAACTTGGCAGTTATATTCTTCTCATCAATACGGAGTGCAGTGCTCAATAACCATAACTCTACCTGGCCTATTTTTTGAGTTATTGCCCTTTGTTGTTTTTCATACTTGAATCTTGTCCGGAGTATATCTCTAAAAGTATTATAGCTAGGATCATGATACTTCATGGGTGTATAGATCTCACCAAGGGGGAATGCAGTGCACAAGAACCATAACTCTACCTTGCCTATTTTTTGAGTTATTGCCCTTTGTTGTTTTTCCTACTTGAATCTTGTCCGGAGTATATCTCTAAAAGTATGATAGCTAGAATCATGAAATTACATGGATGGATAGAGCTTACCAAGGGGGAGTGCAGTGTACAAGAACCATAACTCTACCTAGCCAATTTTTTGAGTTATTGCCCTTTGTTGTTTTTCATACTTTAATCTTGTCCGGAGTATATCTCTAAAAGTATAATAGCTAGAATCATGAAATCTCATGGATGGATAGATCACACCAAGTGGGAGTGCAGTGTACAAGAACCATAACTCAACCTGGCCTATTTTTTGAGTTATTGCCCTTTGTTGTTTTTTATACTTGAATCTTGTCCGAAGTATATCTCTAAAAGTATAATAGCTAGAATCATGAAATTACATGGATGGATAGAGCTCACCAAGTGGGAGTGCAGTGTACAAGAACCATAACTCTACCTAGCCAATTTTTTGAGTTATTGCCCTTTGTTGTTTTTTATACTTGAATCTTGTCCGGAGTATATCTCTAAAAGTATAACAGCTAGAATAAAGAAATTTCATGGATGGATAGAGCTTACCAAGGGGGAGTGCAGTGTACAAGAACCATAACTCTACCTAGCCAATTTTTTGAGTTATTGCCCTTTGTTTTTTTTTCATACTTGAATCTTGTCCGGAGTATATCTCTAAAAGTATAATAGCTAGAATAATGAAATTTCATGGATGGATAGATTTCACCAAGTGGGAGTGCAGTGTACAAGAACCATAACTCTACCTGGCCTATTTTTTAAGTTATTGCCCTTTGTTGTTTTTCATACTTGAATCTTGTCCGAAGTATATCTCTAAAAGTATTATAGCTAGGATCATGATACTTCATGGGTGTATAGATCTCACCAAGGGGGAGTGCAGTGCACAAAAACCATAACTCTACCTGGCCTATTTTTTTAGTTATTGCCCTTTGTTGTTTTTCATACTTAAATCTTGTCCGAAGTATATCTCTAAAAGTATAATAGCTAGAATAATGAAATTTCATGGATGGATAGAGCTCACCAAGTGGGAGTGCAGTGTACAAGAACCATAACTCTACCAAGCCTATTATTTGAGTTATTGCCCTTTGTTGTTTTCATACTTGAATCTTGTCCGGAGTATATCTCTAAAAATAAAATAGCTAGAAACATGAAACTTCATGTATGGATAGATCTCACCAGGGGGGGGGGGGGGGTTGCAGTGTATTAGAACCATAACTCAACCTAGCGTATAATTTGAGTTTTTGTCCTTTGTTGTTTTCCATACTTTGTTTGAGAAAAATATTCATTCAAAATAACCTCAGTTCTATTCAAACCTCCAGTTAATATTAAGCAGTGTGACGGGCGTATCTTGTGACAATTTGGCACCTTGTTCATTTTGATAATTGGTTGAATACAGAAGTATTCAGAAATATTTTTCTTTGTCATCTGATATGTAAAAAAGAAAATATGGTAGTAGTTTCAAATTCTGGCCAAATGCATTTTGGACTATTATCATGCTGTTGAAAATGAAGGTACTGAAGGAGAAGAAGGCGGCTGTGATAATTATGTTTATTCTCAAACAATAATAGCATTTATTTGGAATTGATGGGTCAAAATATTGAATGATAATAAAAGTGACAAATATATTGTGACAAATATGTAGAACAGTACAAGCTGCAATCAAGTGAATATTTCTAAAGCATTTGAAACAGGCATGGATGAGGTTTAGGAATTTTGAGTCGTATCCCTGGTCTATGTATAGTGTAATGTGCAGAGCTGGTTGACAAAGCTTATCCATTCAGGGAAAAGGATCCTTAACCCTTAATGGGTCAATTTTGTCCTTGTATGAATGCAAATAGTCATGTTTCTCTGGGGGATTTGTATATCGCTACAATATTACCTCCCTGAAACCATCTCATTACTCTCCCCTCCAAGAAGTATCGTCCTGAGTCTTGTCCTTGGAGATCCATGGGCAAGGCAATTTTGAAAATCTTGGTCTCTACATTGGTAAGTTCTGGCTTTCCGAGTAACACAGGCTCTCAAATGCCTTCAGTTTTGATAGCCCAGCACAGGCCATTTAAATGATATATTACACGTACATGCTGATATTTTCAGGCTGACCTGTCAATAATATTGGCATCAGAATTGGAAGATGTGTTGCGAGCAGCCTTTGATGATGGATTACCTTCCTTGGAAGACATGGTACCCAGCAAACTGTGATAGTGCTCAACTACAAATCTTTCTTTACTGAGAAAGCAGGTGTAGCAATCTAGCAATTTAGTAAGATGGAAATTATTATCATACCATTTGTGCCAAGAGTGATCAAGAGGTTAGTGCAAATCTATTGCAAGTGCGTTTGAATATAAACTCACTTACATTAGCCTTGCATTAACCCTCTATACATAGACATGTGCTCATATTCACCAACAAGTCTTGATTAACCCATTACCACACAGGAAAATTGAAAGAAGATGCAGACAATAAATTCAAGTAGATGAAGTTCAAGTTAAGATTTTTTCATCTTTCTTGGTAGAAAAAAAATGTGGAAAATGAAGAAATTGCTTCTTGCATGTATTTTCTTCAGTTTCCACAATGTTTTCCTAGGTTTTATTCAGGGTTGGGTTGGGGTGGGTCATCAAAAGCATCAATGTGTTGGAGAGGGTTAAAAGTTCTTTTAAATATAACAAGGGTTTTGATTGAAAAAAACATGACTGATGAAGTCAAAAGAATCTTGATATTAGACTGGTTTGTGAGTACCAGCCCTGTTATTCTAGTACCACAAAACCCTGCATTTTGATGAACTGAAGAAACTTATCTGGAGACATGTAAGAAAAGGAACATTTTTCTGTGTTTATTCAGGTATACCAAACAACAGCTTGTGTTGGTATTGATTTATAGAATGCGAACTGATAATTTTTCAAGATGCATTTTACAATTGATTAATATGAACTATGAGTTATAAACAAAAAAAAAATTGAAAAAAGTAATCAGATGCAGGACTTATGCAGGGAATAGATTTGACCAATTACTGACAGTGAATCTGCCCATTGACTCTGGCAGGAAGTTCAGCTTCAAAATTTAATTACGTTACTTGCTGTAGTTATGATGTTTAAATCAACAAACAAGCAAAAATATTTCACAAAAATGGCACCCAATGTCAGAGTTCAAAAGTTAATTCCAGATAGTATGAGTGATATTGCCGGTCGATTGATTTCTTGACCAGTGATTGGTCAATTAGCGCTCTACATTGCATAAGACAATTTAGTCAGACCCATAACACACAAAAAGAAATATGTGGGATATAAAGAAAATAGATTTCACAAATCAAAATTTTAAATATATTGTTGTCAAAACATTTCAACATAAGCTTATTTAAACTGTTGTTAAATGTTTTGATTTTCTACATATGTGCAATTTGCTTTACGATATCTGTGTATCAACTCTCAAAGAACGTAAATTAAATCTTTTTAAATGATTGATCTACTTTACAGCATGTAGCAGGATGTTATAAATGGCATCCTATTCAAAGCATCTGGAAGAGAATTGCATTTCGTCGTTGTCGTTCTAAAACGACGTAACTACAGCTTGATTCAAGCTGTAGTTACGTCGTTTTAGAATGACGACGACGATTTACTAAGTGAATAATCCACTCATTTCGATTTGTCCTCTGTAATCTCTTTTATACTTTACCAGCCTATGACTTGACAGATGGGTAAACTCATTAGCACACCACAAAATTTTAGACTGGTCTTAATTGAAAGAAGTTGTAGACGACATAACAAATTTAGCTAATTAGAAAATGAGTGCCAAATAGAGTTGAAAACATTGTGAGAAAAGGAGAAACTGCTTACGACAAGCAATTTCACTTTCTCCCACAAAGTTTCCCATGATCGCATTTTCTTCTGTGCATCAGAAAGAGTCATTGATTACTAATGACTTAACCCTTTCCCGTACAATCACTGGTTTTTACATCCCTGTGATTTTATGCTTGAGAAAACATTGTGGGAAAAGAAGAAATTGCTTGTCACAAGCAATTTCTTCTTTTCTCACAATATTTTCTACCTTACTGATAGGTTGTTTTTCAAATAAAATAGACTTTAAATTGTCGTCTGCAAAACCTTGGAATTTGGACAGGTCTTAAATTTTCTAAAACAGGAAAGGTTTAAAGAGGATGCAAATGACATATTGAAGTCAGTGTAACATGAACCTAAAGCAACTCATGTGACCTATTCAAACAGTTAGCTGTCTCTAGAAGTTTCTCTTTTGCCTATAGTGTTTCTCAAAATAAATCATCACAGGTTCTTAAAGACCATCTAGTGAATGTGCCAGAAACCTCACAGCTTTCCCATGCTAGAAAGCAACAACCCAAGTAGTGTAAATAAAACTGTTCCAATTGCCTTGTTTAATGGTACTTACAACAATTTTGCATTTACCAATCAAATTGAAGTCTGTAGTGTTTTGTTTTCAACCCATTCCAACACAACAAAATGTTAGACTGGTCCGAATTCAAAGAAGTTGCAGATGGCATAATTTAGTAGATGAAATTTTGAAAAATTTCGTCTTTTGGGTAGAAAACATGGTGGATAATGAAGAAATTGCTGGTAAAAAGCAATTTCTTCATTTTCCAAAATGTTTTCCATAGCTTTTTTCTTTTGTGGGGACAGGTTAAACGATACTATTTTGCAATTTATGTGAATTTTTTGTTTAAAAAATTACTTGAGTAAACTACTTGATATGAGTTTAAATATTTGTTTACGTATTATTTACATTGTTTTGTTTCTGTTTGCAAATTGAAGGATAATGTTGCATGATTGTTATTTCAACGAGTCTATTAAATGTGAATCAAAGTTGGGCAAAAATGTAATAAACAGTTTTTTATAAATTATGACAACTGTCAAGGTTCAAACTACTTTTTCCAATATTTAACCCGTTCCCACACAGGCCTGCATTTTTTAGCACCATAGAAAAAAGTTTTTGACAACATTGTGGAAATGAAGGAATTGCTAATTACAGGCAGTTTCTTCATTTCCACAATGTTTTCCAACCCAAAAGATTTTAAACTTTAAACTATTGTCTTGCAATTTCTTTCAATTTGGACCAATCTAAAATTTCTTTGGGTGGTAATGGGTTAACCCATTCCCACACAACAAAATTTAAGACTGGTCCAAATTGAAAGAAGCTGCAGACGACATTTTCAAGCCAATGGAAATTTAATTTTTTGTCTTTTTGGGTAGAAAACATTGTGGAAAATGAAGAAATTGCTTGTAACAAGTAATTTCTTCATTTTCGACTTTGTTTTCCAAAGCTTTTTCCTTGGGGGCGTTTAAAAGTGTCACTGAGTGGGAATGGGTTAAGGCCTGCAAGCCAAGATAGTTCCTGTACTTTAAGGTCCTCCTTCAAGATAATTAGTCCTCCAAACTAAATATACATTATAGTTTTGGAATGGAAAAAAATATGGAATAGAAGAAATGTCATGTTATCTTTTGTTGTCATTAAACCAGTGACTGTAAAGGAATGCTGCTGCCAACCAATAAGAAAAGGTTATGGAAAACATTGCGGAAAATCAAGGAATTTGCTTCTAGCAAGTTGTTTCTATTTTTCTCATGTTTTCCTCCAAGGTAGTCTAACAAATTTTAGATTTCATTAACTCAAAATTGTTGTCAGTAACTTCTTCCATTTTGGATCAGTTTAGAATTTTGTTGTCAGTTAAAGGGTTGAATAATTTGAATAAATGAATCATTTAAATGAGGAACAAAGTCAGGCTTGAAGGACCTGTAAACAAGTTGAGCTGCAAAGATTTCAATGAATCACTGGTCTAGCGTTAGCAGCAAACCCTGACTTTGAGGCTGGATTAATATTGAACCGCCTGGTATCAGATACGTTCCCGTACTTCCTACTGTGGTGGTATTTATTGTCACTAATTTTTTCCAAAGCCATAGCCGAATGGAGGCGTTTAAAGACTTCTTGTCATGAGGTCCCGAGTTTGATCCCCAGTTGCAGCGTATATCCTTTCTGACATTTGTCTCCCACAAATGGGTGGATAATCGAAAACCTAAGTGGGATTAGCAAATGGAGGATTGGAAAGTATTTAGTGGTAGTACTAGTGTGAGAAATAACAGAAATCCATGGTTAGGTGCTTCAGCCGTGCAATACCACTGAAATACTGCTAAAAGTGACTTCAAACCCTATTCAATCAACCAACCAAAGGATATGTGGGCAAATCAATACAAATTCCCACTAATTTCTCTTTTTATGCCTCAAGAAAAACAAGAGGCCCATAGGGCCTTATCAGTCACCTGAGTCAAAAGAGCACAAAAAAATTCAAGTCCACCAGATTATGTTACATACTGAATATCAAAGCTCTAAGCCTTTTAGTTTGGGAGAAGAAGATTTTTAAAAGTTTTCACTTTACAAGCCTATTTTAAACTCGGGACATCTTTGAACGAGCTAATTCTGACCCTGGGGTCATAATTTATACAATCTTGATGGAGGACCACCAGGTGATGCTACATACAAAGTATTAAAGCTCTAGGACCTTCTATTTGGGAGAAGAAGAGTTTTAAATTTTCACTATATAAGCCCTATGTAAAATTCATGACTGGCAATCAGCTAGTTATGACCATAATTCATACAATATTGATAGAGATCCACCAGATGATGCTACATACCAAATATCAAAGCTCTAGGTCTATCTGAGAGAAGAAGATTTTTAAAGTTTTCATTATATAAGCCTATGTTAAATGTGCTAATTTTAATCTTGATAGAGGTCCACAGGAGGATGCTGTATACCAAATATCAAAGTTCTAGGCCCTCCTGTTTGGGAGAAGAAGATTTATACAAATTTCACTCTATAAGCCCTTGTTAAATTTGTGACATCCGGGAATGGGCTTATTTTAATCCTGATGCAATAATTTGTACAATCTTGATAGCGGTCCGTCAGATGATGCTGTATACCAAAGTTCTAGGCTCTCTAGTTTGGGAGAAGAAGATTTTTGAAATTTTCAATATATAAGCCTATATTATACTTGTGACGTCCGGGAACGGGCTAATTTTGACCCTGGGGTTAAAATTTATACAACATTGATAGAGGTCCACTAGATGATGCCACATACTAAATATCAGAGCTGTAGGTGTTTTAGTTTGGTAGAAAAAGATTTTCAAAGTTGTCACCATGTGAACTTATGAACAAAAACAACCTTTGCCGCCCCCCTCCCCCAGTACGGCCTTTTCTTGACAATTTTTTTTTCTTGTACAAACTTGATAGTCCTTGCCCTAAAGACTAAATACCAAATATGAATCAAATCTGACAGCCGGTTCATGAAAAGAAGATTTTTAAAGATGTACCCTTTTTAGCCCCTTATGTTGCCCCAAGGGGAGATAACTCCATGACGTTTACGAATCTGAAGCGCCTCCCTATAAGGGTGCTTCCTGCCAAGTTTGGTTGAAATCCATCCAAGGGTTCTTAAGAAGAAGTCGAAAATATAAAAAGTTGACGCACTACGACGGACAAAACACGATCGCAATAGGTCACCATGACCTTCGGTCAGGTGATCTAAAAACCCAAACAATTAAAAATGAAGAAATTGCTCGTAACAGCAGTAATTGGCACCAAACGGACCTTTTTCTTAATCCATTTCCGGACAGTTTTTCTTTTTACACCCCTCTAGAAAAAAAGGTCTGGAAAAAATTGTGGAAAATGAAGAAATTACTTTTTTCAAGGAATTTCTTCATTATCCACAGTGTTTCTGAATTTATTATATGTAAGCAGTTTATTTTGTTATGTTCGTATATCATATGTGTGTGTATGATTTGAACAATAAACGATTTGTATTCTATCCAAAAAGACGAACAAATTTAAAATTCTATCAACTTTAATTGTTGTTTGCAGCTTCTTTCATTTGGAAAAGTCTAAAATTTTGTTGTGATGAAATGGGTTAAACAACCTATTAGATTTGAACAATTTGTTTATTAAACGTCATAGCGCAGTCGCTAGCACGTCAGAAACCTAATCTTCAATCATGGGATGTCGTGGGTTCGATCCCCGGCGGCGGCACATATTCTTTCCGACATTTGTCTCTCACCAATGATGGGATAGCAGCTGGAGGCTAGGAAAGGATGTAGTGGTAGTACTGGTGTGAGAAATACCAGGATTCCATTGTAAGTTGCTCCAGCCGCCGCAATATGACTGAAATACTGTTAAAAGAGGTGTTAAACCCCATTCATTCAATCAATCAATTGTGTGAACCCAGATACTCAAAAAAATAAAATAATAATAATAGTAATGATTGGACAGGTTATAGGTATATTTATTGGGGCTTATCAGCATCATAGGGAAGTATAAGGAAATGTTCAAAATCTTATTCTATGAAACTACTAATTTGATACGAATTTATGGTAGAAATGTTCTTGGGCTGACCTTTCTCACAATTCGTTTTAATATCTGTAACTGGTGGGATTTATCAGCACAAAATGGAATGCACAATAAATTATTCAAACCATCTTCTTCTCTGAACTTTTGTGGTGAACCACATTCAAATAAGGACAAAAAAGTAGTTCGCATTAACCCATCCCAGAACAAAAAATAATTAGACTGGTCAAAATGACAGAAGTTGCAGACAACACTTTTTAGTTGATACAATTTGAAAATCTTGTCTTCTGTTTTTATTCAAGACAATATTTTTTTATCTGTAAATGTCAAATGAAACTAACAAGACAATCATGTTAAATGTCGACAGATCAAATCCTGTCTTAAAACCCAAAATATTATTTGATATAACACAGTCCAACCTGTATTGAGCAAGGAGCTGTGGGGCATACTAAAGGTGCTCGCTTAATGTAGGTGCTCACTTAATACAGGATAACTTCTTATAAATTTCTTTAGGGTGAGTGATTTAAGACAAATATTATTTGTTGTACTGAAAGTGTCGGTTGACCGATACAACTTGTCTTGGGCTTCTTGTTTATAGCGCAAAGGCATGTGAATACCTTGCAGAACTTTTTAGCTCACTGAAGCACGAAGTGTTCACCTTTCGTCAGGCGTCTGTCCAGCGTGCGTCGTTCGTCAACAATTTCTTTAAACGACATCTCCTCCCAAAACACTGGGCCAATTTGAAGCAAATGTGGCAGAAATGTTCCCCAGGCGATCCCCTTTAAAATATCAAAAAGAGTTGAAATCCGTAAAAACTCTGAATGCCATTGCAACAAAAGTGAAATTTTAAAATAATCTTTAAAAAACTTCTCCTAAACCAAGAGTGCTTAGTGACTTGATATTTTGCTTGAAGCATCAGTACATTGACAACTTTCAAAATACCTAAATTCATGATCCTCGGGTCCCCAGAGGGGAGGATTTATAAAGAAATAAAGAACGATTTTTAGACGACATCTCCTTCCAAACTACTGGGCCAATTTGAACCAAATTTGGCCGAAATGTTCCTTAGGTGGTCCCGTTTGAAAATAGCTAAATGAATTGAAATCTGTTTAAAACTCTGGTAAATAATCTTTAAAATCTTCTCCGCCTGTTCTAGAAGGCATACAGCTTAGATATTTTGCATGTAGCATCAGTATATTGATGGGGGCGGTTTATAGGCATAAAGCATCTACCTTATTTCTATTATTATAACCAATGGATCCAGAGGGAGTAAAAAGTTTTCTCTCTCTTTCAAATTTGCCCTTAACCCATTCCAACTCAAGAAAATTTTTGACTGGTTCAAATTGGAAGAAACTTCAGACGACAATTTCATGTTGATGGAATTTTAATTGTTTCTAACTTTCTTATCAGAAAACATTGTGGAAAATGAAGAAATTGCTTGATACAAGCAATTTCTTCATTTTCCTCAATGTTTTCCAAATCTTTTTTCTTGAGGGGCGTAAAAGGAGGGCTTGAGTGGGAATGAGTTCAGCCTTGGAATTTGTAATTTAGATTTTTGGATCCCCAGGTACTTAGTCTATATACGTAGTGCTTAGTCTATATATGTATAAATATGGTCCGCTTGTATCATAATCCTTACCTTAACATGAAATTAGACTGTTAAAAGAAAAAGAGCCTTTATCTCAGGTGAGCGCCCCAGGGCCAACAGCCCTCTTGTTTCTCTGGTTAACCCTTTCCTGTTTTGCAAAATTCTAGACCTGTCTAAATTCAAAAGGTTTTGCAGATGAAAATTTAAAGTGGATTTAATTTGAAAAATAACCCTTTAGTAGGGTAGAAAATATTGTAGAAAAAGAAGATATTGCTTGACTAGAACAATGTTTTTGCTTTGGAAGGAGGTTTAGAATGTGAACTTACTATGCCTCCTATTTTAAGACCGTGCTTGGTTTTCTCTTAATCCATTCCCACATGACAAAATTCTAGACTGGTCCAAATTGAAAGAAGCTGCAGACGACAATTTGAAGTTGATGGAAGTTTAATTTTTTCATCTTTTGGGATCGAAAACATTGTGGATAATGAAGAAATTGCTTAAACAAGCAATTTCTTCATTTTCCACAATGTTTTCTAAAACTGTTTTGTTGAGGGGCGTAAAAAGGAGGGATTGAGTTGGAATGGGTTAATACCCATATAACAAGATTGAGTATGAGTGCTAACGAGATCAGCTTTATTTATATCTCATATCAAAGAGAACATATGAACTTGAGATCACGTGTCCAAGTGGATTTATATCGGTTTTCTTTGGTAACATCACTGTCATCTGAAGGTATCTTTCTATTTTCGTCTTTTCTTTTCTGAAAATTTAAAAGAAAAAATAAGCAAAAACGTTTGGGCGGTAGATGAATAGACATACACAAATACATTGATATTTTTGAATTTTGAAAACATTGCATTCACAAAAAAGCGTATAAGAAAGTCGTACGAATTTTGAAATATGCAAATGCCTTAAAGCGGCTCTTGTTTCAAGCTTGTTTCAAGCAATTTCCTCTTTTGTTACAATGTTTTCCATAGCTGTATTTCTTCGGCGAGTAAAATTTGGAAGCAATTTCTCTTTTCCCCATAAGGTTTTTGGAACCTATTTTTCTTCCGCGCACCAGCCTGAGTTTTGTGTGTTAGTCGTAATTGGTTAAACTATTTTATATTCGAGACAATATTTTTTATCTTTAAATGTCAAATAAAACTAACAAGATAATGATGTTAAAAGTCGACAGATCAAATCCTGTCTTAAAAACCCAAAAGTATATTATTATTCAGTCTAACCTGTATTGAGCAAGGAGCTATGGGCATTCTGAAGGTTCTTCCTTAAGGCAGATGCTTACTTTATACAGGATTTTTTTTTTATAAATTACCTTATTTGGAAACTGAATGACTGCTTGCTTAATATAGGTTGCTTGCTCAATACAGGTGGCTGCTAAGGAATGTTTGACTGTATTAACCCTTTACTCTTTTGCAAAATTTTAGATCTGTCCAAATTCAAAGATTTTGCAGACGACAATTTAAAGTCGATTTTATTTGAAAAAATATTCATTTAGGAAAGAAGAAAATATTATGGACAAAAGAAGAAATTGCTTGTTACAAGCAATTTCTTCTTTTTCACAATGTTTTCTCATGTATACAAACACGAGGACGTAAAAACCAGGGGTTCTACAGGAAAAGGTTAAGTATGGGATCTTCCAAAGCTACTCCCACCTGTCTGTTCATGTATGTGAACATTTAGGACCATGGCAGTGCCCGCTATCACATGTTGCTTGATTCCCACATTCCAAATGACAGTCCGAAGCCTTGATACATTCCACTTCAGCGTGACAGTGGCATTTTTTGTCGTGACATTCCGCTACTTCGCCGTCTTTTTCGCAGGTCACGTGAGCACAGCTGTCGGCGACACAAGGTGGGTGGGTGTCTGTCTGTGCTGAAAAGATGAAATGAATAAACTTTTTTTTATACCTATTAAATTCCTGATAACGCGATTTTATAGACACTTTTTGGGACAATCATGAAAATTGCCTGCCAAACTCAGTGAAAAATCTGGGTAACGGGAAGCATTGCTCATGAGATCTTGACAGGGATCTTAAACTGTCGATCGAACTAAAGGAATTATATTTATTATACACCTATAAAAGATATGGAGTAAAACCTGGCTGTCAAATACAACTCGACAGAAAAAAAATCAATATTCGGCGTGTAGCAAAAAAACGTATTCGTCGAGTACCGTTAAACACGGACTACTTTTTTGTGTATTGACGTTCCGGGTTTTTCGGAAAGTTGGTTATATCTTAGCCATTTAAGAGAATTTTCTGACTGTCATTTCCTAAAAGGTATATAATAAAAGGAATATTACAACAGTGTGTTTTCCTATTTGTTGTTATCGTGTTCGGGAATCGTGTGTAGGTATTTTTATTGGATTCGACCTTCGGTCTCATCCAATAAAAAATACCTACACACGATTCTCGAACACGATAACAACGCATAGAAAAAGACACTGTTCTAATATTCCCTATGTATTTACAATGTGATTCCGACTTCGATTGACGGTTCACCGTTGTTAATCAAAAACATCAATCGACTTATCGAATAATTTATATCCGAAGGGAACTTTCAACTCCAACATTTATGTTATGTTTTTTTGTTTTTGTTTGTTTTTTCGACATAAACGTCGTAACTACATTTCATTATACCCCATAAACTATGTTGGGTGGGGGGAGCCGGGTACGTAGGAGTCAGCTTGTCTTTCTGTTGGTCTGTCCATCCGTCTGGTTTTAGCCTTTTCGTGTCCGCTCAATTTCTCGGCAACTATTGGACGGATTTTATTCAAACTTCACTGATATAATCAGTATCAAGCAGAGATGTGTACATTCTATTTTGGCCATGGTCCATTGATTTTTGACGGAGTTCAGCAACCATTGGACAGATTTGATTCAAATACCCTCTTTAGTGGCACGGTAGGTATACCTACACAACACTCCCAGCAATATCATTCCCCATTACATTCTCAACATTCGAAATGAGCAATCATATGCTCGCCCCTCAAGGAAAAAAGCCTTGAAAAACATTGTGGACAATGAAGAAAATGCTTTTTGCAAGCAATTTCTTCATTATCAACAATGTTTTATACACAAAGACACAGATTTTTAAAATTTCACCGACTAAAAATTGTCGTCTGTAAATTCTTTCATAGATCAACATAATACTTATCTTATGGGTTCCCGGATTTCACAAAGACTTGATAAAGAGGGAAATATTAAAATATCTACCGAACCCTGGGGCTTAGAGCTTTCAAACTTTTTGCGTAGACCTCATTGTGTAAAATGAGATAAATAATTACTTTTGATCAACACAAGCCCCGTGTTGTGGACTTCTTGTATTAGATTGAAATTAGCCTCTAGTTTTATACCGCAGTAAGCGAAGGAAATCGTAGGAAATCGTTAGGAATATCCAACTTCCAAACCATTACATATATAGTTTTCAGATTTTTCATGTAGGAATTTGGTTTGGTCCTTTGCTAAATTGATTTAAAGTATTGTTCTTATTTTAAAATCAGTTCTTTTCTGTGGGACCAAATACTTGACAAAGACAAAGAATGAATATCAAAAAGACTTCTCCCCTCAAACTTTTTAGAATTTTTAAATTTTGCCCGAAACATAACCGTTTGGTTCTCTGTAATTGATCAATATATTTCTGGTTGTGGATTTTATGTTGAGATGAAACAAATCTTTTATCATGGCTGAATACTGCTTACTTCTTCAAAGATTTTACCAAATTGAAAATGTACACTCATTTTTTCTCTTTAGCTCACATAAGCATGAAGTGCTCGAGTGAGCTATTGTGATCAGTCATTATCTGGTATACGTCCGACCTTCCGTCCGTCCACAACTACAAAAAATCTACTCACCCCAAACTTATCACCAGTTTTCAATCATTCTTTAGTTTTCACTTCTTCTTTTTCGAACTAATTTTCTATATCATCATTTTGACTTAATCTAATATTGGCGCATATCTTTAAGCTCTAAAAACTAAAAGAATGTTTCTTTGTATGATAAATGCAAATATTAAGAACGTGTTTTTCTGGACATTTTTCACGTTAATGTGTTGTGTGGATCATTTTTCTGTCGTCCGTTTTCACGCCCGGTAATCTCGGGCTCCATCTCTTTTTGGAGAACAGTACAAAAAGGATACAATGATACTTCCGATATGGAGCCAAGGACCGGAACTGAACAGAAAAGGTAAGTAAAACAGTTCACCTCGCGTACAATTTGATCTGCTATTGACCTATTATACATTTTCCCAAAACGTCCAGAGTTTCATACCACATAGAAATGATTATATTATCCGTTTGCGGTGATAGATTTCAAAAATAATTCCGTTTGTGAAAAGAAACTTGAATCAAAGTTTTGACATCGGACCCGATCAAACACGAAAATGCGTGTTGAAATCGTTAAATCCATGTTATCAACAGTTCTGAAAGATTTAAGTTGCTATGACACTGAACTGAATGATAACGTGTTGATATAAAACAATGTTACCATAAAGAACTGCGTTTCCCTACCCCTTCTACGGATTTTCTTAGATGAGAAGGAGACCAGGATGCGGTGAGGGAGACAAGATTCAGAGGGAGAGGCGATGCATATGAAAGAGTACAGTGAATAATTTATAGGACTGTAACTTTATGAATATTACAGGACCCTTTTTCTTTCCCTTGTACACAGTAAATGTGTCTGTCAGACTCTCTAGAACAGCCATATTTATATCAAAGTCGCAAGAATCGAGTTACACAACTCACCAATGAATTAATACAAAACCCACGCTTTGAGCTCATTACTTTCAGTCACAACTCTGCTACACAATGGTTTATTTTCCGCTGACTTGTGTTAACTTTGAGATCACACATGAAGTGAAATGACCAAAATCACTCACACAGCGCTCCAATGATTCATTCCATACACTCACCCAAACCATTAAAAACGCTCAAATTATTTCAAAAACATTTAAAAACCTTCCAAAATGAGCAGCATTTCATTCAAATCGATAACAATTTTCCACATTTTTTTGGGTGGGTTTTAAATCGTCTGATTGGTCCGTGAGGACAAACAAACACAAAAGCATATACATTTTAATAAAGAGAGTTAATAAATCTCCATCTATCTATATATACTGCCTAACTCCCCTTTCGGGTATGACTGGAAGGTGCGCGTCTGTGCTGTAATATAAACTGTTAGTCATTGGTTAGGGTGCCATATTTAAAAGTATTGTGAATGTTAGATAAAGAGATCTGATAAAACATATTCTGGTCATCCAGGACGACTCACTATCTGAAAAGAATCGAGACTCTTTTGAACGCTGCAATGTCAGGTTGCTGTTTCTGGTAGGCTGTTCCAAAATATCACTGTGTAGGGAGAGAAAGAATATTTAAAGAAGAAAGCATTCGTGTGGATCTGTCTGAAAGATGCTGTGTGCATATGTCGGGTGGTCCTAACTGGTCTTTCAAGATAAGCTGGTACGGGCACTGCAACAAAACTATTAACGATTTATAAAACATGGTGACTCTGGAAACGTCTCGTCTATATTGAAGAGTTTGCCAGCCAAGCTCCTTCTGCATGAACATTATTTTGTACCCATCTTGCTGCTCTACGTTGTACTTTTCCCTTTTGTTGATATAGGTTTTTGTGTAAGGGGTCCAAACGGTTGATGCGTATTCTACCTGGGGTCTGACTAATGTTTTGTTCGATGTCTCTCTGATCTTCTTATTCTTGGTCTGGATGTTTCTGCGAAGAAAACTTTAGGTTTTATTTGCCTTTGATGTTATATTGTCAATGTAAGTGTACCATGAAAGATCTCCAGATATTGTAACTCTTAGGTATTTAGCATTATCCACAGTCTCTAGCACTTATCCATGTAGCCTGTAATCAAAATAAATCTTTTCTTCTTTTTAGTAATATTTAGCATTTGCTGGGATTAAACTCCATTTCCCACTTTTTCTCCCACTGCATTAACTTGTCTAGATCTTCTTGCATGGTGATGCAGTCTTGCTTGTTGTTTATAATTAAGTAGAGGGCAGTGTCATCTGCAAACAAACGAACTTGGGATGTGATGGTATTAGGAAGGTCGTTAATATACATGAAAAACAAAAGAGGACCAAGCACCGATCCCTGAGGTACTCCAGACGTGACTGGAACTTCGGATGAGCATCCACCTTGTAAGACTACTTTTTGTGTTCTGCCTATAAGAAAAGATTTAATCCACAAAAGGGTAGTATTTTTTACTTCATGTTCCTGCAATTTATACAAAAGTTTTAAGTGGCTTACTTTATCAAAAGTCTTGTTGAAGTCTAACAAAACTAGATCAGTTTGTTTTCCTTCAGCAAGGTTTCTGGCAAGATGGTCGGTCAGTTGCAATCGCTTGGTTTCACATGAACACCTTGCTCTGAAACCACGCTATAAGTCATAAAGAATATTTTTTTGTCAAAATGTTTTGTTGGATTTGATGCTACAATATGTTCAAGAGCTTTACACAGTATACATTTTAAGGATATAGGTATGTAATTTGCAGGATCTTCTTTGTTTCCTTTCTTGGACAGTGGAGTCACGTTTGCACTTTATCTATACCTGGGGGAGGGTGCCTGTTTCAAGGGATTTCTGAAAGAGAATTTGGACGACATTAGCGATTTTGGATTATATTCCTTTAATTTCATTCAAAAGTCGCTCCTCCCACTCATTCAATTTCATTCTGAAATCATCTCCAAATCATCCAAAAATTGTCAATTTCAAGGTGTAATTAAATGTAGCAGTGAGTTTGTTTTCCTTTTGACATAATCTAGGATACAGCGCCCTCTAAATATAAAGAAAAAACTTAAAGCAAATCAATTATGTAAGCATTGAACATTTGGTTGAGAACAGTTATTTTCGCCCTCTATCGAATTCATTGTGGCATTGATTTGTTGGGGATTTGGGGTTTATTACAGGCTTAAGTTTTCAGTAAAATCATAGAAAAGGGGTCAGTTTTGACGTTCGAAGAGGGACTGGGGTTACATAAGAGTATGGGGTTCTAAAAGAAGTTTTACAGTACATTTTTATATGCATCGCCTCTCCCTCTGAATCTTGTCTCCCGCACTGCATCCTTGTCTCCATCTCATCTAAGAAAATCCGTAAAAGGGGTAGAAAAAAGGCAGTTGTTTATGGTAACATTATTTTATATCAACACGTTATCATTCATTTCACAGTCATCGCCACTTAAATCTTTCAGAACTGTTGATAACATGGTTTTTAACGATTTCAAAACGCATTTTCGTGTTTGATCGGTCCGATGTCAAAACTTTGATTCAAGTTTCTATTCACAAACGGAATTATTTTTTAAATCTATCACCGCCAACGGGTAAAACAATCATTTCTATGTGGTATGAAACTCTGGACGTTTTGGGAAAATGTATAATGTGTTAATGGGAGATCAAATTGTGCGCGAGGTGCACTGTTTTTCTTACCTTTTCTGTTCTGTTCCGGTCCTTGGCTCCATATCGGAAGTATCATTGTCTCATTTTTGTACTGTTCTCCAAAAAGAGATGGAGCCCGAGATTACCAGGCGTGGTTTTGTTTGAAACACAATTTCAGAAAAAATAACCCATAATTCAACGTTGCATAAAAAAATTGAATTTCGAAGAATGCAATTTTCTCCGAGAAATGCATGGAGAGCCATTCTACGTTTTCCAGCATATTATCTCATTTGCATACTTGTATTGATATAAGTAAGATTGCAACAAGTGGTAAAATGTTTCGGTCTACATTAAAAAAAAGTTTACTTCGTTAAGATTTCAGACAAATTAATTTCGAAAATTTATGGCTAGTATTCTTCAGCCAATCTAGATGTGGAATTGTGCAGTAATTAGTTAAAAATCGTCACTTACCATTTATGCATACCAAAAGTGCTGAAACAATTAAAAGAAATGTGATTCCAATCTTCATGTTTTTAATTTATTTTCTTTTTTGTCTAGTTATTGAATCCCGACACGTTGTTTACTTCACGTTTAATAACGTTATCTTTACATTAACGTAAGGTGTAATTTGCCGTTATGATGGACGCCCGTTTCCCTTTTTATACATATTACGTGTTTATGTTTTTGGTGTTACGTTCGTGTGTTTCGTATTAAATCCGGTTTGTGGTAAAGTTGCAATTTCGCCGTAACTGGTTCTACCGTAAAAAATCGATTTGAAGGAAGAAACTGTAAATTATGGTAAATTTGATGTAGACTAGGCGGCATAATATGAGTACCAAAATTGTGCTTCGCAAAACAATGACTTCTTTGAAGAAGAAAACAGTCTGAAACAAGGAAACAACAAAATCAAATAAATCCGAGAATTCCTAAAGCTTATCCATAGTTTTTGTTTCACATAAAAAAGGGTGTTTATGTCAAATTCAGTAACTTTTGTTTTCCATGAATCATGTTTAAATTTGTTAATTACTTTTTTACCTTAATCTACAAACTTCGATCCAAATTAATCATTGTTGCGTCTATCTTTTTTCGTGTTTTTTTTTTTTTTTTTTTGTTTGTTTGTTTGTTTAGCAAAGCGTCAAGAAAAACACTTTGGAAAACATTATGGATAAAGTGGATATCAAGCAAATTTCTTTAGTGTCCAAAATGTTTTCTTTCGAACAAGGGAAATAGTTCCTAAAATCAACCAACTTCAAAATATCGTCTGCAACTTCTTTCAATTTGAACTATTGTAAGATTTTGACATGTTGTAATGGGTTAACTCCTGGGTTACTTTGACCTCATTTATTTATCATGATAATCTTTTATGAACTTTGAATTTTTTCTTCATCGGGCCTGGTCACAATTGACAGATCGCGTTTACTTTACTGTGAATGTGTTTTGAACTATCAATTCTGATTGACCTCTGAGTCGCCGTCATAGCGCAGTCGTTAGCGCGTCATACTCCTAATCTTCAATCATGAGAGCTATGGGCTCGATCCCCAGCAGCGGCACATATTCTTTCCCACATTAATCTCTCACCAATGGTTGGATAATCGTAAACCTAAGTGGGATAGCAGCTGGAGGCTAGGAAAGGATGTAGTGGTGGTAATGGTTTGAGAAATACCAGAAATCCATTGTTAGATGCTCCAGCCGCCGCGATATGACTGAAATACTGTTAAAAGCGGCGTTAATCCCCATTCAATCAATCAAATCTGGTTGACCTCTGCTTGATCAGGTTTCTATTAAAAATAAGAGCCTATGCGTGACATTTCTAACCATTTCGCATGTGCGTGACTCGCACACATTGAGCATCCTGGACGGCCATTCGGGAAAATTAGAATATTCGCTGATTGTTTAAAGAAGTTTTGGGTAAGTATCTATATATACAGAGCGCAGAGTAAAAACTCTGATCAGACAGTGCGGATGCACAGGCTGATCTGGGTCTTTACTTAGCGCATGTGTAATGGTTGGAAATGTCTAGCATTCGCTCATGTGATACTCAGGAAAACCTACCCAGACGACAAAAGCAACAACATTTTTTTCAAATTCTTCTATAAACTTTCTCACCGATTCAAAAAATGAATAATTGTCAATATTATAACAGCTGAAAAAGTCACAACTTTTCTGTGCACTGACCCAATACTAGACTGAATAAAAATTTCGACTGATCCGAATTTTAAGAAGTTGCAGTCGACAATTTTAGTTGGTAAAAATTTCAAACTATATACGAAGATAGAAAATAACTCTTTTTTTTAATTGTCCTTGATGTTTTCAAAAGCTTTTTTCTTGGGGGACATATCAACAATCCGAAAATGGAAACATTTTCAAAACGCTGGAATTTTCGAAGGTCATCAAGTAAAGCAATTTAGACAGGTTTTCTTGAAAACGCACAATTTGTTTAACCCATTACCAAACGACCATATCTGAGACTGGTTAAAATTAAAAGGAGTTGCAGACGACAATTCAAAGCTTATGAATTCTAGTTTTTTTTACATTTGGGGTAGAAAACATTGTGGATAATGAAGAAAATGCTTGTAACAAGCAATTTCTTCATTTTCCACAATGTTTTCCAAAGTTGGTTTGTTTTTTATTGTTGTTGTTGTTGTTGACATCTAAAGCGTCATTGAGTGGGAATGGGTGAAGTGAATGTCGGATGTATCGTACCTTTCCCCTTAACGAGCCACATATAATTCAAAGAATCACGGCGACATGGGATTGCGGGGGATTTGTTTATTGCGTAAAATTATATCCTGAACGCAAAATTTATTTGTCTTCAGATCTTTATTTGAACTTTACACACTCTTAAATACTCCCACACTATTGTTCTTAATAAACTTAACTCGTGAACTGAAATATCTTGCCAGTCGCGCGGAAAGGAAATTGATAGATCGCTGGCCCCGCCCACTGACTCCGCTGGCCCCGCCCACTGCCTTCGCTGGCCACGCCTACTGACTCTAACAGAACGTTCTACTCAATTATGACATGGTGTAATTGTTGACAATTCATGGCCAGTGACATGTTACAAAATGCTAGTTGGTAAGCTGTAATCACGACGCTTAAGTCGCCAAACATACAAAAATGCTTCACATAAATGTTGGTCAATGTTGGAGTTCAATGTTAATTTCCGATCTAAATGAACGATTTGAATGGTCGATTGGTTTTTTGATTGACACCAGCAATCGGTCAATTGTCTTATTATAGCTACGACCCTCTAGAAAAGAGCTTTACCCATTTCTACACAGCGGAATTTTAGACCGGACCAAATTGAAAGGATGTGCAGACGACAATTTCAAGTTGGTGGAATTTTAAATTGTTTCGTCTTTTTGGATAGAAAATATTGTGGATAATGAAGAAATTGCTTGATCCAAGCAATTTCTTTATTTTCCACAATGTTTTCCAAAGCTTTTTTTTTGAAGGGCGTAAAAAGGAGGGACTGAGTGGGAATGGGGAACATTGTGGAAATGAAGAAATTACTCCTTACAATCAGTGCCTACATAACCCTTAATGTTTCCTACCCAAAAATATAGATTTCGAAAATATCATCAACTAAAATAGTCCTCTTCAACTTCTTTAAATTTTGACCGTTCGAAAATTTTGTCGTCGCATAATGGGTCCATATAAAAAATAGTTGTAGCTTGTCAGTGTTTAAAGATATTGACTATTTTTCATTTCACGAATCAGAAAGATAGTTAATTTAAGAGATAAAGAGACATTTTTTTTCATGGAGGTATGAACCGAAAAAAACTAATCACACTGCATGAATACGCTAAGCGGATTCATACATAGGTGTGATTAGGATTTTCGGTGCATACCTCCTTGAAAACAAATATATAATTTTCATTTCTTATAATTTAATAGCATATATTTAACAATTTTTGATACCTTTTTGTATTGGACTACATTGTGTGGAAGCATACAAAAATTGCTGCGTGATCAAAATTTTGTTTATCGAGTTATAATTTAATTGTTAGTTTCGTCTATCAAAAACGAGCCTTCTGATTGGTCGAAAAATTTAATTCATACTTCCATGAACAAAATTTTGAGCACGAAGCCATTTTGAATGCTTCCGCACAAAATAGTTCCACACAAATAGTATCAAAAGTTGTAAAGTTTTGCTTTGTTCGCTCCATGCTATTAAATTATAAGAAATGAAGAGAATGTTTTTTGTTTTCATGGAGGTATGAACCGAAAAACCTAATCACACTTATGTATGAATCCGCTTCGCGTATTCATACAGTGTGATTAGTTTTTTCGGTTCATACCTCCATGAAAACAAAAAATATTCTCTTCATCTCTTAAATGAATATATTTTTTTTTCGGCCAATCAGAACGCCCGGTTTAGATAGACGAAACTAAAAATTAAATTATTATGAAATTTGAAAACAAATGAATAAAATCTTATTCTTAATATAGACTATTTCACAACAGACGACTGTAATATAATTTAAAGTTTTATAGATCTATAAAACTTATGAATTTTATTTGTCTGTTCACCTATAGTGAAAAATTAGTACGTAATAGCTTTTTTTAATGTCCACAGTGTGCCTTCTCGTCGTACCAAGGGCGGCGAACGTTCTACTTATCTATAATAGATGTAAGAGAAAAAGATTATCTCGATTTATATATTTATTTTTATTATCATTATTATTTCTTTTATCTACCTCGTCATTCTAAATGCGATAAAACCTAGGCGAAACCTCGTTTTTTACACTTTTCGAGTGACTCATTAGATAAAGTTACTCATTCGTTTTGATTGATTGAATGGGGTTGAACGCCGCTTTTAACAGTATTTCAGTCATATCGCGGCGGCTGGAGCACTTAACAATAGATTCTTGGTATTTCTCACACCAGTACTACCACTACATCCTTTCGTAGCCTCCAGCTGCTATCCCACTTAGGTTTACGATTATCCACTCATTGGTGAGAGACAAATGTCGGAAAGAATATGTGCCGCCGCCGGGGATCGAACTCATGACATCCCATGATTTAAGATTAGGAGTCTGACGCGCTACCACTCATTCGTTATAATAAAGATGTATAAATTGAATTCTATTGAATATCATTTTGTTTCTTTTACTTTAGTTTGTTCAATTTTATTTATACATTTATCTATTCTCAGTTATCTCGAACTATGATAAAGTTGGCTTTGTCATGTACTTTCTTCGTTTCTGCAAATAAAACCAGAGGGATGGTGACTCCGCACGCGAGTCAGAGACCCTTGACTTTTCGGAAATCAAAGTACTGAAAGTACTGTAAGCTAACAAAGTTGTTATAATTAATAATCTTCTTTGTAAAATGTTATCACGTTAGATAAACCAGGTTAAAGTAACACATGAGTTAACCCACCACATCATGACAAAATCTTAGACTGGTTCGAATTAAAATAGATGAAGACGCCCTGAAGGGTAGAAAACATTGTCGACATTGAAGAAATTGCTTGTTACAAGCAATTTCTCCATTGTACACAATGTTTTCCAAAGTCATGTTGTTTCTTGAATATTCCTGTTTCGCCAGAAAGTGTAGACAAGGATCAGGCTACACATATGTGTAGTCTGGTCTTAGTCTTCACAACATGTTTGTCACATTTAAGCCTGAATTAGTTATAAATATGATTTCTCAAACGAAATAATGACCCTTACAAAAAATCCTACAGAGCAATCAGTCCTTTGATTTTATGCAATTTTGAAGAGAATTCTAATCAGCTTGACAATAGTTAGAGACTTTTTCCCTTCAAAGAATCGACAGGTTCAACGCGAAAGAGAGTTTTTGCAAAACTTATGGTGTGTACAATAAACCTAAGTAGCCCTATATTGTCCGTACTAATTAGTGGAGCTTTAGTAAACGCCTTTAAAACAAGTCTTTTTCTCCTAGCTATGATCTCATAATCCAGCGTGCATTACGCTCCTACAGCCTTCGTGGATAGGTACAGGTAAATAACACAGAACATTATATCCGCTAACATATTGCCAATACCCATTTTAGGCAGGACCTCTAAGAATTCACCTGTGGAAGGTTCCACTTCTAATGAAGGTTGTACAGGTATTTTCTGCTAGAGGGTTGGTGTTTCGGTAACTGAAGTGAGGTACTGGTTGTGAATTTATATCTTGGTGATAGTTGGCACTTTTTCATTCACTCAAGGTTATAAATGCGTGCAGAGGTTTAAATAAGTTTCTGTAGGCTAGTTTTCGTGAAAGTGTTGCCCACCCTGGATTTTAGTAAATTTGGCCAGTCAAGATCTCGAGCTTGCGAGACGTGAACGTGACTTGTGCTGACACCTGGCTACCGATCGTCTGCTGCCGATTTCTTCATGCAGGATTAGCATCTCCATTTTCGCCATTTCGATCACCTGTGAGTACAAATTTATCGTTTGTTTTTGTTTGCTTCGACGCCATTTAAAAGATTATTCATTTAAAAACCTTTTTGTCTAAATTTCGATTATGAATTGGAAATATGGGGATCGTTTCTTTCAACAAACTCGACCGATACAGTAGAAACCTTAGATTTATCAGCTCATAAGAGAACTCCTACTTAAAATAAATGTCTAATCCTTATCGTACAGTTAAATGTTAAAACCTCTATCGGCAGGTTTAAGTTGTATAACAGCTGCTGGCACGTATGGTGCGCCTAACCATGTTTCCCTCGAATTTCTTACACTTAGCGTCATATCAAAACTGAAGACAAGTACTTATAGTTTACAATCAGAAAATGATATGACCTAGTCGCGTCACGGACACTGGTCCAAAATGGGTTTAATTGATAGATTGAATGGGATTTCAACGCCATTTTTAACAGTTTTTTAGTCATATCGCGGTGACTAGAGCACCTACCAATTGATTCCTGGTATTTCTCACACCAGTACTACCACTACATCCTTTCCTAGCCTCCAGCTGCCATCCCACCAATTGGTGAGAGACAAATGTCGTAAAGGAAGTGTGCCGCCGCCGGGGATCGAACCCATGACTTTCCCTTGAAGATTAGAGTCTGAGGCGCTACCGACTGGGCTATGACAGCGGTTGGTCCTGAATGAGCTACTCATTACTCAACTAGATAATCAATTTCAGCTTGTGATATTTACATCAATTCCAGACGATGAAATTGCAAACAAGTCCAATTAGATAGAACTTGCAGGCGACTATACAAAAGCCCATTTAAGTCGAAAATTGATGACTTAGTAGGTTAGTTTACATTATGGAAAGAGTAAAAATAGCTTGTTTCATGCGATTTTCCAACAATGATTCCCAAACACTTAAGCGTGTCAGAATGCGTTATTGTGTGAAAAAGAGTAAAATCGGTTTAAGATTTTTCCGTAGTATATCAAATCTAGTAGGTACATACCCTTGTCTATCCAGTTATTTAGTGTGACTACCTGTTTGTATTAGATATTCCAAATTTTAGTCTCCATCATTCACACTGGAGCTCCAGATAAGACGGAATGATTACAACATAAATCTTTTGTTTCTCATCCTTAACCTATGGTTTTGGTACTCTTTTTAATCTTCTTGGTGACACAATCCTAAAAAGTGTCCACAATGAAGATTCTATTATTACAACCTGAATCATTTGTTTCTCATCCTTAACCTATGTTTTGGGTACTCTTTTTAATCCTCTTTATGAGACCATCATAAAAAGTGTCCACAATGAAGGTTCTAATGATTACAACCTAAATATTTTGTTTCTCATCCTTAGCCTATGTTTGGATACTCTTTTTCTATATCAAATATCACACTTTGAAACTGAAATCATTCCCACTATTTGGAACTCTAAATAACCCGTCACCAGACGGTTTAATTTTTAGATCGGTCCCAATTCAAAGACGTTCAAGAGAAACATGATAGTTTTTTAACTTTTTAAATTCTTTGTCTTTGGGTAGAAATTATTCCACGAAGTTTTTCTCTTGATGGTCGGGAAAAAAGCAGGGTTGTGTTAAACCCGAAATTTTCAGTTTTTCTATTTTATAATTCATCAAGAAATCAAGCTAACTGCGATAAAGACATGTGTAACATCAAAGTTAGTTAACACAAAAAGGTACCTTCTATTCATCATCAGCAAGAATAATGAACTTCGACAAATCACAAATCGCTGCTGCCAACCAAATAATCAGTCGACCTATCAAGTGATTCATTTAGACCAGAAATGAGTTTTGAACCCTGGCATCGGCCGTAATTTTTGCTAAGTTTTTTTTATTGGGTTTGCGACTTAAACTACTGCTTATTCAAGCTGTATTTACGACGTTAATATCGCCAACCAAACCATTTATTTTTTTTTTTTTTGTTACATGCTACTAGCAATAGATATTGCAAAATAATGCCGTTAAATAACGAAGCGGAATTTCTTGTCAAAGTCAATGGTCGAACCCTTCGGAGTTAGTTGGCGGGGCCATCGATTGGTCAGTTGTCATGTAATAAGGAGATTACGCCCTTTTTTTCAGCTGTGTGGCAAGAACAGTAAATATGTTTTATTACCACCCCCACACGGGCAGATTCGAGCAGGTAAACATGCTGCAGCATAAATTCTAACGTTGTTATAGGCTATGCTTGACTGCACGAAAAGTATTTCTTTCGAATTCTATAGTACAGGAAACCTTTCGTTATCCGTAAATGATTCAATTTAGTTTGGTCTATCGACAATCGTGTATTCTGATTGGCTAAAAAAATCGATTCTTGCCTCTATGAAAAAGAATTGAACACGGGGCTTGCACGAGAGGGATTTCCATAAAAACAATCCCAAACTGATAACCTTCTTGCTTTTATAAGTTTTAGTATCAAATTATATGAGGATGTTTTTGTTAAACGAAAAAATAATCACATTTCTGTGTGAATCCGCTTCACGGTGTTCCATTTAATGGTATCATCGAATCACATCCCGACGAAAACAAACTATTTTTCATGTCTATTAAAAAAAAAAGAAAAAAAATGAAAACGGGAACCCCCCCCCCCCTAAAAAAAACTTTATCTATTGATTCATCCTTTTAACAGATTCTAGTTTCTGCCCTGATGACGAAAGGTTTCGCGTAATATGTTTGAGTAATAACGAGATTGTTTTAAAGTTTCAGAAGTTAGCTACTGACGTATTTGGATTAAATGATATTTTTGATTAATCGTGATATATGTTTGAAGTCGCTTTATTCACGTCGCTTTAATATAATCTAATAGTTTAGCCAGTTTAGTGGGGAAAGAGCAATGAATTATCCTTCTGTACGTTTTGGGTTGATCATATCCGATAACCCCAATTCATCGATCTACAGGACCACGTCTGTGATATGAACTATAATACAATAAACCCATTACCAGACGACATTTTTTAGACTGGTCCAAATTGAAAGGAATTGCAGAGGACAATATAAAGGTTATGGGATTTTAGTTTTTTTCTGGGTAGAAAGCATTATGGAAAATGAAGAATTATTTTACTAGAGGGGCGTCAAAAGGCGTTGGAATGCATTAATTCATAAAGAAATTGGGTCCATATTATAGAACTTGGGATCCTTCGTTTGTGATACTACAATGAGAGACAAACAATATTGCATCGAAAGCAATACCGTCACATTGAGTATTACCGTATGTCCTGTGATATATCTACCATATGGTATCAATTAGCTGTTATTATCATTGTTATTATCGATACAGCTTATACACATTCATATATCACAGCAATCTGACCAGTAGGGTGTACTCTAATCACAATGAGATGTAACATACGTAATGAATTACTTGTTTAATTTGACTTTTTTTCTGTAAATTGAAACCCGAATTTCTGACAGGATATTCCTGATTACAGCATATTCAAGTCCACTTTAAAATATAATATTGTTTAAATGGGTCGTTACTTTGCATTCGATTTCGCAAACACCATGATAAACAACCATGCGCGCATGTTATTATGGATATGCGATGGAAAACGTGGCATGTTTTCTTGTTTATTCAATGGAAACCAAAGGTTTATTCACTCGTGACCCCTTTTCACTTAAAGTCGAATCCTGCTTGAAGAAAAAAGAACTTAACAAATTCTACCTCTTACTAGAACTTTTCTGATGTCTCTATGTATCAAAATATCTTCATTGATGCGAACGTAACCCTTTGCAAAATAAACAGTTATTACAAAACACCTTAACCCTTTCCTGTACAAACAAGGGATTTAACGTCACTAGGATTTTATACTTGAGAAAACATTGGTGAAAAATAAGAAATTGCTTTTAACAAGCAATTTCTCCTTTTCCCACAATATTTACTACCGCAGATGATGGTTTCATATCAAATTGCACCAAATTGCATCCAATTATCATTGTCGTCTGGAACCTATTTTAATTTGGACAAGTCTAAAATTACAAAAGTCGGGAAAGGGTTAAATGAATGAAATATACAAATGGTAGATTTTATTTCTTCGGTTTTCTCAAGAGTTCATATACTTGCATTGAAAATCAACTTTTCTTTTCTTATCGCTATTCATGAAATGTGGACTTGCTTATAGTTACGTAGAATACGTAAGGCTTAGCAGGTTATTATGATTAAATAAGATGAAGTTTCAAGTGTCTAATGTTATTGATTCAAGGATTTTTAGCGATAATAAATAACATTAAAACGGAAGCAACCCTGATATCTGAACTTCACACCCAAACGATAAACATCTTATCTGCAGAACCAAACATCGAGATTATTTACGACCGCATCAGTAAGAATTCTGTTTACGTGTGCATCTTGTTAAAGGATAGATAATCGAGCACCGGATAAGGGAGGGGGCTAATGTCATTCCGAAAGTGTTATTCGTTAGTGTGCTATGTTGTGGGTAACCATTTGAATCGGCTCGCTAATCGACTAGTGATAACAACAACAACAACAACAACAAAATAGTCAGAATAATCGAAATTTAATAATCCAAAATCAGAACTACCCTTTCATCTTGAGCTATGGAGATAACGAAGAATTTAGGGTCGTGCAATATGTATATATAAATACACGCGTGGAGGCGTATGTGTACAGAGCACAGTGTTGAAGTTCTGCCAAGTTACCTGTTCTGTTATTTACAGACTTCATCATGGCTTAACTATTTCAGCTATTATACAGTATTGTTACCTCTATGTTATGTTATCACGTTCGGCTAATTGCCGTTCAGATCTTGCCAATAATTATTATCAGGGATAGCCGTTTCTTTATTGGCTCCGAATGTCGTAACTAATGCCATAACTACCATTTCTGATTCGATCGTTCCAATATTTTTCAGACTAATTATAATGTAATGTTAGAATCATGATCTAGCACTTGGTGTTGAAAATACCTGTAGGGGGTGAGGGCGATATTTGTTTGCACATGGCCTACAAATTTTGTTTACATCATGAAATGATTCTCAAAGGGTTGTTCAGCGTAGAGGTCGCGTGAAATGAATTTCAGCGTATTAAACAGCATCTCTGAATGCCAGATGTAAACAAGTAAATTTATTTTAAACCAATATTCTAAATTACTCGGAATTAAAATACAGCAAACACACATCAAAAATGAAAAGAAATAGTATCAAATTGATACGCAAAAACGAAATGATTAGATTGATGAAATTATAATCAGGAAATCGTACATTTTCTACGCTCAACCCTTTCCTGTTCAATTCCTTATAATTGAGACAAACATGTGGAAAAAGAAGAAATTGCTTGTAACAAACAATTTCTTCTTTTTACACAATATTTTCTACCCTACAGAATAGTTATTTTCGAATTAGATCCACTAAATTTTTGTCTGCCAATCCTTTGAATTTGGACAGGTCTAAAATTTTGCAAAACAGGAAAGGGTTAATGTGTATAGATGAATGTGATAGAAAAAGGGAAGAGACGGACACACTTCAAAGGAACGGAGCATTTTTTCATTTCCTTATAAAACAAATCGACTTTTGCGAAGAAAAAGACTTGATATGGAAAACAAATCGAAGAATTTTTAGATACCAACCAAGGAATCTATTGATAAAACAAATCATTCATTTAGACCGGAAGTGAACTTTGGCCGAAATTTATGTGAAAGATTTTATTTGCCTGGCGCTTAAACGTCAATGCTACAGCTTATTCAAGCTGAAGTTACGGCGTTTAGGTCGACAGCCAACCATTCCTGTTATTGGCCATAGATTTTGCATTGTTGTTTAATGTAGAAGTTCATATTTTGTTGGAGTTTAGTTGGTATGGCTTGCAATTCTTACGTTAAATGGCAATATGTTACACAGTAAATTCGGGCCGATAAAGCGATACAGGAGGTTTTTAGCTCACTTGAACCACGTAGTACTCGTGCGAGCTTTTACGATCGATGGATATCCGTCGTCTGTCTGAGGTATAATGTATGTCAACTTTTGCTTCAAACAATATCTCCTCCTACAAGTAAATGGCTAGTCCAGTTTAACAATAATTTCCGTTGGTGGCCTTTCACCAAAATTGCTCACATCGTTCCGGTCTAATGCACACTTTGACTGTGAGACCCTATAGGTGTTCAAAATTTTCGAAATTCAAAAATATTCTTTTCTGAAACTACAATGCCGAGAGCTTTATATTTGGTGTTTAGCATCATCTAGAGGGCCTGTACCAAGTTTACTCAAATTATAACTCATTTGGTCAAATTGGCCCCGCACCAGGGTTCACTTGATTTTACATAGGGGTTTATTTTACATAGAATTTATATAGGAAAGGTTTAAAAAATTATCTTCTCAAGAAGAGCAAAGCCTGGAGTGTTGATATTTTATATGAAACATAACCTTTTAAACCCTTACCATGATTGCTCAAATCACGACCCCCGGGTCAAATTGGTCCACCCCAAGAAGCACTTAATTTTACATAGAATTCATATATGAAGCTTAAAAAACATCATTTCCAGAACAATAAAACCTAGAGCTTTGATAATTTGTATGAAGCATTACCTGGTAGATCCATACCGGACTGGCTCAAATTATGACCTGCGTGGTCAAAATTGGCCCTGTCCCAGTTGTCACAAAAAAAACATATTTTAATTTCTTGTTTCATTAACAACTAAGGATATCTTTATAAACTGATGGCTTTCTAAACAAACGATAACTTCCTTAGCAACAAGTGATTTCCACATTAACTACAGACTTTTCACCACTAGGGGTTCAAATCACACCCCAGGGAAATAGAATCTTTCATGTGATGAAGCCATCCTGCTATACTAAAAAACGTTTTTATTCTTAAGTTGTTTAGTTATGACTATTTTTTCTCGTCGCCCAGCACTGGCATGGTCTAAAACATTTGGTTCACAATGTTACTAGTGAACCCTGCCTTCTGGAATTAAATAAGTCACTCAAGTGAGCGATATAAGTCCATCATGGTCCTCTTGTTATAATTTGTTTTGGTTTTTGCGTGTCTTGATTATCAAAAAAAAAAAAGAAAGAAAAGAACCTCTGTTTAAAGCAGCTGGACGGATAGAAAACAAATGAATATCAGCCAAGCCTCTCTGTAAAAGCCTTTGAAATAGAACAAATACTCGGCAAGATAAAGCGGAAATGTTTTGCTGTCTAGCTATTTTTATAAAGTTCATAAACCGATAGAAGATGGCTTTTGTGAACTTCAAAAAGACTTTGATCAATTATATCCCGTTAAGCTAAATATGATGTCAGACATTGCCAGAAGTCAAACTTTCCGTATGGCAAAGGACTGATTCTAACCCTTGTCATGCTGAAACTGGAAAATATTCAGGTGTAGATAAAGATTAACTTGCACATATGTGCAGTCTGATCTTCGTCTACACCACCTGATTGTCTTTTGAAACCATTGTAGTGCATACCCGGCCTTTATTGAGTAATATAATAAACTTTGCGTGGACCAAAATGACAGACTGCGCATGTCAATTAAAAGAATCAAATGATCAATCAGATCATTCACTTAGACCGGATGTGAACTCTGAATACCGACAATGACGGACATTTATGTGTCGCATTAAAATTGCTTGGCAACTTAACCCATACCCATACAAGCCCTCTTTTTTACGCAAAAACAGACTCGGAAAACAACGTGAAAAATGAAGAAATTGCTTGTTACAAGCAATTTCTACATTATTCACATTGTTCTCTACCAAGAGAGGTTATTTAATTTTTTTTTTCTGTTTAATTTTGATAATTTGAAATTGTCGTCTGCAACATCTTTCAACTTGAACCAGTCTAAAATTTTGTTGTGTGGGAATGGTTTAAACGGTTAAACTGCAGTTTATTCAAACCTTTGTTAACGTTTAGGCTCCAACCAACCATTTACTGACTTGCTACACGTTACTTGCCCTAATTTTTCCATCATAATCCACTGCTTTTACGGTATACTGATCATAGAAAAAGAATAGCTTGACCTTATTGATCTAAAATGTCCCCCTGCATTCACTCATGATAGATACACACTAAAACGACGCGTCTTTATTGCACGTTCGTTATCCTCTCTAGTATACGTTGCGACGTTTTACGTTATTGCAAAATCGCTTACGTCAGAAAAGACGTATGATAATAACATAATTCCGATAATATATTCCTATTACGTGATAAGTTTTGTTCTGCAGCCGGAATCGCCTTGGGTTCGTGTTTCCTGAAACATTGTTCGTACTTTCCCGTTTAATGATGTAAACAAAGACTGAAGCAGGAAATCCTATAGCGGTTTCTGCAGTAGGAAGTTGGGTTTGTGAAAAAAAAAAAACCAAAAAAAACACGAAACTCCAGTTTTAACTCGTTAAACACGTGAATATTATTAGATTGTTATGGTATAAATTTGCATCATTAAATTACAAATAAGTCTCTAAAGCCCCCCTCCTATGTTCACACTCAATCATACCAATGTGATAATTCATGAATATGACAATTGTTGCTAGTTTCAGAAAATGAGCAATAATAACAACACTATTTTCAAAGCGAAAATTGGAACGTCAAAAGACAAGGTTATCACTAGGTTCTATCATAAATTACCCGTTCCCTGAAAGGAGACCAGCTTTGAATCGTTTTTTCTTCAAAATATTGAAGCAAAATAAAGCTCGGCCACGGCTTGTTGCGAAAGAAGGGCAATCAAAATACTGGTAGTATCGAAGGCGAGGAAAAATTGAAAATCGGAGGACACGAACTTAGAGAACTGGTCAAATAAGCTTACGGAGAGATGTGTTAACTATGCAATATCTGTATAATCCCTAGTTTATAACGTAAACGAATGACATGGTAAAAAGGAGTTGCTTGTAACAATCCATCTCTTTCTTTTTTACACTAATTTAAACCACGTAGAGCCCAAACATAGTTGGTGTAAACTGTGAACCTACTCGATCATAAACGATTTTGTCAAGATACCAAAAGATCTCAAGGTCACCGTGCGATACCAGTTCAATCGAAAAGATTTGAGGAGCTACAATACAGTCTATGATAAGCTTAACTCTTGTCATGCTGAATATAATCCTGTTTAGAATTGCGCTAAAATCAAAGTACTGAAATCTTCAAGTGAACTAGTTACAGGTCATTTTTCTGATATGATTTTTATAAACAATTCCGGCTTGAAAGGGGCTTGAAAGGGGCAAGCAGGTGATGTAGACTAAGATCAGACTGCACATATGTGCATGCTGATCTTTGTCTGTACCTCCTGCCCAACTAGGAATATTCCGGGGTCAGCATAACAAGTGTTAAAATCCGTTTGAAGCGGCATCCTTATGCATCTTAGATCGACAAAGTGGTCTGTGAATGAAGTAAGTTCAAACATCGAAAGAACATGTTGTTTCTATTCATGTATACAGTCGTTGCCACTGGCTTTGCTTTCAAAAAATCATAACTTCAACTTTAATTTTCTTAGTATTGTTAGTACTGTCTCCAAGAAACATGTAATATGCAGTCAACCAATATTAATTGGTGGTCCTCTAGCAAATAAACTCTTCGGGAAAAACGCTTTCGGCGTCTTGTTTAAGCATAACGGTGGCTTCATTTTGTCGTTTTCTGCATAGATCTGCCATAGACCACTATATCCACTCCATGACTAATTACCTCTGGTTTTCATCGGAATTTCGCTTCTTAAGCTTCAATAAATGTCCTATTTCAGATCACCTCCAAATAGGTCGGAGAGTTCTGTAATAATGGATTTCTTGCACTTTCATTTTGCTATGTATTGGTTCGATCTCCGGCGGCGGCACATATTCTTCCGACATTTGTCTCTCACCAATGGGTGGACAATTGTAAAACCAAGTGGGATAGCAGCTGGAGGCTAGGAAAGGATGTAGTGGTAGTACTGGTATGAGAAATACAAGGAATCACTTGTTAGGTACTCCAGCCGCCGTGATATGAATGAAATACTGTTCAAAGCGGTGTTAAACCCCTTTCAATCAATCAATGATCACATCGTCAAGATCAAATTTATTTTTTGAAGTAAATGATTATTGTCCTGCCTTCTATTAACTTTTCATATTCAGGATGAACAAGTTATTTTTTTGGACTCAGGTGTTAAAGTGGCACCTCGACCAGAAATTTTTCTTGAAAGTAGATCTGCGAATACCTTTCAATAGCTACAGAGGGATTTTCTAAAAAAAAAAAAATCACTGAAATAGAATTAGTTGTTTTATGGGCATACGAAAAGACATCGGCTGGTACTGTGGCTATCTGAGATTAATTTAATTTCAACTTTCTCCAATTTTCGCATTTCTTTGTCGTATTTCTCTCAAATTATCGACCCTGGTCAGACTGTGAGACTTTTCGCTATGGGCAGATTTTCTGAAGCTAGACTGGCTAATTACAGTTTTATTTTCGACCTAGTCTCACTGGTTGACCTCTATCAGACCCGGAATTCACATGGGGGACCCGTTTTGCGTGACGAGTCTTTTTAGCCTATTAACAGATGACACAATTCTAGACTCGTCCAAATTCAAACCAGCCGTAGACACCATTTTTTGTGGATGAAATTTCGAAAGTGTTGTCTTTATGGATAGGAAATGTTATGGATAATGAAGAAATTTCTTACAACAAGCATTTTTTTCCCTTTTTCCCACTTTTTTTTCCCAAAACTTTTGTTTAGGGGTTATGAAAGGGCGGGTTTGTGTGTGAATGGGTTAATAAAACACACAATACAACGGGAAAAATGGTTTATATTGTGATTTAAAGATTGAAGGGTGAAGCTTCTATGTTTTACGGCGCCCTCTGTATTCATTGCCGGAATGATATATACCGTTTATTTTCTCATTTGAATTGCCATGTGGGAGTTCGGTAAGCGTGGCCGGCGATCCGACAAAGTCATGAGTAAGTTTATCATTGAAATATATGTGTCCCCACCTGATATCTCCTACTATATCTCACGTGCTTAAAGCGATGGCATTGGTTAGTCTGAACAGCAATTGATTTGTCTTAGATTGCTTGATTCAGTGTTTTTCTGAAAAGCTGATAATGGGGACTCTGATCCGAGACTATATATGTAATTGTGTCATATGCACAGTCTAATCTGTAATCATGTTTTTCTCTTGATGAGAATTAATACTAACTGTTAATAATAGTAAAATGACTGAAATTCAAATCTTACTAGTGATATAGTTAAAAAAATCACATGTCGAAGAACATATATACGATTGGTTGGGGACATTTTTTTCTTACAAGAAGCATTCGATAGAGTAACGAAAACGAAAGGATAAAGTACTTCAAACATGACTGAATACCGTATAACTGTTCATTATTGTGGCAACATTTGATGTTTAAAGTAATTTTGGTGTAGTCTGAATGTACATATATTCTACTGAAATCAGAATTGAGAAGGGAAAAAAAATCAGAATCTTCCGAGTTCGAAGACATTAAGTAACCGAACGACGTTCTTTTTCTTAAAAGGAGAAAGCATCTGGTTAGAGAGAAAAAATCTGCCATTAAAATGCACCCTATCTGCAGAATGTTTGGCTTAATAAAAAGAATTATTACATGTATTTCTCAAATTTGCTTAAGAGTAAGTACATCTGAAGTTTGAGAAATACTAGAAATCCATTGTTAGGTGCTCCAGTCGCCGCGATATAACTGAAAGATTGTTGAAAGCGGCGTAAAACCTCTTTCAAGCAAACAAACATCTGAAGTTCATAATCAAATTAGCAATTCTGGTTGATTATTGGGAAATTATTTTAACGTCAAATAGAGAAAACGCTAAAAAAAAAACAAAAAAAAAAAGTTATTCGGTAATGTATTGTTGAATTGTTGCTTTGGGTGTTACTTGGCTTTATAGTGTTACGTTTTTGTCTTGTCTTGTCTTAGCGGCTGTAGAGCGATGGCACGAAAACGGTCCAGGTTTACAAACAAAGAGAGGCCCTCTAGATTTTTACCAGCAAAATTTAGACGCGAACAAGAAGAGAGGGTGAGTACACGAGCCAGGTTGATCGAAAATAAGATGTGCCGTTTAACGAGTATTAATGGCAAATTGGCTATATTTACCTGAAACTGCTATATCGAGTCGACTGATTTGTCGATACAGTTTATCTCGGCCAATCATTCGGTTCGTTATAAGATACTACTGCTAACTGGGTTGCGACACATCGAAGTAGAATGTCATTAAAGCGTGAAGGATCTCATCACTAGTTGTAATCTATCGATGGTTGGTGAATGCCAAACAATGCATTTGTTTGAGTACAACCTAGCTCGAAGCGTTAGCCTCTGGACCTCAAAACCTCTCTTGCATGGCTCATGTACGCTTTTTAAGTGTGTTGTGTCAGTGTTTTATTTACCCAGCATGCTGTGATTTCTGTGTATTGAGTGAAAAGATATTTGAATGATACTTAGGCTCTTTTTGACTGGGACCAACGTTCCTACCATTTTAACTAATGTTCGAGTCGAACAAGTATAGTAGCTACCTAAATGACGTCATTTAACCTTTAACCCCTTCTATACTGAAATTTGATCGAGGGGATCCGAATGAATGTACTACAGTAGGAACGTTAGTACCAACCGAAAACGGCCTATGTATATGCATGGATATTACGTTTTCTAAATTGATTGTATGCTCATTGAATTGACCAACTGTAAGTCATTTCAATATTCGCATTCGAAATTAAATATAAAAGCGCAATAACGTTTACGCGTTAACCCATTCCCAGACGAAAATTTAGACTGGTCCAAACTCAAAGATATTGGCAGATGACATGTTTTAGCCATGATGATGCTTTTTTTCTTTTGGGGTACAAAACATTGTGGGTAAAGAAACAAAATGCTTGTAACAGGCAATTTCTTCATTTTCCATAATTCTCTTTAAAGCTTATTCCTTGGGGCGTCAAAAAACGTCATTGTGTTGGAATAGATAAACACTAAGAAGGCATGACCTCTGCGGATACACGACCAATCACTCGGAAAATATAAGCTCTGGGAATGTCCGAACTAATTATTAGAAGTTGTTGACAAATTAATATCGATGGTTAAGCGCGAAACAGTTGTAACTGCCTATATGTTTATAGGCAGTTACAACTGTTTCGCGCTGAACCATCGATATGTACTAACTGATTATGTACTTTGTTACACGTTTTTGTAGATGAAGGTTTTAATTTCGTCTGCCAAAATAAGTGCATTCTAATTGGTTAAAAATCGTTTTATACCTTTATTGATAATGAATAAATAAATGAATAATAAATATGGAACTAATTATCCAGTTCTTTACTTGTAATTATTTTCGCTTATTACACACATATCTTTGAATATTTTTGTTTCCATTCGTGTATGAAAATTCAAGCCTTATCTTACCTCTGTATAAAGTCCCTTCGGGGCTTCATACAGTTTGATTAGACGCACGGTTTCACAGCTAAATGAAAAAAAAATTCTTTTCTTTTTTACATTTTCTTGTTCCGTTTTCGGTTTCTGTGATCAAACCAAGATTTGTTTTGTATTTTCTCCTCGATCGACATGTAGTTACTATTTGACCTTGGACTGATTCCAACAGACATGGTAGCTATTAAATACCTGCCAACACACTGCGTTATACCTATCTCTTATCCTTTACTGAATACGAGTATTTCTTGGAAAAGTATATATAGCGTGTATAAATGTGTAGCCTATTCAGCGCTCTTTATTACAGAGAACGGCAACAATTTATAAATGAACCAAAACCAAACAAATTGCCCATAATGTTTTTTTTTTTTTTTATTTACAAAATTGTAGAATAAACCACCTTTCTCATTTTCCAAAAAAAAAGAAAAATGGGGAAATATGAATACCTTAAAAATTGAGTATGCTTCGAGTGGTTTTGTACATTAACCCAATACCAGACAATATAATTATATAGACTGGTCCAAATTTAAAAGAGATGCACACCGTCGGACTATTTTTAATTAACGAAATTTTTAAATCCTCATTACGGATCATCGCATATGCTATTTTTGCTCAAAGCCATATGATGTGGGTACTCTTTGAAATCGTTTTATCAGTGCGGATTTGATAGACAAATAGTAAAATTGAACACATTGAAATCAAAGTCCCTCAGTCTGCCTGAAGCTCTCTATATTTTTACTGAAATATACACGTTCAACACACGTCAAAAATACGTATCTAATTGTGTCAAATTAGGATCTTGTCTAATTCTAAGATGACGTCATTTTCATTTTGTTAAATTACGTCATAATGCGAATAAACGTATTTGTTTGAATGGGGTTTTACGCCGCTTTCAACAATATTTCAGTTATATCGCGGCGGGATCAAGATGGCAGGGAAGAAGGGAAATACTTGCAGAAGTGCAGATTTTTTTATTTTTTTAAATGAAAATATACTTATGCAATAAAAAGAATGCTGAGTTACGATACAGCATCTTGTATTTGCTTTTCACGGTGGAAGACATTTTTTATTTCTTCTCGACCTTTGATCTAGTGAAATGTCAAACAAATCCTCCTTAGATCAAAGCAAATACGATATTTATCGTGATCATAACTTAACCATTTCCTGTTAGGCAAACTTTCAGACCTGTCCAAATTCAAGGTTTTATAGACGACAATTAAAAGTGGATTTAATTTGCAAAATACCAATTCAGTCGGGTAGAAAATATTGTGGAAAGAGAAAAAATTGCTTGTTACAAGCAATTTCTTCTTTTTCTACAATATTTTCTCAACTGTAAAATCACAGGGACGTAACAATCAGGGGTTGGACAGGAAAGGGTTAATATTCCCTTTTAACACAAATTACATATAGTAAGTTCAAACATATCTTGTCATGTACCATTTATCGTGTTTTCCTTCCATGTTGCCCGTTTTTATGCTCACAGTTCCCATTCCCGTCAATCCTCTATTTAGTATTCCAAATGTGATAAATAAAAAAGCCCGTGAATAAATAGTAATCTATGAGGCTCCAAACCTGATTGCAGAACGTAAAAAGGAGAGAAAATGTTGTCAAACCTGAAAGATTACAATCAAGTCGATTCTGTCATTTCAAATTTCAGACAATCAAACTGAAAACAATAATATTTAATGGGTTAAATGGAGAGAGGGAAAGTTAATGAATTGACTTTATTCCTTTTATTCTGAGGCCCTCCGCGTGTGCTAACTTAACTGAAATATTACAGCCATCAGCATTATAGAGACTAGAATACCTGTAAAATCGCTGACAGGTAATACTGTACCACGATTTCTTCCGGAAAACAACATGTTTGCACATTCCGATGTCAACCTTGATAGTTCGTTATCCTTCCCGACACAGGTTTCTGGTGAATTAGTTCAGAGAGTCCTACATAACTCTTTTGAGAAACTGATGGTGTTCAACGTTTGCATTAGACCCTGGAATCTATTACCAAAACTAAATCACATTAAATCGAAATAAAGCATATAAGAAACGAAATATATAATACTAAGCTGGGTTAATAATAAAATATATTGTAAATCTTGTAATAAGCGACCACACATTGGGCGACCAAATAGTGGTGGCTTAAGATAATGGTCACCTAAAACCCGTTTGATAAAATATATTAAGGGTTAGTTATTACAGAAGTTCTCGCTAAATCCTATGTTGTTTGGACTCATTATTATTGTCTGGCCGAGAGATGTTTTAGCAAACATGACCTCTTCGTTATGAGAGTTTTCGGTTTTTGAAAGGACTTCAGATTATGGTCGCTTAATGGAAGTGGTTGCTGAATAGAGGTGGTCGCTCGAGCAAGATCGACTATAAGTGATTTTTATCCAAGAAAAAACATTAATTAAGAGATGAAGAGAATATTTTTTGTTTTCATGGAGGTAAGAACCGAAAAACCTAATCACACTGTATGAATAAGCGAAACTATTGTTTCGACCAATCAGAACGCTCGTTTTTGATAGACGAAACTAAAAATTAAATTATTGAAAAATGAAATCAATGAATATGAACCAAAATTTGAAAAAAGGCCTCCTTCGAAATTCAAAAAGCATCGACCCAGGTTGGGCTGTTCGTACTATGCTAGATGACCAGGTTTTACTGATTTACTGAAAATTATCTTCAACAAACTATTTAAATGTTTTCTGACATACTTTATAAATGTTTTCGGAAAGCGATCACTAGTTTGCTTGAGCTGAATCCATGTTTTTGATGGGGTTTATTTTTACTAGTAAAATTAATATACTTGATTTCTATTTTATTTTTGCAAGATTTTATTCTACGGTCAGCCGTAAGTTCCCTTTAGGTCAGTCTGGACACATTAACCCATTACCACACATTAACTGGTTCAAATTGAAAGTTACAGACGACAATTCAAAGTTTATGAAATTTTAGATTTTTTTCATCTTTCTTGGTAGAAAACGTGTAAAGCTTGTAACAAGTAATTTCTTCATTTTACACAATGTTTTCCCAAGTGATGTTTGTGGGGCGTCCATTAGCGTCACTGTGTGGGAATGGGTTCACCAATAATAACTCTGTGCTTCCGTTTCGGAAATGTATCCAATTGACGGACCGTCGCTACCAAAACATCGATTGACCAATCAAAATCATTCTCTTGACCGGGTGTGAACCATGAACTCGGATATTTGTCAAGCATTTTTGGTTTCAGCGACTTAAACGCCGTAACTACAACTTAGTCACGCTATATTTATGAAAACAAATTCGTTTCATACTTCCACGAAAACAAGGTAGGAGGTATGAATAATATTTTTGCCCAATCAGAACACTCGTTTTTTGATAGACGAAACTAAAAACAAATTATAAGTGAATGACTTGCCATTTTCCTTCCGGTAGACTTATTCGTTTTCCGACCTTTAGTCAACAAATTGAACTAGGATCGAGAAACTGTTTTCACGATCTACTCATAACCAATGTACTATCGTATTACTTTAAATCCCACTTTTGAAACCCCTTCCTGTATAATTCCTGTTTTTTTTACGTTTTTGTGGTTTTATACTTGAAAATATATTGTGAGAAAAGAAGAAATTGCTTGTAACAAGCAATTTCTTCTTTTCCAACAACATTTTCTACCTTCTAGATTGATTACTTCTCATTTTTGGCTCACCTGAGCACAACGTGTTGAAGGTGAGTTATTGTGATCGGTAAAAGTCCGCCGTCAGTCTGTCCGTCCGTAAACAATTTTCAAAAAATCTTCTCCTCCTAAACCATAAGGCATAGAGCTTTGGTATTTGTTAATTATCATCCCATGTTGACCCTCTACCAAAATACTTCAAAGAACTGCGTACTCTGAAAATTAGCCCTTTTCTGTACGATCCCTGATCTTTCAAAGGAATAAGAAGGAATTCTCTAAAAATCTTCTTCCCCCAAACCATAAGGCTCAAACCTTTTATTATTGGTATATATCATCACCTTTTGGCCCACTAGCAAAATACTTCAGAGAATTACGGTATTCTGAAAATCAGCCTTTTTATATGCGATCCCTGATTTTACAAAGGAATAAAAAAGGAAATCTTTGAAAATTTCTTCTCCAAAACCATAAGCCCTAGAACCTTGATAATTGATATGTATCAATGTTTAACGACCTTCTTCCAAAATACTTCAAAGAATTACCGTATTCTGGTAATTAGCCCTTTTCTGTGCGATCCCTGATTTTACAAAGGAATAAAAAAGGAATTCTTTGAAAATCTTCTTCTCCGAAACCATAAGGCCTAGATCTTTAAAACTTTGTACATATTATCACCTATTGACCCTCAACCATTATGCTTTAAAGAATTACCGTATTCTGAAAATTAGCCATTTTCTGTGCGATGCCTGTTTTACAAAGGAATAAAGAAGGAAATCTTCTCCCAAACCATTAGACCTAGAGCTTTGATATTTGGTGTGTATCATCACCTATTGAACCTTCAACCAAAATACTTCACAGAATTACCGTATTCTGAAATTAGCCCTTTTCCGTGTGATCCCTGATTAACATAGGAATAACGAAGGAAATCTTTGAAAATCTTCTTCTCCAAAACAATATGACCTCGAGCTTTGATGTTTGGAATAAATCATCATCTTTTAATTCTTTACTTTAATACTTCATAGAATTACTGTACTCTGAAAATAAGCCCATTTCTGTGCTATTCCTGATTTAAGATAGGAATAAAGAAAGATATCTTTGAAAATCTTGTACTCCTAAACCATTGGGTTAGACCTTTTGTATATTTGGTATATACTGATGTCTATTGATCCTCAAACAAATACTTCAAATCATTACTGTATTCAGGAAATTAGAGCTATTTGGTGGGATCATCCATATACCGAGAATTAAACGAGAAAGTCCTTAAACATCTTTTCAAGATTAATTAGACAGAGGGTTTCGCTATTTTGTATATATCTTCAAGCCATGAACCATCATACTCAGGGGAGCAATTTAGGACCATCGTGGTCTTCTTGTTAATTGTCGTCTGCAACTTCTTTTAAATTGGACAGGACTAAAATTTTAAAAACAAGAAAGGGTCAAAGTCAAAGATTACAGATTAATATGATTAACAAGTGACATCGGGGCCCTTTAAGAATATTGTGGATAACCTAAGAAGACGAATTAGACTTTTGGGGTAATTGAAAAAAAAAACAAAGGTCAAATGTCGCAGATGAACTTAATTCGACTCTTTAACTGAAATCCATTGTGGCTTAGTTCGTAAGTTTCTATATAAGAGTTGCAAGCGATCGAGAGAGTCTTTCATGTTGGTTGAATTACTTAAGGTCACACATGACCTATGTTGCAGGAACAAATGAACTCCCTGTACTCAAAGAGCACTTCTGAAGGGACAAAGCCCAGCTGGGAGGGGGATTGTTCAGTTAGCGACAAGCGACAATTCTTCTCTATTATTTTATAGTTTTTTATACTAACTTACTTTGTTCTATGATACTGTCTGTGCCATGCCTACACGATATTGTAGCTGTATAAACTGAAACCTGACAGAGGAACCTTATTTTACGTCTGTTTAGATTTTTATTTGCCAAATAATATGATATGATATAAGTATATGAATCTTCCTTTCATACTTTTGCCACATCGCAAAGCAAACATGATCTAGACCGCAATGCTATTATAAAGTAAAATTTATTTTCGTGACAAATTTAGTAAAATGAGACTCGGTTTCAAAGAAAAAATGTCTTTTGTTCGAGAGATTGGTTGATAATTTCACCCTGTAAGAGAATACTCGAACAATAAAAGATTTCTAAGTCTAAATACCAATCTATTTCTGTTCTTTTTTTTTTAACGGGCTAACACGATTGGCCAGAACCCGTTACAAATCAAAGTACAAATCAAAGTAATGAAAGTACTGCAAGCAAGCAAAGCGTGGTTTTGATAAGTAATCTTCATTACAAAATGTTATCATGATAAATAAACGAGATTACCAGAGGTAATCCATTCCCACACAATCCCCTCTCTTTACGTCCCTTAAGAGAATAGTTCTGGAAAACAATGAGTAAAATGAAGAAATTGCTTGTTACAAGCAATTTCTTCATTTTCCACATTGTTTTTCACATAGAAAGATAGATATTTAAGATTTTTCAACAAATTGAATTTGACATCTGCAACTTCATTCCCACACTATCCCCTCTCTTTACGTCCTTTAAGAGAATAGTTCTGGAAAACTATGTGGAAAATGAAGAAATTGCTTGTTACAAGCAATTTCTTCATTTTCCACATTGTTTTTCACTTAGAAAGATAGATATTTAAGATTTTTCAACAAATTGAATTTGACATCTGCAACTTCATTCTGAAAATGATGTGCTCAAGTGAGCTAAAATACCTAGGAGATGAACTTGCAGGCAGAGTTTGCAATATTCCTGAAATACATAAGAACTACTTTTTAGGGCGTATACATTTATAGGTTTGATGCTTTAGCGGCACTCGTTGAACTTTGTGACGGCCTCAAAATTTTGTCTGTTAACTTAAGCTATCAAAGCGTCGTTCGTCGTTTGTCAACAATTTCAAAACGACATCTCATCCCAAACCGCTGAGCCAATTTAACCAAATATGGCAGAAATGTTGCGTAGGTGATGTCCTTTAAAAATTGATAAACAAATTGAAATCCGTTTGAAATTCTGGTTGCCATGGCAACAAAATGAACTTTTTTTTAAAAAAAATCTTAAAACATAACTGCTCCTGACCCAGAGGCGTAGAGCCTTGATATTTTGCATAAAGCATCAGTACATTGACATATTTCAGATTTTCTAAAACCATTACCATCAGGTTCCCAGGCGTGGAGCCCCAGGAAAATGAGGATTATATAGAAATAAAGAGTGATTTTAAAACGACATTTCCTCCTCAACCACTTGGCCGATTTCAACTAAATTTGGCAGAAATTTTCCTTAGGTTGTGTCCTTTAAAAACTGCAAAAAGAATTGCAATCCGTTGAAAACACTGGTCGCTATAACAACAAATCTTAAAATTAAAAAGCAATCTTTAAGAATGATCCCTCCTGACCCAGAAGTCGCAGAACCTTCATCTTTTGCATGAAGCACCTGTACATTGACTTCTTTCGAAATTGCTAAAATCAACTTCATCGGACCCCAAGGGGCGGAGCTACGGGGAATGGGAGTATATAGAAATAATGAAGGATCTTTTTCAAAACGACATTTCCTCCCAAACCATTGGGCCTTTTCAACCAGGGAATTGAAAGAAATGAAATCAATTGGATGCGATGACAACAAGAGTAAAATTTAAATAAAATACTTTAAAAATCATCTCTACCCAGAAGTTGTAAAATTGCTGAAATTTCAGAGCCTAGGGAGCCTATATAGAAATAATTAAAGAAGGCAACTCTTCCAAAACTTCGTGACCGATTACAACCAAATTTTGCAGAAATAGCCCTTAGGTCGCCGCCTTTTCATAATTACTGAAAGATTTGAAATCTGTTGAAAGCAATGGTTGCCATGCAAACATAATTTGATTTTAGTAAATTCTAAAGGAGGTCTTCTCCAGACCCAGGTCGTATTTGGCCTTGAAGAAAAACGCCTTACTCATGTGAGCGCCAGGGCCACTGGCCCTCTTGTTTTTATTCACATTCGTTTATTTCACAAAGCAATAACTGCAGTACTCTTGTGATATATCATTTCAATAAATGCATATCAATTTCCCGATAAGATACATTTATTGCACGCGGACAAAACAACAACAACAACAACAAATCAACAGATCAACATTATACTGATGCGGATATAGTTAGATGGAGACATTTTCCCGGAAAAATGACGTCGCGTCGAGAAAAAAAGCTATGAGCCAATTCCCACAAATGGCGCTTTTAAACGCCCCCCCCCCAAGAAAAAAGCTTTGGAAAAATATTGTGGAAAATGAAAGAATTGCTTGTTGCAAGCAACTTCTTCATTTTCACAATGATTTCTACCAAGAAAATTGAAAAAAAAATCTAAATTTTTCTAAAATTAAAAATATTGTCTGCAACTCCTTTCATTTATGACCTATCTAAAATCTTGTCGTCTGGTAATGGTTTGATAAAAAAAAAATCAAAAGAGATTCCTGAGCTTATTTTACCCTTTATAGTCGAATTTCGTCTGTATAAAAAAATGACCGCATAGGAGACCCTTCTTCGGTCTTGTTAAATTTCCAAATTATCTAACGCGGCTCAAATCATATACAATCGTTTGCATTGCAAATATGCAACTATGTTCCTTATTGAAGTGCTCAGATTTTAAGAAGTAATCGGTAAGAGATACACGCGACAATTATCCAGACTAGAATACCGTCTTTCATGACCAGTATTTATCATTTCTATATTTAGTTAGCTTAAATGACAGCAGAATCGGATTATGATTAGATAAGTTCCATTAGGGATATTGGAATTGTGAGGACTCTTGTACTCAGTAATTGGAGGGAAAAAAACTTTGAAAGAAGTCATCAGAAAAGAAATACCTAGAAATCAAATTATCTTAAACATCATCTCTAAATGTTGTTTATTTCTTTATGCTGTCTTGATATGCATGAGATTAAAATCATTTTGATACCTAAAGTCATTTTCGAATTTACTAATCGCTGGCCCCGCCCACTTATTTCTTTAGCCACGCACAGGGAAGCCCGCTTCGATTTTAAACGGCGTTCTCTTGCCAAAATTATGGCCAACAGCATGTAACAAAAAAGTAAAATAGTTGGTTGGCGACCTAAACGTCGTAACTACAGCTTGAATAAGCTGTAGTTACGACGTTTTAGTCGCCCAACCAACAAAAAAGGTTAACAAAAATGGCAGTCAATATCGGAGTTCAAAACTCATTTATTGTCTTAATGGATGATTTGATTAATCGACTCGGTAATTGATTGACAGCCGCGATTGGTCAATTATCAACCCTTGACTAAGCAAAATAGCCTAAAATTGTCGAGGTTGTTTTTGTGTGCGTAACACCTCCTACATCGTCGATTGGAATGGATTGAAACTTGCTATACTGAATCTTTATGATGTATTGTGCATGAGATGTACTTTGACCCCACCATGTCGTTTTGGAATAATCAGCCATTGATCAAGGAAATAGTTTATGCAAAGCGGGTTTGTTTAGTTGTTAGTTTGTTGTTGTTGTTGTTGTTGTTGTTGTTGTTTTTGGGGGGGAGTGACAAGCAATCTTTCAGCACCTTTGAGCTCTTACTGTAAAGAAATGCTATAGTATGATCAAAATTGTTAGTGATCTATGGAGTGTTTTAGAATAACGACTTTGGGCGACCAATATGTCCTGAATACAGCTTCATTTAACTCGTACCCACACAATTACGCTTTTGGACGCCCTCGAGATAGAAATTTGGGGAAAATTGTGTAAAATAAAGAAATCGCTTGTAACAATGTTTTCTACCCAGAAAGTTGAAAAACTTAGGATTTCATAAACTTAAAATTTTCGTCTTCAAATTTGGACCAGTTTAGAATTTTGTCATCTTGTAATGGGTTAAGCCGTATTTTCGTCAACCGCTGCATTGTTGCAGGTCATTAGAAGAAATGTTTAAAAAAATATAACATGTATTACATCAAGGAGTCAGTCGCAGCTATCAATGAAAGAATCAATTGACCAATCAAGTCATTTAGACCGGAGGTGAACTTTGTACTCCAACATCGGTCGATACTTATGTGAAGCATTTGTTGGTTCGACGACTTAAATGTCGTAACTACAACTTATTCAAGCTGTAGTTACGACGTTCAGGTCGCAAAGCAACAATTATACTTGATTATACTTTTGCTACATGTTACTTGCTATAAATTGTGCAAAATAAGGCCGTTTAACATCGAAGTGGAACTTTTTAACGGAGTCAGGGAGCGTTACCAGCGTTGTCAGAGGGTTAGGCCATTGATCCATCAGTTTGAGTAATATGTCAAATGACATTAAATAAATGCTAGTTTCATCGCATGAAAATTGCTCTCATTTTGTAGTACCATTCTTACTAATGTACACAACATCACATTATGGTTGAAATGAAACTTTAGTATTCACTGCTCCCTGCTGTCAACGAAATGATAGATTGACCAATCAAACCGACAAGTTTAAACTACGTCACTTATTTCAAGGATTTTTGGTGGTTTGGCGACTTAACCCTTTCCCGTTTTTTGGAAATTTTAGACTAGTCCAAATTGAAAGAGGTTGCAGACGACAATGAAAACTGGATGCCATTTGAAATGAAACGATCCTATGTTGTAAAAAAATATTGTCGAAAAAGCAGAAATTGCTTGTTACAAGCAATTTCTGCTTTTTCAACAATGTTTTCTCAAGTATTAAATCACAGGAACGTAAAATCCCGTGTTTAAACAGGATATAACAAAAAAGTAAAATGGTTGGATGGTTTAAGGCGCTAAACCAACAAGAAAGGTAAACGAAAATGGCGGCAAATGTCGGAGTTGTAAGCTCAGGTCCGGGTGATTTTATTGCCCAGTTGATTCCTTATTTAAACAGCAGCGATTGGTCAATTGAAAGAACAGGGGTTTATCTAAACCGTAATTTTATGGATATATTATGAGATATCGTCGATTGGGGACAAAAACGTCGTAATTTCAGCTTATTTAACTCTTGTCATGCCGAAAAATAACCTCTTTAAAATTGTGTCAAAATCAAAGTACTCACAACTTTTTTGTTGGTAATTATTAAGAAAATCAATTGCATAATCAATGTTGGCTTAAACGGGACGAACAGGAGGTCTAGACAAAGATCAGACTGCACATATGTGCAGCCTGATCTTTGTCTAGACCTCCTGCCAAAACAGTAATATTCCGGGTTTATCATGACAAGGGTTAAGCAATAGTTACAATGCATTGGTCGCCCACCGGCGATATATATTTAAATCTTACCATTTGTATTTCTTCTTCACTATTTCAGCGTGCTAGGTCCGTCGTTCGTACATCGGCATACTCACCTGTCCCCACCCGTTCTTATGATGATGATTATCTGTATGTGCCATTCAAACCCTTGTATACCCCATATGGACGTTACGGTAAGTGATATACGCACTGACTTTTCTACACCTAGGATGTGCTCGTCTGTCCCCATCCGTTCTTATTCCGATAATTTCATTCGAACTCAATATACCCCATATGGACATTACGGTAAGTGGTATACATACTGACTTTTCTACACACAGTATGTGCTCGTCTGTCCCCATCCGTTCTTATACCGATATCTACCATTCAAACCCTGTATACCCCATATGGACTTTACGGTAAGTGATATATACAGAGACTTTTTTACACACACTATGATTTTTTTAGACCGTTTAAAAATGGTCTGAGATGTCCATTGTATGGGAATTTTCCAGCAATTCCAGATTACGATTTGATTGTAAAAACTTTAATCATACATTTCCGAGAGAGTTAAAAAAATAGAATATAAAAACGGTCAAAGGAGTGAGATTAAAAACTCACCTTTCATTGAAATTCGCCGTTTAGCCACTGTTTCTGTCAAGAGAAGATGTGTTTTTTGTCCTGTACAATGAGTGATAGTTGAGCTGTTACAATGAGAGCTATTTGAGCCTCAATATTTCGTGATATTTGAGCCTATGTGTTGAGTAGTATTTGAGCTTCTATGTTTGGTGGCATTTGAGCCTCTGAGTTGGTCGATATTTCTGTCTCCTTGTAGAGACCCATTTGAGACTTGCTTGGACTATTCAAGCAATTCAACAGGTACATGAAGCATTTACATTAAGCAGCCTGAACATACACTTGCTGCATTATAATATTCGCTAATCGTCTTAGAAAATTTTGAGTCGGTAACTATTTGCAGAATGTGCCGTGAAAACCCTTATCAGAATATGTGGATGCACAGACACAAAAGTCATGCTTTTGCTTCCGAAAAGAAATCTAAGATGCCTAGAATACCTTAACGCGATCTTTGACTTTGTACTCGAAGATTGAATGACAAATGCACATACGTAACGATCAGCTTGGACTAACTGTTGCGATCCTGTTTGACGATAGATCAGTGAATTTTATTCTTTGAATGTCCTTCTTTAGCCTTTTCGCACTGTATAATTAAGTATGACCTCGAATCACGAGAAGTCGTTTAGAAATAGGCTCTCTAATACATAAAAGGGTAGTAAATTAGTTATTTGCTGTTGACAAAGGAACAAAAAATGGCAACAAGATCGTGTTAAACCCATTCTGATATAAGGAAGCAATTAGACATTCATTTAAATTCGCCGCTCAAAAGAAAGTCACTTATATTAAGACTTAATATTTTAAGCTCAGCTGAGCTTTTATAATCCTTGAGTGTCTGGAGTAACACTGACATAATATTTGTCAGGTCGTCAGGATGGACCGTATTGAAATTTGTATTGTTCTTTCCGAAACAATGGAAAAGGGGCCTTATGAATAATTTATTACTTATCACCTTCGAGGTCACAGTTTTAGGTCAATTTCGACGAAACTTGATTAAAATGATTTTTACATATGTATGACATTATGGTGGACACGAAAAAATGATGCCCAGGTAAAAGTGTCGAAGTCCTAAATAAACCGGATATTTATCGTGCAGCTCTAACGTAAATCTTTCTCTTCTCTATTCCCATTATTACACTTACTACGTTACAAACACGACGGGCGAAGGAATTTGTCAAGGTCACAAATAAAACGAGAACTGATAACACAGTCAGCACTCTATAGCTACTCTTTTTCCATTATTTCATTTGCCACATTACAGACACGACGGGCGCAGAAAAATTGTCAAGATTGGAAATGAACCGAGAATTGATTACGTCATCGGAAAATTATAATTAAACTATTTCCATTATTTCAATTATTACATTACAGACACGAAAGCGATGAAAACATGTCCAGATGACAAAAATGATCGAGAAGACTACAAATTACATGTCATACATAAACGAATTACAAAAAAATGAAGTTCTCTAAATCACCACTTATACATGAAAAATATTGTTGATTCTCCGCGATGTGCATGAAGTGAAATAGAGACAAGCGAACTCCTCTTCTTTGAGTGTAATCTATATAATGCTGCAAGAATAAGACTTGTCGATTCGTTATCCAGTTTTGGTCACATTAATCTTGATATGATACTATTTGGGGGAAATGCTTTAACGTTTTAGGATAATAAGACCATTTTTCTTGATGTACAGATATTTATAAGATAGTAATAGAATTTAATTACTCTATTTTATAAGTTCCATAATTAGAAAATGATCAAAATCTTCACAAAGGAGGCATTGCATGAACATCGTGAACACCCATTTCGTCTTAGATATGTCTACTCCCCTCTTCCGGACCCATTTGCCTGACTTATATGAACATTTGTTGTATGATGTGATTTGTAATATTTGTACAAAAATGGCAATAGAATATGTTTGAACCATTACTCGAACATCCATTTCGTTTGAAAGATTTAATTATGTCTACCCCCACACTCTGTCTCTGTCTCTCTCTGTCTCTTCTCTGTCTCTGTCTCTCTCTCTGTCTCTCTGTCTCTCTGTCTCTCTGTCTCTCTCTCTGTCTCTCTGTCTCTCTATCTCTGTCTCTCTGTCTCTCTGTCTCTCTGTCTCTCTCTCTCTTTCTCCCTCTCTCTCTTTAAATATGTTTAAACTATTCTATTTCCTATTTCCATAATTGTATTTATTATATTACAGACTCGACGGGCGAAGAAAACTTGTCCAGATCACAAATTAACCGAGAGTTGATCATGTCATCGGCAGCAGTAGAGGACAACTATGATCTCTCTGTAAGATCGCGAAACAGAGATCGGGATGTTCTGGCCTTAGCCAACAGAGCCATTGTGAGTTAGATTTTTAATTATTGCTTTCTCTTTGTGGCCAGCCATGTTACTATGAAATTGACCAATCACGGCTATCAGTCAAGGAATCAACCGACCAATCAAATTTTTTATTCAGCCCGGGCCTGAGCTTTTAACTCCAACATCGGCCGGCGTTTTTGTTAACCCTTTGAGTTGGTTTGGCGACTTAAATGTCGTAACTACAGCTTATTCAAGCTATAGTTACGACGTTAAGGTCACCAACCAACCATTTTACTATTTTGTTACATGCTACTTGCAATAAATTTATGCAAAATAACGACGTTAAAAATCGAAGCGGAACTTCCCGTTGTAGTTAATGGGCGGGGATCGGAGAGTCAGTGGGCGGGGCCAGCGATTGGTCAATTGTTTTACCCTTGAAAATAAATCTGTAATATTAAATGGTCATTGTTTGTTCTCCCACTATTGTGTTACAATTTTTAAGTTTTTGATGTCTTTTTTTATGAATAAGCGCCCCCTTTTAAGCCAACATGGGCTTAAAGAGAGCCGTTTGACCGCCTTATGTCCATCATGCGTCGTGTTTCCTTCAACAATTTATTCTCTTAAACTATTTAGCCAATTTTGATAACACTTTGCAGGAATATTCATTGGTTAAAACTCTATTTCAGTAGCTAAAAGATTAATTCATTGAACAACTCTGTTTGTCTCGGAAAAGGTGACTAAATCTTTAAAAATCTTCTTGTCCTAAATAATGGAGCTCAGGGGAACTTCAAAAATCTTTTTGTCACAAATTATTAGACCTAGGACATTCATACTTGGTTTGTGGAATAAATATATCATTTCCAATTAAGTTTGTAACGGGGTAAAACGGCCCACATTTTTCAAAAATGGTCATTTCGATCAATTGAAGAAATAATCCCAAACAAAACTGTAAGGCCTGTTTGGCATGTAGATAACCGGACTGTTTTCCACCAAGGTTGTTCAAACCATGCTCCCTGGTCAAAAACGGCTCCGCCAAAAGGGTCTAAAGTCATGAAAAACACACAATGAGAGCATTTTCAAATTGACTTGCCTCAGTGTAGTTTAAAAGAGGATCGATACAGTTTATTTGAACGATCTGACGAGCACTTTATGAGCAACTCCATTGATTGTTTAAGATTCGGGTTATTCAACTTCTATGAAACTGTAGCGATTGCCTTTAAGCCACTAGTTTGAATTATTCCAATTGAAATGAAGCTGAAGATAGAAGTTATATGAACTATTTGATTATATTTTGGAATCTGAAGAATCATTTACTAAGACATAAATAACAAAACAAAACATAATTTTGATGAAAGCTATGACACAAGTGTTTATGAATTAAAACGCCATTCTTGGGGTTGTTATTGTTGTTTTCCTTGTTTTTCTTATTGTTTTCTTGGGGAAATATCTTGTCGCTGTAATTGTTTAAACATTTTGTTCACCTACCACTTTTTGGCAGTCTTTTTTGTGACTGATACGTAGAAGTTTAACTGAACTTCGTGTCCAAATCTTTAAGGCCTATGATATTCATTTTTAAAAGGCGACACCCTACCTTGGTTCTTTACCAACTGTTTCTTAGTTTGAAATTTGATATACCTAAACTGGGTATTCTACAGTGATTGATCTCTGAGCGATCCAGAGTCATCGGTCCTCTTGAGATTTACTTGGTTTTTAGAAGTGTCCTGTGCTGCTGTCACTTCACCAGAACTTTAATCCATTACAAGACGATCAAATTTTTAGACCGGTCCAATTTCAAAGCAGCTGCGGACGATAATGTTCTAATTAATGAAATTTCTAGATTCTCTGTTTTTGGGAGTGGACAGCACTGTGGTGATGAAATCGCTTTTTACAAACTATTTCAATTTCCAAAGCTTATTTCTTAAGGGGCATAGAATGCGGAATTGTATGGTAATAGGTTAATAGGTTTCTGGAGTCGAAATCTACACTTCTCTCCCATCACATCTGGATCAATAGTTGATAACAATGGAGGAAAATTGCAGACCTAATCCATGTAAGGCCAACTAACTCAGGATGATCCACTGTCGCCAAGGAAAGATTTCTTTTGAAAGATGGATAATCGAGGTTGGGCGTGCAAAATGTCGTAACTACAGCTTGAATAAAGCTGTAGTTACGACATTTTACACGCACAACCTCGTATTCCTTTCCTTATTTTTTTCGTCGTGATCATTTTTCAGGCTATTACACTCTGTTGTAAGGGAAAGGGCTAATGGCACACATGATTTAGGTGAAATGTTCTGAGAAATACTCTCCTCTGAACGCTTCCTTTTCATTCACCATTTTCATAGATAAACATTCCATGTATCGATATCGTTTTGATTTAAGTTGAACTTTCCTAAATTCCTTATTGAAAAATCTCATTGGTCAATAAAGAAATCTATTAACCAATCAAATCATATATTTAGACCGGAAGTGAAATTTGAACTCCAACATGCGAAACGTTTTTATTGGCTTTGCGACTTAGACGTTGTAACTACAGCCAATGCTTACTTATTCAAGCTTTAATTACGCCGTTTAGGTCGCCAAACAACTATTTTGTTACATGTAACTGACCATTAATCTTTCAAAAATAACGCCGGTTGAGTCGAATATCCAACCGAAGATAGTGGGCGTGACAAGCGTTCCGTTAGCCGGCTTAATATTTCATATTCTTTTAGGTTTTTAGGTGAAAGAAGTGGGTATTAAGTATCAATGCGCCCTTGTAATTTTACAAATTCAAATTCCAACTGACCCATCGCAGCTGTCAATCAAAGAATTAATCGACCAATCAAATTGTTCATTTAGACCGAAATGGAACTTTGAACTCAGCCATCAGGCTGACGTTTATGTGAAGCATTTTGTTTGAAACGATGACTAAAGCGTCGTAACTACAGCTTCGTCAAGCTGTAGCGAGGACCTTTAGGTCATCACTAACCATTTTACGTCTTTGTTACATGTTTCTTGTCATTTTTTTTAAATTACGCCTTTATATATCTAAATTGAAATTGCTGTGGGAGCTCAGTGGGCGAGGCCAGCGATTCGTCAATTCTGCTCTTGATGATGTAATTTACCAATGGCTGGCCCCGCCCACTGACTCGCCAATTAAATCTGACAGGATATTCCGCTTCGATTTTAACGGCGTAATTTTGCAAACTTTATAACCAGTAGAATGTAACGAAAAATTAAAATGGTGGTTGGTGACCTAAACGTCGTAACTACAGCTTGAATAAGCTGTAGTTACGACGTTTAAGTCGCCAAACCAACAATAATGGTGAACAAAAATGGCGGCCAATGTTGGAGTTGAAAAACTAATGTTCGGGATGAATAGATTATTTGAGTGGACTACAGCCTGATTAAGTTTGTTTGTTTGAATGGGGTTTTACGCCGCTTTCAACAATCTTCCAGTTATATCGCGGCGGCTGGAGCACCTAACAATGCAATCCTGGTATTTCTCACACCAGTACTACCATTACATCCTTTCCTAGCCTCCAACTGCTATCCCACATAGGTCTACGATTATCGACCCATTGGTGAGAGACAAATAGTCGGAAAGGATGAGTGCCGCCGTCGGGGATCGAACCCGGGACCTCTAGATTGACAGTCCGACGCACTACCATCTGCGCTATAACGGCGGCACAGATTGATTAAGGTGTCGTTGAGGCGCATGAGCCACCAAGCCAAAAAATGTCATTATTGTGGGAAGTCTTGATTTATTCCGGTCTAAACGAATGGTTTGATTGATGAAGTGGTTTTAGTTTGGCTCAGAAATCCCCGGGGTACGGCTATAGCCTCGTCATCGTCTGCGTCATTGCCATTGTTGTTGCCGTCGTGCAAAAAACTTTGACATTTTTTCACATCTGAAACTTTTATTCAGACTCTCATATATTACTTCGCATATTTGAACATATGGGCCGCGCTTGATTCGAGTCCCTACTTTAAATGCCAAGGTCATAGAAGGATGTCAAAGGTCAAAACTCAACCTTGCCTTTATCTCTTGTTTCGGTTAAGTCATTGTCAGGATATTTTACACACTTTTATATCTCAATGAGAGCGACTTTGCTGCGCTTAGCAAGGGCTCCTATTCAACATGTGAAAGTCACAGCAGAAAGGTCAACGGACAAATTTTGACCTCGCCTATATCTTTTGGTCCTAAGGTCTGAATCTTTTGATATTTTACATCCTTGTACATCTTGATAAGGGTGCGTGTACAGCTCATGATCCAGGTTCCTATTCTAAAGGTCAAGGTCACATCAGACGGCTAAAGGGCAAACGTAGCCCTGTTTCTATCTCTTTTATCTCCAATGGTCTATTTCTCAAAATATTTTACTCAATTATACATGTTTACTAAAGCATCACCTGTTCGAAACTACAACGGTTTGGAATAAATCAATATTGACCATTAATTGCAATTTACAGGTCACTTGAGGTGATAAACCCGAAATAAAATCTGTTAGCTTAGGGAATCTGATTCTCAGTATAACTTCTAAGTGTTCCTTAATCAAAGCTAGATGGATATGAACATATTGAAATGGTGCCTTAACCTATTACCACTTTATGACGCTTTCTAACACCCTGAAGATATATGACAATGGAAGATTTTTTCCTGAAAAGGAGATATTACTTTTGACAAGCAATTTCTCCTTTTCTAACAGTGTTTTCTACCCTATTTGGCACTTAATTTCTTATTTCAAATCAACTTGAAATGACGCTTGCAAGTTCTTTAAATTTGGACCAGTCTTAACCCTTGTCATTCTGTATAAATTACCTTACTTAACTGCTGTCAAATCAAAGGGCTGAAAGCACTGATAGAACTTGTTGTTCAAAAATTAGATTTCTTTGAGAAATCAACTTCATAATCATCCCTGATAGGAAAGGTACAAGCAGGAGGTATAGACTAAGATCAGCCTGCACATAAGTGCAGTCTGATCTTAGTCTACACATCCTGCTAAAACCGGAATATTCCGGGTTCAGCATGACAAGGGTTAATTTCTATCGTCTAGTAACGGGTTAATTGTCTCATTTGAATTGCTATCAAATAATATTTTATCCTATTGGTCAATATCCAGCACCTACAGCCGATCATTGGTACCCGTATGTGGTGTTCTTGATTGATTGACCCCGAAGATCCGCCAGTTCTTTAATATTTCTTGCAGTTCTATTTCAGAAAAGGCTTTTTTTCATTTTTATGATATGTAAAGTATTATTTGTTTCGTCCATGTTTTTTTTTTTTTTTTTTTTTTTTTTTGTTGTTGTTGTTGTTTTTTACTTTTTTTTAAATACTTGTTTAACCCGGTCCCAACAATCGCAGTTCTTTAACGGCCAAGGGAAAACTCGGGGAAAACGATGAGAGAAGTGAAGCAATTACTTTCAACAAGCAATTACTTTCAATGTTTCTACCTAGCCGGACCAACGGAGATATTTGTAATTCTATTATCTTGAAATGTTCGTTTACAACTCCTTTGAATTTTGTCCAGTCAAACTTTATATCGTCGGGTAATGGATTAAATTCAGATATAACAGATAGTAAATCGGACAAATGCGAAAGGATAAAGTAACAGTGTATACAGCAACCATGGATTTTTATTTAACCCATTCCCACATAATAAAATTTTAGACCAGTCCAAATTCAAAGAAGTTGCAGACGAAAATATAAAAATGATGAAACCTTTGCCTTTTTGAGCAGAAAACATTGTGGATATGAAGAAATTGCTTGTAACAAGCAATTTCTTCATTATCCACAATGTTTTCAAAAGCTTTCATATATTGAGAGGCGTCTAAAAGCGTCACTATGTGGGAATGGATTAAAGTCCCAGTACCACTGTCTCTCAAACAGTATAATTCTAAAGATCTAACGTCGCTGCGCGAGCTAATTGTTGTAACTGCAGCCTTATTAAAGCTGTATCTACGACATTTACTCGCGCACCAACGATAAGGATCTAAAGACCTCCCTTTTTACGTCTCATCGACACGATGTAATCAAAGTGTAATACTTAGTTGTTGTTATGTTTTGATTTGTTTTGTTTTAATTAAAGAACATGAACAAGGTGTCCTATTTCCCACTGACAAATATATTAACCCTTGACATACTGATCCCGGAATATTTCTGTTTCGGTGGGAGTTATAGACAAAAACCAGCATACACATATTTACAGTCTAATCTTGGTCTATACCACCGCTTTTCCCTTTAGGCAACTTCTGTTTATAAGATACATTTTCAAAATAAATATTAACCGACAATTAGCTCTTTCCAGTGCTTTGAGTTCAATCAAATCTGTCCGGTATTTTATCAGCATGACAAGGATATATAAATTGGGACAAATGCTGAACTAAAACGGTTAGTAAACTTGTATTTAAAGCGGAGAAATACTACTAGTCACTCAAATAAACTATCGTTTAGAGACTCAAGTTATTTTTGTGTTAAATTGTCCAAGTGTAACTGGGACATTCATTAAAACCTCATAAGAATAAAAGAAATTGTTGCTGTTTTCTTTTGATTACAATGCTTTCTTTTTGATAAGATGTTATATTTCAATTTTGTCCATTAAATAATATTTGTTTTCATGTTAAGGGTTATAATGATTTTATTATCTTGTTCTAGAAATTTTAATTGAAGTCCTGGCTTGAAAATTGTTTGTGTACTTGATTGATAAAAACCAGACTATTGTATTTAAAACGTCAAAAGCTACTTCACAAATATTTTAAGCATTGCCATGCTGAACCCGAAATCTTCCTGCTTTGGCAGGAGGCATAGACAAAGATCAGCCTGCACATATGTGCAGTCTGATCTTCGTCTATACCACCTGCTTGTATATTTCAAGCTACATTTATTTGTAGGATACATTTTCAAAAAAACATGAACCAACAATAAGTGCTTCCAATAATTTCAGCCCATTGATATTTCTGCAATATTCTGTACCCTTCAGCATGACAAGGGTAAACAATATAAAATGTGTTTTCTTTATTGCAGCTTTACAAATTTCCTCCTTTATCCCAGGAGTCACAGTTTTAGTCACTGTTAAAAAATGCATATTGGGATCCAATTCCTTCGTGTACTTCCGACATAATGCTAACATGTTAATACTTCTTTAAGAAGCATAAAGCCCCTCTACCTTCCTTGAACCTAAAATTGTTTAATTTATCCAATTTTCTATCGGGGCAAAAGATTTTTTAGTTGCAACACCTTGAAGAACAAGTACTTCTTATTATCTATGGTATCTATAGTATAGATTTTAAATGCGTTTAGCATGTGAAGATGTTGATCAGAAAACTCCTCAAGGGTTTTTCTCATTTTTACATTTCACATTATGTAACATACCAAAATATATTCACATACACGCACCTTCCTAGATCTTTTCACTTTAGTTACCATATTTTGTTTCCGTAGTGTTCCTATTTGACCCAGTGAGATAATATCTAAATTCCTTATCTTTAATAGCTCAATATTTATCCAGCCTAATAATATATATTCATAGATTTTAGTAAACAACCCGACCTATAAAGCGAAACAGAGACAGTTCTGACCCAGATACCGGTTAATAATTAAGCGCATGCGTGACATTATCAACCATTACACATGTGCGCAAAGTAAACACTCAGATCAGCCTGTGCATCCGCACAGTCTGATCAGAGTCTTCACTCGGCGCTCTGTATATAGATACTGACCCAAATCTTCTTTAAAGAATCAGCGAATGTTCTAATTGCCCCGAATGGCTATCCAGGGTGCTCAATGTGTGCGAGTCACGCACATGCGAAATGGTTGGAAATGTCACGCATAAGCTCAATTATCTTTGATCTTTCGACTCGTATTGAACTCGGTTAAAATCGGTCGACGGAGGAAGGCCTCCTTTTTTTTTCGGAGATTGCCACATAAAGAAAACAAACCGATTACATAAGTTTGACAAGCTGTATGAGTCGTCAGGACCACTGCCAGTGGCTGATTGATCTATCCCGATTTCATTACGAGTCTACTATCTTAGTGACAGTCTATGTAGCTATCCATTGCTATCATTATCACAATATGTTCAATCGCTCTTTTGCAATGCACAGGTTTAATTATTATCTTATTCTCTCTTTTTTCTTCTTCTTCTTTTATTCAGTTTGAGTTTAAAACTGATCACCACTCTGTTCAATTATCTTTTTGGGTATGGAAACATTTCGGTTTCCTTTAAAAATATATTACAATTAAAGTAGGTCTTACTAATTAGATTTTACTGTATTTACTGTGTACAGACACCACCGCCGACAGCAGCTAACGAGTCACGTGGTGTTGGTACCCTACCAAGGAGGAGTACTCTCAGGCGTTCCCAATCAGCCCATTCTCTTAGATCACATAGTGTTCCCGCTGTCCGACCAAACACATCTCCTTACTCTACAGCTATTGCTCCCGTAGACACCTCTCACCTAAAAGCTTCTATTCCGTCTAAACCGTCGCAATACCTCAGATACTCAAAAGCCATTGACACGGCAAAGTCTCTCAGAGAAGGCACTTACACGCCAATGTACTCTAGATCGGTACGAACAAGCGTATCACCGGTTAGAGATCGATCATTATCACTCTTAAGAACTGAATCCCCAATCCGGTCACCATCCCCAATAGGTCGCGAAAGTCCTGAACCAAATGGAAGAGCTATTCAAAGACGAAGACAGCCACGCGTTCTTGCAAATAGACGCCGAGTAGGCAATTATTACAGCCGTTTACTCTCAAGGAGAGAAAATGACAGAAAAGATTGTAAATATTGGCCATACCTTGACGTAGACGAGATAGAATATACTGATCTAGGCGATCTCTGTAGTGATACTGAGGACTACAATGAGGGTGGTGGCGACACGACATATTACGTCCAATCAAACAGAGAAAATGATTATGATGAGGGAGATGCTAGTGCAACTCCTATTAGATATGTATATGAATACGATTCAGACATTCCTGACGATTACGTCCCGTTCCGACCAAAAGTAAGGTATCGTAGTCCAGACAAGGACTACTCTAAAATATCTATAATACCTTATTTACCACAACGTGATCCAACCAAAACGTCAGTAAGTGATACAATTAACTTCAACGCGTTTGTAGCTGAATCAGCAGCTCGCGCGCGTCAAGCTCTTGAAAGAATAACATGGGAGGACTACGATAGTGCTGGTTTAGTTTTGAGTGTAGAGGGGGAATATCATTCTCCTGAAAATGATATGCCGTTAGGTTTCAGATATATTAGCCGACCTTTGGCACTAAAAGTAGCTGCTGCCGACAGAGTCTCTGCGTTTGATAGCGATAACTCATTTTCTAAGTACTGGACCGATTTACAAAAATTCAGGGAGGGCATTCGGCAAAGATTAGAAGAGGGTTATAAAGCACTTTCAGAGAGTACAAGATCATATACACCTGCATTAACACATTATACTCCCCCATCGCCCTCTTCTTCTGCTCTTGTTTCTTATACATCTCGACCAAATAGACACTCATACTATAAACGCCTGAGAGACGACAAAGATTATAAATATGGACAAAGCTTAGAACTATACCCATTGGAATCATCTAGGGGGACTTTAGAAAGAAGGAAGGCATTGCCATCATCGGAAGATGATTTACCCAAGTCTCGACCTTTGTCCGTTTACGATGCGGACAGTGATTCTGGTTCTAGAATGTCAGTCCTTGCGAAGGTTAAAATTAAGGTATGTCAGGGTGCTCCCCATGTACAATGTGTACAGCCTTAATAACAAACGGTTTTGTTTTCTGTCCTAATTCCATTTTTTATCAGTTACGTCGATGTAGTCGCAGAAACGATGGCCGCCTGTTTTAAATATAGTGTATTACATCGGATTGCACGACATATCATTAGCTAACACGTCAAGTATATGATTTGTGAGTTTCATAACGCTTGCAGATGTATCGGACACCCTCTTTTTGCGTATAAAAGTCTCATTTTGTAGATTACGTGAGTGTAGTGTCATTTATCTATTCTGACTTTATACATGCTGCTTTTAAAACTTAATAATGTAGATTTAATGGATAGTTCACTAGCGCCCTTACCCATGAGAATAAAACATAGACTTTTTTCTTTTTGATGTGCAGTTTGAATGAGGGGTTTAAACCACTGGGTCTTCTTTGGGCACTACGAAAGCAAAATAGAGGTAAGACAACAATTGCAAATGAAAAGAAGAATGAAAAAATAATCAATAAAGCAAATATCCTTTGATTTGATTTAAATTTCTGATATTATATTAGGTTGATACAGAACTTCACTCATCACCAAGGTCTGCAGTAGCAGCAAGGCGAGTAATGAGAGGCCACTCCACACCACCGCAGTCAACCGCTTATAGAAAGACAGAGGTACACGTAGCTCTTGCACGTGCTCAATCTAACAATTTAGGGTACACTGTACCACCAGCCTCCGCACGACGCCAACGCCCGCGATCTGCAAGGGTAACGATTAATCCACGTTATAGATTCACTGTCCCAAGCAGGACAAAACGTGTGGTTCAGAGATACCAAAAGATTCGGGAGACCACCTCCGAACCAGACATTGAGGGGCTTAGACGCGCTCCGCTTTCAATATTAGCGTACCTCCGAGACCTAGAATTGAGGCTCTTGAGTAAACGATTTAGACCTAAGTCTTCTTACGTGCCGTATCGATCAGCTTATACAAAGGTGAAATTAATGGTTGCCAAACAGAATAATTGTTCGCTTGATCGTCTTGTGGCATTTTGACGTCGTAAACGGCTTCTTGTTCATAATACTGTCTACCAGCTTCCGAAATAACAAAACAATTTAAACAGCCATTCATTAACAGAACGAGTTTGTTCCTTTTCGACAAAGTTTAGCTTATGTGCGACTGTTTGAGCTTTACTTTCTTCATGTTAAGCGCCTTAAACGATAAAGAATTGACCGACTAGTTTCATATTATCAGATGTGCCTAGGGCTATAATTGTCGAAAAAACAGTGTTGTATGTTTTTTTCTCATGGGGTTGCAACGTCATGAATGTCTATGTTGTTTGCAAGCGCATGAAACGCTTTAAACAATTGACACGCTTTAACTAGACCAATGTTTTACAAACCAACGACTTGCTTGCACTTTACATCTTAACATATGTTTACTTTCAGGGCGGCCATCAGTTGTCTGCTGTAATTTGCATGATCACGCATGGTAAATTCACTAAAATTATCTTCATCTCTCGAGATTTAGATATTAGGCGGTAATAACATTTTTAAATTAATATTTCTCAGTAAAATTCTATGTAGTTTGTACTCACATGAATATTGTCTGCAAAATAGTTCTAGTGAGTACACTCATATATGGTTATGAGAAAGATCATTTAGAGTAATTTTCTCTAAATAATTACCCCTTCTGTCTAGAACTCTGTCTCTCTTACCTAAACTTTATCCAATTCCTTCCTTTGTATTATTGTTAAAATCTTCATAAAATGCCCTGCTTTTTTCAAAGCCAAGTTCATCCATTACACATCTCAAAATCTCTCGAACAGAGTCTAAACCCAAAATTTAAAATGCCTTGGTTTACATAAATACCATCCGATTTTATCTTATTTTATTTTTTTTTCTTATATAACACATCGTCAATTTGCGACCAAAATATCGTAAATATAGATGTATTTACGATATTTTGGGCGGTTACTGACGATATATGTGCACATATACTTTTTGATCTTTCATGAAACACGCTTAATTTTATTACCTTATTAAGGAAGAGTTACACTCTTCTTTTGTAGAATGAAAACAATGAGATTTTGAGATATGTTAAATGAGTGTGTTTTATGAATTATTCAAATTTAGATTCATTTCAAAGAAAGAACATTTTTTCAATAAGTTTGATATAAATAATATTTATAGATTCGATTAGAGGTATATATATCTTTATAGAAATAACTTATGCATTATCTTCTTGCGACGAGAACATTTATTGCACTGTTATGTGCTAATTGATTCGTAAGAAAATGTTAAACTTGCTAAAATCATTTCTCTTTAATTTTTTTTTACTTTGGAATCATTGTGCATGTATAAAGTCGTTATCAAACAGAGACTTAATCTTTAATTTTTTTAACAAGATTAGAATCAAGCGCTTTATAATATAAAATATTCAAACGGTTAGAATATGTTTTTAATTTTTTATGTTCATATACTTGCATATATATAAGTCGAGTATTAGATTTTCAAATATGATAGGCATTTAAACGTTCTCTGTAAACTCTAAACTTTTCGTCTCTGACTTTTTACGATATAATATACAGGCGGCACTCATAGGTAGCAAAGTAGATGTGGTTTCACCTGAGAAGGGATATCGCCGTCGTCCAAAGTCCGATTATGCAAAGGCAAAGATTAGACAGCTGGAATCAGACAAAAGATCAATGGTAAGGGTTATTTTCGGGGATCAGTATTCTAAGTATAAGTCAAAATTATCTGGATTGATTATTTGGTGAACACATCAAATACTTTGGAAAAAAAGTTTGTAGTTCACTTGTATAACAAAACTTAGAATTGAAAATTCCAAAGAAAACACTTTCGCGAGAGTTTATCCAGTTAAACTATATAAGTGATGTTTGCTACGATAATTGTTGATCTAACTTGAGAATAATTTGGCACAACGGTCAAAGATTATGTTGCTTTTGTCATTATAAATGTGTAGACTATACTAAACGAAATAAGTCTTTAACCAAATATTATTCAACGATCAAGTGTAATATTAATTCCTGTTTTTTCATATATAAGTTATCTTAAAGCATACTGAAATCAAGAATACATTTGTTCTGAAATCTATTTCGAAAAATGATTTAGAATATGTTTGAAACATAGTTTTGCGACTGGAGATGAAAGGCAATAATATGACAATTCGTCATTTATAGGAACTGTCACCAGTCGCCGCACAGAGCACGTCTGAATTAAAAGCAAGCAGACCCAGTGTAAGTACTCGCAAAGCGTGTACTCAGAGACTGTAGTCATAGGACCTTAAATCTAATGTACTTGTTTCTTTGATTTTTGTTTTCCCGACATTTCATACATAAAGTTATACAGCCGTTATTGGAGAAATGAATGTCGTAATGAAAATAATGTTCTTGATTTACACTGATTTGTTCAATTTCTTTATTTCTTTTTTCTTTAATTCAAATAAGAGGATTCAAGAAAACTATATTGGAAATAACAATAGTTTGTTCACGCCTGATGACTAAGGTCTTGAGTACATCTTCTTTATATTACATGCTAAAAAGTAATTTCTTTCACTTAACTTTTTTACAATAAAGATATTTGTAAGTTTTATTAATTTCTATGTAATAAGTACTACGTCAAAGTCCCTATTCACGAAACAATATCTTGTTCTGAATTCTGTGGGCAGAAGTTATCAGCAATCTAATGCGTTTCCATGTAAAAATATAAATACAGAAAAGAAAAAAAACCCAGATAACTTTAAACTTCAATATTTAAAGTTTTTTCAAGTTTTAATTGATATACGGTTAGTTTAGTAAAAAATGCTTTTCATAGAAAAAAATTATATTGATCAAACTGGCTTTCAATGACTTAATAAATTTTGCTAGTCATTCATGATATATTTCCATAAAAATGTCAAACTTCAAAATAGTAAGCTCATCAAAAGTGCCGGATTTGTTTCTTGAAGAGGGTTATGTTTACTCATTAGGAATAAACCCATTGTTTTCATCAACAGGAATGACAGACAGACGATCTTTTGTAATAGAAATCTAGCAAGATAGATAATGTATGTGAAAATACGTAGTTTCATTTCAGGCAATTTTTCCTATATAGTATTGTGTGACATCTCTTTTGCATGTTTATAAAACCCTCTTATTGTAGATCTAGATTGATTTCAAATCCTAGCTTATTAAACCGTGGTTATCGTTTTATACTCGGAGTAAAATTCGCGATTTGCAAGGAAGAAATAATGAAACGGAGCGTATTTCTTTGCCCCCGCGACCTTCACACAACCTTGTTAGTTTTGGCGCAGACAGTTTTGTCGAAGTTCATGTGTTGTGTAACGTGTTGAAAGGCTGGTGGTATAATTGCTTATGCATGGCGATCTCATGAGATGATATTTTGTAATTGTTTAAAATAAATAAATGAAGCTATTATTGTTGAATTAAGTGTTTCTATGAAGTCATTAACTTTCGATTATATATAAATAATGAATTCATTTGCATGTTTCTTTCCGTTTATGTTCAGTAGTTAGAAAGCACCTAATTATAAGCTGATCGAAAATAAAAATACATTCTTAAATCAAAGCGGTATTGTTTCTCAATTTATCATCGTGTATCAAGTTTGTCCAAATTAAATTTTTGCTCGTGTGTAAACATTTTTTCAAATAGATATGAATTTACTTTTCAGTACACACCAAAGTTAATAAAACCGATACATGATGTTGATGGGGTCAAAAAACAATCAAATATTTTGTCATGGCAGGTAATGGTTTTCATTGAATTTTAGTAGTAAAGAGATTTATCAAAGTTGTAAGAATATTTGTTAAGTTCCAGAAGGTAGTTAATTTTGAATCAATTTTATTCAAAACTTTTTACTGAAATTTTGTTATGAAATTGTGTTTGAACATATCTTTTGACTAGTAATGATATGATGACAAAGACAATAATAGCACAATATTCATTTGTCATTTTTATTGTAAATGATTTATTTAAACAATAAAGATCTCTCCAGAGTGGTTTTTTTCGAAATTTGAATGCCTTGCTATGTACATCTATTTTTTTTTTTTTGTAAATTGTTTTCATATTATCATTTGAAAACGCATTAATAATGTGGGTGTTTCGTATTTTTTAGTAGGAAGGGAAGGTTATTTTAAGGTTTACGCCCAAAGACTGCAAATAGTACTAATAGTCACAAATCGTTACTACGAAATAAGTATTAAATAGTATAAGATACCTATAACTGTCAATAAAACGAATTTATCTGTTTGATTGAGCCACGAAAAGTAAGATTAATGAGGCTTGTCAGACAATACAAGAAACCTGATACTTTCCGTAAAACAAAGATCTTTCAGGAAAAGTATTTCGAAAATCAACTCAAAGTAATCTAGAATGTCCTCAAAGGACATGTTGACCGAAATGTTTTGACTGATGTCAGTCTACATAATTCACTTAGTCTGATTAGCGTTATCGTTTTCGCATTTTCGAGGAGTATTTTTTCCAAACAGGTCTAAATAGATAATTAATCCTTTTCATAAACCATCGTATGAATCAGGGATGCTTTTTCAGGAAAATATGTACCGCATATCTTTGATTCATAAAATCATACTGCAAGAAAAAAAAGCGCATTTCTTGTCACAAGAAAAACAACATACAGAGTAATATTAAAATGTTAAACTAGGTCTGCCCTTTAATCTACTACATTTGTACACCACCGACAAACGGCTTCCATCTTTCATACTCGCATAAAATTGTTTACGAAGTATTAATGAGATAGGATTTCGGTCCGCACCCAGTCTTTTGGACGCTTTGAGTCGTTTTCTAGAACTATTTCACTGAAATTACAGGACAACTTTGTTAAAAGTATTTATATCAATCAAAGACGTTTATATTATAAAATTGTTTCGGTTGATGTTTTTTCAAGGGAGAAATAGCTCTTTGATAAAAAAAATCTTCCTATACAATGGGAAGTTTTGTTATAAAAAGATAATCATATTGACTCGTTTTTAGCTTACCTGGACAAAAATGCCATAAGTGAGCTTCTCTGACGTCCATGGCTCGTCCTTCGCCAATTGCCAACCGTCAAGTATAACTTTTACCAAAATCATCTCCGAAAGCTCTTGGTTTATTTGAACTAAATTTGAAGAGTTTCTTTAAATGACACCTCTTACACAAATCTGTATATTAGAGCCAAATTTTGCAGAATGTTTTTTCTTAGCTTAGACAATTTAAAATGGTTAAAACATTCGGTTGTAAAATCATATACACCGATACTTCATAAAAATATATCTTTAGAAATCTTCTCCTCTATTAGGCATATAGACCTCATATTTTCCATGAAGCCTTATTGCTATTATGAATTTTAAAATTGTTGAAATCACTATCCCCTGGCCCGTAAGACTTCTAGTCTTTTACTTCCAACTAAACGTTAGTGACTTGACCACTTTCCAATTTGTTAGAATCATTACCCATGGTTTCAAAGAGGAGGTTGGGCCCCGGCGGCGGCGCTTATTTTTTCCGACATTTGTCTCTCACCAATGAGTGGATAATCGTAATCCTAAGTGTGAAAGCAGCTATAAGCTATGAAAGGATATAAGGGTAGTACCGGTGTGAGAAATACTAGGAATCAATTGTTAGGTGCTACGGCCGCCGCGATATGATTGAAATACTGTTAAATGTTACTTTTTTACCATGAAAGACCAGATCTTTAATTTGAGAATGATTGAGAATAATTCAAAGTGTTTACATTTTTTTCTAAGATTTGATCTAGTGACCTAACTTCTACCCTTTTTCAACTTGTTTGCGATTTTTGCAAGACAAACATATTGACTAATGTTCATTTTGATTGAGCAATCATTTAAGCCTCTAGGGTATTCACAAGGCTTTTCTAAGACTTGACCTTGTTACCTAGTTTTAACCACAAGTAACAAATTTTCAAAATTATGATTCCATCGACGTAAACCATCATTACACTACACTTTTTTATAATTTAACCTAGTGACATAGTTTTCGAAATTGTTTGATATTTGACCAAGAAAAAGACATTCACCAAATTTCTGAATGATTAAGCTAAAAAAAACCTATCCCTGAAGTATTTACAAGGTTTTATGTATGGTTTGAGCTTGCGAACTATCTAAATTTACCCAAATTCGATCTTGTCCGAGATTCTCCCAATAAAATAATTCTGACCAGCTTCAGGTTGATTGAGCCAAACTCATAGCCTTTTGGGTGTAAAGGTTGTGTTTCTATGATTTGACATGGTGACCTATCTTTTGACTAAAAGTTACCCAATTTCGAAATCATTCAATATATTATCAAGACAAACACTCTGACCAATTTTCTGGACGATCAAAATTATAGCCTATAGAGTTTTAACAAGGTAATAGTTGACGACGGATGACGGTCATCACACAACCACAAAAATCGTTGTGCTCATGTGAGCCAAAAAAAAAAAAGGTTTAGTGCGGTTTGTATCAAATATGTATATATATGAAATTTATGGAAATAGCCTTTTGTGCACTCTAGAGGACACAATTTTGTCTTAAATCAATTGATATTTGGTTAGAAAATTTGACTGCATGATATCTCGGTCCAGTTTGACATTGGATCATGTTGGATCAAAAATTAGGTCACTAAGTCAAATCTTAGAAAAACATGTGTGCACCTTAGACGGTACATTTTTGCCTCAATCAATTAATATTTTGTCAGAATGTCGGTCTGTAAAAAATCTCGGCCTAATTTTAGATTGGATCATGTGGGGTCAAAAATTAGGTCACAGTGTAAAATATTGGCAATAGCCGAATATTTTGATCAAATATGTGGACTCTAGAGTGCACACAAGGGCACTCTAGAGTCCACATATTTGCTCAAAATGATTGTCTGCATAATATCTTGGTCAAGTTTGGTTTTGGGTCACGTTGGGTCAAACACTATGTAAACCAAATCTTAGCAAAACCTTGTGCATTCTAGACGGCTCATTTTAGGCTTATGATATTTTTAGTCAGGAGGTTTGTCTGAATAACAACTTGGTCAAATTCTAGATAGGGAAATGTGGGGTCAAACACTAGGTCAAAAAATAAAACATTGGAAATGGCCTTGTGATCATCCTTGAGGCCATGTTTTTGTTGCCTCGAATTAATTAGTATTTGGGTCAAAATGATAGCCTGCATTATATCATGGTCAAGTTTGAGTAAAAAAAAACTATTTCACTGAGTCAAATTTTAGAAAACATTGTTTGCACTCTAGACGGCATATTTTAGGCCTAAAGATTTTTATATTTGTGGTCAGAACATTTGTCTGAATAATGTGTTGGTAAAGTTCTAAATGGGGTCACGTGTGTCAAAAACTAAGTCACAGGGTCAAATCTAGCAAATAGCATTGTTTGCACTATAGAGGGCTCGTTATTGCCTGAAATCAATTGTTATTTGGTCGGAATATTTATCTGCATTATATCTCAGTCAAGTTTGATGTTGGGTCACATGGGTTTAAGCCTAGGTCGCTAGGTAAAATATTAGAAAATGCTTCTGTGCACTCGTAGAGCACATTTTAAGTGTAAATAGTTTAATATTTGATTGTCTCCATATCTCGGTCAATTTCGAATTCGGGTCAAGTTTAGTATAAAAGTAGGTCACTGAGTCAAATCTGAGAAAAAAATTGTATGTACTCTAGAGTCACCATTTTTGACTCAAATCATTTATATTTGGTCATAATATTTGATTAATTGGGTCACATAGGGCCCAAAACTTGGTTACTAGGTCAATTTAAAAAAAAAAACGTTTCCACTCTAGATGCTTTATTTTTGGCTCAATTGATTTGTTATTTGGTTAGAATTTTTGTGCCAATGATATGTAAGTCAAGTGAGATTTTTGGTCTCATAGTTTTAAAAAACTAGGTCACTATGTAAATCTAAGATATACCTCGTTTACGCCCCAGAGGCCACATTTTTTACCTGGGCGATTTGCACCCAAGAGGCTGCGTTTTCGCTTATTCGACTTGATATTTGTTCTGAATGTTTATCTCCATAAAAATATCCATCAATTTTTATATTGGGTCACACTGGGTCAAGAAATAGGTAACTAGGTCTAATCTAAAAAAATCTTTTGCGGAATTTACATGCTACTTTCCTGGCGCAAATATTTTGAAACATTGGAAGAATGTTTGCTCTTTATTTCAAGACAAATTTTAATTGCAGTTCACATTTGGCCAAAACTATTTGTTGTCATCAACTCGATTGAGCACTTTAAGGCAAATGGCCCTCTTGTTCTAGATCTTGTGAACACGTTTCTTTTGATAGATGTTTATTTTACTGTACGGCGTGTGGATTTTTCTAAGGACATCTATTTGGCTCTACTATAAGAAATCTAACCGATTATTACATACATGCTCCTGAGTTTCATTAAATAACTTGCAGTAAGTAACTGTGTACGTTGATATACCCGCGAGTAAAAATTGCTTTAAATATTTCGCTAACGTAAAAATCGTAAATTTGAAAAAAAAATGATATAGTTAATTGTGATACTCGTATTTTTTTACTGTTACTACAATAAATCTACAGAAATGCATTTTGAATTCTCACAATAAAGAGAAAAAAAGTCAGATTGTTATAAAAGTAACCACCGTAATAGCCTGTTTGTCTATGTAGGCGCAAAGTCGTTCCTATTATTAGGTAAAACATTTCTTTTTATTATATCTAGGATGTCAATATCTTTCAATACCAGGTTTACTTAGTTTGTACTCTTTCAAAACAGACGTAAGAATTAGAATCCGTTGAAAACTATGATTGCCTTAGCAACTAATGAAGGTGAAATTAAAAAAACCCAGAACTTCTCTTCCAGAACAAGACGACATAGAGCATTAATTTTTGGTTAGAGCGTCAGCACATCGACCTTTATCTAAGTTGCTAAAATCATGATTCTTTGTTTCGCCGGAGCGAGGCACAAAAGAGTTAGTGCCGATATGGAATTTAAAAAGGAGGTTTTACACGATTTCTCCTCCAAAACTATATGGACAATTTCAATGAAGTCTGTTAGAATTGAAATCTGCTGAAATCTCAGTCTGCCATGGCAACGAAACAAGTTTTTTTTTTCAATTTTCACCTCCTGTCCCAAGATAAGATAGACTTTATCTTTTACAAAAATATGAGTACATATTGACCGCTTTCTAAATGGCTAAAATGGTTACCCTTGGGTTTTCTAGGGCGGATCCCCATGGGGTCAGGCTTTTTTAAAGAAATAGTAAGGATTTTTGAAAGTTTCCTGTTAAACCAATGTGCCAATTTCAACCATATTTGGCCAATACATTCCTAAGGTGGTCATCGTTCAAAGGAACTATAGCATTTGAAAATCGGCTGAAAAGGGATAAGTCTTTTCCTCCTAACAAAGAAGCCATAGAACCGTCATATTTGTAATTAAGAATCTGTCATCTGATAGAATCCTCGACTTTTGTTTCCCCGTATATAAAGCAACAGTAGAGGTAAGGCCTTAGTGTGAATAAAGAGTCGTTGTCCCGACTTTTATCATAACATTCAATTAAATTCAAAAAAATTCTATTGAAAGAAAAGGTCCTATGTCTACGGTGAGTGCATCAGCACATGTAAGCCTCTTGTTCTGGTATATAACAGTAGTTGCAGTAACTAATTTTAACTGCAAATCTTCAAAAAATAGGTGTTTATAAGACAGGAAATTCGTTCGCCTGGTTAAACTATAATTGCGTATGAATTAATATGTTACAATTTACACCAGATCGAACATAGTACCTATATTGCTAGAACAATCTTCAATGTATGAAATCATTGTCCAATAGATAGTATTCATAATATCTTAACATGTCATTTTTAATAATATAAAATAATAAAAAAAACAGCCAAAATGATTTAGTAGACATTTACCTATGGCTTAAATTGATATTTTCAGTTTTTACTATTACATGGGAAAATGCCGAATAACTGATGACTATGTGACTACGTCATACTTAAGCCTTTAAATGGTTTTTTCTATAGATCTAAAAAAGCAATAAAATATGTTATATTTGTGATTGTTTATTATGTTGTTTGTCATTTTCTAATGACCATTTCTTTACCATTTTGTTTCAATAAGTATGGTTAAAATTGATCATGTCTTATGCTCCAGTTCAAATTTAAATAATGTAGAGATGGGATTTTTTTTAGAGAAATTGACCTCGGTTTATCTTCAAAAAAGGCTTCGTTAAAGTCCATGATTAAGTCCTTTCACTAGTATTATTAATGAAATTGTGAATAATCATTATTTTTTCTTTGATGCTACGCCAAAAAGATTTCATTTGAACTGGAACTTTTATCTTCTTTATACCTAGCACAGCAATAAAAGGCCGTCTTTGTTTTTTATTTTATTTGAATTCGAGTCGAATTAAATGGACCCGGGCCATTTAATGTTTATGTGGATTTTGGAGAAATAATCATAATTAAAGAAGTTATGTTTACTTGTATTTTCTATTGCAAATTTTGAATCTGTGGTATGTGTTTTGATAAGATTTTGATAGGGACATTGAAAAAATGTTTAGCAATCCTTAATATTTCAAGTTAGAAATTCACTAAATATTTTATCCTTTAAGTTGAGGTCATTTTATTTACAGGGGGGGACGGGAGGATAATATCTAAATCAATCCATTTCATGTAAACATTGAAGAAGGGTTACGAAAATGAGCGTATGTTACATGTAAACCATATTATTGACTTTATTATCTATTTTTTGAAATCATTTACTTGTTGAGAATGATTTAACATAATAGATATCTTTTATTCATTTTCGAAAACATACAGAGCATAAATGTTACTATCATTGCGAAGCAATACCGTAAGCATGAAAACATTTATTCTTGTTATTATTCAACCGAAAGTATTACACTTGTTATTTAAACAGTATAAATTAGACGCTATTACATCTCCCGATGACTTCATTATCGTGCCGCGATCTCTAAGTTCGGTGAAAGCCCAACTTCGTCAAGCCCAGGACAAGATGACGAAGCATAGACAGCTCATGGATCGCTACCTGAATACAGACACTGGCCTCACAATGGATGATCAGATGGGTAAACATATTTTCAATTGGTAGAGGATACAATCCTTTATCATCTTAATTGCCATCACGCCAAATTGAAAATTTCATAACAAACAGCATTTGCCTATTTTTACTAGAAAGCTTTTACTGCAGTTGGATTGGGGGCAAGAGTTGACTGCTTTTGTTTGTTATACATGTTTCATTGTTTTGATACAAGCTGATAAAGCAAGAACAATCATTAAAAATTGCTTATTGCAGAGCTCTTTGTGCTATTCTCTCTGGTTGACGTGTTTGCTATAAATAATTGACTCTTATTCTGTACTTGATATGAGTGACACAAGAAGCAATATTTCACTCGTGTATAACAAACTTAAGCTTAAAAGGAAAATCATTGATCAAAAACAAAAATGCAATTAAAACACAGCTCCTAGAACGTTTATGTAGAATATTTTAATGTAGTGGTATTTACCAAACACCAGTATGTAATTCATTCTTCCCTTTTACACATATATCACATGCTGTACTTTATCTTGTTATCAATCTTCATACGCAAGTCACGTTTTAACAGTTTCATCTTTGTACTCCATATGCATACTAACAATTGCTACTCGTTTGTTTAATACATGTTTAAGAAATGATTTCGAGGCGCCAAACTGGTTGTGTGAAGGTTATAATATTCATTTCGTTCGCAATGACTGTACATAAATCGTTTACGCCGGAATTTCTTCGATTATAAATATTCATTTTTCCATTTTGTCGAAAATTTTAAAGTTCACATGTATTGAATTATGTCTTCGTCAAAAATGATCACACATTTAAAACGACACTGAAGATATCGGTGATTTAGACGTAACTGAATAGTCTCAGTAAAATAAGATATAAGGAAATACGTATGATTTTATAAAACGGGTCTTTTGTTTTAACGTGAAATATCAGCCAATCATTTGTCAAAATATTATCTTTCCTTTTTAAAGCCATATCTGCGTCCAAGGCGTATCTGGGAACGAGAGCTTGAATACTACTTTGTTACCGGTACGGATATTTCGTTGCTTCAAAAAGTTTTCATGCATGAACTTGCACGGTTAACGCTGGCTATATGTAAATGGAGTTCTGTAGTTGTCTCTGCGGGATTTTTTTTAAATCGTATACTTGTTTCAAGACGATTTTATTTAATTCGAGTCTTGACAGTGACTTTTTGCGATGTTGTTTTAAAGACCCCTTTTCCAAGAAAAATAAGCGATGACTTGAATCTATTGACAATTGTTTAGTCCCCAAAGCTAAATTGCTGAAAAATAAATTCCGTTTTTTTCGATTTGTTTTTTAACTCCTTGTGAGTTACTTGAAATTATACTTCCTTTTGTTGGTTATGGTCGACATGAAAAGGTTAAAAAAAATAGCTTGCGTGAAAATCTCATGAAATATGTTTTAACTAATCATCTTCAGGACTAGGTACATTAACTGTTGCGTGGTTTTACTTACAAGCCAGGTTTTACAAACGGATAACCACGTGTTTGTCGTTTAAGATATGCGATCTCCAATGAGATGGGATAAACGAGTGAATTTCGAGTAGGACGATTGACAAGCTTTGCTGGCGGATACTGATAAATTCTCCCTTTGAAACGACAGGTTATAATGCCACGTGCGTTGATGTTCGTGCATTAATCCCTATCTTATTGTAGATCTTATATCTAAAATTTGTTGATCGTCGACGTCGTTTTTGCTTTTTTGCATATTTGTTTCAGCAGAGCCGAGGATTGCAATGGAGTTTTTAACGTTGCTGTAAATGTGCTTAATTGAATATTCTTTTTGCAGTTCTTATGAAAATGAAAAACAGTGTTCCCAATACACGGGCTGCTTCGGTATGTGCAGTATTTGCTCCTTGTTGCAATAAAGCTTCAAAAGTAGAAATCTATGCGAATTTTTTGGAAGATTATAATCTGATTTTTTCGTTTATTTATAGATATATTTATTTGTTATCTTAGCTTCGATTTTTCCGATTTCTTTGCTAGGTTCTGTGTCTTATGAAGCTGTATCGTGTAAAGCATAGTAGAAAAATAAAGAATTTTATCCATTATGCGGCTATGAGCAATGTTGCGTGTACGTTATTTTCTGTGTTTTAACTAGGTTTTAACTTATCGAAAACGAACACGTTTGGTCTAATTCTCTAGCAGAGATTATATTTAATTTGAACATAAACACAAATTTATTGTCTTTAGCTCCATTAGCCGAAGGCCAGAAAGCTCGTGTCATGGCGCTGTATCTATCCTGCGTCCGCCCGTCCGTATGTCCATTAGTCGAATGATTATGTAACACTATAATCAATGGTTGCCATGGCAACCAAAGTATAAATCCGTTAATATCGTTTTCTTCCAAACTGTTTGTTCTCATTGTTCTTTTGCATCAAGGTCTCTTGATTCAATTAAATCATTAAGACTTGTAAAAAATATAGCACCAGTACTTACTTATTACATTGCATTTAAATGATGATATTAGCGAGGAGACAATACATACTATTTTGTAACTTAATCAAATTATAAGATGACCTCCCTTGTATATTAAATATTAGTAGGTAAAAAAGACTTTTTTCATCTCTTGCACACTTGGTTGATGTCTTTTTAATGGTATCAAACCCACTGCCAGACTGGTTCATATGAAAAAAAAATTCGATAAACATTGTATAACTTGATAAAACTTTAAAAAATTAATTGAAAATATTGTGAAAAAATAAAAGAAATGAAATTAGGACTATTATGGGCGGGATTAATTTCTTTATATTGCCAATACACATAGTTGGTGGATTATGTCAAATGTTTGGTCTACTACTACAACAACTTACTATTTGTTAAAATTGACATGAAAATTGGTTATGTCCCTAAACCTTAGATCTGAGTTTTGTTCACATTTACATTACAAATAAATTAATGAAAATTTTGTCAGTAGAAGAAAATGAGGAGAGCTTATTCAACCCATCACTAAAAAGAAGTTATGTTTAAAATAATGTTAAGGATGGCGATTTTCAGTTTATGAATTTCGAAAATATTTGCCTTAATAGGTAAGAAAAATGAACGGAATACTATAGATAGACATATTTTAACCAGTGAAGCGACACAAGCCATATCTTGTTAGGGCTTGTACTTTTATTTCATTATTAAATCAATCTGATAGTAATTACTTAAGGAAATTCACTGTCAATTTGAATCACGAGTTCGTGGTTATTTGCTTTGCGAACACCTATTTACATAAACTGGGGATATAATTATCTAAAAATTGAAATATGATGCCTATATCAATTTTCAATTGGTTCGCCCAGAGCGCGACAATGTGTCGATATCTAAGATGTCAAATGATAAAAGGTTCTGTTTATTATCTTTATGTCCTTTTACATCGATTATACAGTATTGACCGTTTGAATTTCTTGTTAAGGACACGACCAAAAATACCCTAAGAACTACGTACATTATATGTGGCTAGATTTCTACCGTATGAAGCTTTCAGTGTCGCTTATTGTATAATGTCTGTATAGTTTGTATATTTCATCTTAGATAATTCACAAAAATAATGTTTTTTATTTTTGTGATTTTGTTAAATCTCCTTTTTGAATTCCGCATCTGAACAAGTATGGACAGCAATATGAAATATACATATCCTTTGAACTTGTTGACGGTTTCGCACAAAAAACATTTTTCAGGAAGTTTATACCGATATTTATTTGGTCCTTATTATTTAAAGGAAGGTATCGATGTTTTTTTCATGTCACAGATTTTGATTATTCTTATTCCCTCTCATATACCATTTGAATACGGGCCCTTTAATACAGTATTCTGAAAGAAGTTTTACTAAAATCTGGGGTCGTTTATCTGAATAGACCCTGATAGCCTACGTAGGCTATAAATCTAGTTTTAGATTGAGTCGAGACAGTTGCGAAGAATATTGGGTAATTCTGTGTGTATAGCCGTTTGAATTACTTATTCCGTTAGAACTTGCTCAAACAAACGTCATCAATACGTCACCAGGAGTTATTTTCGCTAGCCGGTCTTAAATTCTGTAAAGATCAGTCGAAAACTGCCATAAGCATTTATACGAATATAGACACTTACCACAATTTTGCGCTAACCAGTTGGTGTGACGTAATTTAGGATATTGGTTATTTCGCTTGTTACCTTCCGTTGACCTGGTCATATGCAAATGAAGTCACGCGGTGCCGACACCCGAATTCCCTGATATCTAAAAATAACATGGAATTCCGCTGAACCCTTTCTATATAACCAAAAAAGCCACTTCGGCCCATCAGATTACCGCGAAGATAATATCTTACTCAAATCAAATTATAAAGGCAAATTGTTCTTATCTTGGTTTATGAAACATCGATACCTCCCTTTAATACTTGAAAAACTCATAACCAATCGTTTGAAGGATTAAGGTTTTGACACTGAAGGACAAGACTGAACTTTGAATCTGTTGAGAGACAAAGCAGAACTAGAAAGTATTGTTCAAAGTATCTTATGAATCATTTACGGTTCTGAGTTTCAAGTTAAATGGACAATGTTTCCCTTTCAACTTTGAAAAGTGAAAGAAATCGGCAATATGAATTGTTGCAACATATATTTTACCTTTATTGAAAGTTTGAGCTCTAACTATAATTGACATCATTCAACTTCAAAATGTTTAAGTTCAAAACAGCGATATAATATGAAATATAATATCTATTTCTGTAAATTTGAATGTATGCTAAAGTATTCAATAATTTAGAATACACCCAACAGTTGGTACGTGGAATGATGGTTGCCTAAGATTTCATACCAGATGAATTGTAAGAGAGCGTTTTTGCCTCAAATGTCTTGTTATTTGGTCAGAATGTTTGTGTGTACAATATCTCTGTAAAATTTGATATAGGGTCATATTGGTTTAATACTAGGTGACTAGGTCAAATATTAGAAATACATTATGTACACTGTCGAATAATCACACGTTAGGTCAGAATGGTTGCCCCGATTATATCTTGGCCAAGTTCGAATTTGAGTCCCATTGAGCCAAACACTAGGTCACCAGGTCACCAGGTCAAATCTTAGAAATACCTTGTGTATCCTATATAGGCCCCATTTGAGTTCAATTTGTTTGACGTTTGGTTAGAAAGTTATTTTCTATGATACATTGACATAATTTGAATTTTGGTCACATTGGGTAAAAAAACTAGGTCACTAGGCAAAATCTTGTGGGTGCTCAAGAGGATAACTTTTTTTAGCTCAACTGATTTGGTATTTAGTCAGAATTCTTTAGTCCGTTATATGTCAGCCAATTTCAATTTTGGTCACATGGTGTCAAAAATTAGGTCAGTAGGTCAGATCATAGAAAGTACCTTGTTCACACTCCAGATGCAACACTTTTTTTTGTTTAAAGAATTGATAATAGGTCAGAATGTCTGTCTATCTAATATCTCAACGGTGTTCATATTTTGGTCACGTTGGTAAGAAAAAGTAGGTCATCTCATAGAAATACCTTTTATGCACTAAAGAGACCGATCTTTTGGCTAAGTTGAATTGATTTTTTTTCAGAATGTTGGATTTTGGCCATGCGGGGTCAAAAATTAAGTCACTTTGTTAAATCTGATTTGAAATGTTCATTCATCCAATTTCATGAGTAAAATGATAATCGTGTTATTAAAATCACGAAACAAAACATAGGCCATTTTCTTCCAAAATTGTCCACACAAAGTAAGCTGCGAAATTCATGTACTGACATTGTTGGTTGGATCTGATACGCCATCATTTTTTGAATTTTTGCGTTACATATTTTTTATTATTTATGTAAATATGATATTACAAATAGGTTTTATTGTAGAGGGGAGTTTATGTCTGCTATGTATGTTGAAAACGCACGTAACATTTGCATATTCGACAAATTACTAGATGGAAAGCATATAAAATATGTGAAAATCTGAGTGTTTTCTTATAAATTCGTGATTGAAAGGGCTAATTTCGTAAGCAATAGACGTACGAACCAATAAAACATTTATTTATGCGTACCGTCAACAGGTTTAAATAGTTATGTTTTCGTTTAGTATGGCCGGACAAGAAGATAAACATTCTACTTATCTTAGATATGAATACATAAGGCAAATACAGTCATTGATAGATGTTGAAATAATCTATTAATAACTGTAATAATTGTCTCTCTGATATTTCTTAACATACAACCGGCCTATAAGACAAACTGTGTCCAACACTGTACAAGGATAATAACTTAGCTGTTACAAATACTGATTTGAAATTCGTTAGGCATTTATAATTATAAATGTTTAACAATTTCGTAAGATCTTACTTCAGATAAAACAGAAAAATAAATTTTGACAATAAACTTAAAAAAATATGAAAGCAACATGATTTTATCAAAAGTTTCGGATTCTCGTTGCAAAAATTTAATATTACATTGATTGGTTTATTTATATTTGTACAGATAATTGTTACATTTTCACGGAACAGTTTGTGGCATGAAACAGGATACTGTTTTAACTAGTGACGTCTTAAGTAGCTTCTAATAGATAGCATGAGTTTTAAAACGTGTTAAGACTAAAGCACGATAATTTCTGTTGCTTTTCACATGTGTCTGTGGTTATTAATTAGGCGCAAGAAGATTACAAAGGGCCAATGTCCTCCGCCCGCCGTAGAGCTAGACGTGTCATTTGTGTCACGAAAGGAAACCTAAATTACTACAAGAAAAAAGACTAAACCATCTTCACCTCATGAATGAATGAACATTTAGAAAGGTTTGTAGGGTGTAGTGATCCCCGTCACTATAGAGTTCCCTTCACTTAGATACCACCCTAAAGGATCCTTTGACTATCCACTTTGACCCCTTTTTGTGTGGTGTATACTGTCCACTCTTACTTTATTATTCCTTACCCGAATGTTTCTGTTAATACAATTTGCCATTTCAAATAGAATCAATTGTATGAAGTTTTTTAATATATATATCCCCTCCGAAAATGTCTGTCTGGTGTTATATCTCAATTAATATCAAGGCCAAAGTTAAATCAGACATCATCTGGATAGAAATTCGGTAGTTATTTTGTCGATTTAACACGCTTACCAAGTCTAAGTTGTGCCAGCAACATTGTTATTTGCTCCAAGTTTAAGACTTGGTTTCATATTAAATATCAATATCTTGTGTGTATAAACGTATCAAAGCTATATTTGAAAAAATATTGAATTTCCGTACTTTTTGAAATAACTCCACAAACGCTTTCAGTTTGAGTATTAGTTGTGTATGTGACTTCAAAAATGGTTTCATTTGCTCCAAGTGTAATGACAAAGGTCGTAGTACAATTTGAATTGGCTTGTCTAGATGAAATATCAGCCTTTATGATACACTTATTCAATTTGACTTTTAGTTGTCCAAGAAACTTTTTTTTCTTCATTTGTTCAAAGTTGATGGTAACAATTCAGGGTTAAAGGCAATAAAACTTTAACTAAATTTATTACAAATTTCTCCAAAACTTTTATTGATTAATTGATGGATTGAACAGTGTTTATCCTCCGCTTTGAAAAATTCTTTCAGATATATCACGGCTAAATGCTGGGTATGAAATGAGACCAGTTTGGGAAAGTACAAGATCATATTTAAATTTGCACTAGAAGCAAATTGTTTGGTGGCAGCTCTTTAATTTAGTGTTTTAACAATTGTTTGGAACAAGCTCTGAATTTGCAAGAACAAAGGACTTTTCTTTTCCTAAAATCATAGTTCATAGATTTATGACATTATCATTTTTATGCCCCCGAAGGGCGAGCATACATAAACCGCGTCATTTGTCATCTGCCATATATCTTTAGTGAATTTTGGACTATGAAATATATTTTCCTCTTGCTTCAAAACCTTTTTAATTAGAATGTTTATTTTTATATGTATATCAATTACTTCTGATTTTGCATCCCTTTTTATAAGCCTCGTCATTTAAAAAGGGTACTTCTGATAAAAAAAAAATCTTATTAATCTCCCCTTCATCTTTTCTCAAAATTTCTATAAAGGCCTTATTGATATTGTTTATTCAAAGTCCTACCCTATACTATTTTCATATTTCAGATAGAATAGTCTATGGTATTTTTAACTCTTGTGTATTTCCACTCCGAAGTTAGACATTTTCATGACTTTTAAATACGAGTTAAATCTATATTTAACTATGCATTTTAGCTTAAAGGCTGAAAACAAATCAGAGAGGAGAATTGTTGATCAAAAGAGCTATAACTTTAAGGGAAAAGAGAAGTATAATCTGATTCATCCTTATTCTTTAGCTCACCTGAGCACATCGTGTTCAAGGTGAACTTTTGTGATTATTTTGTGTCCGGCGTACGTCGTGCAACGTGTGTCGTGCGTTCGGTTGTCCGTCAAAATCTTGTGTGTACTCTAGAGGCCGAATTTTTGGCTCAAATGTCTTGGTTTCTTACCCGTGTGAAATCTGGGACAAGTTTAATATTGAGTAATTTGATGTCAAAAACGTGGTAACTAGGTCAAATCTTAGGAAAGAATGTGTACTTTAGAAGCCACATTTTGGCTAGATTATCAAATGTTTTTGGTAAGAATATTTGTCTCCTTGAAATCACAGTCATATCCGACATTTGGTAATTATTAGGTCAAAAATTTGGTCCTTAGGTCAAATCTTAGAAAAACCTTGTTTGCTCTCTAGAGGCCACAATTTGACGCAAAATGTCTTTCTATTTGATCCGAATATTTGTCTTCATCAAATCTGTGTCAAGTTCAATATTGGGCAAGATTGGGCCAAAAGGAAGGTCACTAGGTCAAACGTAAGAAAAACCTTGTACGTTTTCTAATGATCACATTTTTGGCCCGAACGTCTTGATATTTGGTCAGAATGTTTGTATCTATGAAATCTTGACCAAGTTTGATATTGTTTCACATACAGTCAATAACTAGGTCACGAGGTCAAATCTTAGAAAAACCTTGTGTGCTCTCTAGACGCCACATTTTTGTCTTGAATGTCTTTATAATGGCTCAATATGTTTGTCTCCGTGTCTTAACCAGAGTTTGATAATTGTTTATTAAAATCACTATCTACTTTAATTAACCCAAATGTTATAAAACCTTCCTCGCAATGTTTATGCTACTTTTCAGGCACAAAAATCCTTAAACTTTGTATATACAAGATTTTGCTAACAGGCGTTCATTGGGCGAAAATAGGTCGCTGGCGAATTGCTTACTTCTGCTGTCATCGACTCGGGTGAGCGCTTTAATGTCGATGGCCATCTTGTTACCTGTTCCATCCTTATTTTCTTAGACATTTTTTGTGACAAGCAGTTATCAGGGAGCATAACCGGCGGTTCTTGTTAATTTCCTGTGGCGTTACTGAAGTCCTGACATATGTTTGGGGGAATCTTTTTGTAAAAAGAATTCTATTTCAAGGATATCAGAGATTTTTTCATGTACGTTTAAACAGGACCATTACTCGTACCTCATCAATTAATGTTCCAGTTAGTTATCTACGAATATGTATATTCTTAAGAGTATACTTCGGGGACGTTTGGATCCAATTTATTAACCTTTATATCATAAATTTGTTCTAGACCTGTGTCACCCCTACACCATTTTCTTTCCTCTCTTCTTGTATAACCCTTTGTCACAGAGTAATCATTTCTTACGAAATTCCAGAGATTTCGATTCCTATTATTTTCTAGTATTACCATTTTGTTTACATTACGTTTCGATGTTGTCCTAAATATACCTGTCTGCATGTTCTGCGCATGTTTGTCGCTAAGCAGCTCTAACTTGTTATCCGAGAAATGTTAATATTGATAGGAGAATTATTGTCTTCTAGTAGATAATAATCGAGAAAAAAGATTTTTTAATGAGGTAGAAGATATACTGTAGAACAAGTTTGAGTTTGCTATCTTGTATATTTTTATGGATTTACACCAGTAATGTTTCAATATGATAAATCTAGCTTGGTTGTTCATGCAACTTTATGAGGAATACTTTTTTTCAAACTTCACGATGATATTTACAAAATGCTTTAAGAAAACTCGGTCATGAAATATTTTTTGCTAGTAATATTTTATCTTTTAGGTTTATAAAATGCGATCGCATTATTTGATGAAATTAATTCAAACGAACATTTCATATTAAAGTTTGACGTGTCAATGGCCCCGCCCACTGAACTCCAACAGGAAGCTCGACTTGGATATTAAACGGCGTTATTTTTCAAAATTTATGGTCAGATAAATGTAACAAAACAGGTGAAATGACTGATTACCAGCCTAAATGTCGTAACCGCAACTAAATATGCTTCAGTTACGATGTTTAAGTCGCCAAACAAACAAAAATGATCCAAACGAATGTCGCCCAATGTTGACGTATGAATTTCACTTCCGGTCTAAACGGATGATTTGATTGGTCGATAGACAGACGCGATCCGTCAGCTGACTTTGTTTTTATTGAGTTTCAATGATAATTTTAATATGAAATAGAAGTCTAAATGAAATCAAGTAATTGATCGAAACATTCAAATTTTTTCATCAATCATAAATATTGATTTCACATATATGAAAAATGAGTTTTACGAAAACAAATAAATTGTACGCATACGTAAAATATGAGCAAAATCATTTCAAGTGGTAGTAATATAATCATTAATATTAACCCTTGTCATGCTGTATAAATTACCTTATTGAAATGCTGTCAAATCAAAGGGCTGAAAGCACTGTTAGAACTTATTGTTCAATAATCAATATTTCTTTTAGAAACCAACTTCATAAACAATTCTGGCATAAAAAGTACAAGCAGGAGGTGCAGACTAAGATCAGCCTGCACATAAGTGCAGTCTGATCTTAGTCTACACCTCCTGCCAAAACCGGAATATTCCGGGTTCAGCATGACAAGGGTTAACCTCCCTATTTGTATTGCTCGGTATATATACCTGCACCTACAAACACACAACTTTCAGGGAAAATTTGAAGGGTAATAAGGATTCCTTCTTTCAAATTTGGGGTAGGATCTGTTGAAAAGATGTGAATTTGTGCTTACAGAATCCCCATCTCTACATTTGACAGCTTCTTCAAACTTTCACAGTATGGTAAAGGGGTTAACGAGTTATGCTTTTCAAAGTAAGGAGGTGTGCGTTTAAACGCGAAGGGATAATGGGCAGACTTCGCCTTCAAAAACAACGATGAAACTTCTTTGGGTTCTTTTGTGCATCTTTCATAAGTTTTGAATATAAAAGAATTTCACTTGGAAATCGAAGAGGCAAAGAAAAGTAGATTGTTGAGATATTTACAAAAAAGGGTCCAGGTGTTTATAAAAACCTTTTTATCGAATTTTTATGAAGCTATTATAATTCTTGTTTTTATTAGATTTTAGATATATATAAATAAAAATCCTTATGAATATCAATTTTTAAATTTTAGTTCCGCCGATCAAAAACGAACATTCTAATTGGCCGAAAAAAATATTCACACCTTCATGAACAAAATTTTAAGCATGCAGTTATTTTGAATGCTTTTACACAAAATAGTTCCATATAAAATGTATCAAATTTGCGAAACAATTACTGTTTCTCGCTGTGCTTCGCATAAGTGTGATTAGGTTTTTCGTTTCATACCCCCATGAAAACAAACAATATTCTATCCATCTCTTAAATGAACTTCGTGCCTTAGGAGATTTATAGACAGTTGAGAAACTAAGGTACTCACGGGCCTTTTGAAAACGACGAAAGATTGATCGATTTAAATCATATTAGTGATTCAACATTCTTGTTGTCCTCACCTGATCGTTACGATTATTTGCAGATATATGTAGATTTACTCATAAATTATTATTATTATTTTTTTTTTTTTTTTTTTTTTTTTCATTTATGGTTCGATCAGAAAGAGAATTACTAAAAATCAGAATTATGTTTGATATACTCCTAGATAAAAGTTCTGATCATCAGTTCGTACGGGCTTCTGAAGTTTCAGTACTGTTTATAATCGCATATTTATCGTTTCTTTCAGCTTAATGATGTCAAGCCGTCAGACAGAGATAGAAAAAGAAGATAAAACCTTGTGTGAATTACTAGAGATTGGAGATTCAGATTCTACCATTTCTTTTTTTGGTGAACTTGTTCGCCTGCTTGTTCGACAATTTGTGTTATATCATATTTCCGCTATGTATATGTCACACTGCTAAGACTTATTCTCTTAACATGATAAATGTCTCGTATTTCGGTCAGCAGTCTAGTGAATTATATAACATTAATACAAGTGTACAACCTAACTGTTAGTGGATTTCATGACTGTTTGACTCTATGACTCTCATAATGATTTTTTAAGATTAATGGCTATTTTGGTTTAACTGAGGATAGAAAAAACAACTACTATAAGAGATTTATAAGACTACTACGGTAATTGGTAGACGGAAAAAAATGATTATTCCAAATCATAATATATATCAAAGGAAAAAGTTTGTAATCAAGATTGAGTGCGACGGCAAGATGAAATTTGTACGTATGTTCGATGTTAAAAGTCTATTGAAATTTATGGATAAAGTTGGAAGTTTATTTTGTATATAATAAGGGAGTGATGGTGATTAATGTTTAATTACAGATCCATTTTTAAAACATAATTTTATTGATACTGATATTGAACCCCATTGTATTTTATAACTTCATATGCAGCCGTCCTATTATAGAAAATCATATTTTCAAATAGATCACGAACATGTAACAGTCAATATAAATCATATACAAACGTGTATATAGTAATAGCTTGCATTTGTTTTAAGCAACTTGAATTATGAAGCAAATCACTTGTAAAAACGAGTTATGTTTATTAATAAAAAACACAATTCTTATAATAAATGTATCTATAGACTCAATGATGTTGCACCAAATACCAGCTTTTTCATGTGAGAACAGTGCATTTTTTGCATCTACCGACTGATCTGGATTGGGTACATCATATGTCAATGGCCGTTAATGATGTACATAATCCGGAATAATATATAGGCTGGTGCTCATCAACATTGCATAGTTATACTTAACTGTCTAAATACCATGTGTGCTGATGCCACAGTTGGCTAGCGGTCATGCATGACTCAAGCCTATTCAAAGCTCGGTTTTGTGTCAGCTACGGTTATTTCTATTTTGGATGTGATTATATAGATATGAAGAATTATGATTAATAACTATAAAGAAAGTAAGCATCTTTGTTGATGAACGTTCCGTTATGTTCGTACAATGTTTTTTCTAGGAATTAACAGAATACCCATGTACTGAGATAACTATGGCACCAACGATTCGTTGTGGGTTTTTTTTTTTTTGGGGGGGGGGGGTCGGGGTTTTTTGTGTGTTTTTTTTTTCTATCATGGTTAATGCTCAACTTGAAACTATCGATTAACTTTTCACCTGAACTCATGTGTACAGAAAATCCAGTCTTTATGTAAAATTGTATATTCGTATTTGAAGCTTCATCTAGCGGTTTGTTGTTAATTTGTAATTTCGCTGAAATATTGAAGAACCAGAGTTGGAGTGATTTGAACAAAGCTAGCATGTAGTCAGATGATGTGAAAAGGGATGGTGCTTTCACAATGGTCGATCTGTTATCTTACGATCTTTATTAAATGAAGATAAAGATTTAATAAATATCGCCGGGTGCAGAATTTCCGAGAAGAATACAAATTTTACCTAAGCTTATATCGGATTCATTTCCGGAACTGAAAGAATCACTGCATCTAAGGCTCTTACTGAAAATAATTTATGATGAATAAAATCGAAATTACATCCTATGAATGCATTCATTTTTGTTTGTTATAAATCCTTTTCAAAGAAAATATTCATCCGGTGTTTATTAAGATGAGTTTTAGAATAAGCGAAGAAAGCAAGGGAACGTAGACAGAGTATGCGTACGATTTGAATTCGAGCCTGTCTGGCCGACTCACCAATCCTTGGCCCCGATCATTATTCCTTTAGTCCCGCCATTGACTCCACTTCGATTTTTACCGGCGTCGTTTTGAAAAGAATTAGCAGCAGCATGAAATAAAAATGAAACGGTTGGTTGGCGGCATAAACGTAGTAACTACAGCTTGAACAAGCTGTAGTTTCGACGTTTATGTCGCCACACCAACAAAATATTCCATACAAATGGCGGCCGATGTTGGAGATCAAAGCTATATTCCGGGTTGAATGAAAGATTGACATTGACTCCACTTCGATTTTTACCGACGTTGTTTTGAAAAATTAAGCAGTGGCATGTAATAAAAAAATAGAACGGTTGGTTGGCGGCATAAACGTAGTAACTACAGCTTGAACAAGCTGTAGTTTCGACGTTTATGTCGCCAAACCAACAAAATATTTCATACAAATGGCGGCCAATGTTGGAGATCAAAGCTATAACCCGGGTTGAATGAACGATTTGATTGGTCGATTGATGCCTTGATTGACCGGCTCGTTTGGTCAACTACGTCAAAGCAAACCTGATTGACCACCTGTGAACGTTAATACTATTTGATTGTGGTTTTAAATTAGGTTGGAGAAGAAGGAATCTTTTGAATGTAGCAAAAAAGTAAATCTGAGCTATGTAACCGTGTACATGTACTTACAATCTAGAGCTCACATTTAAAAAATAGAATGAACGTGATAAATGTTTCTAGGGTCTTAACCAAACCAGGGCCGACATTTGACTATGAGGATATGGAGAAACTATGTTCTTCTGAATCCTTGTGTTACTGAATAAAATCATTTTAGAATTGTCATATTAATTCAAAGGGCTAAAAAAAACTGCAAGCAATGGTTGTGAGCCAAAATTTCTTTTGAAGTTTTATTTCATATTAAGGTTTAAAGGGAAAAGCAGGTGGTGTAGACTAAGATCAGACTGTACAGACTGATCTTTGTCTATACCTCCTGCCAAGCAGGAATATTCCGGATTCAGCATGCGAGGGTTAACAACGCTATTTATTTTTTTCTTCTTCTTAAAAAGTATATATATGTCGATATCGTAGGTTAATCATAAGATGATATTTGTTGATAGGTAATTTGTCTTGTTTTTGCTTTATGACTTACGCATTGGATATATCTAACTGACGGATTGTTTGGCTAAGTGACCAATCGCTGGCCCCACCCACTTACTTGGTTAGCCCCGCCCATTGACTCCATCAGGATTCATACATAAGTGTGATTTTTTATTTTTTATTTTTTATTTTTTTTTTAGGTTCATACCTCAGTGAATACAAAAACAACTATTATCTTTTCTTCAATTTTTGTAAGTTTATGCCATCAAATAAATAAGGCATATGTTTTACTAGGTTTTGGTAAAATTAAATGGGTCTAATTCGTGCGCAAGCACAGTTGCTTATCAACTCATTTAATGTGAAAAAAACTCTCAGCGTAAAATCGTACGTTTCATTAATCGAGGCTGTGCGTGACATTTCCAACCATTCCATATGTGCGTCGATTACAGACTTTGAGCAACCTGGACAGCTACTAAGGCCGTTTAGAAAATTCGCTTACCGTCTTATCCCATGTCCGCTTTTTGACGTCCCTCAAAAAGAAGGTTAGGAAAACATTGTAGAAAATGAAGAAATTGCTTGTTCCAAGCAATTTCTTCATTTCCCACAATTTTTTCTGGCCGAAAGGATAAAATGTGTGAACTTCAAATTGTCACCTGCAGCTTTTTTCAATTTGACCAGTCTTAAATAGTGCCGTCTGGTAATGGGTTAAGAAGCTTTGGGTAAATATCTTCCAATGAACATCTTGTCGTACAAAGGTATGCGAACGTTCTCTCGATATCCCTGCACTCACGAGGATGACCAATTGACCAATCGCTGACCCACTTACTTCGTTTGCCCCGCCCATTTACTCAAACAGGAAGTACCGCTTCGATTCTAAAGTGCGTTATTTTGAAAAATCTATGGCCATAAACATGTAACAAAAAAGTAGTATAATTGGATGGCGACCTAAACATCGTAACTATAGCTTGAATAAGCTGTGGTTACGACGTTTAAGTCGCCAACCAACAAAAAAAGCTTAACAAAAAGGACCGCGATTGTTGGAGATCAAAAATAATTTCTAATCTCAATGAATGATTTCATTGGTCGACTGGTTATTTGATTGACAGTCGCGATTGGTCAATGAATCGAAAAGTGTTGACCATGATAAATCGCGCGGACCATGCGGATGCACTGGCTCATTTGAGTCTTTTCTTGGCGCACATATGTAAATTGGAAATGTCCCTGCAAATTTTCAGCTTAATCAGTCTGTTGTTTTGAGAGGATATTTTATATTTTTCAAGAAATTGTGAACCGACAAAAAGACGACGGGAATTGACCAATCACGATAGCTCACCTCGCGAGCTAAAAATAGTAACTTCCTATTTTAAGACAATGTATTTTATGAGAAATCACCAGAGGATCGTGACAATATACGGATCATCAGCCACTCCAATCGACCTCCGACAGAATACTTTGGCTGACATTAAAAAAAATAAGTACAATTGACCAATCGCTGTTGTCTATCAAGGAATTAAACCGACCAATCAAATCATTTTTTCAGCCCGGACCTAAAATTTCAACTCCAACATCTTTGTTAACCTTTTTTTGTTGTTGTTGGTTTGGCGACTTAAACGTCGTAACTACAGCTTATTCAAGCTGTAGTTACGACGTTTAGGTCGCCAACAAACTTTTTACCTTTTGTGTTATATGTCACGGGCCATAATTTTTTTTCTAAAAAAAAACGCCGTTTAAAATCGATATGGGACTTCCTGTTGGAGTCAATGGGCGGCTAACGAAGTGAATGGACTGTGCCAGCGATCGGTCAATACAAAAGGTAAACATCCCAAATGATAGAAAATATTGTAGGAGATGAAAAACTGCTTCTAACACGCAATTTCTTCTTTTTTCAACAATGTTTTCTAAAGCATGATATCACATGGACGAAAAAATTAGGGATTGTACGAGAAAGGCGAAAGGAAATTAGTTGGAAGAATATATTGACAGAATCATAAAACATATGCAATCGATCTTGCTCGAACGTCCACCTCTTTTAAGCGACCAATTCCATCAAGGGACCACAATCTCTAATAAAGTGGTCGTATTCACTTAAAACATGTCATGGGAAAATCCTATGCTGTTAGAACTCATTAGAATCGTCTCGGTGAGACGATTCTAATGGGTTCTATCAGCATAGGATTCTGAAATAACTCATTTATGCAAGTTTATCAATCCTTCACACATTTAAAAAAAAAACGTTCTAAACGACCATTCAATTAAGCGACCGCTCTTTTGGTCGTCCAATGAGTTGTAGTTTAGATTTTCTCTTAGAAATTATTACTTGGCTGCTGAAACCTTTTTATTTATGCTTTTTATTATCTGTATTTTTTTACTAATAAGTATTCGATAAACGAATCTTTCTTTAAATGTCTGCAGTTAGCACTGAACTTCCGGTTTAAGGAATGGTCTGATTAGTCATTTTATTAATCTTTTTTATTATTTTATTTTTATCTATTATTTGTTTCCGTTATATTATCATCATCTTTTCCTTTTGTCATTGTTGTTTATGGGTTTTCTTTCTTTTTTATGTTTGGTTGGTTTTGCTTTATTATCTCACTTACAGCTTGCAGACGTCAATTAGTTATTGTTAACGAAAGGATTAATAAAGATCAGGTGTCGTTTAACATTGAAAGTGACAGTTGCAGACATACTTGTGTTGATGAAGAAATAATAAAAGTCTTTTTGCCTGAAATATCTGCGACGTATGATATTCCCATTTTGATTGCGATCTAAAGTACGTGTACTTTTGTCATAAGTACCGTAAGGTGAGAGGGGTCACAGATCCTATTTAGAGGAAGTTTTGCAGTGCGAACGCCACCTTTTTTCAAAGAAAAAATAATGAAGAGTATAGAATTAAAGAAAAAGTTAAGAAATCACGATACGTAGTTGGATTGTTTTATTTTCATAATGCCGTGAAAACAATGGAATGTTTCGATATATCATCTGGCTTAAAATCATATAGACATTTCAATCTAAGATATTACCAGGTTGATATCTTATTGAACTAGAGTCAACATTGCTCAAGATAGTACCGTTATTAACCCTTTCCTGTACAATTCTTTTTTTACGTCCCTATGATTTAATACTTGAGAAAACATTGTGGAAAAAGAAGAAATTGCTTGTAACAAGCAATTTCTTTTTTTTTTCCACAATAATTTTTAACCAGAAGGTTGATGTTTTTTTTCAAATTGTACCTACTTTTAATTGACGTCTGCAACTCCTTTCAAATTGGACCAGTCTAAAATTTTAAAAAACAGGAAAAGGTTAAGAGACCACTTTCGTTAAGCGGCCTTAATTAAGTATCCCCTTTAAAAAGCAAAAGTTGTCTGAATGTAGACGTATCTGCTGAAAAAAATGTGGTTTGAACTCATAAGAACCGTCTAAATGTTGTTGTTGTCATGTCTTGTTATTTCTAAAAGGAGTGGAGTCTGATCGTCAGCCCGATCATTACTGCAAAAAATCTTCTCTTTAACGAGTAAATTGGTGCCAACATAAATTCACAGAAATGATCCTCCGGCCATGCTCTTCAAAAAAAATATTTCAGAGATATGAAATCTATGAAAAATTCTGGTTACCATGGCTACCGAAAAGAAAAATAAAACGTTAATTACAGTCTTTTCAAAAACCATAAGTCTCGGTGTTTTCAGATTTTGCATTCACTAGGCCTTTTGCCTTATGTAGTCTAACTAAACACTGACACCAATATAAGCCCTTTGCTGTAGGTCCCAAGATTTTACGTAGAGATCAGGAAGCATTTTAAACAAGCACCCCTCCCAACCATAAGGCAAAGAGCTTTCAAATGTTTCATGCACCGTCGCCCTAAAGTGATCTACCAAAATACTACAAACTATTACTTTGCGAATACTGTAAGCCTTATGTTGTTGATTCCCGAAATCGATATATGATTCTTAAAAAAAAATCATTTCCGAGATCAGGTGGCCTAGGATTCCAAATTTTGCATACACGATCGCCAAAAAAATACATATCATTTTTGGCGATCATTATAAGCCCATAGATCCGATTTTGATCTCCTATCAAATTTCTTAAACTCAAAATTTTTTAACTAGACTGCGAAATTGCCGGATCGTGACTACGACGGCCCCGCCCATTAAGCTCCAACAAGACGTCCCACATCGACATTAACCCATTCCCACACAACAAAATTTTAGACTGTCCAAATTGAAAGAAGCTGCAGACGACAATTTCAAGTTGATAGAAATTAAATTATTTTCGTCTTTTTGGATAGAAAACATTGGGGATAATGAAGAAATTGCTTGATAAAGCAATTTCTTCATTTTCCACAAAATTTTCCAAAGCCTTTTCTTAAGGGGCGTGAAAGTAGTGGTTGTGTGGGAAATGGCTTACACAGCATGTTACAAAAGAGTAAAATGGATAGTTGGCGAATAAAATGTCGTAACTACAACTTAGTTACGACGTTTAAGTCACCAAACCAACAAAAATGCTTCACATAAATGTAGGCAAATGTTGGAGTTCAAAGTTCACTTCCGGTCTAAATGAATTATTTGATTGGTCAATTGCTCCTTCGGTGGACAGCCGCAACCAACAAATTTGTGACAACTGAATAACATGTCCCTTTTTACATAGACGTAGATCTAAAACATAATTTATGCTGAACGGCATCAATTAATTTGTTTAAGAAGGCCTCATTATAAATAAGCTCTTCGCTACCTTGTTTTGTATGATTATAGCATAATAAGCTACCTTCTTAAATAAATAGTTTATTATCATTTTATCGTTATTATTATTATTGTTGTTGTTTTTATTATTGGACCAGAGTATTATCTAAAGTAATCTTTAATTAGTTTAACCCATTTCCACACGACGAAGGTTTAAGCTGGTCCAAATTGAATGATGTGCAGACGAAAATTCAAGTTCGTAATTTTTTTGAAAAATATCCTTTAAGATAAGAAACATTGAGGACAATGAAGAATCTGCTTGTATCAAGCAACATCTTCATTTTCGACAAAAAATCTAAGCTTTACTGGTGAGGCTTTTAGAAGGCGGGATTGTGTTGGATTGGGTTAAACGGTCACTTGTGCGGTATGTTTTATTTTTATTATGTTGTCGGTTCCTATTTTAAACATAGAGACATCCTGAAAAGTTTTCTCTTTCCAAGCAATTAAAGTAAACATAAAGTTTTGAAATTTGACATGAAGCCTTGCCGCATAGTCATGTTCCGAAATACAGAGACTTATCGCAGTTAAGCTACGACCTAGCATAATTGAAGAATCACGGCTGTCTATCAAAGAATCAATCGACCAATCAGATCATTTATTGAGGGCTGATGTGAGCTCTGAACTCCAACATTGGCCGACAATTATAAATAAAAGCGCTGGAAGCCTGAGATATATACACGAGATATATAACCTGGGCAGAAAAAGTTTAATGGTCGGATTATCGGAGGTATCACTTTCTACCCAAATCTACTGTCGATTGAGCGCAGATCTGCCAATTTGTACGATAAGGGAAACAACCTGCACACAATAAGTCGAATTTTCGTTCCGCTTTGGAGGTATTTTACCGATATATATATAAACATATATATACAAGTATACATCATCGCTAAATATTTTTCAACCGATCAAAAATCTCTGATAAAGGGCCACCCAAGGATCCTTCCTGTAAATTTTGTTTGAATTCTGTTTAGTACTTTCTGAGAAAAAGATTTTCAAAGTAAAAGTTGACGGACGACGGACAGCGCTTTATGACAGTCAGTGGAGCTAGAGAGAGAGAGGGGGGCTAGAGATAGAGAGTGTGTGTGAGAGAGAGCTAGAAAGAGAGAGAGAAGGGAGGAACGGTGCGTGTAGTCATGTTCGAACTAGGAGGCTCTCACGTGCGATGCGAGTATTCTTCCTTACAGACCAAATATGCGCTTTATAATCTTCATGTAAAGAGAGAGAGGGAAGGGGGAGAGAGGGGGGCGGGCGGTCATTTACCGGGTTTACATTATATGTACACATCTCAAAAGTACGTTGGCATAGAGGTGACATGTGCGTTTTTTTTTTTTGTTTTTATTAAGACCTAAAACAAAGACTCGGAAAGATATTCATAGAGGTGTGCGGTTTTTTCTTTAGAAAAAACCTTCAAATTATTTTTCGTTTTAAAGTCTTTTTTGTTGTTGTTGTTGTTGTTGTTGTTCTTGTTAAAAAAATCGATTTAAGGAAACGGTTATAACATGTTTTTCTTTTTTTAAAATGAAAATAAAAGAAGAAAGAAAACGAATTGCTATCTCGTGGGAACGAGATACGCAGCCAATCAAAACCTGTCTCTATGTCGTGCGCACGAGATAGTTAGTCGTTCTCACGAGATAATCGTCCAACCAGGCCAATTTTCTGGGGCGGCATCAATAGACCTTTTCACGCAAAGACTTAAAAGTCTGTATCCGTTAGATGCTTTCAAAGAAAAAACAACAACAACAATTTTCCACTGCGGGGAGGATTTACTTCCGGTTTTGCTTTTCGAAAGCCTTACAATTACGCCCAGTCATTTTAACTTCGTTTTTCGAGTTTTTACAATGAAAAGTATTGAGCTAAATGGTGAAGATAATATTGTTAGTAATGTAAAATCTGTTTGTTACAATATTTTTTTTCTCTGTTGTCCCAGTTATGTTCTTCAGAAGCATTAAAAGTACCCTATTTTATCGGCCTTAACAAATAAATGACGGGTGTTTTGTTTAATGGTCTATTTTCACCATATACAATAAATGGTATGAAAACCCGGTATAACGTATAAGTTGAAACAAATGCCTGTGATGTATGTTTTGTATCCGCCAACTTCAGAATCACCAAAACTCATGTTCTTCGGCCCCGGAAATATTGAAGATATGATAGTTGTGCGAGGAATGATGAAATTAAAGATCAATATAGTTCAGACATTGTATCGTCGTTGGGTGACCAAAATGTCGAATTACATATTATCTCAAATTGTAATTACGACCTTTTGTTAGCACATCGATGATATTCTGGTTATAATATGCATATCGGCCCCTTGATCTACAAGAAATGCTACATTTTCCAAATATTAAAGCAAAATATTTTAAAGTGAAAGCCTACCTCGCAATATATCCTCCAGCGAAAAAAGAATTTTAAATCCATTCAATGAAAATAAGCGTATTCACTTTATTTAATTGTGGGAAAATGCTTAAAAGATAAACACCGTGTCATACAACCGTGCCGATTGAAACGACGCCCAGCCGCATCCTTGGATCAATCATATTACTCGTTACAACTAGTCTGCATATATCTGCTCACATGTAGAAACTATTTTTTCAACCAAATTTTGATTTTTAACCCTTGTTTTTGCTCGTTCAAAATAGCCATTTTATATAGAATTATATAGAGATAATTTATCGACTCCCCGCAACCGATCATGTGACTTAGTCTCGGGTAAATATCCTATTTAACGAGATTTAATAGAACATGCGCTGTGAGATCGTGAAAAGGTCTATTTTAAAGTTATAAATACCTTAAAAAAAAGGGGGGGGAAAGACCGAATTTGACTGGTTGTGTATCTCGTTCCCAATTCGTTTTCTTTCTTCTTTTTTTTGTACAAAAAAAAATGAAAAGAAAAAGTTAAATGCTTTGGGAGGTTGGATTTTTTTAGGTCTAAATAAAAAAAGACGCAAAAAAGTTCTTTAAATCGACCTTTTTTTAATGTATAAAACGGAAAATGTTTGGAGATTTTATTTTCTTTTCTTTTTTTTTTTTTTTTTTTTTCTTTTTTTTTTTTTTTGTTGCTATTTTTTTATTTTTATTTATTTATTTATTTATTTATTTTTAATATATAAAAGAAGAAAGAAAACGAATTGCTACCACGACATAGCAATTCGTTTTCTTTCTTCTTTTTTTTTTTTTTTTTTTTCTAAATAAAAAACCCGCACATGTCACCTCCATCCCACCGTACAAAAGCGATATCCAGACGTTGCTGTTACATGTATATCCCGTGGGTAAAATTCTGAGGTAAATATATACAGACACACAATCCGAGCACGACCAAATTGTTTGGAAACAGTGCGAATGTGATCCCACGAATGACCATCATTTCGGAATTAAAATAACCATTCTTGAATGGCAGATTCATTTCAATCGTCTGAGTAGAGTGGGGTATGTTAAAGGGGTAAAAAACTGATAGTTTCTGAAACTTCAAGGTTTTTGTGTATGTAATCATTTATGGACCGATTAACACCTAATTTTCAAGGAATACTATTACAACTCAGATTACAACATTTGCTCATTTTTATTATACTAAAATTGCGTATTTCTTATGTCTACATACACTTAGAAGAAGTATTCCTCTTTGTAGTTCTAAAAATAGACCAAGGAGATGCAAGAATGTTAGAAAGTGGTAGAAAATGGGGTTTTGTCTTATGGTTACTGCTCTTGGATATGGAAAATAATAGCTGATTATCAACAAGGGGAAATGCGGATCACATATTTAAACCCACTACCAGACGACACAATTTTAGACTGGTTGAAATTGAAAGTAGTTGCAGGTAACAATCTCAAGTTGGTGAGATTTCTTTTAAGATAAAAAAAAAACATTTTGGACAATGTAAAAATTGCTTGTAACAAGTTAAAATTGACCCTTTAATCCATTACAACACGACAAAACCTCAGACTGGTTTTGAAATTGAAAGAAGTGGCATATGACAATTTCAAGTTGCTGGAATTTAGAAAAAAATGCCTCATAGGGTAGAAAATAATATGGAAATTGAAGAAATTGCTTGTTGCAGGTATTTTCTTCTTTGTCCATTATGATTTCCAAAGTTTTTTTTCTTGATATACTTATGGGTTAAATGAAAATGGAGATGCTTGTACTTAATTTGACATACATACTTGCAAGTTCCTTAGCCTGTCAATCAAACCTGACATTGTAACAAATGTGATTTTAAAGCTTATAGCTTAGCCCATTCTCACACAATGAGGCTTTTTGACGCCCATTCAGAAAGGCAACAACGGAAACAAATAAAAAAATGTGTAAAATGAAGCAATTTCTTCATTTTCCAATATGTTTTTACCCAGAAAACAGAAAAATTAAACTTTAGATTGCCATCTGTAACTCCATTTAATTTGGACCAGTCTAAAATTCGGCACTCTGGTAATAGGTTGAAAATGAAAGTATAAACTCTACAATCAAGGATGGTAATTCTAAATTCACTTTCATTTGAATTTTATGACTTAACATCTGGGGTTAATTACTAGCCTCTATCCTTCAGAACGATACAGCCGAGGTTCAGGCATCTGCACACAAAACTTGTGCTTTAACATAAGTATTTAGAAAACTAAGTTAGTTATTGCTGTAGAACTCTCATATCAAAATTTCACACAACTGAAATGACTCTACACTTAGCCTATTCCTTGAAAAATCCTCTTTTTTTAAGTTAGAATGCGGAGCAATTCCAACTTAGATTTAACAAAACCGCAAAATGAACACAAGATAATTTCATTTCGGGTTTTTTGATAACACATATCACGTGATTTCTTAGATATGAATACACCTCGGGTTACCTCTGATCTCAACTTGCCACGGACAATCAATTAGTTGTAGCCGAAGACAATAATATGGCACATGTAAAGGATGATATAAAAACATGCTTTAGTTTGCTTTGAATTATTGAAAAATAAGGTAATAATCAGCGCAGTAATTTGTTTTTTGTGATTCGCAGTCCCGTGTTTGGTAATCATGTGATCTCAAGTGACATGTGGTAGTCATGTGATAGGCAATGTTAACAAATATAGCTCAGGTCGCAAATGCATTTTTTCAAATAATCACGCCGCCCAGTGCTTTAAAACATTCTAGAGCGATTAAGGGGGGTCGTAGGCAAACGCGATTATTGTAGGATTTACAGCTTTTACTCAATAAAAATCAAATAGATGCAAAACGAAGTTAGAAGATTTTGAAAATTAGAATGTTAACATATCAACTTCCGGTTTATACTTATTTACCAAATAATTAGGCTTTATTATGTCGCTATTTACAAGTTTAAATCAATGATAACACATCAAACCTGTAACAAGTGTCATCTAGCTTTCAGCTTGGTCCTTTTCTTAAGATTTTTTACGGTTCTAAAGCCGAATAACGATCGGGAAATCGCGAGACTACAGGGTGCCGAAGAAAATTAAATACTATCTTCATAATATCATAGGAATTTTTAGGAAAAGGACAAAACTACCATGTGCAAACAATAACGTTACAATAGCGTTAACGTCTTTTTTTCTTTTGAATTTTACTCACAACGCTTTAAATATTCTTTTTTCCTAAGTCTAAAACGGTATTTCAAACCGCCACCCTGAAACAAGTTTCCGCAAATTTCCACGTATACTCATAAACCTGAAGTGAAAATCTTCGTGAGTTTAGTATGATCGTTACAAAATTGGCTGAGTTGAGGGTCAAAAAAATCATCGAGGTCATTGATTTCTTACTGTAGAAGCTGTTAGTCTCCGTTTTCAAGATTCTAAAAGGATTTCACGTAATACAGTTGATCAAAAGGAGAATGTTATGCTTGAAAATTCTATTTTTGCTGTGAGTGACACGAGCTTATAACCCATTCCAACACGATAAAATTTTAGACCAGTCCAAATTCAAAGAAGTAGCAGACGAAAATTGTACGTTGATGAAATCTTTAAAATCTCTGTCTTTTTGGACAGAAAACATTGTGGATAATGAAGAAATTGCTTGTAACAAGCAGTTTTTTCATTTTCCACAATTTTTTCCAAAGCTTTCATAATTAGGGTCATTTAAAAGCGTCATTGTCTGGGAATGGGTTAAGACTATGTTAGTTTTTTTTTATTTCTGTATGTGGATTTATGTGTTTGTGCATTATTCACGCACATATACTTGTTACAAGCAATTTATTCTTGTCTTACGCTGTTTTCTACCCTATATGACATATTTCCCATTTAAAAAAATTAAGTTGTTATCTTGAATTCTTAAAATTTTCTTTTTGTTGATGGGTTTAAAGCTAGATGTTATATAGGTTTCAGGATTTGTATTTCTTTTGCAGGACCTTCAGTCTTTGGTTTCTTAACAATATGATATGTTTATACATGATTAATAATTGTCCAATCTATTGTATATCTTCTTTCTTTCTGTCTATTCAGTAATCAATTTTTGATAATTTTGCTAAATTCAGAACACTAACACGAAAGTACTGTACATTAAAAGAAATGAGTCATATCTCGCCTTCGTCCTTCTTGCCTTGATCGGGCGTATTAATTAATAATCGCCGTCATGTAATGAGGTCCGATCTACTTTCCATGTGGCAGAATATTGTATTTGTTGCTTTAAATGTTTTATTACATTAAACCCTGCGCGGATTAAAAATTTACCGTTGTAACTTTAGACTCAGATTGCTACGCAATCTCAGGCTAAAAAGTATTTTGATGGTTTGGCGACTTACACGTGGTAGCTACAGCTTATTCAAGCTGTAGTTACAAAGTTAAGGTCTCCAACCACTATTTTACTTTTTTTATAACATGTTCATAGCCACATTTTTTTGCAAAATAACGCCGTAAAATATGGAAGCTGAACCTCTTGTTGGAGCTCAGTTACGTTGTCAAGTTGGTAAACCTTATAGGACCATCCCGGTCCTTTTTCTTTCCCCATTACCTCTACATGCCAGTAATTTTTGTAGACATCGGAAACATTTTGGAAACAGAAGAAGAGCAAAAATCTCCACTTCTTGTCGAGTTTTCTATTTCTAATGTATAAGCCAGTATTATTATTTTCCCCCTATCTTTCGTGTATTCCAATGCACTCTAAAACTTTTGCCTGTAACTTCTTTCAGTTCTACCAGAACGGTAATTGGCTATTCCTGGGTAATTGGAAATAATTGCAAGTGTGTGTGTGTGTGTGTGTGTCTCAAAAAGTATATCTTTTCTTTTAACTATTCCTTTCTAACGATATATTTTTTCATGTATATACTGCACCGTGATTCTTACTTTGACAACAAAAAGGTGAGGCACTAAGCTAAACAGCAGACGAATCAATTATCTGCGTTCAGTTTTTTTGTGCTTTTTTAAGTAGACGACACTCTACACGAGCAATATAATGCAGCAGACAGCCGTTTGGAATTGCAAGAAAGTTTTAATCACTTGCTTTACTTCTCTTTTATTTAATTGCACATATCGTCTGCGTGTCACAATAAACGTCATTTATACGCCCTGTTTTAGCGAAATGAAAATATTTGTAAAGTAAGAATTAAATTTCCTGTAAAGTCTACACTTTTTTCAATACTTTTGTCATACCTAAAGAATATGACAGAAGTTAACCCTTGTCATGCTGAATAAAATCTTCTTTTTTTTCTAGAATTGTGTAAAAATCGAACGGCTGAAAGCACTGGCAGTCCTTGTTGTTCAGTTGTCATTACTTCTTTTGAAAATTAATTTCATAAACAATTCTGGTTTCAAAAGAGAAGACAGGAGATGTAGACTAAGATCAGACTGCACGTATGTGCAGTCTGATCTTTGTCTATACCTCCTGCTAGAACTGGAATATTCCGGATTCAGCATGATAGTGGTTAAGCTGCAGTTATATAAAACTATTACCTGATGAAATTGAAGATTCGTCAAACTAACAAAATCAACATTGATGTTGGAGCAACTATATGAATGTTTTTTTTGTTGTTGTTGTTGTTGTTTTTGTGGGCTGTTGTTTTGTTTTTGTTTGAATTTGGTTAAACCTCGCTTTAAACAATTTTTCAGTCATATCGCAGCGGCTGGAGCACCTGGTATATCTCGTATCAGTACTACCATTACATCCTTTCCTGCTCTCAAGCTGCTGTCCCACTTAGGTTTACGGTTATCCAGCAATTGATAAGACAAATGTCGGAAAGAATATGTGCTGCCGCCGGGGTCCGATAAATTAGTCCCATAAAATGGGGCAAAATATATACATTGACAGTTAAGATTATACCAGTGTCGGAAGGTATCAGTGTATGTGTTTGTTAATTTTGTTTGAATGAGGTTTAATGCCACTTTTAACAGTACCTAAGTGTCATATCGCGGAAGCTGGTGCACCTAACAATGGACTCCTGGTATTTTTCACACCAGTGCCACCACCTCATCCTTTCCGATCCTCCCACGTAGGTTTACGATTTTCCATCCATTGGTAGGAGACAAATATCGAAAATTAGATTTGCCAAGACCAGAGATCGAACCCTGGATCTAATGATTGAGCGTCCGACGCGCTACCAACTGAGCCTTGACCACAGCTGTTGTGACTGATATGTTACGGAGAAACATTATTGCATAGCGCAGAGGTTTTTTTGATCATTATAGTCAAAATATAATCGTTTTTGAGTGGGTTAAATAAGTATGAGACGTCACATGGAAAGGATATACGCCAATATGTTAAGCCAATCTTCTGACAAATGTCGGAAATTTTTGCTTTCGATATTATTTTTTTATTCTCGAAATACTATTTATTTTAGTCTCCTATTCCTTTTTCCCAAGGGGGTCCCTGGGTTTCTTTTCGGTTTTGGCGAGAATAGAAAACGACCATTGTTAAGTATGGATTTGCATAAGTCCTCAACAGCCATCTTGATTGATTGATTTGGTTTAAGGCCGCTTTTAACAGTATTTCAGTCATATCGCGGAGGCTGGAGCACCTAACAATTGATTCCTGGTATTTATCACACCAGTACTACCACTATATCTTTTCCTAGCCTCCAGCTGCTATCCCACTTAGGCTAACGATTATCCACCCATCGGTGAGAGACTTGTTGGAAAGAATATGTGCCGCCGCCGGGCATCGAACCGATGACTCTCATGGTTGAAGATTAGGATTCTGACACGCCACCGACTGCGCTATGACGGCGGCAACACTCATTTGAATTGGTTAGTTATCCACCCAATCTTGAAATGCCCGCGTGCGGACCAGAATCATTTACATCCATCGGCATAATTATGAAATATTGCAGTTTAACCCTTTCCTGTTCAATCCCTGGTTTTTACACCCATGCCATTTAATAATTGAGAAAACAAGCAATTTCATCTTTTTTCTACAAAATTTTCTACCCTACTAAATGGTTATTTTTCAAATAAAATCCACTCTATGTCCCCGACTTGAATTAATCTTTAATCAAAGTTCTCCTTTATCGGGATTCCCAGGTAATCTCTTTATGTCCGTCGAGTCACATATTTGCAGAAATTAGTTTTTAAAAAAGTGAGAAATGATTATGGAGAAAATGTTGCTTTGTTTTTTGTTTGTGTATTGTGTCTTTCTCACATTGTTTTGCAGGGAACATTTATCGTATCATTAAGCATCGAAAGTATGACATCATTTTGAAAAGGGTTAACGATTTTGATTTTCTCCTGAAACAGATTCTGTTTACCAATACCATATTTCTAGGTAAACTGCGTCGTATTGAAGAGTTTTCGCTGCGATTTTACCATATAGAGACTTACTGTCAGAGGGATTGACGGTTTTTGTTTATGATCGATCTTTTGGTCGGCTCAGTGCGGAAAAGTGAACTGACTAACGACGTCATTTTCATTCCGTATTTAAAGGTATTTGTACCTCACATGACCATGGTGCCAGTTATCATCCAGACTTTAATACGGAGAGACGGCCGGGTCTCGTTACAACTTAATGGACTGACGCTCTTGGTCAAGATTACTTCAACTAGAAATGGTGGCCGTCTTAAATTAATAAAAGGTAATTCTTATACTTTTGTTAATTTTCGTGGGAATAAAAGGAAATAAAAGGTCTGAACTTAAACTTGTTATAACACACTAAGAAAAGACGGGGGTTACACAATGCTTTTAACCTTTTCCTGTTTAACCCCTTGTTTTTACCTCCCTGTATTTTTATAATTGAGAAAACATTGTAGAAAAAGAAGAAATTGCTCGTAACAAGAAATTTCTTCTTTTTCTACAATGTTTTCTACCCTATTTAATGGTTATTTTTCAAATCAAATCCACTTTCAATTTTCATCTGCAATCCTTTGAATTTGGACAGGTTAAGATTTTGAAAAACAGGAAAGGGTCAACCTAGTACCGCTTGATCCCTCTTTACGGGATAATTCTAAAATGGTGCTTGGAAAAAACTTTGTTCGCAAAGAGAACTTTCTCGTCACAAGCAACTTTTTCCTTTTTTTCTCAATGTTTTTGCATCCCTAGTCTGCTATTTTTCAATTTAAAAACAAACTCTAAAATGTTGTCTGTATAAACTGTGAATTTGGAATAGTTCGAAACTTGGTCATCTGGTAATGGATTAAATAAACCGAACTATTTTGTAAATCATGGCATTTTAATTTGTTTAAAAAACGCTTCGATAGAAATCGTATTATGCAGGTAAATATGGGTCTGCTTTGATGAGAAAATACAGGAGATGTCTAATTTTCACCACACAATTGGTGATGATTTTAACAAAGCCAGAATTTTTCATCACGAATTTAGTGTTGAAAATAAAGTGCACTTTTTCGGGAAGAAGTTGAGTTTTTCTTGAAACAAAGCGCACATTTTCCATCAAAAAGTCGGTAATGTTTTTAAATAAAAAGCATATTTTTCATCACGCAACTGGTGTTTTTGTTAATGTTTTTGTTGTTGATGTGGTGGTGGTGTTCGGGTTTAGGGGTTTTAAACAAAGTGCACATTTTTCTTCGCGCAACTGATTATTTTTTAAACAGATTGCGATTTTTTTTTTTTTTTTTTTTTTTAGTTAAATACTTTAATGCAAACAGCAATTTTCATCACGCAGTTGTGATGTTTTAAAAAATGTACACATTTTTCATCACGATGTTAGTATGTTTAAGCAAAGTACACATTTTTCATCACGCATTTAATGATGTTTTAACAAAGTACACATTTTATATTACGCAATATTGGTATGTTTTAAACAAAGTACACATTTTCATCACGCAATTGGTATTGTTTTTCAAAAGTACACACATTTCAACACGCAGTTGTTACTGTTTTAAAAAAGTGCACAATTTTCAACAAACAGTTTGGTTATGTTTAAACAAAGTGCACATTTTTTATCAGGAAGTTTGGGTATGTTTTAAACAAAGTACACATTTTTCATCAGGCAATATTGGTATGTTTTAAACAAAGTACACATTTTTCATCACTCAAGTGGTATTAATTTAACAAAGTTCACATTTTTCATCATGCAGTTGTTACTTTTTTAAACAAAGTGCACATTTTTCATCAAGCAGTTTGCTTATGTTTAAACAAAGTGCACTTTTTTCATAACGCAATATTGGTATGTTTAAACAAAGTGCACATTTTTTATCAGGCAGTTTGGGTATGTTTTAAACAAAGTACACATTTTTCATCACGCAGTTTGGGTATGTTTAAAAAAAGTACACATTTTTCATCAGGCAATACTGGTATATTTTAAACAAAGTACACATTTTTCATCACGAAATTGGTATTGTTTTTACAATTTTCACATTTTTTAATACGCAGTTGTTACTGTTTTAAAAAAGTGCACATTTTTCATCAAGCAGTTTGGTTATGTTTAAAAAAAAAGTGAAAATTTTCCATCACGCAGTTTGTGATATTGAAAAGAGTACGTAGATTTATCGTTGTTGCCATTCTAAAACCTCGTAACTACAGCTAGAATCAAGCATTAGTTTCGAGGATCTAGAATGAAAAGGACGACATGGTCACGAATAGGCTGAGAACTTCATCTTTCCTTGCAGTTATTTTAACCTATAACCACAGATTTTCTTTACTGGTTCAAATTAAAGAAGTTGTCGGCAGCTTTTTAAATTACGTTAAAAATTTGAAAATAAGTTTTAAGTAGGGTAGAAAATGTTATGAGAAAGGGGGAAATTGCTTGTAATAAGCAATTTGTCCTAATCGCACAAATTTGTCCCTGAGTGTATTTCTACAGGGATTTATTGTATGGTAATAGTTTAAAGTGCGGAAATAGAAAGAAAAATGGATAAAAACGATTTTGCTTTTACTTTAGCAAGGATTTTATTTAACTAATTACCCAAGAACCCTCATTTTTAGAGAAATATATCAGGAAAAGTATTGAAGGAAAAGGATGCATTTCTCATTGCAATCATTTCTGTTTTCCTTATTATGTTTTCTATCCTTTTATCACACGCAAATAACAAATTACTCTCGAAATGAAATATCTATTGCAGATTTTGTCCTATCTTAAATTACGTCGTCTAGTGATGGGTCACTTATTGTATATGGTGTAATTACGGCGAAACAAGAATTCTGCGTTCTAAACCTGAAAATAACGGTATGTCACGTAGTGTTGTGCTTCTAGGGACATTGTGATTGATACGAAAATACATATGAAAAATACAATTTAAGATAAATTTATTGGAAACTTTTTCATTTCATTCGTTAAAAAGTGAATCGTTATTTTATCGAAATGAGCTTTTGCTGTTTTCTTTTAAAGTATGAGTGGTTAACCGCGATATATAGGATTCATTATAAAGAATGTTTTCTAGCCTTTCCACTCAAAACAGACTCCCTTTTTAGTATTCATTTGTACTGAAAGTACTGAAAGTACTGTAAGCTACCAAAGCAAAGTTTTTTAAGTAATCTTCTATGCTAAAGGTAATCATGGCAAATAAACGAAGTTGAAGTAACCTATGAGTTAACAAATAACAACATGACAGAAAGTCAGACTGGTTCTAATTGAAAGAAGTTGCAGACGACAATTTCAAGATGGTTGAATTTAGAAGACATTTCCTATGTTGGGTAGAAAACATTGTGGACAATGAAGAAATTGCTTGTACTTCATTGTCCACAATGTTTTCCAATGCTGTTTTCGTGAGATGCTTGAAAAGCGGAATTGAGAGGGAAACACTTAAATAGCGTGGTTTCGAAAGAGTTCTCCGCAAATTGAGTAGAGTTTGCAATATTCCTGAAATACATAAGAACTGCTTTTTATGGAGAAGGCATTCAACGAATTTAGTGGTTAATCCTCCAATGACAGTTTGCACTCGTTGAACTCTGAAAAGGCCTCAATATTTTGTATGTTAACTTAAGCTATCAAAGCTGACTCTTTGCTAGCTAAAAAGAAAGTGAAGGAGTATTATAACATGCAGCTTGGGTTATGAAGAGTTGTGTCTAAAAGACCATAAATGCATTCCCACATTATGACGCTTTTTGGCGGCCCCCAAGAAAATCAAATTGGAAAACGTTGTCGAAAATGAAGAAATTGCTTGTAACAAAGAGGTTTGAAATTCTATCGATATGCTGTCAAACGTCACAATCCGGCCCGATTTCACCAACGAAACATTGAGTGATCGAAAAACCATTTACCATTAGCATATCGATGGAATTTCAAACACCTGTGGTTTCTAATAATGTCTTCTACCAAGAACTATACATGTTTCAAAATCAAAACACGCTTTCAAATGTAGTTTTTGGCCCTGGACCGTTCGAACATTCTGATATCTGGTGTGGGTTAGCCAGGTTATTCAACAAATAACATTATTTTTCTTTTATTTAACCCATTCCCACACAACCCCCCTTTTGACACCCCTCAAGAAAAAGCTTTGGAAAACCTTGTGGAAAATGAGGAAATTGCTTTTTACAAGCAATTTCCTCATTGTCCACAATGTTTCCTTTGCGAAAAGGACGGAGTAAAATTAAAATTCCATTAAGTTGAAATTGTTGTTAGCAACTTCTTTTAATATGGACCCGTCTAAAATTGTGTTGTGTGGGAATGAGTTAAACATCGAATATGTATGACAAAATTGATTGCAAACTACGAAAAATTATTTTGACATTAACTTCATGTCTGCTTTACATGTTCAGCATTTTCCATAACGTGCGTCCATTTTTTAATGCTCCCAACGGCCTTAACTTTTTTCTAACTTTGCCTTTAGAAGAATTTTCTAGGTTTGGCATAAGTGTTTTCTTCATAGATCATCAATAAAAAAAAGCGCAAACCAAAATGAGCTGAATACCTGCCAGCATTTGGAGAAAAAAACACAAAGCAAATTGACTAACGATAGAAGAGAAAAATCCAGAAACCTACAGAATCCTTAAGCCTCGCCAAGAGGTGACAAATACACCTTGAAATAGATTTTGATCGAAAGTTGTAGCTATATTTGAATCGTGTATTGAAAACAATATTGAATTCTTATTCCTTCCATGGTGCTGATTTACGTTTGTTCAGTGACTCTGTATTGAACTTAAAGGAAGCGAGAACAATACATTTAATACTATCATCTATCAGGCAAAAGGGGATCTCGCGAGTGTTCCTTTAAACAAATAGTTGGAAAAGAGATCAGGTCAAGCGCATGTCAATTGACCAATCGCTGGCCCCGCCCGCTCACTTCGTTAGCCCCGCCCATTGACTCAAACAGGAAATGCCGTTTTGGTTTTAAATGGCCTTATTTTGAAAATTGGCCAGTAGCATGTAACAGTAAAGTAGAATAGTCGGTTGGCGACGAAAAAGTCGTAACTACAGCTTGAATAAGCTGTAGTTACGACGTTTACGTCGCCAAACCAACAAAAAAGGTCAATGAAAAGGGCAGCCAATGTTGGAGATCAAAACTCGTGTCTTAACTGAATGAATGATTTCATTGGTCGACCGGTTATTTAATTGACAACTACGATTGGTCAATTAGGAATGGTATTTCAAAAATGGATTTATAGTTAGGTGGAGGGAATATATATGTATTAAGATATACTTGCATCGAACAGTTTCGACTGCGAATTGTGCAGGCTGACATTTGTCGATAGTATCCCCTTTTCCCAGAAGTTGATCGATTGAATGGTGATTAACGCCACTTTTAACAGTATTTTGGTCATATCGTGGCGGCTATGGCACCTAACAATGAATTCCTGGTATTTCTCATACCAGTAACACTACTACATCCTTTCCTAGCCTCCAGCTGCTATCCCACTTAGGTCAACGATTATTCACCCATTGGTGAGAAACAAATGTCGGAAAGGATATGTGCCACCGCCGGGTATCGAACCCATGACATCCCACGATTGAAGACTAGGAACCTGCCGCGCTACCGACTGCACAATGACGGCGGCGAATTGCCAGAAGGAATCATTTCTCTTGAAGAGACACATACAAGCTTTATTTTAGGTGCATTGTTATAAAATGGTGGGCTATAATAAATGGAATCTTAAATCATAGATTTCTGTCTATTAGTAGTATCGAAGTCATGAGGAATCAGCATCAAATCAAAAATTATATTTTGCGTTCCCTTCTTTCTTTTTTTTCTTTCTTTCTTTCTTTTTTTTCTTTATCTCTCCTACTATAAATCTTAAATGCCTTTACATGTGTTTATATGTCTGTATGTATTTCTTTTGTTGGTAACAGATTCCCTTAAAAGTTGCGGACGACAATTTAGATATGGTTGGATTTTATTTTGGTTTATTTATTTATTTATTTAATTATTTATTTATGTTCATTTATCTATTAATTAATTGTCATTAGTTTAATTCTTTTATTTACTTATTTATTTATTTTTAGAAAACTTCATTATAAAGGAAGAAAATTGCTTTGCTTTCCACACTATTCTTGAGTCTTTTCTTTGAAAGGCGTTAAAAGGAGGGATGTGTGGGAATGGGTTAGCGCCTTTACCTCGGAATTATGCAGCATTTTTGAATGATAGGTTTACTTAAAGTTTTTTCCTTCCCTATCATTTCTACCATTTAACATGTTAAGTTTTCATTGAAGTACAGTATATCTTGTATTAGGCAACCACACAAAGGATGACCATACAGTGGTCGTTAAAGAGAATGGTCGCTTAAAACACATTTTTTGTGAACATATGAAGGATTCATTCTATTGCCTAAAATTATTATAGAATCCTCGCTTAACCCTCGTTTAAAAGAGTAGGTCGCTAAAGCAAGATAAATACAAGATGTATACAAAATATTTCCGTAATAATTTTCCCCAAACACTAGTCGGCTGTCTGAGAGTATAAATCTCGCCGCTATCCGTTTTTAGCCGATCAAATTGCAGAACCTTTTGTAGATAGAACAAAAGAATGAATTAACCCGTTCCCACACAATCCCTCCTTTTACGCCCCTCAAGAAATAAGCATTGTAAAACATTTTTCATCATCTTTTCTATCCCAAAAGACGAAAACTAAAATTCCATTCACTAAAAATTGTCGTCTTGAGCTTCTTTCAACTTGGATCAGTCAGGAATTTTGTTGATTTGAAATGAGTTAAGGGCGATAAACTTCTTTTCATAAGACATCTTATAATTATTATCATTATCAATATGACTATTATCATATCGCAGATTTAAATATGCTCAGTACAAAAATGAAAAACACGGAGGTCACCAGATGTTGTGTAAAAATCTAAACTATTTTCGTACAAGCCAAGCCTTGTTTGTTTTTGTTTATTTGTTTTCTCCTATTATGGCTGCATCAAACTTTACAAAATAGCAGTTCTTCTTAACACGCACATCGTGATACTCTCTGGCTAATATGATTTTCAACATTAACTCTGTTTGGTTTGCGTAGTCAAATCTATATTAAAACATTGGGAAAAATTCAGAAATAGTATCCAATAGATATCTTTATATATATATCTATATAGATATTTATTATTTCACTAAATTTTATCCTTAACGTGCTGACATTTTTAATCTGTCGCCTGCAAACACTTCAAGGAAATATAGATCGTTCTGTTTTTTGGGGTTTTTTTCGCGACTGATTACCACTATGCCACAAGGGCACGAAGGTAATCTATATTTCTAGGAAACAGGTGAATTACCAAGTTTGACATTTAAAACGTCCCGGCGGTAATATATTTAATGGGGAAATTGTGAATATATTGTGGGTGGGCTTAATCCCCTCTGGAAAATCAACAATATTTCAAGACAAATAGATGATCCTTGTCACTTTGTCGCATCATTCTGTTTATCCTTTCTCAACTTTTAACATCACTCTGGCATTCTTTAGTTTTCACAACCATCAGCTATATTTGTATAAGCACTAGCGAAAATATACAAATCGCGACTGTCAATCAGAGAAGGAAAAAAAGACCAATCAAATCATTAACTCCTTATAGGAGTTATGGGAAGTGGAATTTGGACTACGACATTGGCCGGCCGTTTATGTGAAGCAATTTCGTTGGTTTGGCGACTTAAATGTCGTAACTACTTCTTTTCAATTAGGACAAGTCAAAACTTTTATAGACTGGTATTGATTTAATCCATTCCCACACAGTCCTACTTGTTTACGCACTTCAAGAAAAAAAAGAGCTATTGAAAACATAGTGGTAAATAAAAAAAATGATATGTTTAATACAAGCATTTCTTCACTATCCACAATGCTTTCTACCTAAAAAAACAGATTCCATCGAATATAAGTTGTCGTCTCCAAATCTTTTCAATTTATACCAGTCATTCTTTTTTTTCTTTTTTTTTTTGTAAATTGGGAATAAACAAGTAATCTGAACCAGGGCCGTAGTTTTCGATAGAAATCGGCAAAGACCTTCTTTAGAATATCTAAAACCAATCGACTTTCGTCTTGCTCTAAAAAAGACCACTGTTGTGGAGAAAGTATGCAAACCCTCGAGCTAAAATGAGTCTTTTTGAAGCGTGAAAAGTGCCGACCAACACCAGGCTGATACCCCCCGTTCAGATGACAGATTCGCTTAACCCTTTCCTGTTTAATAAATGGTTTTTGCGTCCCTTTTTTATGACTGAGAAAACATTGTAGAAATAGAGGAAACTGCTTGTAACAAGTAATTTCTTCTTTTTCTACAATATTTTCTACCCTACCTAACTTGGACAGGTCTAGAATTTTGAAAAAACAGGAAAAGGTTCATCTAGATTGGGCATCCTACTATAGTACATGCTTACATTCCGTTTTCCTATCTAAACATTTAATAATTTCCTTCGTGTTTTTTAAAGCCGTTTGATTGAATAAAGGAGAACAAATAGAGTAAATGGGGGTATTTGTTATATTAAACATATTTCTGTCCAACTAAAACGTAATTGACAAATCGCGGCTGCCAATCAAGGAATAAACCGACAAATCAAATAACTTATTCAGCCCGGACCTGAGCCTTTCAACACCATCATTTTTGTTAACTTCCGGTCTTAGTGATTAATTCGATCGATCAATGTATTTTAAATGACAGCCGCTATTTTTCAATTGCTATGTTTCCAGGAGATGACCCGTCTACAGATTGTCAGTCCTCTGGTACCACTGGTTTTCATCACACTCGGAGGTTACATGGCCGTGAACGCATGCTCCCGACAATTTATCCAGCTTACGTTTCGCCTCCCAAACTGTTTACCTCGCCTCGTGCTTTCTCGAGCGTGTCGGGGGACGTGTACATCATATTCTAGACCCTCACAAGAAATTCCCGGACAACTAGAGCGCTTTTGTCAATGCTGTGATGCAGATGTACTAAACCCGACCCGGTACAGAGTGCGCTGTCTTGACGCCAACCGGCAAGCATATCGGCTGATGGAAGTGACAGTTAATACACCAACATCGTGCCGTTGTCGGCCGTGCTCGGAAATTCCCGAAAATGTGGTACCAGCCGAAGATGAATTGCTACAGACGGGTAAACGAGATTCGAACATATCTTTGGTTAAGAATAAATCTAACTCAACTGTAGAGTACAGAATGCGTGGATCCATTAAGAAATTGAAACAGGACATTTACGATCGGATACGTGAGCTATTGCCAACGAATGTGATGCCTGATTTACCTGTCATTGAGCAATCAACCAATTTTACCTTAAAAAACTGACAATCTTTTTTTTTAATCAAATGTTTTAGATATTACCACAAATTCGATTTTAATTCATATTTTACACGTTATGTGAAAAAGGACTTCCCCTGGCTCTTCGAAAAACAAATTGTCGGTGCGCGAGCGAAACGTCGTAACTACAGCTTTAATAAAGTTGTAGTTACGACATTTGGACTGCGCACCGACTTAATACTTGAAATGAAGATTGGATCCAGTTGAAGTCGCTTATTACAAGCAATTTCTTCATTATTCAAAACCTTTGCTACCCATAATAGACAAAGGATTCTAAAATCTTATCAACTACAAATTGTCGCCTGCAACTGTTTTCAATTTTGACCAGTGTAAAATTTTGCCGTCTGGTAATGGTTGAAATGAAGTTGTTTTTGTTTTTTTCAACTAGAAATGCAAACGTAGTTTTACTGTAAGAATACTCGAATTGAATCAAGTTTTTTAGGTTCGTATCTCAATGAAAATAAACGAAATTTCCTCATTAGTTTATAATTTAATGTCTTAAAACATTCCAACATAATTCTTTTCAATTTGGACCAGCATCAATTTTGGTCACCTGGTAATTTGCTAAAGCAAAAGCAAAGCAAATATATTGCTATTTTTGAGTAAAATTTTATGAATCTCCTTTTCTGACAAACATCCAAAAATAGTAACTTTAGCTTCTGTAATCTTTTTCTCGGAAGTTTGAAACAAGAGGGGCAGAATGGCCCTAAAATCGCTCATCTGACTAATTTAAGATGATTAAAAAAATGAAAGAACGCAGGCATGCTTGACCTTGAGCTTTGACACTGAGGTTATCTGAGAATTTTTTTAAAAAGGCAAGTCTACTCACAATTGAGATTAATGGTAACATTCTATTTTTAGCAACCAAACATTTCCCTCACAAATATGAACTAAGGCACATACATCAACTTGCCACAGAGACAACTTTGTCTTGCTCACTATAAGTAGGCTTGACAAAAAGAAAGTAATAATAATCTTTAAAGTAGTCTTGTTTGCTAAACACTGGAGATAGTTGTTGTTTATCACTAGTTATCTATTTCACTTGTGCATACCACTTGTATTTTGCCAATTGGTGGCATGCAAAAGGTACGTGTCACAATGATAGTGCCAAATGTCCGATGAAAAATGACCATGTCGTTTTTAACAATTTTCAGTTATATTGCGGAGCATTTATCAATTGATTCCTGGTATTTCTCGCATCAGTATTACCATTACATCCTTTCCTAGCCTCCAGCTGCCATCCAATTTAAGTCTAGGATCATCTACCCATTGGGGAGACAAAATGCGGTAAAGGATATGTGCTGCTGCCAAGATTCAAACCCAAGACACCCAAGGTTCCAACAATTTTCTGCTTGCAAAATTCAAAACTTTTTCCAGACTTTTTCCATGAAATTTTCTAATTTCAAGACTTCCTTTTCATTTACAAAAATCAAAGGATTATTATGACACACATTGTTGAGTCCCTGAGACCCCATTTCATTGATGTCAAACTAAAACCCTGAACTCTGTCCAGAAAACTACAATAATATAACATAACGGATAAATTTGATTGCTTCTAGACGTGTAGATTGTCAATATCACGTTAATGATAGTTAATTTCAATGTTTATTTACCCAGAGTTCTCTTTTTCATTGAATTGAATTGGAGGACATTTATTACTTTCGTATCCAAATTCAATTCATGTCCGGTTTCTGGTACACTAAGATGTTGCTTTGGATTTTTCTCCTAAATATTTGCTTTATGTACTCTAATCATATTTATATCTAGTAAAATTGGACACCTACCTCCATTCCTAGCAGAAAATTTAGTACCATGCTTGTATTTTTTGGTGAAACAAATACCAATTTCTCTTTCTCGGCAGACATTGTGACGTGATATTGCATTACCATGTAATTTACACTGTGATAATACCTACTGGCGGGGAGGGGGGATACTAATCAACTGTTTGGAACATGTACTTTAATTGGGTCTTGCATCTTTCATGAAATTGATTTGTCTTTTTCCTATTTTTTAAGTTATCACAAAATCAAGACTTTTCCCCGTTTTTCCGGTATCCTGGGAACCCCGGACACACCATGATTATAGATTTGGTGTCTGACGCATTCCTAATTTACTATGGTGGCAGCCCTGATGTACTCACAGACATAATTGCATGGTTATAGCCCCATTGGCCATTGTCAGTGAGATTCATGCCCAGTTTGATTGCAATTGGCCCAAAAGTTTGGGAGGAGAAGATTTTAATGTCAAAAACAGCCACGCCCATATTTGGGCTTCATTCAGAATTTCACTACTAATATTGAAATGGTTACAGATGGTTACCGAGGAGAGGATGTTTAAAAATTTCAAAGTAAAAAATGCCCCGCCCTGCCAAGCCCATATTTTGGTATCAATAAAAATTTCGCGAACAACTTTTGAAAAGGGTCACCCAAGGAATATTCATGCCAAGTTTGGTTGAAATTGGCCCAATGGTTACCGAGGAGAAGATGTTTAAAGATTTCTGAGTCAAAAACTGCCCCACCCTGCCACGCCCATATTCATTTCAAGTTTGGTTGAAATTGGCCAAATGGTTACTGAGGAGAAGATGTTTCAAGATTTAGAAGTCAAAAACTACCCCACCCTGCCTCGCCCATATTAATTTTGAGTGTCATTCAAAAGTTTGCCAACATTTTTTGAAAAGGGTCACCAAAGGAATATTCATTTCAATTTTTGGTTGAAAATGGCCCAATTGTTACTGAGGAGAAGATGTTTAAAGATTTCTAAGTAAAAAACTACTACAGCCTGCCACGCCCATTGGGCGTCAATCAAGATTCCGCAAACACCCTTTAAATAGGGTCACCCAAGAAACATTCATGTCAACTTTTGTTGAAATTGGCCAAAGGTAACTGAGAATAAGGTGTTTAAAGATTTCAAAGTCAAAAACTGCACCACTCTGCCATGCCAATATTCGGGCGTCAATCAAAATTTTGCGAACAGCTTTTGAACATTCATGCTAAGTTTGGTTTAAATTAGCCTAATGGTTACCAAATGGAATCCAAATTTCTTTAACAACTTTTAAAAAGGGTAACCTAAGGAATATCAATGGCAAAATTGGTTGAAATTGGCCAAATGGTTACTTAAAAGAAGATGTTTAAAGTTTTCAAAATAAAAAAACTGCCTCACCCTGCCGCGCCCATATTTGGGCGTGAATTAAAATTCCGCGAACAACTTTTAAAAAGGTTCACCCTAGGAACATTCATGCCAAGTTTGGTTGAAATTGGCCCAATGGTTACCGAGGAGAAGATGTTTAAAGATTTCTGAGTCAAAAACTGCCCCACCCTGCCACGCCCATATTTTGGCATAAATCAAAAATCCGCGATCAACTTTACAAAAGGGTCACCCAAGGAACATTCATGCAAAGTTTGGTTGAAATTGGCCCAATGGTTACCAAGGAGAAGACGTTAAAAGATTTCAAAGTCAAAAACTGCCACGCCCTGCCACGCCCATATTTGGGCGTGAATCAAAATTTCACAAACAATTTTAGAAAAGGGTCAACCAAGGAACATTCATACCAAGTTTCGTTATATTGGTCCAATGGTTACTGAGGAGAAGATGTTTAAAGATATCAAAGTCAAAAACTGCCACGCCAATATTTAGGGGTCAATAAAAATTTCGCGAGTAACTTTTGGGAAGGGTCACCCAAGGAACATTCCTGCCAGGTTTGGTTTCTGAGGAGAAGATGTTTAATGAATTGTAGACGCCTTCCTACGCACGACGGACAAAAGGTGATCACAAAAGCTCACCTTGAGCACGTTGTGCTCAGGTGAGCTAAAAAATCAAAGAACTGAACGTCCTGAATGTCGCAATGATTCAAATTGGATTATAATCATTGGAAATGAATCTAAAATACCTGAGTAGCATTCTCAAATATTTTGTAAATGTAACTATGATATGTTAATCTTGCCAGGCTTGAAGTTAAAAGCAAGTAACACTGATCTTTCAAATGTTCATATACTTTTAATCCTATCTATTTCTCAAATCATCAACACTATTGAAAGCGAAGGTTGATTACCTATTAGAATAATGGAAGCAACTCAAAACTCGTAAGGTCACATAAATTGTGTTTTAGGGAGTCAAGTCTCTCTGTATGGTATATATTTCAAATGTAAAATTTTGTTGAGTACCAACGAAATATAAGTCTGGTCCTAATGGAAAGAATTGGCTGACGAAATTTCTAAGGGTGTGTAAATTAGAAAAACAACAACACTTTTATTTAAAGTAGAAAAAGGATAAATTGCTTATTAAAGGCAATTTCTTCTCTTTCAAACAATGGTTTCCGAAGTTATTTTATTTCAGTGCCTACAAAAGGATGGATTGTGTAGAAATTTACCAATCGCTGGCCCCGCCTATTTAGTCACTGGACCCGCCCATTGACTCCGATCGGAAGTCTTGCTTCGATTTTAAACGGCGTTATTTTGCAAAATCTGTGGCATGTAACAAAAATAGAATCGTTGGTTCGCGACCTAAACATCGTAACGACAGTTCGAAGAAGCTGTAGCTACGACGTATAAGTCGCTAAACGACAAAAATATTTCACACAAATGACAGCCAATGTCGGAGTTTAAATCTCAATTCTGGGCTGAATGAATGATTTGATTGGTCGATATATTCCTTGATTGACAGTCGCGATTGGTCATATGGTTAAGTGAATTGACTAGCTTGTTTCTAGAGACAAAAAACTGATTACAAAAAACAATTCGCCCTTTTTCTTGTGTTTATCATTTTCGATAAGATTCGTCCATATAACTACAAAAAGCTTCTATCGTGAGAAAATAGCATTATGATAGTGTTTATTTTTTTCCGCGGAATAAAAAACATTGACTACCAAAAGACCAATAAAAAAAAATAGGGCCCCTTTTTGCATATTGACTGACGGGATATCTTTATTTTCAAAAAGGATTCATTACTATATATGTCAAGGTTCATGGAAACTAATGAAAAATGAAGTCAGATTCCAATTGGTTTATATTCTCTTGGTAATTGAAGCTTTAAAGTGAGCGGGTAACTTAGGCATAGGTTGATGAACTAGCATTGACCCTGAATCATAGATTCTTTAGTCTTTTTTCATTTTTAGAAAGTCCAAATTACAAGGTTTTGCAGACCAAATTTGATTTAATATGAAAATAATCATTCGGTAGGGTTGAAGTCACAAGCAATTTCTTCTTATTCTACAATATTTTCGCAGATGTATATCACAGGGAAAAAAATCAAGAATTGAACAGAAAGAGTTACTTAGGTTTCATTTAGAAAAGCCGAGTCCTAATAGACTATTTATTAAAATTAGATTAAAGTGGTGTCTAGGGGAAAGGGTAATAACAATTACTTCCACTTATTCCCCTTTGACCATAAAATGTATTAGGATGAAAACGGTTCCAAAACAAAATCAAAGCGCTGAAAGCCTGAGATATGTATACAGGAGATATATAATCTGGGCAGAAAAAGTTTGATGGTCGGATTATCGGAGGTGCCACTTTCTACCCAAATCAACTGTCGATTAAGCGCAGATCTGCCAATTTGTGCGCTAGGGGACACAACCTGCCCACAATAACTTTCATCCCGTTGAGGTATTGTAACGTTACATTTACATGTATATATCGTTACATATTTTTCATCCGATCAAAATGCTTTGAATGGATCTGATAAAGGCCACCCAAGGATCCTTCCTGTGAATTTTGGTTGAGTTTGGATGAATTATATTCAGTACTTTCTGAGAAGAAGATTTTAAAAGTAAAAGTTGACGGACGGACGGACGACGGACACATCATGACAAAAGCTCGTTGGCTTTCAGCCAGTGGAGCTAGGGAGAGAGAGCTAGAGAGTGATAGAGATGGGGGAATGGAGCGTGTAGCCAGGTTTGGACTAGGAGGCCCTTGCGTGCGATGTGAGTATTCTACCACACAGACCTATTTCGTTATGTAAATATGCGCTTTATAATCTCCAGATAAAGAGAGCGAGAAAGGGCAGGCGGTTGTTTACCAGGTTAACATGATTATGTACACCTCTCAAAGGCGGTATGTAGATGTTGCATCCTTTGGGTAGAATTCGGAGGTAAAAAAATATAGACACAAAGTCCGAGCACGACCAAACTGTTTTCAGACGGTGCGAATATGATCCTATGAAAGACCAATTAATTTGTTAAATAAAACATTCCAATCGTGCGTAAATCCGACAGATACGCTTATCAGCTTTATACGGCAACTTCGTCTAACCGGACCGTTTTAACATTGTTACTCTAGAATAAGTAATATTATTTTGGTATGAAACAAACACCTTATTTTTTCTTAACAATATGATATGATTATACATGTTTAATAATTTCCAATATATTATATATCTTCTTGCTTTCTTTCCATTCACTCGTCAAGTTTTGATAATTTTGCCAAATTCAGAACACTCACACGAAAGTACTCTACATCGAGCCGACAGCTCTCAATGAGTCATATCTCGCCTTCGTCCTTCTCGCCTCAATCGGGCGTATTAATTTATGGTCAGATCCGATCTACTTTTCATGCGACAGAAGATCACATTGATTGCGGTAGATGTTTTTACATTATGTTTTCACATTAAACTCTGCATGGGTTTGATTTTTTAGCATTGTACCTTTAGCCTAAGATTGCTTACGCAATCTCAAGCTAAAAACGAACAGATATAAAATGAAAGGCTTTGGAAATAAGAGAACTATTTGTTATTCGAGCTATTTAGCCCCACCTAAGAATAAAGAACGAATTCAAGAGCCAAGTAGTTCCAGTTAAAGGGAGTGATTTTAATATTTCATTGTTGAATCATTAAATCCTTTGCTTAACTGATGCTTCGGCGACATCAAATTCAGCCAATGAAAACGACATTTATCTTGAATGACGAAACTTAATTCAAATTATATTGTTATAAATTCATTTTTCTACAATATTTCGAAAATATTTTAACTGACACCATTAAAGGTGTATAAATTGTAAAGGACGAACCTAATGCTGTGATAAAATTCCATAACCTCGGATCTGATTTAGTGTTCTTCCAAGAATTTTAGACCTCCAGGCTTGTCAGGCGGAACATAAACTTTTCCTATTCAGCTCGAATCAAATAAATTGTCTCGGATCAATACTCTTAGATGCCACTATGTCTATCCGTTACTTTCTTTAATCCGAATTATTACAGTGGGGGATATGGAAATGAAACGTGAACGTTCTTTTCGTCTGTCCATCCGTGTCTCTCTAAAGCCCGCGTTATTACGGTGAGGGAATAGGGAAAATAATACTAGACCGTTCTTTTCGTCTATCTATCCGCGATTTTCTTAAACATTAGTTGTTAATCCGGCGGATATGAAATGAAGCGTGACCGTTCTTTTCGTCTGTCTATTCGTGACTTTCCTATATCTGAGTAATTTACCGAGGGTTAATGGTTCCCGATCGTACTGTCCGACTGTTTTCCGTCCGATCGTTTGTCTACCATTCCGTATATACATTCGCGATATGCGTATGTGTGTTGTTCTGCCTTCTGTATTCTCCGGCTCGAATTTTGTCCGAAGTTTATCCCACTAATTATGTTCACCGATCTCATATGTCAATCAAAGACTCATTCGACCAATTACACATAAATAATTCATTTAAACCGGGCTTGAACTTCAATATCGGCCGGTATTTTTGCGAAACATTTCTGTTGGTTTGGCGACTTAAAGCTGTAGTTACGATGTTTAGGTCCCCAACAAACGATTTTACTTTTTGTTGCATGTAATTGGTTATAAATTTTGAAAAATTTCTACGCTTGTTATCGAAATGGAAAATCGTGTCGGAGTCAGTTCGCATTACTAGCAGAGTCAGTGGGCGGGGCCAGCGATCCGTCAATTAGCTATAAACATGAAACTTTTCTCACTTTAGAAAACTGTTATGAACAACGACCATAAAACCTTGATGGCAAAAAATGAGCGTTTGAATCTAGAAAATCGTCCACAGCGAATCCAAGAAAGTGTAATACCTATAAACATAATTTCATTTGTTGAAAAACCTCGCTGAGAAGAGGGGCCGTGCGTGACATCTCTAGCAAATAACACGTGTGCGTGAAACACAGATATTGCGCAGTCTGGACAGCCACTTGGGGTGTTTAGAATACTCGCTGATCGTCGAAAGAAGCTTTGGTTCAGTATCTATCTGACGCATAGTTCAGACTGAGGATGGCCAGGCCCATAGTTCAGACTGAGTATGGACAGGCGCATAGTTCAGATTGCGAATGGACAGGTGCATAGTTCAGACTATGTGGATGGACAGGCGCATAGCTCAAACTATGAGGTTGGACATGCGCATAGTTCAGACATAGGATGGACAGGCGCATAGTTCAGACTTTAGGGTGGACTGGCTGACGCCAGTTGCGCCAACGATTTCAACTGGCAAATTTGATGGAGAACGACAATGACAAATTATTTTGAAATCCATTCATAAATGGAGGGGTTATGATCAAAGATAAGCTCAATTTGAACATTGGCCTTGACATGTGACCTAAACGTTATCTCAAATCTGATTTCAAATGGGATATATTCTCATGATCGAGGAAAGTGTGAACGAATATTTCTGAATCAATCCACAAATGTAGGAGCTAATTTTTCCACTTGACCGTGCTTGTAAACTTGTATCTATCAGAAAATTGCTTCTCAAATGGCACATGATTGAACAACTACGCCAGATCATTTTCAAATCCATCCATACATGAAGGAGTGTTGCTCGAAGGAAGCACAGGCGATGACAAAACAATATTGCTTTGCCTTTTGCAGGAGGGGGATTATACTCATTTTTCATTTTTTTATTTCCATAAAGCCTGTTGAAGAAAGTAACACACTGAATTAAATATCATTATTGTATATTTACGGTATCTTACATCTAACATACAAATTTGAACAAAAATTACATAAGGCATAGCAATTCATAAAAGAACTTTTAACATTCAATAACGCATAATTTCAAGATTTGTTTTCATTCACACCTTTTCGCTCCACGTGTAAAGCTGTTTGAACTTAATAGTCTTAATGATCCAAGTATAACAGAATGAGTAGTGCATAGCTTCTACAATAGTTGATAGGTGGTAACGTATGTCTCTTTTCCACAGTGTCACAATCTAAGCTTTGTCAATGTTGTTCTATAAATGCTCGAGTTTCAAATATTTCCTAATATTTTTAAAGCATAATATTATCCTATCTTACTTAGAGTAAACTTTTGAAAACAAAAGCTGATTTCAATCAATTACTTACTTTCAATCAGTATTAAGTCTATGCACTAGAGCTGAAATCTTTAACCCTTTCCTGTACAAACCCTATGATTTTATACTTGAGAAAACTCTGTGGAAAAGTAAAAGTTGCTTGTAGCAAGTAATTTCTCCTTTTCCCAAAATATTTTCTACCACATAGGATGGTTTCATATCAAATTGTACCAAAATTTCATTGTCGTCTGCAACTTCTTTTAATTGGACCAGTCTGAAATGTCAAAAACCAGAAAAGAGTTATACTAAATTTCATTTGAAGCAAATCTCCATGATCAGGCGAGTTGAGAATAAAACCAGAGAAAAGTCAAGACAAAAAAATGCCGCTTTTTCATGCCAAAATGGAAAACTTTGTTAGAACAGAAAAAATGCAACAAGCTATTTCTCCTTTTCTTACAATCTTTTTGAACCTGATTAGACCCCTATTTTCTCATTTTTGTGCACTTAGAAATGTCATCTGCAACTTAAAAATAGAATACTCTATTCAGACAAAATCCTTTGAAAATATTTGATAGTTTGCATATTGCTTCAGCATATAAATACTAAAGACTATAGACGAAAATTTATCGTGCATTTAATTTGAAAACTATTCGTAACAGAGAAAATATTGTGGAAAAAGAAGAAATTGCTTGTTATAAGCAATTTCTTCTTTTCCCACAATGATTTCTCAAGTATAAAATCACAAGGCCGTAAAAAACAGTGATTGTCCAAGAAAAGGTTTAGTTGGATTGTTTCCTTAATTTCATTGGCATTTTTTAAAGAATGTGGCCTGCACATTTTTTCTCATACATATCTTTCTTACAACTCAAACATTTTCGAGGTAAGATAGAGAATGCACAAGACAGAAAGAGCATAAACTGAGAGCAGTTAAAACAAGATTTCTATCAAAGCAGTAAAGGATGGTGAAACAACACATTTTCAGGATTATCTGGAAACAGAAAAAGTATAGATCAGTGTAAGTGAAAAGCTTTCCAAATGTTGTTTAAAAAGGGAAATTTCTGAAGTAACAATACTTTGACACTGAGTTAATTGAAAGAACTATCTTTACAGCCCAGAGAGGTACAATGTAGTCTGTATAATACATAACAACAGAATTAAAGAAAGAGTGGGTGCTTTGATTTTAGATTTGACCATTTAAACTATGATGTCCTTATACTTATGTTGTGAGTACTCATTTGAATGTCGAATTGAAACAACTGATCAATCGCTAGCTATGGCCACTTACTCTAATCACCTTCCTATTGACTCCGACAGGAAGTTTTGCTTTGATATCTAACAGCGTTATTTTGCAAAGTTTGTGGCTAGAAGCTTGTAACAAAAAGTAGAATGGCTTGTAGAGACTTTAACATCGTATCTACAGCTTGAATAAGCTGTAGTTACAACATTAAATTGCCAAACCAAAAAAAGTATTTCTTATAAATGTAGGTGAATGTCGGAGTTAAAAGTTAACTTCCAGTTTAAATGAATAACATGATGGTTGATTGTTTCTTTGATTGACAGCTGTAATTGGTCAATTGTAATGAATACCAACAACAATGAGTTTGAAAGATAATGATTATTTGAATTCATTGACATGCCCTTCCTCTTTCCTTGACCTCTGTAACAACAAATAAATCACAGGAAATTAACTCGCCCAAGCTTCCAGCTGAGCTAACTCATCATCCTCTTCTTGTGCAGCAACTGAAAAACAAAGATAGCTTTTCTGTAACCCTTTCCTGTTTTGCAAAATTTTAGACCTTTCAAATTCAAAGTTTTTGCAGACGAATTTGGATTTATTTTAAAAAAAAAGAACATTTAGTAGGGTAGAATATAATGTTGAAAAAGAAGAAGTTGCCTGTTACAAGCAATTGCTTCTTTTTCCACAATATTTTCTCAATTATAAAACCACAGGGACATAAAAACCAGGGATTAAACAGGAAAGCCTTAATCACTTCCGAAACAGGCTCTTTTTGACCCTCAAAGACAAATGTTTTGAAAACAATGTGGAAAATGAAGAAATTGCTTGAACAAAGCATAATATCTAGAAGCATCTAAGCAAAAAAATCCAGAAATCTAGGGTTTAAGTGGAATTTGTAAAGTTACCTTCCTTCTTTTCATGAAAATCATAGGACTTTGGCAAAATTTAAATAGATCCATAACATATAATTGCAGATTCACACACCAAAATTCAGGTTGACATATATGGTTGCTTAGGGAGAGTCTTGAAAACTATAATTGGTTTCAATTTGAAAATGAAAACACCCTATATGGCAGAAAATACTGTGGGAAAAGAAGAAATTGCTTCCTCTCTTTTCCACAATGTTATCTCAAGTATAAAATCTAAGTGACATAAATTTCAGGTTTATACAGGTAAGGGTTTAAATGTCTGAATTTGAAAATTGAAGCATTTCAGCATTAATTCAGCAATCCACACATTGAATTTAGAAAACATTGCCTGTGCATCAATGCAAATGAACACAAAAGCTAGGAGAAGCTATTCAGTCATCTGAGAAATGTTATAAACCAGGTTTAACCTACCTGTCTTTTTAGGTTCTGCTGTCGGTACAGAGGGCAAATCATCTGCCAAAGGTCCAACATTTATCAACTGCTCATCTAACTCTTCTTGCGCTAACTCTTCTAATTCTGCTTCCAAATCGTCCTGAAATATACAAATTGGCTCCAGAATGAAAATAGACATTGTTACAAAGCGGACTAATATCCCCCCAACAGCACTTGTCCATATACAAGTGCTATCCGCCAAAAAATGGACTTTTTAATTAGAGGGTCATAAATCAGTCAAAAACCAATGAGCCATAACCAAAATAGGATATGCACATGTCTGACTAATATCGAGTGTTTCTGTGACAATTGAATCAGATCCATCAAATGGTTGGTGAGAAATTGAACAGAGACGATTTTTCACCAAAGGCCATAACTCCATCAAAAATCAATGGACCGTATCCAAAATAGAATGTGCACATCTCTGCTTGATACTGATTATATCAGTGAAGTTTGAATTAAACTGTCCAGTGGTTGCCGAGAAATTGAGCGGACACGAAAAAGCTACAGACAGACTGACCGACCGACAGACAAACTGACTCCTATATACTCCCCTAACAAAGTTAAGGGGGTATAATAAATCCACAGGATATTTTCAAGATTACATGGTGAATAATATTAACACAAGGGCAATAACTATACAATTTACATATTGCCTCTGTTAGTCAAAAAATCAATTGACCAATCAAATGATTCATGAAGACCATGGTGACCTTAGAACTCATTGACATTTATGTTTAAATGTCTGTTTGTTTTGCAATTTAAAGATATAAACTACAGCTTATTCAAGCTGTTGTTATGACATTTCGGTTCCTAACCAACAATATGCCTTCTATTTTACAATCCTAATCACATTTTTTACAAAATATTAGGTATTGAGAAACAATTAAGGAGCAATTTGATGTTAACATAGGTCAAAACAAAAGCTGATCAGGCATACAGCATGTTCAGTTGAAATCCTTTTTCATTAAAAAGTAAAGCAAATAACTGGATTGAAAAATGGAAATATTGTTTAGACATAAAATATACATGGACTTATCTATTACTGCACCATGATTTGTAAGCCCCAATAAGAACAAGAGGTACATGATGGTCCTAAATTGCTCTCCTGAATCATTTGATGTTAAAAAATGCAACTGGAGCCAAATAATTATAACCAGTTTCATGAAGATTAATCCAAAACTGTGGCCTCAATAGTTTAAACAAAGAAATTATCATTAAGGTCCCTTTTCCTGTGTTTTCAGATAGAACCTTCCCATAATCAATCTGGTTCATATCAATTGCCTAACAATCATTCTGGTCAAGTTCCATGGAGATTGAGCCAAATTTGTGGACTCTCTAGTGTAAACAAAGAAATTGTCTTTAAGACCCCTAATCCTGTGTTTTCAGATAGAACCTTCCCATAATCAATAGGGTCAATCCTTATGACCTAACAAGTATTCTGGCTTAGTTACAAAATAATTGGGTCAAAACTATGGCCTCTAAAAGAACCCTAAAAAATAGAAATTCATAGGGCGACTTTTTTCTTAAATTATATCGATTTGTGTGATTCTAGATTTCAACAAAAAACATGATTCAATCAAGAATATTGAGCTAAATTAAAGACAAAAGAGTGTGATGACGACACCAATGCTATCGCGATACCTCGGTTTCTCCGAAAACAGCCAAGCTAAAAGACTCAGAAAGTAGGCCTATCTTGGATACTCTGAGGTTTCTTATTTGCTGTGGTACGTCAACAATACAGCAAAGTAAAGGAGAAGACCCAAGGGTATCCAAGGATGGTCCAAGGTCAGGGTCAAAACAAAGTGTTCAACATGATGCCAATGAAAAGCATCCTACATTAACATTTATTTTTGACATGATACTTTAAATTACTAATTTGCTCAACTTCATGAATTAAAGTTCTAAGAAGTATTTCAAATGTCAAGGTCAAAGACTGTTTATGATGCAAGATAAAGTAATCTTAACCAATTACCAACAGCAAAATATGAGACAGGTCTTAATTGAAAGAAGTAGCAGACAACAATCTATAGTTTTGATGGAATTTTAAAACTCTTCATCATTTGGGGTAAAAAACTTGTAGAAAATGAAGAAATTGCTTGTAACAGTCAATTTCATAATTTTCCACAATGTTTTCAAAAGCATTTTTCTGGGGGGTCATCAAAAAGCATCAGTGTGGGGGAATGGGTTAATTTGAGATAATGCAGCTCAAGCTTATTGGTGAATTGCAAAGTCAAAAGCTGAGCATGATACATGATTAACTAGAACAACACCAAAGTGGTGACAATAGGTTGACTTTTTGTTCTAAAACAGCCATGCTAATGAAATGACATACATCATCAAACTCTGTATTGAAGCCAACAGGATTGGAGATAGCATCACTAATTTCATTGGCTATTTCTTGTTGTTCAGCAACATCCTCCATAAGGTCATGAACTTTATCAACATCCCTGAAAATATCAACATTATTCATTATCAGATGGCATTATTTAAAACTGGTCCAAATTGAAAGAAAGTGAAGATGACAAGTTGGTGGAAATTTCAAAATCTATATATATTTCTTGGTAGAAAAAATTGTGGAGAAAAAAAAGTAATTACTTATTACAAGCATTTTCTTCATTTTTCACATCTTTTTCGAAGGTAAAAAGAAGGATTGTGTGGGAATGAGTTAAAGTATTTGAATAAATGCATATTAACATCCTAAATAAATAATCTCAATGAAAGATGCAAAACTTAAGTATCAACCTATTGTTTTTGGGTGAGCAAAATATCATAACAATAGCTTGAAAAAGCATGCCCAAGGACAATATAGCTAGAATTTAAGACAAGTCTATTTTTCTCAATCTTTCCCAAAGCCTTTTGTGTTTGAGGAGGGTAAAAAGAAAGGATTGTGTTAAGAAATTTACTAAACGTCCAAATTCAAAGAGGTTGCAGATCTATAAAAATCTGAATTTTCGTCAAAATTGATCAAGAGGACAATGAGGATCCAAAACACTCTTCTGGGTTTAAAGTTCCCTTAATTCACAAGGCAACTTTCTGTGTACTTTCCAAGATATATCATCAAAATTAGTTGAACTTACAAAGCTTATACAGATTCATCAAAATCAAAGTTAATTTGAGAAATGTAAATAATGAAAAAAAAATGCCTAAAACTAGATTCACTTGGGCACCTGAAAAGCTCAACCAGTCTGATTTCCTTTTGATTTGGGTGATTTATTTTCTGGAGGCAACTCTTTCTAGAATTTTTTCTTTGTAGTTTACTTTCAGTGAGGCAGCTTTCTTTTATGCAATAAATATTTCCTTTGTCAGTATAGCACTATCAATTTTTTCCTGTGCATCACCATGTGAACTCTACCTGAAATGAGCCCAATCCTGTAGAGCAATATAATCATTAAGCCTATTAACCCATTCCAACACAATGACACTTTTAAACGGCCCTCAATATAAAAGCTCTGGAAAACATTGTGGACAATTAAAAATTGCTTGTTACAAGCAATTTCTTCATTAGCCACAATGTTTTCTACCCCAAATGACAAAGATTTTAAAAATTTCAACAATTTTGAAATGTCTTCTGCAACTTCTTTCAATTTGGACTGGTCTAAAATTTCACTGTGTGGGAATGGATTAATGTTTTTTTTTCCCAAAAATTCTGTTAAACAGTCCCCAAAGATCAAAATTCCTTGAAAGATTCAGATAAAGGGTCACCTAAAAATTGTTCCTATGAAATCTGGTTGAAAATTATCTGGTTGAAAATTTTCAGAGTTGTCACTATAAATCATACATGAAAATTAGCCCCTACAATAACAGCCATGTTTTTAATCCAGTTCTTTGAACGAATCTGATAACGAGTCACCCAAAAATCATTCCTGTAAAGTTTTGTTGAATCTGTGAAGTATTTTCTTCTGAAGAGAAGATATCTAAAGTATAAGTTTACAGACAGACAGATACACACACACAAGCACAAAGGACACAATGCTAGGAAGATAGCTTTCAGCCAGTGGAGCTAAATCACTTTTTCCTTGTGGCCTCGGTTTCAAGACAAGCTATTAAGAATGTAACATAACATCCTATGAATATGAAAATATATATACAATATATTTTAGGGAGAAATGATGTCTAATAGGCTACTTTTCTAAAGATCCCCCCCCCCCTAATTTCAAAAGAAATTTCCTTGATAACTTGATAATTAAAAGTGATATACGTGTATATATATATAAGAATTGTCTTCAAAATTTATCACAAAGATAGGTCATACTTTTCCTTTAACCAGCAAATTAGAAATTTTAATTAGGAAAAGTGGGGCCATACCCATTTTGGGAAAGGGCCTATTTTCAGTCCCTAAGGAAAAGCAGATGAAGCCCTATCAAACATAAATATTTTCAGTGATTATCAGGGTTTGTCTAATGGATGTTCTCCAACTTCAAAAAGAACCTTCCTTATTACTTAACAAACACACTGTGAAAGTTTCAAGCAAAGCAAAGTTGTTCTTTACAGACAGTTTGTTGGGCAATGTAAACATCGTAACTACAAATAGTTAGAATTTAGGGAACCAACCACTGTACTGTTTTGTTACAGTCCACTGCCCATATTTGCAAAATAAGACCATTTTAAATCTAAGTGGGACATCCTATACCAGAGTTAACAGGCAGGGCAAACAGAGTAAGTAAGTGGGGCCAGTGATTGGCCAATTGACAGGGCAAAGATATCATGTGTCAAAAATGTATCTAAAGTACTGAACAGACATGCATTTTCAATATTAAATGATAAAGTTGTTCTGTACTTTCCACAAATATTGAACTTCACATCTCAGAGAAATGGATACTTGCCCAAATGTAGTTTTCCAAAAATCAATCAAACAGCAATATTTGAGGAAGTCTTGTCTGATGTACACTGGCCTACACAATTATGGCCCGACATGATCTCAAATGAAATTTCTAGCCATTCAAAATCAAGCTGGGTTAGCAAACCAGCTACAATCGAGTTACCCTAATTTAATTTTTTATTGGTATTGGTTGTCATGGAGCTAAATGGATAAAATGCATGTGAATTAAACCCATTACCAGACAGCAAAATTTTACATATACAAATTGAAAGAAGTTGCAGACGACAATATAAAATTTGAGATTTAGATTTTTTCAATATTTCTGGGTAGAAAATACTTGTATTGTGGAAAATGAAGATATAGCTTCTTGCAAGAAATTTCTATATTTTCCACAATATTTTCCCAATTATTTTTCATGAAGGGTTTTCAAAAATATCATTGTGTGGAAATGGGTTTATCTTACCTGAGGGTATTTTATCAACCTTAGGCGACAGTATACCTACTTTTGAATATCTAACCCTTTATCTTGTGACTATTGATGAATTCTGGACATTTTACTCTTATCTCTGATGTCTGATTTTCAGGACATTTTTTCTGAGTTTGTGGTTATTATGTATGTTGACATCTGCTTATTGAGAGCAGTGCCCTGTATGATATATTTTGTGTAATAAATTATTTCTTACATGTTGTTGTGAGCCTTTTTCAGAGCTTTAGCAGCAGACCCCATGGCTTTAAGTACTTCTGTATTGGTGCTTGCATTTTCCAGGCACTCACGCTGAAATTCAATAGTTGACAGTGTCCCATCTATCTGTTGTAATTGCTTCTCATAGCGTTTCTTTCTTTTCAAAGCTTGTAAGGCAACTACAATGACAATATGTAATCAATTGAACACCCAGAATAGAGATAGATAGGATGACCTTAATTTCATTGCTGAAAATCAAATATCATCATATTTATATATACGTGTATACGATATCCAAGAAATGTATTTTCATTTTTTTAAACTTCAGAATAAACCATCTTTCTGATTCACAAAAATGAAATAAACATGCCCTCAACTGATGCTGGGTAAAAAAAAAAACATATCTTCCCGCAAACACACTATAAAATTAAAAAGAAAACCATACTCCAGGCTAAAAAGCATAAAGATGAAGATTGAAATTATAAGATCAAAATAAGTCCTAAAATTATAAGATCAACATAATTCTACGCTGTAAGTCTACGATTCACTGAAGAAGTTTCAATAATTCAAATTGTGACCCACCACAATTTAAGTTTTGTTTACATCAAATTATGATGTCAGTTTTAATTTTCCCTAGTTATTTGCTAGGTAACAGAGATTAAGGAAATCATCCATTAAGTTTGGTCATCACCACCTGTGCATATAACAGTCGATGCTGAAGATTAGCAAAGATTTCCGGTGAAGAATCAGGTGCATTTGACTTGATCTCAAAATGTAAACGCAAAATACTCTTTCATGACAACTTCACTCATCCCCTCATTTGGTATATCAATAATAATATTATGAAGGCCCTTGTTTGCTTTAGTGACCAAATAAGTGATAGATTATTTAAACAATTATTTCTTCCACTTAGGGCAGATATTGCTCTAGATAAAGGCATGGGTTCATTTTTCGCAATCAATTACTAAACATGCATCAACACCCTTCCTGTGGAATGCAATTGTATGAAAGTAATAAAACCAATAATACACATTACACTGCCAAAAGGTAGTGAAATGTCTGGGTAGAAAAGTGCAATAGTGAGACATCTAAATAGTGAAATGACTGGCACTCCTCTTGGTACACAGTCAACTCTACCTGTGAATATCTCACCCAAGCAACTCTGTCTGTCTACTTGGTCTGTCAACTTGTATATATCATATAAGAACTTGTATTAAGGGTATAAGTTACAACTGTTGGTTCGCTATGAATGATTAAGTTAGTGTGTATCATTCTATAGACAACAGCTTTTTGTTGACAATGTATGGTTAGCCTTTTTCTACAACCCCCTCTTTAGAATTGGTCATTGTTTACAATGGCAAATTACAATTAGTGTGGTTGCCTGTAGTCTCCCATATTCGATCACCTTAAGCTATAAATTTGCGCATGCGCACTTACAAAATGATAATTAGACTTCATGAACTAAACTGAAAGTAACATAAATTCAATTAGAATATTGCAGTATGAATGAAAAACAGATTTATAAAAAAAAATGTAACAAAAAATACTCTCTTTTTTTATCTAAACACTGATCATGGAGATCCAAATTCAGTCTCCCATAATCGAGCACCTTCGCAATATACATCCAAGGATTAATGTCACACTTACAGCATTGGTGAAACGGACTTGAAAATGTATTTTGAGTTATTTGCCATCTATCTACCCAAACTTCAAAAAGCATCTACATGAAAAATAGCATTTGCAAGAAGAAAAAAACATGAACCCCAAAATATTTGTAAGTAATGACAAAAAATAGCATAAACCCGGTAATGCAAGAGTTTTAAGGAATAATTTGTATTTCTCTGATAAATTTCGTACATTGTCATTGATAAATGTTGATTTCTTACAATTTGCACATTGTTCGTAATACACAAATTAACTGCAAGTGTGCAGAAATGAAATTGATCGAATATGGGCGACTGCTCGAATACGGGAAACTCCAGTATTGTTAATTAAATTTAATTTGAATAACTGGAAGGTTCGTAAGATAAATATTGGAAACGAATATAAATGGCTACTTATCCCTCTACCTCTTTTGTTTTTGGTTCCGTTCTTCTTTGCTATTGAAAGTTCCGAATCTACTTTCTTTTCTAAAAAGTCCGATTTTTTCATCAACATCTCTTCGATTTCTCGCAGTCGCTGGATAGCTTCTTGGGGTGTTGGCTCTTTTTCGCCCTTTTTCCCCGATCCAAATACCCTTTGAAAGAAACTTTTATTTTCGCTCATAGTTACGACGAGAATAACACAAAAGGTTCCACTAAATATACAGGAATCAAAATTAAATAGCGTTAAATCGTAATCTGACAGGATATTTGGGATTTCCTAGATTTCCCAAGTCTACCACCGTGAGGAAAATGTTGGCTTCGTTATGATTGGTTAAAATCATTGTCGAATATTGTCTGGCTCCCTTCTCAGTAAATTTAACCTACTGTCAAGGCAGGCAAACATACAAACAGATCACAGGATTAAAGAGATTGCGATTTTGACTGTTTATGTTTAGAAATCCCCGATTACTCAGGACTGCAATAGTCATGTGAACTTTACACATCGCGTATATATCTCGTCAAAAAATTTCAAGTTTCATTTGCACATATACGAATAAAATTAATCTTTTATACACTTTCCTAAACGAACAGGAAAGCTTGGGCCATTTGAATGGACCATTCAAATCATTTTTTTGTATGTTTTTTTTTCTATATGATGGATATGAAGATAGTAAACATCGTCAAAAAGGAAGGAATTTTTTAACTATACCCTTACCTTTCTTGCCATGATATCTGTGCTTCCTATCTGACACGCGTTCTACAAGATACCAAGATCTCTTTAAGAAAACCTACATAATATTGTTAGGTGTCCTAAAATTACGCACAAGAGGGCCCGTGTCGCTCTACTGACTTAAATATGTCCACGGAATGTAGTTCACAACACCAAAAGACGAACATAATGATTCCAGTTGACAAACTTCCCCTGACCGAGAGTTCCAGCTTAATAACCAAAAAGAGGCTAAGAAAGATGTATAATGACTAGTAAGCATAGAAGATATGACCGATGTGAAAGTTTGTCACAATTGCAAACAACACCAGGACGATGTCAAAAAAGAAAGCTTTTTGTTGAGAAGTTGATCTTATCTTAAGATGAACATTTTGGAACAAGCCTTTCTCCATTTTAAATGGGCCATTTTCGTCGAAAATTAACAATGTGCACATATAGCAATATCAGCAACAATTAGAAGGCGACACTAGACACCACAGAAAAAAGCTAAAGATTCAACAAAGTGAATAAGTGGCTTTGGAACTTAAAGTCGTAAAAAATGAATTACAAATTCGAACTTATTGGCAGATATTACCGAAAGGTATCAATCACACACCTAAAAAAGAAAAAAAAAAAAAAAAAAAAAAAAAACCGGCTATAGAGAAACAATGAAGATATTGCATTTCAAAGGATTCATTGAATGCAGCTATTTTGTCTGCAGTTTTGAAATTTATTATCAGAAAAAAAATCAAATCCAAAGTCCCCTCAGACTCTGATAAATGGTATTATTTTTTGAAGAAAATCGAAAATAAGTCAGAAACAAAAATGTTACAAAACCAAATTTTCAATGGATTCTTCAAAATCCGCAAATAATTGTAGGAGGAGTTGCGCACACAAGAATATTCGCGTGACACAGCATCGATCAAAATATATGCGATAAGTTACATGGAGACAAATATTTGGTGAAAATTTCATAAAAATCCTCCAAGAATTATGAGAGTTGCCGACTTAAGAATTTTGAAAACAAGCATCCTTATTGCACGACTTACCGTTGAACCTCGAAATCCTCAATGTGTGCTGTCAAATGAGCACAAACGTTTGGTGAACATTTCATCAAGACCTGTTGGAGTAGTTGCACACACAATAACTCTGATATTATGGCATTGAATCATAAAACGCTGATAGCATGTGCTACACTCCACCGGGGATAAAATGTCACATGATTACAAACAAAAATCTCTAAAATCACAACATTGGCGACTGTGTCGTTACAACAAATTATCGTCTATCGGTTCTATCAATAATTACTTATTGATAGTTCTCGGTTTATAAGCCACCCTTCAACCTTCATTGTATGACCGTAGACGCAAGCCAGTCTTCATCGGGTGACACATTGCCGTCGTTGAACTATAGGTCCCCGTGATGAAGATCAACCAAGATGTAAGCTACAAGGAAGATAGTCCTTTATATTTGACTTATTTACATAAAAGTGTATGTCGTCTTCCCTAGACCATTAATTAAATACAACGGTAAATTATGGCAACTATATATAAATGCTGTATGAGGATAAAAGCGCCATCCATAAAAGCCGTACTTTTTTTTACGAATCCGAATACTTTTTGGAATAAGGTAGACCCCGGGGCAAGGAAAATATCTTCAAAAGAACAATGAAATCAAATGAACAATTTGAGAGAAAATGATTTTTTAAATATTTCTACATTGGTTGCCATGGCAACCAGAGTTCTTCATGGAGAATCACTGTTTGATTGATTTGGGTTTAACACCACTTTTAACAGTATTACAGTCATATCATACAATGGATTCCTGGTATTTCTCACACCAGTACTACCATTATATCCTTTTCTAGCCTCCAGCTGCTATCCCACTTAGGTTTACGATTATCCAACCATTGGTGAGAGACACATGTTTGAAGGAACGTGAAAGAGGACTCGACTCCTAGGAAACAATCCTTTGAAGTTTGTTGAGATCTTACCAGTAGTTTCTGTGGATGAAATTTTTTAAGAAAAGTTTACGCACGCACGACCATGACTGACATCGCCATAGCCTTCGACCTGTGGTTCTAAAAACAGCCATTGCACAATGAAATAAGAATAAATGAATATCAACATGTATAAATCGCTTTCATTTATAGCCTACGTCAATATATACGTCAGCAAACCATCAGTAAAATTTTCGTCCTATTATAGGATAATCTAAATGTGAATGCCGAGGACAGAAGTTTGTACAAGCGATAGTACAGGTCGTTTAAATAAGACCCTCTTTTCACACCATGAAAAATTAACCAGTACTGGTCAATTGTCCGGAGCCTTGCCTTGAAGCAAGGTCAACAACAAAATGATAATTGACAAAGTTATTTTACTTATTTTTCGGAAAAAATGGTTTAGTAAGGTTTTCCGCTGTCCTTTTCGAGTTTTCCATGCACTCGTAAAATGGGGTAGATACTTTCGAACTTTCGGTTTCGCCGCTGGCTTGAACGAATTCTGGTGACAAGATCTGACATCCGTTAACTAACAATAAATATAAAAACAAGAGTGCCACAGTCACAATATACGCCGCCACCTTGCTGCTGTTTGACGAAAATAATTGTAGACACTACTTATTTTGATAGAACCAAATTCAAAACATTTCCAGACTACCTTTTTAAATTGTCAAATTTAAACTGTTCGTTAATATTGATTGATTGAATGGGCCCAGAGACTAAGTGTCAAGGGGCATAACTCTTGCAAAATTCAATGAACCATAAAATCCTTGATCCATGTACACAGACAAATTATGGTGATGTTATTGGCCAAGTTTCATTTAAATTAAGACAAAAAGTTAGGAGGAGTTGCGTTCACAAGGCTGCAATTTCAAAAAGCCCCAGATACTAAGTTTTAAGGGGCATAATTCAGGAAAACTAATGAATCATAAAATTCTTGATCCATGTACACCTACAAATTATGGTGATGACATTGACCAAGTTTCATTTAAATCAAGACAAAAAGTTCGGAGGAGTTGCGTTCACAAGGCTGCAATTTCAATAAGCCCCAGATACTAAGTTTTAAGGGGCATAATTCAGGGAAATAAATGAACCATAAGATCCTTACTTCTTGCACATCTAACAATTTAGGTTATAACATCCACCAAGTTTCATTTAGATCCTGCCAGAAACTAAGAAGGAGTTGCATTCACAAGGCTGCAATTACATTAAGCACCAGAGACTAAGTTTTAAGGGGGCATAACTGAGGCAAAATTCAATGAACCATGAAATCTTTACTTCATGAACATCTGCCAATTAAGGTGATAACATTGATTAAGTTTCAAAAAGATCCTACCAGAAACTTAGGAGGAGTTGCGCTCACAAGAAAAAGTGAACGTACGTACTAGGTGAGATAGCAGCTGGAAGCTAGGAAAGGCTGTGGTTGTATTACTGGCGTGAGAAAACCAGGAATCCATTCAGCCGCGATATCATTGAAATACTGTTAAAAGTGGCGTTAAACCCCCATCAATCAATTAATTAATCAATAGCTGATAATCAAGGCACGTAGGTAGTGGTTTAATTCAGATTTTTTCAGAAGAAGAGGGATAGGGGGATTTAGTAGGTCATAGATTATCATTATTAACGATAATCTTAATTGGAAAATACAATTTTATTTCATTTTGAAATATTATTACGAAGCGCGATGCATTTATCTTTGTTACAATTCATTTAATCTCAACGCGTTTTGCATTACTCAATAGATTTTGTGGCTTTAATACAAAACGAGTTGCGTTGTAACATAGCTTATTCCAACCTTGTTCCTACAGAAATGCTCCTGCAAAAGTAACTGGATGAGTCCAGTCGGTCCGATTAATCAAACATAACCATACATAACCCCTTTAACCCTTTCCCCTTTTAGGAAATTCTAGACTAGTCCAAATTGTAAGAGCTTGCAGACGACAATGACAACTCGATGCCATTTCAAATGAAACCATCATATGTGGTAGAAAATATTGTGGAAAAGGAGAAATTGCTTGTTACAAGCATTTTTTCTTTTTCCACAATGTTTTCTCAAGTATAACAATCACAGGAACGTAAAATCCCATAATCGAGCAGGAAAGGGTTAAGACCTGTATAAATTAGTGGGTTTAGCAGACGAAAATTTAAAGTGGATTTAGGTTGAAAATAACCAATCATAAGGGTAGAAAATATTGAGGAAAGACGAAATTGCTTGCTACAGGCAGTTTCTTTTCTCTTTTTTTTTTACAATATTTTCTCAATTATAAAATCACAGGAATGTTAAAACCCGGGATTTAACAGCAAAGGGTTAAATGCCTTCAAGTGTTAGCAACGTATCTTGGAATTTCATAAAGGAAATTGATAGAGATGCAATAAGGCAATTATAAATGTAATATCATTGAAAAGAAAGTTACTCAAAAGCATACTTGTAAAGAAAAATAGTTGCCTTCGGCAAACATTTTCCCCTTCAAAACTTCTGAATTATTGAAATTGTAAGGTGCGAAAGCAGTAAGTTCTTTAATTGTAATAATTTGAAGAATGAATGTCGGTATAATTTGAATAACAAATCTATTGATTGATTGGGTTTAACGCCACTTTTAAAGGTATTTCAGTCATATCGCGGCGGCTGGAGCACCTAACAATGGATTCCTGGTATATCTCTCACCAGTACTACCACTGCATCCTTTCCTAGCCTCAGGATGCTATCCCACTTGGGTTTACGGTTATCCACCCATTGGTGGAATAATGTATCGAATATTTTATATTGTGACAAGATTGACAAGTCAGACAAATTGTAAACAGCTATTTCTCTTTTTCCGATAGAGTTTTCAAAACAATAATTAGGAAGCGCGAATGCAAATTCTTTTTAGTGCTTCTATCATTATCGTTTAAACCCTTCCTGTTTTTCCAAATTTTAGACTGGTCAAAATTGAAAGAGGTTGCAGGCGTCAATGAAATTCGGATGCATTTTGAAAAGAAACCATCCCATGAAGTAGAAAGTATTGTGGGAAAAGGAAAAGGAGGTATAAAATCACAGCAACGTAAAAAACCGGGTTTGAATAGGAAAGGGTTAATGATAAATTAACTAAAATCTGGCGGCTTCTTCTTCCAAACAGAACAAACTAAATACTTTTTATCAAAAGGAAGTGTATGTTATTCATATATCGCTATTTTCTCCCAAAATATTTTCTCCTTTTTTTTTCAATTTTATCGGTCTACCTTAACGGATTGCTAGTCACGCCCATTGACCTTCGACTAGGATATTCGACTTGTACATCAAATGACAGTGATTTGCATAATTTAAGGCCAGGGGAATATTTTGTAAAGAAATAATTTAATTTTTAGTTTCGTCTATCAAAAACGAGCGTTCTGATAGGTCGAAAAATATTATTCATAACTCCATGTACAAAATTTGGGTCACACAGTGATTTTGTATGCTTCCGCATACAAATAGTCCCATACAAAAAGGTATCAAAATTTGTAAAGTTTTTGGGTTTTTTTCCGCTCGATTCTATTAAATTATAAGAAATGAAGAGAATATTTTTTGTTTTCATGGAGGTATGAACCGAAAAACCTAATCACACAATGTATGAATCCGCTTTGCGTATTCATACAGTGTGATTATTTTTTTCGGTTCATACCTCCATGAAAACAAAAAAAAAAACATTGTCTTCATCTCTTAAATAGTTGGTAGGCCACCTAAATGTCGTAACATGAGTGATCCGTCGATTTTCTCTAGTCTTTTTACTTTGACGATCCGTCGATTTTCTTTAGTTTGTTTACTTTACCTCATTAGAGTATGACCCGGAAGTAAAGTGCAATTAATGATTATGGTTCATTAAACATTTATTCTCCTAAATACTTTCGATTTACCCAGCAAGATTTAATAATTATCCACGAGAAAAGAAGTTCCGAATGATGACGGGTGGGGGGGGGGAATAAAGGAAACTAAAGAATGTTATTTTAAAGCCATGTATGTTTTAAACTATGTCTGATTACTTCCCAAGAGATTTGAAAGGAGTTGCAGACGACAACTTAGGAATTTAGATTTTTTCAACTTTTTGGGTAGAAAATATTGTGGAAAATGAAGAAATTGCTTGTGAAATCCATCCATTGGTTTCTGGGAAGAAGATTTTTAAAGCTTTCACCATATAAGGAAATTAGCCCCGCCCATTAAAGCCATGTTTTTCATCCGATCAAAATTCTCTGAATGAATCTGAAAGAGGTTCACCATAGGATCGTTTCTATGAAATTTGATTGAAATCCATCCACTAGGTTCTAAGAAGATTTTCAAAGCTTTTACCATATATGAAAATTATCCTCGCCCATAAAGCCATGTTTTTCATCTGATCAAAGTTCTTTGAAGGAATCTAATGGAGGGTCACCCAAGGATCATTTCTGTGAAATTTGGTTGAAACCCATCCACCAGTTTCTTAGAGAAAGGTTTTCAACGCTTTCAACATTTATGGACATTATGCCCGCTCATTAAAGCCATGTTTTTCATCCGATCAAAATTATTTGAATGAATCTGATAGAGGGTCACCAAGGATCATTTTTGTGAAATTTGGTTGAAATCTGTTCAGTACTTTCTGAAAAGATTTTCAAAGGAAAAGTTTACGGACGGCCGGACGAACGCAAAACGGACACCACGCTATTACACTTTCAGACAGTGGAGCTTAAAAGGATTAGATATGATATTTCGCCGGCAGTCGGGGTAGTAAGTTAAATTTTGAAGGAAAGTGACAAAACGAGTAGCTACGCAGAAATCATTTAACTAACGTTAGTCTGAAAGCCACGAAGTATATGCATTTCAAATAGATCTTTCTCTTTCTCAAAGTCACGTTCAAACTAGATATCAATATTGAAATCCTGGGGAATAAATGACCCCAATTGCAATTATCTTTGTATTCTCCCAACCCCACCCTCATCCCTCTCTATTTTCGATAATCGATTTCATATTTTGTCTGATTTACCTCTTCTTACCGGTAATGTGATTCAAAAGACTGAATCATACATATACCCTAATTGATCCGACGTTAACAGTACCAGGTTATATCGTCATTATGTCTTAGTTCAGCTATTTCCGACAGCTAAAGGATTTCTTTTCTATTTCTGATGGACAAAACGCGACCGATTGGCAAATAAGCAGAACCGTGCAAGAGACTAAGACTAGTGAAGCTAAGTATGACGTCACCTTGATTGTCGGAAGGAATAAAATACCAATGAGAGCCCACAAAAATATACTTGTTTATCGAAGTCCGGTATTTTACGCCATGTTTTCTGGAGAAATGACATAGAGATTCTAGACATTGAACTAGAAATTACGAGACTTCTACTGAGGTACATATGTATGGGTTAACAATTCATATATATTGTGAAATTATGGCAATTTGTCGCACCAAATTTTTCGAACAAAATTTTGATATAAGATATATTGCAAGGATCTTTTGAGAATTAAGACCACAAAACATCTGACTATTCGTAGAGGTAAACATATTTCTCAGTGGTAGGGCGATATTTTAACAAACGCCAAAGAGAGTTAGGGTACCCTCAACACAAGATTCACATAATGATCAAAAGATAACACTTATGTTAGCTTTTCTAACAGCAACACAACGACTCCTAGTGGATCTTGGAACACTTATGAACACTGAAAACTCTCCATTGATCAACAAGGGTACGTTTAAGATAACCCTTACGTCTGAGGTGGATTAACTTACCGTCGGATACGGCGGCTTAGCTTGTCCCAGATATGCTCAATCAGATTGAGTTCAGGGCTGCGTGATGGCTAGTCTAAGTCTTCCATACCGGTAGTTCTCAGAAAGCGTTGCATTAGAAATACTGTGTGTGACCTAGAATTATTGTGATGAAACATAGGAGCAGGATGGTGTCTCTGCATAAAAGGGAGCAAACGGGATTGCAAAATCCGATCCTTGTAACGGTTAGAAATTTGGGTCGTAACCTTACCACCAATCACCTCTGTACTAGTGGATGTTGCTAACGTAAATCTGTTTCGGAGATGTCGCTGTCGTGTTTACCGATCATCCCGGTGTAACGTCACCGTCATACCGCTCCAAGTCGCTGTCGGTAAGCAACTGACCCGGTTTGGTGTACACGGGTTTTCAAATAATTATTGTTTGCCATGAGCAAATCATGGCAAGAGAGATCAAAGACTGACCAGCCAAAAGCCTTCCGATTGCTTCTTGACGTTGCTCATCTGAAAATCGTGATATTTCCAGAATAGTGTCAAGGACGAAAAATTAATTCGATTTTTCTCCTAGCTTGAGCTTGTTCAATACGTTAAGGCAAATGTGTACCAAATGACAACAAGGTTAATAGTATGTGCAAGCAGTATTTCTTTAAAGTTTTTTATATGCTACACGGTAACGGAAACGACGTGCTTTTATAATCTTAGATTTTATGCAGTCACATTTGTCCTATTTACTAAGCCATAGCTTAGAATGTCTGCTGTTTATCACTGTACAGCAGTGATCTAGCTTTCAACTGTTGGTTTTCTGATGCTATTTTCATTGATTGATTTACTTTTTCAAAGAGTACTATGAATCAATTTTTTGTGAAACAATACATATTTTTATATTGTCATTCTGTCCCCGTATAAACATGACTATAATATAAAGCTGATCTAAGGAGCATTCTTGCCAAATTTAGATAATTGGCCCTTTGGTTTGGGAGAAAAAGACATCATGAGTCCTGTAAGTCTTACAAGCCCATCGCCATCATTCATCCATTTTTTGGCCGAATGAAATTTTCATGGTCAAGATTTGTAACCAAAGTACTTTCCTACCAATTTAGGCCCAGTGTTCTAGGCAGGAAAGATCTTATAGAAACTTTGAAGACAGACGACTGTAACAAGTTGATCTTCAGAGCTTCTCTTGCGAATGTTTTGCTCAAGTAAGCTTACAAAATATAGGATAGAAAACATTGTGATGTAAGAAAACCTACTTATACCAAGATTTTTTTTGTTATACCACAATGTTTCCTTGAATACAAAATCTGAGGGTAAAAAAGCAGAATTGTGTGTTAAGGGTTTTAAGAATTCAAAGAGAAAAAGACTACCATCCTTCCATGCAATTCAGTATTTGTTTGACAACACGGGTTTAATATCTATTTATTGAATTTGACAAAAGTAATAAAATCATGTTTCATATTAATCAATTGAATTGACAAAAGTAATAAGATTCATGTTTCATCAATTGCCCAGTCCCATGGAATTGTAACTTCCCCATCACTCATAACAGTATAATATGTAGATATTTTTAACCTAATGCCATTTAACCATTGATTGACAAGAAAACTATTATCCAAGAGTCGCTGACAACATTCTGTCATCTGTTGGGGTGTAATTGCCTCGTCCCTTGTTACAGAAGCTACGGAGAGTCTCTCATAACACTGCTCAAGTATCTGATCCATGTAAAATGTGTGCCTGAAAAAATAGACTATATTTACATTGATTTGCTCTACTTTTGTTTCTTTCTAAGAGTAAAAGTAAATACAACACCATTCTAAGTGGCTTTAAAACAGAATTTTCACAACCTCAACCTCTATTAACCCATTCCAACACAATGACGCCTATTGACGTTCCCCAAGAAAAACAATTTGGAAAATATTGTGTAAAATGAGAATTGTTTGTGCCCAAAAAGTTGAATAAATACATTATTTCATCAACTTTAGATTGTTGGCAGCAAACCCTTTCAATTTGGACTAGTCAAAAATTTTGCCGTCTGTTAACCTTTTGCCACACAATGACACTTTTTGATCCCTCACAAAAAAGGCTTTGGAAATAGTGAAAAATGAAGAAATTGCTTTAAACAAGCAATTTCTTCATTTTACACATTGCTTTCTACTTGAAAAGCTGAACATATTTAATATTTCATCATCTTTAAATTGTCGTCAGTAAATCCTTTCAACTTGGACCAGTCTAAAATTTTGCTGTCTGTTAACCCATTACCACACAATGACACTTTTTCAAGCCCCTCAAGAAAAAGGCTTTTGAAACATTGTGGAAAATGAAGAAATGACTTGTAACAAGCAATTTCTTTATTACTCACAATGTTTAGTGTCCCAATAGACAATTTCTTTTAAAAGCCATCTAATTAAATTGTCATAGGGAACTTCTTTCAATTTCGACCAGTCTAAAATTTTCTTGTGTGGTAAGGGATTAATGGGTTAAGTTAACCAGTATATCAAATCACTACTTCTGTCAGAACTGCTGTGGTTACCTGCTATGCCTACACTGAATATTTAATTTGGGGACACCAAACATAAATGCAGCTAATAGTTTAGATAGGATGTATAAGTTAAAACATTTTAGGTCTTGATCATAGACAATGCTCTCATTAAGGATCAATTTCAAGATTTTTTTAAAATTCCGAGTTTCAATTTCAGGAGGTTTTCACAAAATTAAGGAACACCCCTCCCCTTTCTCCAGACTATACTCCCCTGCCCCCTCCTTTAAATAGATCAAATGAAATTAAAAAGACAAAGCCTGAACTAAATTCATTTGCAACCTTTACTTATAGTCCCTAAAGTCATGTCCCTTTGAATGGAACTAGAGAAAACATTGTAGTGAAAGAAGACACTGTTTCTTGCCTTAATTTCTCCTTTTCCCTCAATGTTTCCTCTCCTTAAGCATTATCATTTTCCAAATTGAAATTTTTCACAATGTTTTATACTCAGAAAGTTGAAAAAAATCTATAGTTTCATTAACTTTAAATTTCCGTCTGCAACACCTTTAAATTCGGACCGGTTTAAACCCTTGCCGTCTGGTAATGGGTTAAAAACTGCCATGTTGGAGTTAAACAAATTACCAGACAATTAAAATTTAAACTGGTCCTAATCAGAAGATGTAGATGACAAATTTTCATGAAAGTATGGATTGTTTTTTAATTTGGGGTAGAAAACATTGTGATTAATGAGGAAATTGTCGTCTGGAACTCCTTTCAATTTGGATCAGTCTAAAAATTTGCCATCTGGTAATGGGATAAACAAGACTCTCAAGCATTTGCAAAAAAACAGATAAGAATAATAGCTATGCTATATTTTCTTTTTTTTAATTGACAAACCATGAATTTGACACACAAAGATATACTCTAAAAAAATATAAAAAAAATGCAAAAAAGAAAAAGTACTATTTGCTAGAATCAGCTCCTTTATTCACAGTTTCCAAAATTTCTCCCTTCAAATGTCGGGCTTGTTCAAAACAGAATTTAATAAATAAACAAAACTTACATTTTAGCATCAATCAAAAATGTTGCTGCTCTCTCTTTATTTTCAACAATGAATTTCACAAGAATGCTCCCTGGTATAGATGAGGGAATCATAAGGTGTCCACAGTTGGTCAGGGCTAAGGGTGATGATCCCCTACAATTATGATAAAACATGTGTAATGACCAGTTCTTAGAAATCGGAAATCGACGTGGAACTTTGACCTTGGATAAAGTATATGCATATATATTAGTGTTACCTTCATGCCAAATAAAAGAATTGTTTCTTAACCAATTACTAGACGGCAAAATTTTGTACAGGTCCAAATTAAAAGGAGTTGCAGACAATAGTTTAAAGTCTATGAAATTTTAGATTTTTCAACTTTCTTGGTAGAAAACGTGAATGATGAAGAAATTACTTGTTACAAGCAATTTCCTCATTTTACACAAGGTCTTCCTAGATATTTTTTTAAGGGGCGTCCAAAAGCGTCATTATTTGGGGATGGGTTAAACCGGGTTTGAGTTATGGTAAAGTGTTAAGTTTCCTGGATAAGGTTTCAGCAGAGAGATAGATGGACAGATGCTGGGAAATAATATGTCCCTGATCTCTTTATGAGAGGGTATAAAAAGTCAGGAAATAAATCACTGGCAGACTTTAAAAACTTTGTAAGTAAAGCTTTTTCATGCATTCGTTAAAATGTTTTAGTGGCCAAAAGGCAATATGTACATGTGTATACAAGTCAAGTGTAGTATCATCTAAGAAACGAAGCCAATAGTTTTTGTATTCATTAAGGTATGAACCCAAAAACTTACTCCCACTGTATGAATACTGTATGAATACACAACCTATTTACCAATCATTAAATTTACTGATTAAGTGACCTAAATAATTAACCCATTACCAGACAGCAAAATTTAAACTGGTCCAAATTTAAAGAAGTTGAAGACAACAATTTAAAGTTTATGAAATTTTAGATTATTTCAAATTTCTTGGTAGAAAACATTGTGGAGAATGATGAAATTGCTTGTAACAAGCAGTTTCTTCATTTTCCACAATATTTTCTAAAGCTCTTTCTCTTGGGTGCGTCTAAAAGCAGCACTGAGTGGGAATGGGTTAAAATTGTGCCTAGATGGAGCTAAACTAAAATCTCAGGATCTTAATTAAAGCAACTTCTATAGATGGTAAAGCAATATGCATAATAGGAAACCTCTATACCTAATCGTTTGTCAGACCTTTAAAGATTTTCTTCTTTAACCCATTACCAAATGAGGAAATTTTAGACTGGTCAAAATTGAAAGAGGTTGCAGACGACAATTCAAAGTTTATGAAATTTTGGATTTTTTCAACTTTCTGGGTAGAAAACATTGTCGGAAATGAAGAAATTGCTTATTACAAGCAATTTCTTCATTTTACACAATATTTTCCCAATGATTTTTCTTGAGGGGAGTCAAAAGGCGTCACTGTGAGGTAATGGGTGAATTGTAGGTAAAATAGTGTGTGCCAAGGAAAAGCCAAAATGGGACCCCAGGGGCAATTTCTTTACATAATTTGTAGAAGGCAACCATGTGATGCCACATGCAAAATATCAAACCAATATGCCTAACTACTAGTGAGGAGAAGATTGACAAAGACTTTAGTATTTGTTTCTATATGAAATAGTTCAACCTTTCTGTAGCCATGGCAACTACATTTTTTTTAACTTATTTGATTTTTTTTAAACAACTTTAGCTTTAAGATTTTCAAAGAAGTAGTGGATGGACTGATGAACAGACAATGAGTGATCACAATAGCTAACCTTGAGCATATTGTACTGAGGTGAGCTTAAACAAGACAACAATGATGGTTCTTAATGGCTCACCCAAATAACTATCACATATAGTGACATATTGAGCTAAATTAAAACAGGATGTATCTACTCAAACAACATGAACATTGTGAAACCTTTCAGCTCAACAGTTTGTCAGAAAAGACACAAAGTAGCCAAAACAGGAAAGTGGGGGCTTTATTCGACAACTTCATTAGAGATGTACCAGGTGATGTAACATACATAAAATGAAACCTCTAGGCCTCATGGTTTGTCTGTAGTTTTTTTTAAAAAAAAAGATTTCGCTTTTTTTTTGTATAATAATCCTTTAATGCAGGAGATATGCTCTGGAAAAATTAGGAAAAGTTGACGAACTATCACACTCAAATATCTAAATGTTTTAATGAGATCCATATTGTTCACAATGTAAGCAGGCTACACAAAGTGTTATTGAAACAAGTTAAGTTTTGTTAACCTTTCCCGTTTTTTGAAAGTTTAGAATTTAAATTAAAGGATCCTATAAGGTAGAAAATATAGTGGGAAAAGAAAAAAATTGCTTGTTTCAAGCATTTTCATCTTTTACAACAAGGTTTTCTCAAGTATAAAATCAGAGCAACGTAAAATCACTGGTTTGTACAGTAAAGGGTCAACATGTGAAGACCAACATTTTCTTCTTTTCTTCGCAAAAATGCTGAACTTCATTACATAGCTAGTTTTTGGTAAATAGTTAACTTTAACAAAATACCTCATGGGTAATTTTAAGCAGGTCCAATTTTAAAGAGGTTGCAGAGAGATGTTTAGAAGATACTTGATATAGAAATGGTTATAGATAAGCAAGAGCCATTGCTCCTTTTCTCACTATGTTTTTCTTAAGCGATTCCCACAAAATCCCACTTTTTTTACACCCTTAAAGAAGAAAGCTTTGGAAAACATTGTGGGAATTTAGGCAATGGCTTGTGATAAGCAATGTCTTCATTTTCCTTAATACTTTCTAAACCTAAAAGACAGAGAACTCGAAAAGTACATCAACTTAGAATTATTGTCTGCAATGTCTTTGAATTTGGAACAGTTGAAATGGACAAAGACTTTAAAAATTTCATTTCCAAAAAATGTTGCTTGCATCTTCTTTGAATTTGGATAAGTCTAGGATTTTGTTGTCTAGAAATGTATTATTAATAATAGTAAGATATGTTTATTCAACAGAATAAGCATTAGATTGTTTACCCTTCTGTAACAATAATCAGATGTGAGAGATCTTGATCGCCTAACTCTTGGTGGACAAGACCCTGACAACGCCTAACTGTGTTCAACATTTTGTTGAGGAGCACCTCATAATCTTGGGCCATCATGAACTTTTGTTGTGGAGTTCTGATAACATTGATATTGTTCAGAAGTAGTGAGAGCTCCTTTTCCATCCAAGGTATTCTCTCTATCACTGGATCATAGGCCTGCACTGTATCAAGTAGCTAAAATAGAAAATAGAAACTTACTGTATAACTTAATTAAGACCCACATTTTCTGAGAAATGCTCCAGAAAATAAAATTTCAATTATAGAAGGATAGATATACAGACATTATGCAGGCAAAGAAAAAAGGCCAACCTACCCTGAAGCTTTGAGAATTGACGGCCACATTCACTTCTCCAACAAGAAGTTAAACCATGTAACTTTGCAAAATATACATTGCCAGTAACAGGTAACAAAAAGGTAAAATTGTTGGTTGGTAACCTAAGTTCAAAGTTTACTTCCAGTCAGAATAAATGATTGATTGGACAATTAATTCTTTAACCCTTTCCTGTTTTGCAAAATTTTAGACCCATCCGAATTCAGATATTTTGCAGATGAAAATTTAAAGTTGATTTTATTCGAAAAATGACCTTTTAGTAGGGTAGAAAATATTGTTGAAAAAGAAGAAATTGCTTGTGACAAGCAATTTCATCTTTTTCCACAATGTTTTCTCAATCATAAAATCACAGGGACATAAAAACCAGGGATTAACCAGGAAAGGGTTAAAAGGCAGCCACAATCTGTAAATTTACCATCAAGATAAAAGTGAAATAAAGTTTAGAAAGACATCTTCATGTTTATTTTGTAAGAATGACATGTTGAATACCCAAAGAAATATTTCAATAAGCACATGGGCAATATGCAGAAAGGTGCCAAGCGTAATGAAGTTAAAATGAGGATTTAATTCAAAACATGACGAATCTTTTGATTCAAACCAATTCATGGTATAGTCATCTGGCACTTGATTAACCCATTACCCCTAAATCCCACTTTTTAACACCCCCAAGAAAAAAGCTTTGGAAAGCATTGTGAACATGAAACAAATTGTTTCTTACAAGCAATTTCTATGATGTACATTACTTTAAAAGGAATATACATTTTTGAATTTGACCACTTTGAAATTGTCGTCTGCACGGTCTTTAAATATGGACTAGTCTAAAATTTTATTGTGTGGTAATGGGTTAAGTAAAAAAAAAGTGTTGCGGTCTTGAACTCTGATCTCATCTCCCCCCCCACAATCTATATCTCTAATAATATTACCCTAATCCATTCCTCTGGTACATCCTCACTGGCTAGAACAATATCACCATGTATGTTAACTCCAGTTATGTTACCAAATACCAAATTTCGACCTGTTCACAAACACAATAGGTTTATATAGGACATATTAACCTTTTACCAGACAACTGGATTTTAGGCAGGTCCAAAGCGAAAGAAGTTGCAGACAACGATTTCATTTTGATGAAATTACAGAAATCTTTGTCTTATAATAAGCAATTCCTTCTTTTTCCACAATGTTTCCCCCAATCTTTTTTCTTGAGGAGTGTAGAATAGCAGGATTGTCTGTAAATGGGTAAAACAGATAACAAAGTCCATTGAGTAGATGACAATTGACCCATCATGGCTGTCAATCAAATAATCAGTCAACCAATGAAATCATTCATTTGGTAACCAGACAATAGCCACTCCGGACAATATCCCCTTCTATGTTTTTTGACAAGGCGGACATTATTCCCTTCCTAAAATTAACAGGGCGGACATTAGCCCCTTCATCATTCTGACAGGATGGACAAAATCCCCTTCATAATATTAGAAGGGCGGACATTAGACCCTTCATCGTTTTACTGCTGTGGACAAAAGCCCCTCTCTAAAATACATCACAAATGTAAATGTATAATGCATGCCGCGTCTCATACTTAAACCATGTTTTGAAAAATAAGCTCATATGGAAAGGGTAATAATACAGCTAACATTGAGCATATTCCATCTTGTTAAGTCGACGAGGGTCAGGAAGGACAACATATTACCAGATGACTTCAAATAGTAACAAGGTGCCAAATTGTCACAAGATACGCCTGTCACACTGCTTAATATTAACTGGAGGTTTGAATAGAACTGAGGTTATTTTGAATTAATATTTTTTCTCAAACAAAGTATGGAAAACAACAAAGGACAAAAACTCAAATTATACGCTAGGTTGAGTTATGGTTCTTGTACACTGCACACCCCCCCCCCCCCCCCCCCTGGTGAGATCTATCCATCCATGAAGTTTCATGTTTCTAGCTATTTTACTTTTAGAGATATACTCCGGACAAGATTCAAGTATGAAAAACAACAAAGGGCAATAACTCAAAAAATAGGCTAGGTAGAGTCATGGTTCTTGTACACTGCACTCCCACTTGGTGAGCTCTATCCATCCATGAAATTTCATTATTCTAGCTATTATACTTTTAGAGATATACGCCGGACAAGATTTAAGTATGAAAAACAACAAAGGGCAATAACGAAAAAAAAGGCCAGGTAGAGTTATGGTTTTGGTGAGATCTATACATCCATAAAGTTTCATGATCCTAGCTATAATACTTTTAGAGATATACTTCGGACAAGATTCAAGTATGAAAAACAACAAAGGGCAATAACTCAATAAATAGGCCAGGTTGAGTTATGGTTCTTGTACACTGCACTCCCACTTGGTGAGATCTATCCATCCATGAAATTTCATTATTCTAGCTATTATACTTTTAGAGATATACTCCGCACATGATTCAAGTATGAAAAACAACAAAGGGCAATAACTCAAAAAATTGGCTAGGTAGAGTTATGGTTCTTGTACACTGCACTCCCCCTTGGTAAGCTCTATCAATCCATGTAATTTCATGATTCTAGCTATTATACTTTTAGAGATATACTCCGGACAAGATTCAAGTATAAAAAACAACAAAGGGCAATAACTCAAAATATTGGCTAGGTAGAGTTATGGTTCTTGTACACTGCACTCCCACTTGGTGAGCTCTATCCATCCATGTAATTTCATGATTCTAGCTATTATACTTTTAGAGATATACTTCGGACAAGATTTAAGTATAAAAAACAACAAAGGGCAATAACTCAAAAAATAGGCCAGGTTGAGTTATTGTTCTTGTACACTGCACTCCCACTTGGTGAGATCTATCCATCCATGAAATTTCATGATTCTAGCTATTATACTTTTAGAGATATACTTCGTACAAGATTCAAGTATGAAAAACAACAAAGGGCAATAACTCAAAAAATTGGCTAGGTAGAGTTATGGTTCTTGTACACTGCACTCCCCCTTGGTAAGCTCTATCCATCCATGTAATTACATGATTCTAGCTATTATACTTTTAGAGATATACTCCGGACAAGATTCTAGTATGAAAAACAACAAAGGGCAATAACTCAAAAAATAGGCCAGATAGAGTTATGGTTCTTGTGCACTGCACTCCCCCTTGGTGCGATCTATACACCTATGAAGTATCATGATCCTAGCTATAATACTTTTAGAGATATACTCCGGACAAGATTCAAGTATGAAAAACAACAAAGGGCAATAACTCAAAAAATAGGCCAGGTAGAGTTATGGTTATTGAGCACTGCACTCCGTATTGATGAGAAGAATATAACTGCCAAGTTTAAAGTCAATCAGACTTACGGTGACAGAGTTATGCTCCGGACAAAGAAGTGGACACCGCCCGGACAACCGGACGCCCGGACGACCGGACGACCGTACGCCCGGACGCCCGGACGGCCGGACGCCCGGACACCATGGGTGATCCCATAATACGTCCCGTCTTCGACGGGCGTATAAAAAGTTGAGCTTGACACGAGGTTCATTTTATAGAAACATGGTGGTAAAGAGGGAAAAGCTGCTCTTTGCCTTTACCATGACGTTTACTAAAATACACATTTTATGGAGTCCCTCGCACGGAAATATGCAAAAATTGTGCATCAGTTTATTATAAAATTTAAAAAAAGTAAAATAAATATCAATCTTATGAATGAAAGGTGTTATTGTTTGTTTCGTGTTCATCTTAAGAAACTTAGTACAGTTTTAGGAAGGGGATAATGTTTGCCTATTGAGGGGATAATGTCTGCCCTGTCAGAATGACGAAGGGGCTAATGTCCACCCTGTTGAATTTAGGGGATAATGTCCGCCTTGTCAAAAAGCATAGAAGGGGATATTGTCCGGAGGGGCTATTGTCCTAGATTCATTCATTTAGACTGGAAATTAATTTTGAAATCCGACATGGGCAACCATTAATGAGAAGCATTTTAGCTAGTTTGCCAATCATTTGGAATTCATCTTGAAATTGTCACCAGTAATTTCTTTGAAATTGGGCAAAACTAATTTTTTGTCTTCTGGTAATCGCTAATGGCTGATGAAAAAGATTTTTTCATTTCTATGTATAATCTTGGAACTAACACAAGAGTTGATCTTGATCACAGATTATTGATTTCATGCATATGGATAAGGTGATTCTTCTTGCAAAATTTGAAGCCTTGGGTCTTTTGGTTTGGAGGGAGAAATTCTTTTTTTATAAAGATTTCCTTATCTCTATGTAAAACCTGGGAACCCACAACAAGAAGCTTTTGTTGATTCAAGAGTCAAGATTTGAAGTCTTTTTGGGTAGAGTTCCATTAGGTGGATACATATGCAAATCATAAAGATCAAGGCCTTTCGGTTTGTTCCTTATCTATTAAATTTGCAAACACAGGAGTAATTTGGAACATCAGTGAAGTTAAATTTTGCTTAGATAGTTTCTGCTTATCAATTTTCTTGCAACTTTGGGCAATGTTTATGTCCACAGTATAAATGTTTATATCAACAGTTTTTCTTGTAGATTTTTTTTTTTAATAATACTAATAATCTTATATTTTTGACAAAGAAAAATGAACTTGACTTCAACGGAACATATACACTATATACATATACACTAAGTCATTGCATGCAAATACCAGGCCCACTTGTACGTGCTGGATAGTTATCAAATTCAAAAGAGGAATAACTCTTCAAAAGATATATATAGTTGGCTACCTTGACAGTAAGGATTACTCTTGTGATATTGAACTTACCTTCAATTTCAAAGGAGTTCTGGAATAATGACAGAGACATTACCAAAGTTATGGTTTATCATGAAAAAAAAAAATTAATAAATCCAGTAATGACATTACCAAGGCGACAGCATATTCTCGACTTTTTGCACCACAATAGCCGAATTAATAAATGAAAGTAAGAATAAACAAGTGATGTAGACTAAGATCAGACTGTGCATATGCACAGGCTGAATTTTGTCTATGCCTCCTGCCACAGAAAGACTATTTCTGGTTCAGCATGACAAGGGTTAAGTTTAACTATAGTTTATCAACCAGTTGTGACCAATTACTGGTCCTTATCAGGATTTAATTTTTCAACAAGTACAATAATGAGTTTAGGTAGATAAAAAACAGTACCTATTGTCACTTAAAACAGAATGTTGGAGAATTTGATTATACATGTAATAACAGTGTTCAAATCTTAATATCATTAGAACTATAATGTTTTTAAAACAAATATTGAGATAAAACATTTAATAGCTGAATTAAAAGAAAAATAGATTTTGAAAATATTGGAGGCAAGGTGAAAATACACAAGGTACTAGCTAGAACCATTTATTTCCTTCTCGAATAATTTTCTGTTCTTTTGGATACAATTTTCACAGAACTTTTCCTAATATCATGTTTTCTACAACCTTATTCTAATTTGGACAAGAATAAGATTTTGTTCACAGAAAAAGCATTAAAAGCTTTTGATTTCCTCAGAATCTACTTATTCTTATTGTTCATTTACCTTCTAATGTCTTTTTCATACCACTGCTCTGCGCAATACTCAATCCAAGGAAGGTTCTCAAACATGTTATATAATGTTGAAGACCCCAAACATTCTCCCATCTTACTGAAGCCACCCCTGTCTGCGATAATATCTTTGCTGACAGTCGGTTCACCTCACTATGTGTGTAACGACTACTCTCTTCAAAGGCCTGAATTCTTGAATGGTTCTCTTGTAACCACTTTCTATGTAAATATCAAAGGAATAACATAGTGATAATATGGTATCTGAGGTTCTAAGGGGGCTTCTAGGATTGGTGACTGAGGGTGTTTCTATCCAAAATCAATCACCAGTGGTACATATATAAACCCTCTTAACCCCTTTTCACAATCCCACATTTTCATGCGCTCAAGTAAAACAGCTGAAGAAAACATTGTTGGGAAAAGAGAAATTGCTTGTCACAAGCAATTTTTCCTTTTCTCAAAATGTTTTACCCTATTTAGGATCATTTTTTTTTAACCTACTTTGACATGTTGTCTGCAACTGCTTTCAAGTCTAAAATGTTTTCAACTGGTTATGGTTTAAAGACAGTAGCTTGGATCAAGCATGAAGCATTCATCTGACATTACAGAGTGTTAATCATGGAGAATCAGTGCCTACACCATCTCTATTGAAATATGCCAATTAATAGAGATGTTTTGCAGTAGAAACATCGCAATAAAAACATTAATTTACATTGCCATATGTCATGCTATGTGCATTGAATCAAAATTTGGTTTACATACCCGATGAGAAGATATAAGACAAAAAAAAATACACTAGTCTGTATCATAAGCAAATTAAGATAACAAGTTAATTTCAAAATTGGTGGTTTTCATCAAAATTGCTGAGGAAAAATGTGGTGAACAGAGAAATGGTCCCTTAAAGATATTTTCATCATTTGTCATATATATGTTTTAACCCATAACCACATAGTGATGCTTACTGCAGCCCGAAAGAAATAAAATCATGGAAAACATTATGGTGAAACAAGCAATTTCTCCCTGGGTAACAATGTTATCTTACCTATTTGGCATTAATTTTCCAATTTAAGTGCAGTTTAAAATGTCTTCTGCATCTTCTTTCGCCTAGACCTGTCTAAATTTTTTTTGTTTGGTAATGGGTTAATAAACTATGGTATATACTTATTTGTTAACTGTAACCTCAATCATTTGACCAATCACTTACAATCCTCACTAACCACACAGTTTTGTTACAGTTTTGTAAAATATGTAGTCAGGGACATTAACCCATTCCAAGACAGCAAAATTTTAGACTGGTCGAAATTGAAAGGAGTTGCAGATTACAATTTAGAATTCATGGAATTTTAGATTTTTTTCAATTTTTCTGGGTAGAAAACATTGTGGAAATCATTTTCCACTATATATTCCCCGATTGTTTTTCTTGAGGGGTGTCAAAAGGTCATTGTGGGGTAATAGGTTAAATGAAAGGCAAGTTTTTGACCTTAACATCAAAACTTAAGCTTGAATAAGCTTATATTTTGACATCTTAGTTGCCATTAAAATTTACTTAACATAAATGTCAGACTTGAAAGTTCACTTCCAGTCTAAATGAATGCTTTGACTGAGCAAATGACTTATGATACACCAATATAGACCCATCTGTCTCATAATTAGAACCAATTCCCACAGAAAGACACTGTTTGACGCTTCTTGAGAAAAGTAAGTCAGAAAAATTTATGTAAAATGAAGAAATTTCTTGCAACTTTTTCAACAATGTTTTCTACCCAGAAGTTGAAAAATCAAAATTTCCATATAAGTGAAAGTTATTGTCAGTGACTCTTTTCAATTGGACCAGTCTAAAATTTTGATGTCTGGTAATGGGTTACCTGATGAAGTATCTTACTTCAAGGTCCTCTTATTAGGTGTTTTTGGTTTAGTCCCATGGTCCCACATGAATGAATTTTAGACTAGTCCAAATTGAAAAGGGTTGCAGACAACAATATAAAGTTTTGGAATTTTAGATTTTTTCAACTTTTTAGGTAGAAAACATTGAGGAAAATGAAGAAATTGCATGTTCCAAGCAATTTCTTTATTTCTCACAATGTTTTCCAAATCATTTTCTTGAATGGCGTCAAGAATTGTCAATGTATCGTAATAGGTTACCTGATGAAGTATCTTACTTGAAGTTCCCCTTATTAGGTGTTTTTGGTTTAGTCCGATGGTCCCACATGAATGAATTTCAGACTAGTCCAAATTGAAAGGGGTTGCAGACAACAATATAAAGTTTTGGAAATTTTAGATTTTTTCAACTTTTTAAGTAGAAAACATTGAGGAAAATGAAAAAAATTGCTTGTTTTTTTTCACAATGTTTTCCAAATCATTTTCTTGAATGGCGTCAAGAAAAGTCAATGTATCGTAATAGGTTACCTGATGAAGTATCTTACTTCAAGGTCCTCTTATTAGGTGTTTTTGGTTTAGTCCCATGGTACCCATTTTTACATGACTGAATTTTAGACTAGTCCAAATTGAAAGGGGTTGCAGACAACAATACAAAGTTTTGGAAATTTTAGATTTTTTCAACTTTTTAGGTAGAAAAACATTGAGGAAAATGAAAAAAAATGCTTATTGCTTGTTCTTGAATGGCATCATTAAGCGTCAATGTGTTGAAATAGGTTACCTGATGAAGTATCTTACTTCAAGGTTCTCTTGTTAGGTGTTTTTACTTTAGTCCCATTGTAAGTTTCACTCCACTGGGGATAGAATATGGAACTAGAATAAGTTGTAGCCTGTTCTGTTATACTGTTTACATAGTCTAGTGGCAAGTTACAGGCGCTCAGAATGGTGGATACAGTCTTTCTCAGGTCATGTGATTTTAGTGATATTCTTACACTCCTTAATTCTGAAAAAAAATATATGGGGAAAAATGCAACAGTGTGTTGTTATTGTTGTGTTTGAGAATTCTGTGTAGGTATTTTTATCGGATGAGACTGAAGGTTGAACCCAATAAAAAGAATACCAAAACATGATTTGAGACAATCTTCATCTAGGCTGAGCCAAAGTAGTGGCCTTTATCCTGTAAACAGTGAAATTGTCATGTAGACCCCTATTCCTGTATTTTCAGACTTAATGGGCCCATCGTCATTCAGGCAACACTTCCCTTGTTTTCATACAGAAGGCCTCTCTTCCTGCATTTTCATGCAGAACCTTATTTTCAGTAGGGTTCATCGTAACAAACTGACCATCATTCATTGTATGTTTTATCAAGAGGGAGCTTTCATCTAAATAAATACTGTAGGTTACAACAGAGTCTGTGACCTTTTAGCTCAAATACATTCTCAGTAAATTTAATTAATTATTCATTCACTCTAGCTGTATAAAACACAACCATCAAAGTCTTACATCACTCACCTGTTTTATTATTCAGTGTGTTGATCTGTCTCAAGTAAAACACAAGGTCTATTGGTTGTAAAGTCAGTGATCTCTTAGCTTGGATCGACGACACATACTCATGTAAAGTTTTTAGGGATTCTTCATTTATCGACTGTGTAAAATCAATATAAGAGAAATAAGTAAAATAAACTTCAACCGTTCAAAAATTTCAAAACAAAGTAAAAACTGTGTTACTAAGAATATACCTAACAAACATGTCCCCGTACTCTATATCGCTCCCTTCAGCATGATGGCTCAAGGCTTTATGATATATACAAAATATCAAAGCCCTACATCTAACTATTTTGGAGATTTCTTTTGAAAGATTTTCTCCTTTAATTCTATGTATATTGAAGATCCTGTCATTTAGAGCTATTTCCATAGTATGTTTTTACTTTGAAGTATTTTAGTAGACATCAATAGGCATTGATACATACTAAATATCAAAGCTCTAGGACTAATGTTTTAGGAGTAGAAGAATTTCAAAGATATCCTGCTTTGTTCCTTTCTGAAATCTTGGATTGCACAGAAAATTACTTACTTCAGAATACGGTAATTCTATGAAATATTTTGGTAAAGGGTCAATAGATACTGATACACACCAAATATCAAATCTCTAGGCCTTATGGTTTGGGAGAAGAAGATTATCAACGATTTCCTTCTTTAAACAGAAACAGGCTAATTTACAGTGTACAGAAATTCTTTGAAGTATTTTGGTAAAAGGTCAACAGATATTGATACATACACTATACTCAAGCTCTAGGCCTCATGGTTTGGGAGAAGATGATTTTCAAAGATATCCTTTTTTATTTTGTTGTAAAATCAGGGGTCACAAAGAAAAGGGCTAATATTTAGAGTATGGTAATTCTTTGAAGTATTTTGGTAGAGGGTCAATAGATGATGACTTTTACCAAATATCAAAGTTCTAGACCTTATAGTTTGGGAGAAGAAGATTTTCAAAGATTTCCTTCTTTATTTCTATATAAAATCAGGGATTGGACAGAAAAGGGCTAATTTTCAAGATACAGTAATTCTTAAAATATTTGGTAGAGGGGTTGTTTTGAAACAAAAATCAAAGCTCTTGGCCTTATGTTTTGGGAGAAGACTTCTTTAAGTTTTTCACTTGGTTGCCATGGCAACCAAAGTTCTTCATGGATTTCAATTTTTTGAAGTATTTTGAAAGAGAGTGACCTGAGGAACATTTCTATGAAGTTTGGTTGAAATTCTAAGGTAAATTTAGGAGGAGAAGATTTTTTTGTAATTGTATTCAGATGGACAAACAGATGGATGTACAGACAGACAAACAGACAGATGGCTGAACGCCAGATGATAACCGATCACAAAGCTCAGCAAGTGCACTTCTTTCTTAGGTGAGCTAAAAATGATAATCACTTATCATTACATACCTATAAATTTCCTTATAAGATATGTTCATTTAATGCAGACAAAATCAGACTCACCAAAAATAATGTATGAGGTTCTATGCCACTTTCGACAGCATTTCCGTTATATCACAAAGACTAGTGCACCTACCCAGGGCTTCCTGCCATTTCTCACTCTAGTACAGTCTCTACATTTGGTCTGAGTTAACATTTAGGATCCAACCCCAGAATTGTGTGTAACTAATTTTAATGCTTTTCAAGCAGCCCAAGACAATGATTCTGTAACAAATAGCCCATTCATACAGACTGACATTATAGAGCTTCACAGTGAAATCTTACCCAGGCAGAAATTTTTGAAAGATAGGCAAACAACCAGGGAAATATACAACTTTGCATGCATGATAACAGGGACAGTGTTATTTTTTCTTTATCTTAGTCATGTGCATTTTATTATTCTAGATTTAATTTGTCAACAAATTTTCTTTTTCTATAGGGTTATCAAGAAGCATGTAATGGGTTGCAAAAATTTGATATTCAAATTTCATGCTTCTTATTCAATTTTGTTGTCTGTTAACCCATTACCAGACAACAGAATTTGGACTGGTTCAAATTGCAGACAACATTTCAATTTGCATTATTATTTGGGAAAAGTGCAAAATAGGGTAAAAAATGTTGTCAGGAAAGGAGAAATTGCTTGTTACAAGAAATTTCTCATTTTTTCCAATAAAATTTTCCATAATCATATTTCTGCGCGGTGTCAAAAAATGTCATTGAGTGGTAATGGGTTAATGTACAAGACCTATCACAAAAGAGGGACCATCCAGAATTCTGTAAAAAAAAAATACTGAAAAATAAATGACTAAGCACAGGCCAAAAATAGTTGGTAAATTAGACAAGAGGACCATGATGGTCCTAAATCGCTCACCTGAGGCATCTCCAAATTACAGTACTTTTTAGTATAAAAAAGACACAACTTATAAAAGATATATAAGATTTTGGGCTTTGTACAAAACAATCCAGTAATGTTTTACAATAATAATGAATGCCTTTGGCTTTATAGTTTAATCCATTACCAAACTATCCCAGAATTTGTCACCCTCAGGGAAAATAGGTTTGAAAAATACATAGTGAGAAAGGGAGTGACAAGCAATTTATCCATTTCTCACAGTGTTTTCTACCTGAAATTCTTTGTATTTAGATTTCAATCAAACTCTATTTACTGTCTGCAACTTCAATGGGTGTAGTTTTAGCAACCTTGGTAGAGAACAATCTGGATGTACTATGCATCAAAATATGAATGCATTACAACTTATACATGAGGAGTGGAAGATATTTGAACATGCTCTTATTGAGCGTTTTTCATATCTTTGGATGCCTTGGGAAGGGCCATGTTTGTCCAAAGGATATAAACATGGTAGAGAACAATAATGTTATCCTTTGTTTTTAATGTAAATGCTCTAGAGCCAATATTTAAGAAGAGTTCTTTCAATGCAATTTAAGCAATTTTCAACCCAGGAGCAGAGACATTTTTATCCTAAGAGCATATTTTCCTGTTATATAGTACAAAATTATTTAGTCATGCTACATACCAAATATGTATGCCCTTCACCTTATATTTCAGAAGGAGAAGACTTTTGATGTTGCTCTAATTGAGCGTTTTCAAAAAAATTTTACCTCTGGGGCAGTGCCATGTTTTATTCCAGGGCTAACATTTTAGCTAACATGGTAGAGAACCATCTGGTTATGCTATATACAAAATATGAATGCCTTAGACTTTGTAGATTGGGAGGAAAAGACTATAGAACATGGTCTAATGGAGCTTTTTACAAACTTTGGACACCCAGGGAAAGGGTGTTTATTAACCTACAGGCATAATTTGATCAAAACTGATAGATAACAGCCAGGCTATGCTACACTCAAAATATAAATGCCCTCCGCCTTAAAATGAAGACTTTTTTTCAACATACTGAAATTTTGCGTTTTTCCCAATTTTTGACCCCTAGTGCAGGGCCGTTTTGACCTGAGAAAGACAATTTTTGTGATTTAGTACAAAACCATCTAGTTATGCTCAATACCAAATATGAATATCCTAGACCTTATAGTTTAAGAGGAGAAGTCTTTTGAAATTGCTCTAATTAAGCATTTTTCCATACTTCGGACCTCTAGGGCGGGGCCATTTTAGACCCCAGAGATTAAATATTTAAAAACTTGGTAGAGAACAATATGATTAAGCTCTATATAAAATATAAATGCCTTTGGCCTTGTAGTCTGTGAGAAAAAAGACAACATAGATTTTCTAAAATTTCCCATTTTCATATGCCACGGTTACAAGAGTTTTTTACAGAATTAAATTCTTTTAACAACTTTTGAAGAGCTTCAACCAAGGAACATCCCTGCAAAGTTTCAGCTTGATTGGCCTACTGGTTTAGGAGGAGAAGATTTTTAAAGATTTTTACAGATTTACTAAAGATTCCCATTTTCACATGCTGCTGCAACCAGAGTTTTTGACGGAATTAAATTCTTTTTACAACTTTTGTAGAACTTCACCCAAGGAACATCCCTGCAAAGTTTCAGCTAAATTGGCCTACTGGTTTAGGAGGAGAAGATTTTTAAAGATTTTAACAGATTTACTTAAGATTCCTATTTTCACATGCCGCGGCAGCCAGAGTTTTTGACGGAATTAAATTCTTTTAACAACTTTTGTAGAACTTCACCTAAGGAACATGCCTGCAAAGTTTCAGCTTGATTGGCCTATTGGTTTAGGAGGAGAAGATTTTTAAAGATTTTTACAGATTTACTAAAGATTCCCATTTTCTCATGCCGCGGCAGCCAGAGTTTTTGACGGAATTAAATTCTTTTAACAACTTTTGAAGAGCTTCAACCAAGGAACATCCCTGCAAAGTTTCAGCTTGATTGACCTACTGGTTTAGGAGGAGAAGATTTTTAAAGATTTTTACAGATTTACTAAAGATTCCCATTTTCACATGCCGCTGCAACCAGAGTTTTTGACAGAATTAAATTCTTTTAACAACTTTTGTAGAACTTCACCCAAGGAACATCCCTGCAAAGTTTCAGCTAAATTGGCCTACTGGTTTAGGAGGAGAAGATTTTTAAAGATTTTTACAGATTTACTTAAGATTCCCATTTTCACATGCCGCGGCAGCCAGAGTTTTTGACGGAATTAAATTCTTTTAACAACATTTGTAGAACTTCACCTAAGGAACATGCCTGCAAAGTTTCAGCTTGATTGGCCTACTGGTTTAGGAGGAGAAGATTTTTAAAGATTTTTACAGATTTACTAAAGATTCACATTTTCACATGCCGCGGCAGCCAGAGTTTTTGACGGAATTAAATTCTTTTAACAACTTTTGTAGAACTTCACCCAAGGAACATCCCTGCAAAGTTTCAGCTTGATTGGCCTTCTGGTTTAGGAGGAGAAGATTTTTAAAGAAATTGTGGACGGACGGACAGACGGACAGATGGACAGACGGACAGACGGACGGACGGACGACGGACAACGACCGATCACAATAGCTCACCTCGCACTTTGTGCTCAGGTGAGCTAAAAAAGAGTGTATAGTAAAGTAAAATGACCATTTAAGATTCAGAAAATCTGTAAAAGTAAAGCATTGTTGGATGAGCAAAACGTTGTAAATACACCTTGAATAAAGCTGTATTTGCAATGTTTTGCTCACCCAACCTCAGAAACTGTCTTGATTTTGCTCAATTCACATCAAAAACAGCATCTAAGGAATGGTTCTTTCTCTTACCCTCTCTCTGGGAAATCTTCCAAACAGATCTGGGTGTACTGAGAAGTAAAATGGCCTCAAAGCAGCTGCTGTCTGACTACTGTTTAATCCCCGTTTGAGAATCAAGAAATGTTTGAGTTCCTTAATACAGGTCCTGAAAGGAAGGCAATGAAACAATTGACATCTTCAACTGTTTTCTTACATAGGATCTATGTGTGCAAAGAAAGTTAACTGAAAAGCCTAATACAAGATAAAACATGAATATATGTCATTAAGCACCTTGAACCCATTACCAGACGCCAGAATTTCAGACTGGTCCAAACTGAAATGAGATACAGACAACCATTCTTAGTTGATGAAATTCTGGATATTTTGTGTTTTGTGGTAGAAAACAGTAGAATATGAAGAAATTGCTTGTAACAAAACTTGAAATGTTTTCCAAAACTTCTTTCTTGGGAGGTGAAAAAAACGCCATTGTGTGGGAATGGGCTAAAGGTAGGTATCAATGTTTTTTTTGTGTCACAGATTTTAATTCTTCTTATTTCCTTTCATACACTATTTTAATAAAGTATTCTGAAAAGTAGTTTTGCGAAAATCAGAGGTCACTTATCAGAATAAACCGGGGTATTTCCCCAATAGCCTACATAGACTGTTAATCTATTTTATAGATTAAACCAAGACAGTTGCGATGAAAATTGGGTCTTTCACATGTACTTGTTACCGTTGGAATCCTGCATTCAGTTTGAATTGCTCAATACAACGTCATTGTTATGTCATAAAGAGTTATGTTCGCTAGCCGGTTTTCAAGTCTGTAAAGATCAGTCCAAAACTACTATAAGTGTTAATACCAATATAAACACTTATCCTAGTTTTGCGCTAACTATTTGATGTGACCTAATTTAGGACGTTGGTTGTTTCGCTTGTCAATTTGTTACCTTCTGTTGACTTTGGGTCAGATGCCAATGAGGTTATGTGGTGTCGACAACCAAATTCTGTGATATCTAAAAATAATTTGGGATTCTAATGAATCTTTCCTATATAACCACATAAAGCCACTTTAAGCCTATCAGATTACCGGGAAACATCTGACTCAAATTTAATGATTTAATGTTGGTTTGCGCATATTTTTGGGCAATTGGCAAATTTTTTTTTCTTGGTTTAAAAAACATCAAAAGCTCCCTTTGAGAAATAAAAGACCAATAACTTTAAGAATATAAGAGAAAAACAAATTTTAATATGAAGCCTCCTTTTCCCACAACATATCCTTATATTGAGAAATATTTCAATTTGATAGCCTAAACCTTCTCAGAGCCAACTTAATTAACCCATTACCAGACAGTTGTCCAAATTGAAAGAGATTACAGACAACAATTTAAGTTTATGAAATTTGACATTTTTTTTTTTCAATTTGTTGGATAGAAAACATTGTGGAAATGAAAAAATTACTTGTTTTCTAAATCATTTTTAGAGGCAACAAAAAGCGTCATTGTGTCAGAATGGGTTAAGAGAATAAATTTTTGAAAATCAAAGGGGAATAAAACTTTGTTAAAATTCTTGATGGAGTTATCGTTCTAGTTAAATAAACTTCACAGCATTCTATTCAACCTATTAACGAAACTTGAGACTAATAGCTGTTTTACTTTTGACACAATTGCCATCAGAAACTTTTATCGCACCAACCCACTAAATTGCTTCTTTTTTTTAAGATATGGACAGTCATGTTCATTACAATGTTGGCTTAATCACTTTGACCCTAAAGGGCTCACCTGAGTTGATGACTATAGAATTAAATAGCACAAGTGACCCGATTATCAAATCTTGTCCAAGAAATCACGAAAAAACATTTTACCAAGTTTCAAGGTATTTGTGTAAGAAAAATAGAAAGTAAATTGGAATGAAGATTTCTTTAAATTAGACCTTTTGACCTAGTATTTGACCCAAAATGACCTAATATCAAACTTGACACAGGGGTTGCCACTAACAGTGTCCCGGGATCCCAGAAAATTGGAAGGGACCCTAGCAATCTCAGGCTAAGGATTCCCTCAGGATCCTTCAATATTTCTCCAGTACAATAGATCTTAGTGTATCAACTTATGCTCTTGATTTTTTTGTTTGCTTGTTTTTGTAGAAAACATTGTGGATAATGAAGAAATTGCTTGTAACAAGCAATTTCTTATTATTCCAAAATGTTTTCCGAAGCAAAATTTTTGTCAAGTTTGGCTTAGAAGGACAGGAGTCACAGGATTGCGTATGAATGAGCTAATGTATATAAAAAAGGGATCCCTGGTTATCTGGAGGAAACAATGAAGTAATAGATAGGGATTCTTGTGCGATACCATTGAAGCAAAATTAGTGTCAACCCCAGTGACAAAGATTTTTATTGAGACAAACCTCTAAATAAATATCCAGTCAATTGAGTAAAAAAATATGGCCTATAGAGTAAAAACAATTTTTTTCTCAGATTTGACCTAGTTTTTTTCTCAAATGACCCAAATTTGAACATGGTTGAGATATTTGTAAACAGATACTCTGACCAATTATCAAAACAATTAGGTAAAAAATGTGGCCCTTGAGGTGTAAAGGTATTCCCAAGATTTGGCCTTGTGACCTAATTCTTGATCCTATGTCAACCAAAGTCTAACTTGGCCAAGCTTTCATGAACACAAACATTCTGGCCAAATATCAATTTGATTGGACCAAAAATAGGGTCTCCAGATTAAAAACAAGATATTCCTAAGATTTGACCCTGAGACCTAGTTTTTGACCATATGTGACCTAAATCTGAACTTGACTAACATTCTGATAAAAAATCAATTCAATTGAGCCAAAATTGGGACCTCTGGAGTGCCCGGAAGTAATTCTAGGATTTGACCTAGTGAGCTAGTTTTTGTCTCCATGAGACCCAAATTTGAACTTGGCTGAGATATCATGGACAAAAGCCTTCAAAACAAATATTTCTTTTGAGCCTAAAATGTGTGTACACAAGATTATTTCTAGGATTTCACCTTGTGACCTAGTTTTTGACCCCACATAACCCAATATGGATCTTGACCGAGATATTATGCAGACAAACATTCTGACCAAATATCAAGTCATTTGAGGCAAAAATGTGACCTCTAGAGTGCACACAAGGTATCTCTAGTATTTGACCTAGTGACCTAGTTTTGACCCAATATGACCAAATATTGAGCTTGTCCAAAGTTTGACCTAGTTTCAAGACATTTGTTCAAAAATTGTGGTCTCTAGAGTGCACACAAGATTTTGACACATGACAGACGCCGGACACAGCTAGATCACAATAGCTCACAATGACCACTTTGTGGTCAGGTGAGCTTTTTATGTCTGAAAACATTACAGTGAGAAATTTGAAAATTGAGAGCCAAAAATTTTCTTTCATAATCTGTGCAAGAGCCACTTAAAGTCCTTTTCCCACTGCACAGCATTCACTCTGGCGTTTGACAAAATTCTCAAATTAGGGAGAAACATTTAAGTTGTTACAGAAAGAGTATAAAAGAAATCTGTAATGTTCAAGAGGTGCGTGTTTCTTGTCGACCAGATAATATTGAAGATTATAAATGCAAATAATTGGTGGATACAGTTTGTCATTTAACTTGAAATTAAGAAACAAAAAGAATAATTATTAACTATAAACATTTCTACAATGAGAGGGCATGATTGTACTATTCAGGAAAGCATAGTTTAATGATATCACTACATGTGCAGGATTGTTCTCACCATTGTTTAAAAAAATATCTTAAAATCTACATTCTTATACTGATACCTTTGATATTTTCCAATTTTCCCCATCATATAGTCCCGAAACATCTGTTAATTTCTTGTTGATATAACCTTCTAATAAACTAAGCTTCTATAAACAAATCCACAAACTTTGAAATTTATCTATAAAACAACTTTGGCTTATAAGGGACAAGCCTATGATTAGACCAAGATCAGGCTAATCTTAGTCTACACCTGCTGCCAAAACAGGAAAATTCCGGGTCCAGCATGTCAAGAGTTAATGTTTTCTACCATTTGAGTTTCTCTTTGTATCTGCGCTCTAATTCTGGATATTTTTTCATGAAATCTTCAATATACTACCATTATAAAGCTACTTTTCTTTCCTGATCATGTCACTTTCACACCTTATCAAACCTGTCACCCTGGTGACAAATGTGAGTACAGAACAATCTAACTATTGTTTAGTACCACCTTTCGATTGACATCACATAAATCATCCTCAATAAAAGCTATCTGAATTTTTGAGTAGTTCAATAGGACCACTTCTTGTATGAATTTGATTTTTTGTATCTATTCATAATGTTAATTCCACCAGCAACTTTCACCCAACAGTGCTTGACTGTTGTCATACACATGCTATATAAACATGAAGCCCAGTACTTATAATTGATACTACTTTCAGATTATGAAGATCATTACTATGTTTATATTTATTGTACTTTTTTTTTTCTTAGAACCACACTAATGAAGAAGAAGAAAAAAATGTTTTCCAGATGCCTACTTACCAAAACATTACCTATATATAACCCCAAGAGCGTCTAGTGACAAAGATGGAATCTGTCAAGGACGGCAAGAGATATGGCGATAAATGTCTTCCACTATTCCATCTCATCCTCAAAAAGATGAATTGAATAATCAAGTCATCGTCAGAAGACATACATAGTGATGACAGCTAATTACTACAAAAGTACAGAATGATATTCGATACTGTAACTCAATATCCTCAATAGCAGACGCTTGTTGTCTTTGCGATAATAATAGAGACTTCCAAATGATGCTTTGTCCGGTTTCCTATTAATCTGTTAAAAAATAATCTTAATAAAAAAATGAAATGTAAAGCATTCCATTGTTTACAAAACAAACTGACCTTGAGGATCCAGTTCGCTCTAGATTTAAACTTGAATTTCAAGAGTTAAAACGAAAAGTCTTGAAGATGGCTAGCGTCGCTGGTAAAGCTAAACACAACTGCTCCTTTTGGACCATAAAGAAGATATTGCCAGTGTCTAGATTTTCAACAAGTTCGAGAAGATGCCGTGTGCTGACGGTGGAAAACATAAACCCACACGTCAAGAACATGGAATATGCTGTCCGAGGACCAATAGTAATCCGAGCTGGTGAAATCGAAAAAGAGCTGTCACAGGTACGCCTAGTATTGCAACAATTTTCTACCAAAGAAACGTGTGTATTTCCATTTACAGGGTGCCCATTTACGTACTGCAGTACGTAATTCACGTACTGCAGTACGTAATTCACGTACAATTACGTTGGTTCACGTACAAATCTTTCACCAAGACGTGCATGAACGTACAGAAAAATAAATGAACGTAGAAACAAAAATGCCATTATGCATGTGTGCATTTAAAATTAATAGCGTACAAAACCAGAAATTCTATGTGCGTATTTTTCCCGAAAAAAACAAAAGATTGCAAGCAAAGAAGACAAAATCGCATCAGGAGCAAGTGATTTCCCTTTCATTTGACGGAAACCATTGCTTCTTTCTGGCATGTTTTCTACATAGAGATTAGGGGAACCAGCAGTTTGAAAAGTTCGTATAATGCGAATCTTGATGGCCTGACCAGTTTGTTTTTAAATAAGTCCAAAGTTGCACTATTTTGCAATCAAAACGCAAGATATTTACGTGTTTTGGGCGAGAAACTGACAATTATTCGCACTATAGGATTTGATTTTGAAATGAGTTTCTCTCGCGAGTTCCGTTGTATACATAAGTCAGGTTTGACAAAATGCAGCCTTTTATTTAACGTTGTAGTTTTGTTTAAGCTATGTAATATGCTGTCTGCAAAACGTCACAACAAAACCTACTCTATTTCTCCACAAACGGTGACTTTTGGACAGTGATAAGGCCAGTTGATTTTTTTTGTACCAGAATTGTTTCAATACCAGAGTTTGAGCTAACAATTAGCTGACATGCCTGGTATGGTCTGCTCCAAAATTCCTTCCTCGCCCTTGTAATTCACCTGTTAGAGTTGTTTAGCCATCACTCTCATATCCCATTCATCCCTTCCCAAATCCAATAACTAAGAAAAGTAAGTTGTCAAAAATTGGCTTTGCTATCCTTCGCTCTAAATTTATCTGAAACTGGCAGATGACGTGTGGCACTAATTTACTGATTATTAAAAAGTAGATATAACTATAACATTGTCATTTGGTAAAGGGTTCAGATTCGTATGCCATATGGTGTACCCTTAACTCTGAAAGTAAAGGGTACACTGTACCCTCAGATTTTTCTTTGTACCCCCATTTCAAAACCTAAGGGGTACATGTACCCCCAAAATGAAAACCCAGTGGGCATGCTGATTTATTTATCATCGCTACCATAGCACATGCCCATATCAGCGACACCCCTAGAAGACGATTAGTTTTTATGGGGGATAGTGCAAGGATACAGGACAAAACTGCTGAGAGCTCCATCTGATTCTTTAACTTGCTCGATGGATAGCATTGTCACTCGCGGCCTCAGCTTAACATCTCATCCGAAAGACAATGAGCTGTGTTAGTTGATATGGTCAGCCCAGGGCTCGAACCTGTGATCTTGAGGTTTGAAGTCAAGTGCTCTACCAACTGAGCTAATCGGGCTGACCAAAGAATAAGTCAATTTGTACCATTTTGTACCACAAGTAAATGACTCAATCAAGATCGTAAAATTTGATAATTACAATGTAGTTCGTTAGTCATAGTCAAGTGCAAGGTAAGATCAGTTATGATCTAACTGTGAGAGGGCAAAGGATTGTGGATTGTTTAATTATGATTACATTGGTGTTTGCCTTTATCTGGACTGCCCACTCTTTTACACCCCCTCAAGAAAAATACTTAAGAAAATATTGTGGAAAATGAAGAAATTGCTGGTGACAAACAATCTCTTCATTATCACAATTTCTTCTCCAAAAACAAATATTTTAAAATCCCATCTTTTTCATTGTGGTCTGCAATTTATTTAGATTTGGGCCACCCTAAAATTTTGTTGTTCGGTATTGTGTTAATGTGTCCTTTGTAACATTATTTGGTAAATGATGATACAAATGTGACAAAATATGGTTTTGATTCTGCACTTATTCTCCTCTAATAATCACAAAACAAAAAAGTGCTAATACTGTATCATCAGTTATCCGTTTTCCTATTAGATTGTCATAAATGGCTTTTCACTTGTTTAATGACCGATAAATTGAATAAAATAAATGCATCCAAATATATTCTCTAATTTTATTTATGTTGAAAGTGTTTATTTGACCATTCCAATGACATAAGTTTTTTTCTGAATATGGTACGAAGTATTCAACATGTTGTAAGAAATGACTACAACATCGTAAGAAATGGCCACAGCATGGTACAAAACAACTAATACCATGGTATGAAATGACCAATATCGTGGTACAAAATGGTTTAGCAATATTGTTTTCAATGATTTAAGCAAAAAAATTACAAAGCTTTTTATCTGTATCACTGCTCTGTAACTTACTGGCCTTGACGGTTTTTTATTGCTGTTTTGAAATTCAGGACATCTTGCTGACAAGACTTTCAAATATAGGGCCAGAATGCCAAGATAGTCTAATTTGAGATATGCATTGACAAACTTTGTCGCTGTGTAAAGATTAAAGACAAAAAATTAAACAATTGAATTTTTTTTATCTTTCTACAACTTTGTCTTTAATTCTAAGAATTGCATCTTTCAGGGAATCAAGAAACCATTTGATCAAGTTATAAGAGCAAACATTGGAGATTGTCATGCAACTGGACAAAAGCCTCTTACATTTTTGAGACAGGTATGTGATACATCCTTGATATTTAGCTCACCATGAGCACAATATGCTCATGTATGGTAGCAGCAAGCAATTTCTTCATTTTCAACAATGTTTTTCTACCCAGAAAGTGAAAAAATCTAAAATTCCCTAAACTTTGAATATTGTGTGCAACTCCTTTCAATTTTGACCAGTTTAAATTGGTCTGGTAATTGGTAAACACATCATTAATGTGCAGACTGTTTGGTACACCCTTTTATTTGTTTTTTATCATTTTCTCAAAACATATTTTTCTGTTTTTCTATATCTAATAGCTTAGTGTGAAGCAGACTTCCTAGTAGCCAGCTGTTGAAACCATTGTCATGTATAACACTTTATTTGTGTCTGGTTTTGTGAAATCCATGGTTGAAATATAACAATATAAATCACTATTGAAGAGATAAAACGTAGTTGAAAACCAGCTTAAACTCTTTGGTGAACAACGTAAATAAGACTTATACAGTAAAAGTTAATTTCCATGTGAGCTTATATCAATTTGCACATGAGTACATACTGTAAATTATGGTAATACAATGATAATACATAATACATAGATAAGCCAAAAACTGTTGCAAGCTTTTGATGTATCATGTCTACACACATTTAAAACTCTGTCATAGTATGCACTGCACGCTTTTGATATATGTCCATTTATACACATCCCAAACATATTTTAAAATGTGTTAACCCTTTTCATGCTGAACCTGGAATATGCCGGTTTTGGCAAGAGATGTAGACCAAGATCAACCTACACAAAAGTGCAGTTTGATCTTGGTATACACCTCCTGCTTGTACTTTTCCTGCCAGAGTTGTTTATGAAATTGATTTCTGAAAGAAATATTGATTTTTGAACAACAAGCTCTTTCAGTGCTTTCAGCCCTTTGATTTTACAGCAGTTCAGTAAGGTAATTCATACAGCAAGAAAAGGGTTAACATATTATTATACATGTACATGTTATATTAAGGGTAATCCTCACCATTTTGTTTCCAAGGTTGTTGCTCTGTGTACAGATCCAGATAAACTAATGCAGGATCCATCCTACCCATCTGATGCCAAGGAAAGAGCTGCTAGAATTTTACAGAGCTGTGGTGGAGGAAGTATTGGTATGGATATGTGATATGATAACTTTTTATAAGAGAACATAATTTCATACTAGTCAAAATTTTCAAGTATACTTCTACCTGTTAGGACTTGTTAGGAGTTAGAGATTGCAATTTAAAGTTTATGAAATTTTAGATTTGTTCAACTTTCTTGGAAGAAACTTTGTGGAAAATGAAAAAATTGCTTGTTTCAAGGAATTTCTTAGTTTTCTTTAATAATTTTTCAATTGTTTTTCATGAGGGGCATCAAAAAGCGCCATCGTGGGAATGAGTTAAAGACTTTTGATTGGTTGACAAACATGTCTTTAATGAGTGGGGCTAAATTCTGTATATGGTTTAGAATGGTAACTTTGAAAAATCTTCTCAGAGGATGGATTTTAACAAAATTTTAGAGGAATGATCTTTTGGTGATGCTTTATCAGATTGTCTGGGGACATTTTTATAGATTTGATAATATTTCTGTGGAGGGCAGGTCAAATTTCAGTTAGAGATCACATAGTGATGCAAGGGAAATGATTATTACTGCTTAACTGGGGATATTTGCTGTATAAAAGAAAGTTGCATCCATTTAGATTAAACTTAAAAAAAAGCAATTCTTTCTTTCATTAGTTGCCTCTATGTTTTAAAAGACTAAATTACCCATATGATAACTCAATTCAGGTGCTTAACCCATTCCCACATAACAAAATTTTGGACTGGTCCAAATTTAAAGGAGTTGCAGAAGACAATTTAAAGTTAATGAAATTTTAGATTTCTTCAACTGTCTTGTTAAAAACATTGTGTTAAATGAAGAAACTGCTTTTTATAAGCAATTTCTTCATTGTACGCAATATTTTCCCAATTGTTTTTCTTGAAGGGCGTCCAAAAGCGTCATTGAGTGGGAATAGGTTAAGTACCTTGAGTTTCAATATTTCACAAAAGCATACCATTTGGAAATTTTGGGACAAAATATCTAAATGGGCATTCTTTAGCATGTGGTTTAAATTGCAACATGATATTATCATTGGTTTCTTTAGACCCTCTGATACTAGATTCAGTAAGGGAAAATAAACATAAACCCATTACCAGAAAAACTCTCATTTTGATTTTTTTTTTAAAAAGATTGCAATGGTAAACATCTTGAGAAATGGAGAGGTTACTTGAACTAAGCAATTGATCCTTTTGTAATAGTATTTATGCCTTAACTCATGCCCACAAAGTGTTGACACCCATCAATAATAAACTGTTGGAAGAAAATGAAGAAATTGCTTGTATCAAACAATTTCTTCATTTACTAAATGTTTTCTAGACATAGAGAAATCTTGAAATAATTCTTAGGTGGTAGATTTAGGGCAAATTTGGGATTCCTGTTTGTCTGGAACCTTTTTCAATTAGGACATGTCAGAAATTTTGATGTCTGGAAATGAGTTAAAGAAATACAAATACATCTTATAGGAGCATACAGTGACAGTTCTGGTGTCAGGGTTATAAGAGATGATATTGCTAGATACATCACAGAGAGAGACGGACACAGGTGTGATCCAGAAGATGTTTTCCTGAGTACTGGTGCAAGTGATGCAATCAAAGTGAGTACCTTGTACGGACTTAAGTGAGGTATAGCAGTGATTTGGGTAATTCCTAACAAATTCATATTTGTATCAAGTAAAACTCCGATCAGTCTACACCATGTGCTCTGTAGATAGCTGCGGACTCAGATCTTCTGTAGATGATCTGCTTATATTTTTGAACCCATTCCCAATGCAATTCCTCTGTTAGATGTCCCTCCCCTCCAGAATTTTTTTGTGGGAAAGAAATTGCTTGTTATCCACAATATTTTCTGCCCAAAAGACAGACTTTTTTAGAAATTCATCAACTCAAAATCGTCACCTGTTACTTTTTTGAATTTGGACGGGTCTTTAATTTTGTCATGGTAATGGGTTAATTAACTTTGTGGTTAACTAGGCTGCAAATTGTATGTTGGTTATGCACAATCAAAATCGTAGGAAATATCAGGGGTATGTTCAAATATTTTACTCACAAATGTCAACTTATCTATTATTCATACTTAAAGAATAAATGAACAAAATGAAGAAAAATTGTGGTTTTCATACGAATATTGTGTCTTCTAAAACTTCTTTGATTTTTAACTTCATAACTTGAAGACAGTTAAAATTGTACCTTCGTAATCTGGAGCAGAGAGTTCATACTTTGCTCAGTTAACTCTTCCTCATGAGGAATTGGTAGAAATTCATGTAAAGCAGTTTAATTTCATAGCTCTATACTGTTACAATAGCTATATAATGATGCACATGTTTTATAAATACGAAAAAAAAACTGTATTACAACTACTCGTTGTACTTTTTGAAACTGTTAGTATAACTAGGGTGGTCTTAATTCTGAATTTCTGTCAGATTTACTGGCAAGATGCTTTTGTTACTAAACACATTTTCAGTCACAAACATAAATACAAATTATAGATAGAATATTCTTAATTCCATGGATCATACTAACATGTTTTATTCAATTAAGTACAAAACAAGGTAAGGGTTTTTATCTCTTAATTATATATCTGATGATCATGTATTACTGTTGAATTTTGCAAGCTTGAAATTCAGACAGTTAGTTTGCAGGTGTTAAGTTAATGGTCATTTTAGACTGGGTCTAAAACAGCAGAATTCTTATTGAATCTAGTGATTGTCCTGGGTAATTTGGAATAGTGGGATTCTTGCTGTACAGGGTTTTGCTACTATTGAAAAAATTGACAAAAAATCTGTTGTGACAAAAATTGGTCGTAACAGCAGGGTGCCCCTGTTTTAAGCTTTTAGTAATCAGGGGGTTTAATGTTTATGTGAAAACTCTTGTTTTTATAGATTTTATGAAGCTATTCTTGTTTTACAGATAATTATGAAGTTAATGATGACAGGAGAGTCAGGGAATCAGAGAGCAGGTGTAATGATTCCTATACCACAATATCCACTTTATACTGCTACAATAGCCGAATATAATGCTTACCCAGTAAGTGAAACTTTGTGTTGAATAATAATCAAGGAATTTTTGTGATACAAGCTTTCTTAAGCCTTGTGTTTTATTCATGGTAAATAGAAAAAATGAGTATTATATACATTATGGTTAATGAAGAAATTGATTCTTACTGAAAGTTCTCATCACCTACATTGATTTTTCTACCTACAAAGAAAAAAAATGATCAACTAAAATTGTCATCTGCAATATTTTTGGATTTGGACCAGACTAAAATTGTGTTATTTGGTAATGGGTTAATGTAAAGAGCTATTAAAAAAACTTCCTGGAAAGCAGAAAAGATATACAAAGTTTATGAATACTTTTGCAGGAAAGCACATGTATTTAACCCATTCCCACACAACAAAATTTTAGACCAGTCCAAATTGAAAGGAGCTGCAGACGACAATTTCAAGTTGATGTAATTTTAATTTTTTTCATCTTTTGGGGTAGAAAACATTGTGGATAATGAAGAAATTGCTTGATACAAGCAATTTCTTCATTTTCCTTAATGTTTTCAAAAGCTCTCTAATTGCGGGGCATAAAAAGGAGGGCTTGAGTTGGAATGGGTTAATCAATTTTAAACATTTCCAGCAAAAGTTAAGTGGGTTGCAAAATTAACTAATTTGATTTGAGTCTGTTTGGTTTAACCCATTCCCACACAGTCCCTCCTTTTACGCCCCTCAAGAAAAAAGCTTTGGAAAACATTTTGGAAAATGAAGAAATTGCTTGTTACAAGCAATTTCTTCATTATCCAAAATGTTTTCTACAAAAAATGATGAAAAAAAATTAAATTTCATCAACTTGAAATTGTCGTGTCGTCTGCAGATTCTTTCAAATTGGACCAGTCTAAAATTTTGTTGTGTTGGAATGGATTAAGGTTTTCTGGAAAAATCGAAAGCATGCAAAAATCTAAAAAATGATATTAACCCATTCTCATATAATCACGATTTTTATGCCCCCATAAAAAAGCTTTGGAAAGCATTGTGGACAATTAAGAAATTGCTCATGGTGAGCTTTTGTGATCATTCATTGTCTGTCATCCATTTTGTGTTGGCATCAACAATTTAAGTCTTTCTTTGTTTACACATTAGGGGTCCACAATTTTTTCTGAAACTTGGTGAAAATTTTTCAGAAGGAATTTTAGGTTATAAGAATGAACATTATTAAAAAATACAAATGTTCTATTGAAATGTATGGTATGAAGGACCTTAATAACAATTTCTTTGTTTACGCTCTTTGGCCATTTTTTGGCCCAATCTTGATGAAACTTAGCCAGAATGATCATTAACCCATTCCAACACAATGGAATTTTAGACCAGTCCAAATTGAAAGGAGCTGCAGACGACAATTTCAAGTTGATGCAATTTTATTTTTTTCATCTTTTGGGATAGAAAACATTGTGGATAATGAAGAAATTGCTTGATCCAAGCAATTTCTTCATTTTCCACAATGTTTTCGAGAGCTTTTTTGTTGAGGGGCGTAAAAAGGAGGGATTGAGTTGGAATGGGTTAAGTCATAAGGATGAAACAAAGTACACAGGAAGAGTTACTGAATTATCAAACTGCACTTGTTTCTTTGATTTTATCAATAATTATAGAAACTGTTAGAATTTCAAACTATATCTTTTGATATAACATGTATTTATTAGATTGAAATCAACAATTTCTCACTCATTGATATAACAAGATGTTTGAGTAAAGGTTACAGCAATTGGTATTTTATGTAGATGAGTGCTTCAGTTGTGTGTGATAAATTTTCGACATAGAGATATTTGGAGCATTTAATATAACTACTTTGAAAAGGGTGGCAAAATTTGTAAAAAATAACATGGCAAACATATCTCAGAGTTCGGTATTGAATTTGATATACTCAAAGAAGAAAACGCATTTAGTTTTGAATTATTATTTGAAAGATTTTTCCTAGATAGGATATTATCTGGATGAATCCAACACCTGGGCTCTAGATATACAAGAGTTGAAGAGATCCCTAAATGAAGCCCGACCACACTGCAAACCTAGAGGCATTGTGATTATTAACCCAGGGAATCCTACTGGTAAGCTGACCGCCCTTCTTTTTTTCTGCAAAATTTTACATTTTATATATCTTACTGTAATGATTGGCCAATCACTGGCCCTGCCTACCTACTCCGTTAGCCCTGCCCATTGACTCTGACAGGAAGTTCCATTTAGATTTTAAACAGCATTATTTTGCAAAATTTATGGCCAGTAGTATGTAACAAAAAGTAGAATTGTTGGTTGGTATTCTAAATATTATAATTACAGATTGAATAAGCTGCAGTTACAATGTTTAAGTTGTCAATCCTACAAAACAGCTAAACAAAAATGGCGGCCAATGTCAGGGTTCAAAAATCACTTCTGGTCTAAATGAATGATTTCATTGGTTGACTGATTATTTGATTGACGACTACCATTGGTCAATTCTAAATACAATGTGTACTTTAAGAAAGTTATCTTTGAAATCATTGCGGTCAAGAAAAAAAGATGTTAATCAAAAGAATGTTAGCTAGTTAAAGTATTGTCATTATATAAGAAACTAAATACACATACTCATTACCAAGGTCATTGCCAAGGTGAATTCATCAAGATTCGTTATTTTTTTTTGCAACAAAAAGTAAGAATCAAAAATCCATCTCTTTGAGGTCTTTTTGAATATGTGCATTCAAAGTAGGGGTATTTTAAAAAATATATATATAATTTATAGTGTAGAAACATTGCCAAAAGAAAATAATTGCTCAAGATGTCTCATTTTCAAATAATTTCACCTTAATCCATTCCCACGTAATGATGCTATTTGATGCCCCCAAGAAAAAAAAGCCCGGAAAACATTGTGGGAAATGAAGAAATTTCTTCAATACAATTTGCACAATATTTTCTACTCTGAAAGACAGATTTCTGAAATTTCATTAACTAGAAAAGTGTCATCTGCAACTTCCTTGAATTTTGACAAGTCTAAATTTTGTCATCTAGTTATGGGTTGAATACAGTGCATGCAAGAGTTGTAAAAAGTGAAGGTCAGTTGGAAATTGGTTAACTCGTTACCAGATGTCAAATCTTTTTTTAAATTGTAAGGAAGCTGCAGAAGACAATTTCCAGTTTATGAAATTTTTAAAAATCCTCGTTTTTTTTATGGCAGAAAAGATTGTGGAAAATGAGGAAATTGCTTGTATCAAGCTATTTCTTCATCTTTCACAATTTTTCCAAAGCTATTTTCTTGTGGGGCATCAGAAAGTGTCATTGTTTGGGAAAGGCTTAAAGAAAGCTCATTTTACATTGTAGGACAAGTATTGCCAAGAAAAAATATTGAAGACATCATTTCGTTCGCCAAAGAAGAAAATTTATTTATACTCGCAGATGAGGTTAGTCTTTCTTGTGGAATTATTCAATATTTAATGACTCATTAATTACTGTATCAATCTTTAAACAATTCATTGATAAACAGATAAAAAATAATAATTTGCCAACTTATTTTCTGACTTAGATGACAAGTTGAATAACTATGTGTTTCATCAGCACAATTTCTATATCATAATTGTAGTATGACCTTGATGTTTGCGATAACGTTGATAACTATTTTCAGCTTAAAAAGTACTCCAAAATATATAACATCATTTTGTAAATTGACAGATCACTTACCACACACACTGAGTTCCTACAGTAAGTTCACTTTGATATTTTAAAAAAATTATGATTGAATAATCTGTAATTATGATGTTTAAGTCACTATGGCTTAATTATGCTCTCAGAAGGGTGAGCATATAGTTGCTGCTTCATCTGGCTGTCAGTCCTTCCATCAGTCTACTTTACATGTGAATTCCTAATGATAGTGCTGTAACGCAGCATTGAATAGCTTCAAAGTCAAGGTCACAGTTCAAGGTTAAACATTAAAATTGACCTTGTCAAGAGCATAGCTGCTTCAATTATGGATGGATTTCAAAATGAATTGGCACAGTTGTTCTCTGTCATAAGTAGATGTACCATTTGAAAATTTGTTTCAGATAGCTCCAAGGTCAAGGCCACAGTTCAAGGTCAAACATTAAAATTGACCTTGTCATGAGCATAGCTCCTTCAATTATGTATGGATTTCAAAATGAATTGGCACAGTTGTTCTCTGTCATGATTTGATGTACCATTTAAAAATTTGTTTCAGATAGCTCCGAGGTCAAGGTCACAGCTCAAGGTCAACATTTATAATTAAGCATGTCTGGAGCTTAGCTTATGGATGGATTTTGAAATTATTGTGCACAAATGGTTTCTACAATGAGCAGATGTACCATATGAAAAAAAGTTCAGATACTTCCAAGGTCTGGGTCACAGCTCAAGGTCAAACATTAAAATTAAGCATTCCATAGCATAGCCTTAAAAAATAAGGGCTGGATTTCGAAAATTTTTTTACAGTATATATTGTTCTCTATTATGAGTAGCTGTGCTTATTAAAACAAATTTCAGATAGCTTCAAGGTGTAGGCCACAGCTCAAGGTTAAATGTTAAAATTAAGCATGTCCAAAGCATAGCTTCTTTAATTATACCCCTCACAACGGCATTATTGGGGGGTAAACTGGAATCAGGTTGTCCTTCTATCCGTCTGTCTGTCCGTGGACATAATTTTGTCCTCGTCTCCTCCCACATTTTCAGACCAATTTTGCTGAAAACAAAATCCTCCTTGCAATGGGAACTTGTGCACCTACAATTTTCATTATGATTAATCAACTAGTTCATGTTTTATGCCCCTTTGATTAATTTTCTTATATACAATAGAGAATAAATCATAACTCCTGAACAGGTTGATAGATTAAAAGAATAAAAGTGGTTCACATGTTTATTCCAGAACATAAACGCCATGTTCGACGTTGCATGAAATCCATAATTTCTATAATTTCCATCTTCAATGTTGAACAAAATCCCTTTTTTTACACAGTCATTGCCCGTCATTTACTTATATATTTTAAAAATATTCTCCACTAGGTAAATCATGAATGGCCAAGATTTCAATGGTTACAATTTGGCATCATTTAAAAAGAGGCGGCAGTGGGGGTATTCGTCAGCCCTTACAGGCTACAGTTCTAATTTATAATGTAGATTTCAATGTAATATGCCGCAATTGTTCTCTGTCATTGGTAGATGTGACATTTAAAGAAAAATCAGATAGCTCCAAGGTCAAGGTCAAAGCTCAATATCAAACATAAATCTGGAGGATAGCTCCTAAACTATGAATGGATTTCGAAATAAGTTTGCAGAATTGCTAGCTAACATGAGAAGATGTGCCATATGAAATGAATTGTCTGATAGCTCCAAGGTCAAGGTCACAGCTCAAGGCTGTACGTTAAAGTTTAGCATGTCTTGGAGAGCATATAGCCACATATATGTCTGCGAATCCATCCGAATTCTGTTTCCTATTTATTTTATATTTTTGTGAGAGGGCTATATTTTGGGAGCATAATCTGTCTCTGACTGATCTTATTTTAATCGAGCTTCAACAGTCATATCAGAAAAACAGTAGGTTTTTTTATTGTGTGTAGCTGCTTTTGGTTGGCTTGCAGTTTACCATGATGAATTGCTGTTTGAATTTCGAATTTATTTTTGTGAAAGGTTTTTCAACCTAATATCAACATATTTCTAACAGATGTTCAACCAAAAAACCAGAAAAATGACTGAAAAACTGTTAACAGTGGTGTTAAATCCCATTCAATCAATCAATGAAAATAATTCATTGAGACCAGACATGACTTTTATCTCCGACATTTTTGTTGGTTTGGCGACTTAAACGTTGTAACTATTGCTTATTCAAGTTTCTATCTATACAGAGCATAGTGAAGACTCTGATAAGACTATGAGGATGCACAGGCTGATCCAAGTCTGTACTTGGGACCATGAATATTTTGGAATGTCAGATACATGCAAAAATATTGATATTACAGAAATCCCAGATGGTCCCAAGAGATACAAAAGGTCTAGAGTTTTTATGCCTTTTCTACATAATTAACCCTTTCCAACACTGATGTACCTCATGTAAAAGAATGGAAACATTGTGTAGAATGAACAAATTGCTCGAAACAAGCAATGTCTTCATTTTACACAATGTTTTCTCTCCGGTAAGTTAAAGAAATGGAAAAATCCATAAACTTTAAATTGACGTCAGCAGCTACTTTCAATTTGGACCAGTCTAAAATTAGAAGAATGGGAATGGGTTAATGTAACAGAGCACCAGGTATAGGGAGTGATTTTGATTTCGAAAAGTAAAATTTTGTTATGGACACTCATGTGAATTGGGCTGTTCAGACGATTCAAATGAGTACCCACAATTTAGGGTTTTGAAAGAAGAAAAATAACTGATTGATATTGTCAGTACTTCCCCTTAACCCATGACCAAATTTTAGACTGGTCCAAATTAAAAGGAGTTGCAGATGACAATTTAAAGCTTATAAAATTTTGGATTTTTTTTTAGAAAACATTGTGGATGCTGAAGAAATTGCTTGTAACAAGCAATATCTTCATTTTCCACAATGTTTTCCAAACCTTTTATTCTAGGGGGCGTCTAAAAGCGGTAGGAATTGGTTAACATGAGACCTAAGATTTATGTTTTAACGCAGGTGTATCAGCACAATGTGTATGCGGAGGGATCTGAGTTTCACTCATTTAAGAAGGTACTGAGTGAGATGGGACCAGAATACAGCTCACAAGAACTTGCATCTTTTATGTCTACTTCCAAAGGATATATGGGAGAGTAAGTCAAAATTTTATCATTTGACCACTTTGGGCTCTATTTCTATTCAGTCGTTATGCTCTTTCAATAAGTTTCAAAGAAATAATTTCCATTATGAATATGATTGGTTGCTATGGCAACAGTAAGGTAACTTAAGAAATCTTCTCCTCCTGTACCATAAGGCCTAGAACCATCATATTCCACATGGTATGTATCATCACCTTATAACAAATTCAAATGATCCTCTATGGTTTTAGGGAGCACAGCATTGTGGGTGCCTAGTTCTTTAAAATCTTATTCTTCCAAACTGAAAGGCTAAAAGCTTTTAATTTTTGCCTGTAACATTGACTTACACTTCTCTACCTGAATTCTCTATGTAAATACTTCAAGTTATTACCCTAAAAATTAAGTCCTATATATGGGGTTCCAGATTTTACATTAGCCCATTCCACACAATCACAATCTGCAACTCAAGAAAAAAGCTTGGGAAAACATTGTGGAAAATGAAGAAATTGCTTGTCAAAAGCAATTTCTTCATTATCCGCAATGTTTGTTACCCTAAAAGACAAAGATTTTTAAGATTCCACTAACTTGTAATCTGCAACCATTCTACCATATTTGCTAAATGTTTGCCAAACTACACCCATTTCAAAATGTCTTTGAGAACTTATTTTCATTTGGCCCAGTCAAAATTTTATCCAATTTGAATTTGGACAGTCTAAAATTTTGTTGTGTGTGAATAGGTTAAGACGTATGAAGATATATGTAGGACCAATAAAGTTCTCTTCTTTCAGAATGATCTTTGGTCATAATATCATACATGTATAAGGGACCTGTTTCCTGTGTAAATTATTGGCTAATTTTAAGGTACACTGGAATTTTTTTATTTCAAATGTATATTGATTTAAATACACTGTGTACTTGTACTTGTAAATATTTTCAGGTGTGGATTTAGAGGGGGCTATTGTGAGGTTATAAACCTAGAACCCGAGGTTAAAGCTATGCTGCTCAAGTCAATCTCAGCAAAGCTGTGCTCTTCTGTGGCCGGGCAGGTTAGTTAATTGCACAAATGTAACTTTAGCAATATGACCTTGACCTTTGGTCATGTATCTGTGACAGTATTTTAACCCTCTCCTTTTTTGCAATATGTTAGACCTGTCTGAATTTAAAGGTTTTGCAGACAAAAATTAAAAGTTTAAATTGGAAGGGCCAGCTACATTGTTTGCAGACACCATTGTTACAATGTTTTGTTAACTAAGGTACTCTCTTTCCTGTAAACATTATTAATTATTGTCTGCAACTTCTTTCATTATAACTGATCTGAAACCTTGCTATCTATTAGAAAATAATTAACACCTAATATGGGCAATTAATAGCAGTTGTCAATAGAAACAGACTCACCAACGAAATCATTACTTCTGTCAGAGCATTTATCTGACACTCATTTTGATATTGGGCTACCAAAACATTGTAACCACAGTTTGTTAAATGAAAAATCAACTAATGGTATCTGAAATCTGAACCAAACTGACCAATCAGGTTAGCTTAGCAAGAGATTTGTCAAATGGCAGATTCCTTGCCAAGATTTCTAACCTCTGACCTGGCACTTTGACTGATGTAATGAACAACATATGTTGTAAAAAATGTGATCAGGAACATTCAGTAAATGGTTTGCTACCTCATTGTTGTAATTATAGCTTGAATAAGCTGTGGTACAACTCTTGTCCAAACTTAACCCATTCTAACACAAGAAAATTTTAGACTGGTCCAAATTGAAAGAAACTGCAGATGACAATATCAAGTTGATGGAATTTTAAATTTTTTCGTCTTTTGGGATAGAAAACATTGTGGATAATGAAGAAATTGCTTGTGACAAGCAATTTCTTCATTGTCTACAATGTTTTCCAAAGCTTTGTTCTTGTGGGGCGTAAAAAGGAGGGCTTGAGTTGGAATGGGTTAAAGATGTGGCCGGCGACGATAAAATGTGGATGTAATTTGAAATGAGACCATCCTAGTGGTAGAAAACATTGTGGGAAAAGGGGAAATTGCTTGTTACAAGCAATTTCTTCTTTTTCCACAATGTTTTCTCAAATGTGATCACTGTGACGTTTTTGTTAAGACAAAAACAACAACATCACTTGAAATTGTCGTCTGCAACTTTTAATTTGGACCTGTCTTAAATTTTGGTAATGGGTTAAGCATAAAATAAGGTCACTTGTACTATTTTACTTCTATACTCATTGATTCAGGTGAGCGCTTTAGGTCCTCTTTTTCACACTGTTTTCTCAGACTCTTTTCTTCGGGGCTTGAAAAGGAGGATTTGTGTGGGAATGGGTTGAGTGACCAATTTTTTGTTGTTCCATGAGTAGTTCTTTCTAATTGTTGAATAAAATATCTTTGAAATGAGATAATGTTCTTACAAAGTGAATCACAATTATTTATTTCTTTAATAGGCTGCTATGGATGTTGTTGTAAATCCACCACAACCAGGAGAGCCTTCATATGAATTGTTTTCAAAGGTAATGCCAGTATTATTCTCTGGTATCAGATGTCTAGATAAAAAATAGTAAACTATAGAAAACTATGTAATGTATTTGGGCTAAATAAACAAATATTGATATTTCAGGAGACCAAAGGCTGAAATATATAAAATCTTCCTATGGAGTGGGAATCCAATACAAGGTTTTGTATCACTACTACATAATATTCTAGTTTTTTAGCTCACCTGAGCATGTAGTGCTCAAGTGAGCTATTGTGATCCCCTTTTGTCCGGTGTCCGTCCGTCGTGTGTTGTGTGTCGTGCGTCGTCCGTCAACAATTTCTTTAAACGACATCTCCTCCTAAACCACTGGGCCAATTTGAACCAAATTTGGCAGAAATGTTGCTTACTTGGTCCCCTTCAAAAATAGCTAAAAGAATTGAAATCTGTTAAAAACTCTGGTTGCCATGGCAACAAAAGTGAAATTTTGAAATAATCTTTAAAAATCTTCTCTTCCTGACCCAGAAGGCGTAGAGCCTTGATATTTTGTATGAAGCATCAGTATATTGACCTCTTTCAAAATAGCTTAAATCATGATCCTTGGGTCCCCAGGGGCGGAGCCCCATGGGGGGGGGGGGTTATATAGAAATAAAGAACGATTTTTTAAATTACATCTCCTCCCAATTCACAGGGCCAGTTTGAACCAAATTTTGCAGAAATGTTCCTTAGGTAGTCCCCGTTAAAATCAGCTAAAAGAATTGAAATCCGTTAAAATCTCTGGTTGCCATGGCAACAAAAGTGAAATTTCAAAATAATCTTTAAGAATCTTCTCCTCCTGACCCAGAAGGCTTAGAGCCTTGATATTTTGCATGAAGCATCAGTATATTGATCTCTTACAAATAGCTAAAATCATGCTCCTAGGGTCTCCTGGGGCGGATCCAGGGGGGGGGGGGTAAAAGCATGAAGCATCAGTTCACAGACTTATTTCTGAAATCATAACCCATGGAAAAAGTTTTTTCCGTCTTTCAAATCAGCACTAAAGCCTTGGAATTTGTAATTTAGACTTTTGGATCCCCAGGTTCATAGACTTTATATGTAATTGTGGCCCACTTGTTTCATAATCCTAACCTTTACATGAAATTAGACTGTAGAAAAAAAAAGAGCCTTTATCTCAGGTGAGCGCCCCAGGGCCAACGGCCCTCTTGTATAGTATACCAATGAATTCAGACTAAAGTAGCTCATGAAATATCCTAATAAATCTTTCTTGGTGAAATGTTATGTTACCAGGAAAATGATTTCATGTACCCATATCCTTATCAGTTAAGTAAATGTTCAACAAACAATTTGTTTTTGATAACCCTTGTCATACTGAACCCAGAATATTCCTGTTTTGCAGGAGGTAGAGACAAAGATCAGACTGCACCTATGTGCAGTCTGATCTTGGTCCACACTTCCTGCTTGTCCTTGTTCAGCTATCAGTCCTTTGGTTTTAAAGTAGTTCTTTATAGGATTTTATAATTCAGCACTACAAGGATTAAGTATGAATTTGTCCTCTTGCATTTAATGAGAGAAAATGGTAGATATAGTAGGTATATAATGATAGGGGTAACACTATTCTTAAACATTTCCTTCTTGATTAAACCCTTTGCTATTGGTACTTGTTGGAATCTCTGCAATGAGATGATTCTTATGAGTGACTACAACATAGGGTTTGGGGCAGTATTTTTGAAATAGTAAAATCTTAGATAAAAACCACTCCCATAATCCATAGCTCTATGATAAAGATCAAGAACACACAGTTAATGTTTGTCTGTCAAAAATTCAGCCAACATGTCTAAACTTAACCTGACCTAAGAATGATGATCATCGGATGATAAATTAATAAGAAGCAGGTACAAAAATAAGCATATTCTGTTGTCTTAGTCTGGCAAATTAGCATCGCAAAAATAGACTGCAAAAATCCCTTGTTTTCTCACTATGTTTGCATGCCTTTCTTTGTAGGGTAGTCAGAACTTAATTTTTTCAAATAAAAAGTTAATGTTTTCTTGTGGCTCAATCCTGAAACGTGTTGGCCCACATTTTTAAATGTGATTAGGGAGTTAGCCCACTTCTATGAAAACATAGATTCATCTCTGTTTCAAAAGTGATTGAGATTATGAGGGTTGCTCGGTGATTAATACTCAGATTGTTTGATAAACCCATCACTAGATGACAAAATTTTAGACTTGTCCAAGTTGCAGACGACAATTTGTAGTTGATGAAATTTTAAATTTGGATGTCAATTGAGGTTGTAACAAGCAATTTCTCCATGGCCCATAACTGTTTCCAAAGCTTTTTTTTCTTGGGGTTCAAAAAGGGAGGGTTGTGTGGGAATGGGCAAAAAGACTCAAAGTTGATATCAAACCTGAATATGTTGGATGAATAAACCACAAATTGTCTAACTATTGAATTTTCTTGCAGCAAAAAGCCTCAGTACTTGGTGAGTTGAAGAGGAAAGCTTCCATGGTAACAGAAACATTTAATTCAATAGAAGGAGTTACATGTAATCAGGTTCAGGGAGCGATGTATGCGTTTCCAAATATAAAACTTCCTGCTGGAGCTATACAAACAGCACAGGTAGGTAAGCTAAATGACCAATGGCAGCTGTCAATCAAATACTTGATTCACAAATTAAATCATTCATTTTAGACCAGCGATCTTCAATTGACAGATGGTCAAAACTGAGAGAAAATATAGAGAACAACTCAAAATGAATATAAATAGAATATATGTATCAAGTCTTGTATAGGGTGGAAAGCATTGTGAGAAACCAAGAAATATAGTCTTTACGAGCAATTTACACATTTTCTTATTGTTTAACCCATTCCCCCACAGTAATGCTTTTTGATGCCCCTAAAGAAAACAACTGGGAAAACATTGTGTGAAATTAAAAATTGCTGGTTTCAAGCCATTTCTTTATTTTTCACAATGTTTTCTACCAAGAATGTAATAAAAAAAATCTAAAATTTCAAAAATTTGAATTGTTGTCTGCAACTCCTTTCAGATTGGACTAGTCTAAAATTTGTTGTCTGGTAATGGGTTAAAGAAATCTGAGACACCTTCACAAAATGTTGATTATCAGTTTTTATGCTAAAGTTTTAAAAGTTTGTGAAATAGGATTATAATTACCTTGTTAAACTGTATTTTTTTAGTCATAATGTCTACTTAACTGGTGAATTTTTATGTGAAAATTTCATTTTGAATGGAAAAAAAAACTGGACATAACAGGAATTGCGGGATTTACTGGTTTGAGATAAACATTCAGTTTTATATAGAAGAATTTCTAATTTCCAGAAAACAAATGTTGACTGAAGCTCCTATATTGATAATTCATAAAAGTACCAATATAATTTTCTATTTTAGGCTGCAGGTCAGAAACCTGATGCGTTTTACTGTTATCAGTTGTTAGAGAATACCGGAATATGTGTGGTACCTGGGTCTGGCTTTGGACAGAAAGATGGTACCTATCACTTTAGGTGAGTAACCTTGGGTCATATTTGCAATCTTAATTTTTGTAGATAAATGGCTCTGATTTATACAATAATTTAGACTGGTGGCCTGTTTGAATACACTTTCCTCAAAAGTGTGCCAAATTTATGCATGTAAATTTAGGTCTAACTGCTAAATAAAAATTGATAGTTATCACCTAAGAAGCTTCATTTGGTCATCCATAATACTAATCATACACAACTGATCCTCTGATTTAATTCTGGAGATTGATCAAAGTACATGTATGAATTAACCTATTCCCACTCAGTGGCTTTTTAGATGCCCCCTAGAAAAAGAGTTTGGGAAAATATTGTCGAAAATGAAGAAATTGCTTGTCACAAGCAATTTCTTCATTTTCCACAATGTTTCTACCCAGAAAGGTGAAAAAATCCAAAATTTCATTAACTTTAATTTGTCGTATGCAACTTCTTTCAACTTGGGCAAGTCTTAAATTTTGTCATCTGGTAATGGGTTAAAAGACTGTTCATGTCTATATGGTGCCACATACCTGGGCCAAATGGAAAAAATGTGTGTCAGAATTTTTTTGATTCTTACAATATGGACCCTTGTATTGCTATAGTATTGTCATGATTCAAAAACTAAGACATTTTGTGACATCTTGGGTACTTTGAAAGAAATTCACTTGAAACTCAGAATATATCTTCACTAACAAAAGACTAATCTGTCCTATTAAGGGAAGTTACTCTAAATGCATTTTGGTGAATATTATTTTCCCTTTCAACTTAGATTTTGAGACAAACATCAAGCATCTACTAGCCGAGCACTGAACATTCTTGTTAGATATTTAATACAGATTTATTCATTTTCATATTCTGTTAACTCATTCCCAGACAATGCAATTTTAGACTGGTCTAAATCGAAAAAAGTTGCAGACGACAATTTTTATTAGATGGAATTCAAGGAATCTTTGTCCTTTTTGGTAGAAAACCTTGTGGATAATGAAGAAATTGCTTGTAACAAGCAATTTCTTCATTTTCTACAATGTTTTCCAATGCTTTTTTTCTTGAGGGGTGTCACTGTGTGGGAATGGGTTGAGTTCTCTGAAGAGACATCATGGGTGTCATGGGTTCGATCCCCGGCGGCGGCAAATATTCTTTCCAACAATTGTCTCTCACCAAAGGGTGGATAATCGTAAACCTAAGTGGGATAGCAGCTGGAGGCTAGGAAAGGATTTAGTGGTAGTACTGGTGTGAGAAATACCAGGAATCCATTTTTAGGTGCTCCAGCCGCCGCGATATGACTGGAATACTGTTAAAAGCGGCGTTAAACCCCATTCAATCAATCAATCAATCTCTGAAGAGACCATTTCCTCAGTAGCACATACACAGATCAACTGTTCAATTTTTCATTATTTTGCAGAACCACAATTTTACCCCCGACAGAACAGCTGCAAGTATTGCTGGAAAAATTCAAAGGATTCCATGAAAACTTTTTAATGAAGTACAGATGAAAACTGAAAACAACTTATTTTTAATTGATATCTTCCAACCTTGAATTTCGTTATTGCACAATGTCTTTCATACCAATTGCACCTTGACTATCTCTTTAAATAGAAAAAAAGTAGCTCACCAACCAACCATTTTACTAAAAAATTACATAATTACTGACAATGAATTTTGAAAAAAAAATGCTGTTTGATAATGAAGTGCAACTTCCTGTCAAACCTAAGTGGGCTGGGTCATCAATCTGTCAATTGGAACACTTCATTTGATAAAAGGGGTGAATGACTATTTCACTCTTTGCCCACCAGGGTCCACTGTTATACCTCAATATTGATAAAACTTATCAAGGTTTTCTAGGAGGTCATGATAATGAACCCTTTTGAGTCTTAGCCCATTTCATTTTAAAACACTCCATACTCTTTGGATAATAATTCTGACTTGGTCTTTGTGTAAGAAGAAAATATTGTATGGTGGACAGTCATGTCTTGTTAAACAATGATATTCTGTCCAAAACCATTATGGCTGTATTATGCTATTTATGCTAACATAAATTTTTGCCTTTTTCTTTAACATTTTCTTTCACCCCATTGATAAGATTGTAGTATATAGTTTAACCAGGTCTGTTTATTTATCTGTCTTTTAATCCATCCATCAAAAATTAAGTTTTCACACTCCACATTTTTTCTGTATCTTCAAAGTATTCAAGGTAAAGTACATAATTTGAATGAAAGTACTTTTTATTGATGCAAGTCTGAAGAAAATATCAAGGTCATCTATTAAAGCCAATACAATATTTCTCTACAGGCTTTGGTTGTTTTACAGGTATTGTCTTTTTTTTTTTATCAGGATGGGATTTTTTGTATTCTATTTTTTCAGCTTTGTAAGATGAGGGTCAGTAATCTTAAAATTTTATGGTCAAACCAAAGATTTGAAATAATGAGGTTATAATCATCATTATCATGTATATACTCATAATTAATTCTAGTAAGAAACATACATTACAAACCAAAAAATCAATGATGTAAAAATCCTGTATCTGACAGTGTCAAAACATTTCTATATGTGGTGGTTTAAGATAAAGCCATTATCATGCAGAGAATTGAAAATAGAAAGTGAGAAGCAGGCCCATAGGAACAGGCGGACGTAAATGCCCCCTCCCCTCCCAGATTCAATTTTGCAAGAATGGAAAATGACATATTAGGTTGTTAGGAATTACTTAATTCTACTTAGAAAATATACTGATTTTTAAGTTAGATCCAAAATATTGAAATGTTTCAAATTTAGCCAACCCAATCTTGAAATTGTTCCTTCAATCCTGAGAAGTAAAAAGTGCATCATTATATTCCCTTACCAGACAGCAAAAGGGTAGACTGGTCCAAATTATAAGATGTCACAGTCAAATTTTAGTGAAAGAATTATTTTAGGTTGGGGTGGGGGAGAGGGCAGAAACATTATGGATAATGAAGAAATTGTTTTTTTATGCAAATTTTTCTTTTTCCACAATTTTTTTCTGAAGCTGTTTTCTAGAGGGGTGCAAATTTATTTCACATACAACAAAATTTCTGACTTATTGACCTATATTAGATCATTAGATCATGTTTTATATATATTTATGTATACAGTTCTATATTCAAATAGTATTACTGATATGTGTGTTCACATTGAATGATATTTTATATGACATCGTATTTTGATTAGAATATTTTTGTGCTTTATTTGTATGATTTAACAAATCATTAGATATTTTAGGTCATCTGCACATAAAGTTATCAAGGTATGATTAGTTAACTGGCTGTGTCCATCTTGTTTCATGCACCTACAAGTTGGCAAGCATGAGGCATCATTTTGGCTCTATTGTCTTTGAGCTGGGTCAGAATGTTTTTCTTAACCCATTCCAACACAACCACATTTGAGACTGGTCAAAATTGAAAGAAGCTGCAGACGACAGAACTAAGTAGATGGAATTTTTATTTTTTTCATCTGGTGAATTTTGTCTCCATGATACTTTGAGCAAGTGTAATATTTGGTCTTTTTAGGTTTAAAAAACAAAACAAAACAGAAAACTAACTAAATAGCATTAAGATTAGAAAATACAGTCACTGACTCAGGTGTATTTTGAATGGTTATAATTTTTTATGGATAAGAAATATAATCAACGAGTTTAAAGAATTCTTATCACCCTATATTTAGAATGTCGGTCATAATATGTGTATAGAATCTCTAATTTGTGTTCAGAAAATACCTTTAATTTTTGTTGTATTTTAAAGTCTTAGTAACACTCAATAGTTTAATATTAAGTAATTAATGAAGTCTTTATTGAAGAGGCATGTGCCTTTCAGTTTGGGATTTGGTTGTATCAATCTTTTATAAGTGTTCATCAGCATTCTTTACCCATTCCCACACAAGCTTTCTGACACTCTTATAGTAAAAAAAGGCTTTGGACTTGTGAAAAGAAATTGGGGATAAACTGAAACCAGCAAGTCTTTGTGTCTGTCTACTAAATACTCGTAACTTTGTGCTTCTTTAAAAATCCTCCCATTTTGTACCTACTTCAGAATCCTTTTAATGGCAACACCAGTGGTCAACACTTTTATTGCAATTAACCCTTTCTCGTTTTTGGAAATTTTAGAATAGTCCAAATTGAAAGAGGTTGCAGACGACAATGAAAACTGGGTGCCTTTTGAAAAGAAACCATCCTATGTGGTAGAAAATATTGTGGAAAAAGGAGAAATTGCTTGTAACAAGCAATTTCTTCTTTTTCCACAATGTTTTCTTGGGTATAAAATCACAGGAACGCAAATTCCCGTATTTGAAGGGAAAGGGTTAACTAGAAGTTGTTATTAAAAGAGGCTATTTGTTCTTGTAATCTAATATTTGTGCATGAAGCCATTTGCAATTAAGTAGAGCATTGCTATTATTAGGGTTGAAATCATTAGAATTCAACTGTATTGTCATGAAACTTTGCAAAAAAATGTAAGTATGCAAGTTCTATTGTTTTGAACACACTGTGCTATAATTTTTAGCTCGGCTGTTTTTGGAGAAAACTCTAGGTATTGCTATAGCCTTGGTGGCGTCGTTGTTGTGCGAAAACTTTGACATTTTGTGGTATCTCTGGTTCTACTAAAGGCATTCACTTGAAACTTGGCACACTTGTTCACTATCAAAAGAGCAACCTATACTATCAAGGGGGATAACTCTAGATGCATTTTGTGCTTTTATCCACTATCCAGCACCCAATAGCCGAGCGTAGGCACCCGTAGGCAGTGCTCTTGTCAGAATATATATTGAAGTTATGAATGTGTCAATCTAGAAATGTCAAAATTCCTTTGTAAATGAATATTTACCTAGTGCAGTGCTATTACCAGTACATCATATATCGTGACATATTTGAGTAACTCATTCCCACACAATTCCAACTTTTACACTACTAGAAAAGATCTTTGGAAAACATTGCAGAAAATGAAGAAATTGCTTGTTTCAAACAATTTCTTCATTATTTGTGATGTTTTCAAAGCAAAAAGACTAATTTCTTTGAATTTCGACCAATCTAAAATTGTGTTGTCTGGTAATTGATTGATTAACCCTTTCCCGTTCAAATACGGGATTTTATGTACCTGTGATTTTATACTGGAGAAAACATTGTGGAAAAATAAGAAATTGCTTGTAACAAGCAATTTCTCCTTTTTCCACAATATTTTCTACCACATAGGATGGTTTCATTTCAAATGGCATCCCGTTTTCATTGTCGTCTGCATACTCTTTCAATCTGGACTAGTCTAAAATTTCTATAAACGGGAAAGGGTTTAGGAAGAGTTTGCCTGTATGTTAGTTATTTTGATTATGCATTTGTATTCTCTTTTGATACATACTGGTATAAACCAAAACAAATATTTGCTATAGAAATTTTGTTTTTATGATTCAAAAACTTGCCAAATCTTAAGAAATAATTTTAGGCCAGTATGCTTAAAATATCTTGCCTGTCTTTCTTAATTCAACAAACCTGAATTATTTAACTAATTCCCACACAGTCCAGTCTTTTATGCCTCAACCTTCTAAATACTAGGGAAAACATTGAGGACAATGAACAACTTGCTTGTAGAAATGTCCATAGGGATAAAGAAGAAATAAAAATACATGTATGAGCTTTAACCCTTTCCTGTTCAAATACGGGATTTTACTTTCCTGTGATTTTATACTGGAGAAAACATTGTGGAAAAAAAAGAAATTGCTTGTAACAAGCAATTTCTCCTTTTTCCACAATATTCTCTACCACATAGGATGGTTTCATTTCAAATGGCATCCAGTTTGCATTGTCGTCTGCCAACTCTTTCAGTATGGACTAGTCTAAAATTTCTAATAACAGGAAAGGATTAAATTGTCATCTGTCACTGGACCAGTATAAAATCTTGAATTCTAGTCAAATGGGTTAAGATCTCAGGGGATAAAAAATCATTTATTTTAGTTTGGCTGTTATCAGATAAAACCAGAGGTATTGCTATGGCCAGGTTGATGTCTGCATAGGTGTCATCCAAAAACTTTGACATTTTGTAATATCTCTGTTATTACCGAACACATTCACTTGAAACTCGGAATATATGTTTGCTATAGGTCATATAATGATAGATGGTAATATGTTAAAAGTCTAAATTCTGAAAATTCACCAATATTTACAATCTTTGTTCATAGTATGAAAAATTATGTAGTTAGGCTTGGTCTGTGTTCTTACAAATTTATGACATACTCTCATCAATTTCTTATAGAGTATGACGAGATTAAAAACTCAATTCCAACTTCCATTTTTGATGAGATTAAAAGCTTGTCAGGTAATGGTTAATGGGAGGTTTAGATCTTGTATTTTGATCTTGTTTTATTTACCATTTCAGATTTAAGCAACTACTGACATTAAGTAACCAAGATGAAACAGCCTTTTCCAAAAAACAGTCTAAACTTTTGTTCTCTGGTAATGGGTTAACCCATTTCCACACAATCCTGGGTTTTTTTGCTCCTCAGCTTCAGAAAGCATTGTGGAAAATAGCGAAATTGCTTTCTACCAAGAAAGACAAATATTTTTTTTAATTTTATTAACTAAAACCAGATGTCATCTACAACATCTTTGATTTTGAACCAGTCTAAAATTTTGTCATCCAGTTTAAGTGACCATATTTTGCATTTCCTTGGGTGGTGGGTAATAGAATTTCTTCTAAATGTTAATGAGATCCTTTGAATTTTATTACATCATCTTATTACAGTAAAATACTCTGAGGTCACAGTATGTGAATTTTTTAAAGCACTATTTGCATAATCTATACTTTCAAGCTTTAAAGCTGCATTAATTCAAATATTAGAAAGATTGTTATGTACAAATCTAGTCAAACAAAATTAGATTTATATTAACCCTTTCCTGTACAGACCCGGGATTTTATGTCCCAATGGTTTTATACTTGAGAAAACATTGTGGAAAAGAAGAAATTGCAATTTCTCCTTTTCCCACAATTTTTTCTACCACATAGGATGGTTTTATTTCAAATTGCATCCAATTTTTATTGTCGTCTGCGAGCTCTTTTAATTTGGACCAGTCAAAAATTTCAAAAAATGGGAAAGGGTTAATTGCCCAGTAACATATGTCTTAACAACATTTTTTCAAAGTGTATCAAAACAAAAAGGTTTTGTTTGAATTTTGGAACAAAAAAAATAACACATGATCTACACCTGAATGATGAATAGCCTTTGACCCATTACCAGAGGACACAATTTTAGACTGGCCAAAATTGAATGAGGTTTTAGACTGGCCCCAAATCGAAAGAAATTGCAGTCGACATTTCAAATTGAGCTTAAATATTAATTGGTTGCCAAATAGGGTAGAAAACACTGTGAGTAAATTGATTGGTACTTGCAATTCCTTTCTCCACAAAGTTGCCGCTGTCATAGCTCAGTTGGTAGTCAGACTCTCTATCTTCAGTCATGGGGTATTATTGGTTCAATTCCCAGCGGCAGCACATGTCCTTTCTTATATTTGTCTCTCACCAATGGGTCAATAATCCTAAACTTAAGTGGGATAGCAGCTGGAGGCTACGAAAGAATGTAATGGTGGTACTGGTGCGTGATATACCAGGAATCCTTTGTAAGGTGCTCCAGCCGAAAAATGACTGAAAATTTGTTAAATCTGTGTTAAACACCATTTGAACAAACAAATCTCCACAAAGTTTTCCATGATTATATTTCTTCAGGGCACTGGAAAGCGTCATTTGATAATGGGTTAAGATTTTAGACCAAACTTTTGTTTCTAAATGTTGATAAAAATTAATTTAAAATTTGTAAGTCAAATAAATCATTATTTGAAAACCACAGTGTTTTGTGTAAACCCATCCCATCTTAATCCCTTCTTTTTATACTCCTCAAGAAAAAAGCTTTGGGAAACATTCTGGACATAGAAGAATTTGCTTGTTTCAAGCAATTTCTTCATTGTCCACAATCTTTTCTACCCCAAAAGTCAAAGAATTTTAGAAATGCATCAACCTAAAATTGCTGTCTGCATCTTCTTTCTACTCACCCAGCTTTTGAAAACTTTGTTACAAGCAATTTCTTCATTATCTACAATGTTTTTCACTCTTAATGACAATTTTTTTAAAAATCTTATCAATTACAAATTGCCATCTGCAACTCTTTGAATTTTGAACAGTTTAACATTCTGTCACCTGGTAATGAGCTAACTTATGCATACTGACCAACAGTTCATCTAACAGAATCATGTAAGAATATTTCCACTTTTATGTTGTAACATGGATATTCATACTTGAGCTTGTGTCTGACATTTCCAACCATTACACAGTCGTGTGCGCCCAAGTAAAGACTCCGATCTGCTATTGCATTTCTAGTCTGATCAGAGTCTTCATTATGCCCTCTACAGATGGATACTGACTTGAAGCTTCTATGTGCAATCGGTGAATTGTTATACATACCTGAAGTGGCTGTCTGGGCTGCTCTGTGTTTATGTTAACCCATTCCTACACAGTGATGCTTTCTGACGCCCCTCAAGAAAAACATTCGGGAAAACATTGTGTAGAATGAAGAAATTGCTTGTGACAAGCTATTTCTTCATTTTACACAAGTTTCCCGCCCAGAAAGTTGAAAAAAAATCTAAAATTTCATAAGCTTTAAATTGTCATGTGCCACTCCTTTCAATTTGTACCAGTCTGAAATTTTGACATCTGGTAACAGCTAGGTTAGATTGTTGGAAATATCAGGTAGGAGCTCATTAAAATGTCAATAAAATATTTAGTTTTTCTTAGTCATCTTGTACATAAAACCAAATACAGTCATAGACTTGTGTGTGCTAAGCTTATTATGAATGATCTATTAGATAGATATGTTTTGTTAATGATTTATGAACCTGTAGGTGGTATTGGATATGTTTTGTTAACCCATAGCCACAAATTGATGCTTTTATATGGCCCGAGAAAAAAAGCTTGGTAAAACATCATTGAGCAATTTCGTTATTTTCAACGATGTTTTCAAAAGCTTTTTTTTTTTATCATAAGCAATTTCTTCATTACTCACACTATGTTTTCTAACTTATCCCCCCCCCCTCACCAAACAAAAATCCAAAATTCATCAACTAAAATTTGTTGTCTGCAATATTGGAATTAAGTCCAGTATAAAATTTTGTTGTCTGGTAATGAGTTAATTGTATATGAACCTGTGTGTGACATTTCCAGAAATGTCTCTTTTGCACCAAACAGAGAATTATATCAGCCTGTACATTTCCGTCGTCTCATCTGAAGATAGGCACTGACCCAAGACGATTTTGAATATTCTAAATTGATGATTCCCTTGCCCAGCCAATGATCTCTGGCTAAAATAGCAAACACATCAGTTTTCAAAATTCATGCTCATTAGCTTGTAAGAAAAATTAAAGTGGTTGTTTGGCGTCCTAAATGTCTAAAGTTTGAATATGCTGTAGTTATGACATTTGAATTGTCAAACCAACAAAAATCCTAATCATTGATGTCAGAGTTCAAAGTCCCAATTTGAATGAATGATTTTATTGGTTAATTGATTATTTGATTGACAGCCGGTAATTTATCAAGTTGTCTAGTGACCTCCAGCTTGGCTGCTTGGTTCTATATGCACAATGAGAAATTACTGAAATGTCACTCATAGACTATACAAACTTATACTTCCTCTTATTTTTTGAACTTATTCTGAGAATGTGTATTAACCCTTTCCTGTTTTTCAAAATTTTAGACTAGTCCAATTTGAAAGCACTTGCAGACGACATTCAAATGTGGACGCAGTTCGAAAAATAAGCAACCTATAGGTTAAAAAATATTGTGGGAAAAGAAGCAATTTCTTCTTTACCCACAATATTTTCTAAAGTTTAATATCACAGGGACATAAAAAAAGGGATTGTGCAGGAAAGGGTTAAGAAGTTTTTAAAACTGGTGAAATATTAAGTTAACAATTAAATGCAAGTGTAGAATAAAAAATGCCATTGGACATTAACCCTTGTCAAGCTGAATTATAAATCCTCTACAGGTTTACAGTAAAACCAAAGGGCTGAAAGCACAGGAAAGCAATAATTGTAGGTTAATATTTCTTTGGAAAATTTATCTTAAAAATCTAGTTGAAAGGGACAAACAGGTGGTGTAGATTAAGATCAGACTGCACATATGTCCGGGCTGATCTTTGTCTATACTTCCTGCCAAAGCAGGAATATTTTGGGTAAGAAATGACTTTTTAATAGTATTTCCTTCTAAGAAATATTTCCCTTATATCTCAGGTCATTGAACACCAGAAATTATTTAGAAAAGAGAAAAGTAATTGATGAAAACCAGTAGTTTTTTCTGAGTAGTTTCATCCTATGGAGCCAAGAATTCTGGTTGTTTTCCAGTATTTTGTGCATATTTTCCATTTTTCTTAACCCTTGTTATACTGAACCAAGAAAATTTCTGCTTTTGTAGGAGAAATAGACTCAGATCAGCCTGCATATATGTGCAGTCTGATCTTAGTCTTTACCTTCTGTTTGACATATTAAGCTGTAGTATTGATCCACATTTAAGAGTCTTCCATTGCTTTCAGTCCTTTAATGATGATGCAATTCTGGACAAAGATTAGATATAGTATCACAAACGTCAACATTCATTCAACAGAGAAAAAAATACAATTCTTAGTTTGTTTAACCTTTTCCCGTTTTTCAAAATTTTAGACTGGTTCAATTTGAAAGAAGTTGCAGACGACAATTTAAAGTGGGTGTAATTTGAACAATAACTAATCTGTAGGATAGAAAATATTGTGGGAAAAGAAGAAATTGCTTGTAACAAACAATTTCTACTTTTTCAACAAAGTTTTCTCAAGTATAAAATTTCAGGGACATAAAAACAAGGGATTGTGCAGGAAAGGGTTAGGTAGCTTTAGAAGGTATTGTTAAATGTAAGAGGCCTGTGTCTGGCATGCTATCTGATCATAAGCTTTAATAACATCCATATTCTGTTCAGTAGAATTGTGTCAAATGGAAAACACTATAAAATCAATTTGAATCTCAGTCATTTACATCTTGACAATTAACCCATTCCCACACGGCAAAAATTTAGACTGGTCCAAATCAAATGAAGTTGCAGAAAATTCAAAGTTTATGAAATTTTACTTTTATTTAATTTTTTGGGAAGAAAACATTGGGGAAAATGAAGAAATTGCTTATGACAAACAATTTCTTCATTTTTCCACAATGTTTTCCAAGGCCTTTTTCTTGTTGGGTGTTTAAAAGCGTCATTGTGTGGGAATGGGTTAACTATTTTTACCAATTAGAAAAATTTAAGTTTGAATTTTCCCACTTTGTTTCTACCCTATATTCTACATGAGAATTGTTAAGTATGAAGTAACAGATCACTGGCCATGCCCGCTGAGTCAAGGCAGGAAGTTCCACTTCAATATTAAACAGTGTCATTTTGCAAAATTTATGGCCAGTAAAATGGTTGGTTTGCAACCTTACCATCATAACTACAGCTTGAATAAGCTGTAGTTACCATGTTAAATCACCAAACCCACAAAAATGCTTCACATAAATGTCTAGAGTTCGAAGCTCACTTCAAGTCTTAATAATCTAATATTTAGTTTCGTCTTTCGTCTGATTGGTCGAAAAATTATAACTCCATGAACAAAATTTTGAGCTCGCAGCGATTTTGTATGTTTCCGCACAAAATAGTCCCATACCAAAAGGTATCAAAATTTGTAATATTTTTGCCTTTTTTAGCTAGATGATGATAAATTATAAGAAAAGAACAGATTTTTTTTGTTTTCATGGAGGTATGAACCAAAAAACCTAATCACACAATGTATGAATCCACTTCCTGTATTCATACAATGTGATTAGGCTTTTTTCATACCTCCATGAAAACAAAAAAATAATCTCTTCATCTTTTAAATGAACAATTGGATCGAGTGATTGATTACTTGACAGCCAGGATCCATCAAATGGCTGGTAAAGGGCTATTGAGATAACAATGATACAGCAAAATTATGAAGTATAACCTATTCCCATAAAACAAAATTTTACTCTGGTCAAAATTGAAAAAGGCTACAGACGACAATTTCAAGCTGATAGAATTCTAATTTTTTTCGTCTTTTTGGATAGAAAATATTGTGGATAATGAAGAAAGTACTTGATACAAGCAATTTCTTCATTTTCCACAATGTTTTCCAAAGCTTTTTTCTTGAGGGGTGTAAAAAGGGGGGATTGTGTGGATATGAATTAATGGTCATTCTTGTATAAAACCCCTAATGTGATTGAAAAATAGTCTATAAATGAAGCCCCCGGTGGCAGCACATATTCTTTCGGATTGAAAAGGATGTAGTGGTAGTACTGGTGTGAGAAATACCAGGAATCCATTGTTAGGTGCTCCAGCCGCCGCGATATGACTGAAATACTGTTAAAAGCGGTGTTAAACACCATTCAATCAAGCTACAAGTGAAGCTTTCATTTCAATCCCTTGACAAACTTTGCAAAACAAAATTATAGTGTAATAGATACTCTGTTAAATTTGTCTTTGTGATGGATAAATTTATCAATGTGATAATGGTTTATAAATATATATGTAAATACATTTATAATCTTTTTTGTTTTGTTTTCAAATACCATGACATCAGGTTTTACGCAGATTTTCCAAAGATTCATTAATTCAAATCACTAGATTACACTACTTTAAACAATTGAGGAAATAAAGAGTAATATAGGGAAGATGACACTGTAATAAAGCAGGAAACTACTTTTCACGCAATTTCTTCTTTTCTCACTGTTTTACAAAGGAAAGTTTCTTTAGGTCATCAAGATGTTGGATTATATGCAAGGCCAAGTGGGTTACTGTCAAAGCATTGTGTATGTCATGGATTCTCCATTCCATTAATTAACTAAATATAACATACTACCAGACAAAAAAATTTAAACTGGTCAAAATTGAAAAAAGATTAAGATGACTATTACAAGTTGATAAAATTACAAAGTTCTTTGAATTCCTGGGAGGAAAACATTGTGGAAAAGAAACTACTTGTAACAAGCAATTTCTTCATTTTCCACAATGTTATCACAAGTCCTTCATAAGTCCTGCAAGGCTTGTATGGGAAAGTGTAGAATAATGAAATGGTTGTCCAGTAACATTTTGTTTCGAGGCTGCAAATGTTTGACCTTCAAATGTGACCTTGACCTATACCTAACTGAACAATTTTTCAAATGGCAAGTCTGCTTATAATGGGAGACCAATTGTGCATTCTTTCCATGAATGTTGGAGTAATGGTTCAAACCTTTGAGCCTGAGGTGTGACCCATTCTCACACAACAAAATTTTACAATGGTCCAAATTGAAAGAAGCTGCATCTGACAATTTAAAGTTGATTGAGTTTTAGATTTTTTCGTCTTTTGGATAAAGAACATTGTGGATGATGAAAAAATTGAAGACAATGTTTTCCGAAGCTTTTTTTTATGGGGTGTAAAAAGGAGGGATTGTGTGGGAATGGGTTGAGCGATGTATCTACTTGTGGTAGGGAAAGATGGTGCCCAGTTTTTTTAGATTGTAAAAGTTATGGTCTGGAAAAATTCTGACAGACTGATGAACACACAAATGTACATAGACCAAAGTGTAATTATGATAACTATGTCTTACTTGTTGCAAGTGAGCTTGACAGAAACTTGTTTTCTGAAGCTTCTTGGTGGAATTCAATGAAAACTTCTAGGTGGAATTCTATGAAAACTTCTCGGTGGAATTCAATAAAAACTTCTAGGTGGAATTCTATGAAAACTTCTCGGTGGAATTCAATAAAAACTTCTAGGTGGAATTCTATGAAAACTTCTCGGTGGAATTCAATAAAAACTTCTTGGTGAAATTCAATGAAAACTTCTTGGTTGAATTCAATGAAGTTTCATTTAAAGTTCCTTGGGTCACCCTTAATCCAATCTCAAAAAAATTATTGGTCTTGGCATATTTCAATATGTGGTATACAGTGAAAACTTTTCTCTGAAACTATGGAGAGATTTTCAGCAATTTTTTCCATGCATGTTCTTCAGGTAACCCTTTTATATGCACTCAAGAAAATTTGATCTTCTTAAAATAAAGGCTTTTGTTAGCTGGGCTAATTGTTTGCTAGTCTATTTATAAAAAAAACCCCGAAGTATTGCTTTAGCCAGGCCATCATTTGTGTTGTCCGAAAACTTAAAACATTTTGTAATTTCTCTGGTTTCACTGAACAAATTCAGTAGAAACTCAGAATATATGTTGACTATTAACACACTCCCACACAAGAAAATTTTAGACTGATCCAAATTGAAAAAAGCTGCAGACGATGATATCAAGCTGATGAAGTTTTAATTTTTCTGTCTCTCTAGATAGAAAACATTGTGGATAATGAAGAAATTGCTTGATACAAGCTATTTCTTCATTTTCCACATTGTTTTCTTAAACTTTATTCTTGAGGGTCGTAAAAAAATGGGATTGTTTGGGAATAAGTTAAAAGAGCAATCTTTACAAAGTGGGGGATAACTTTAAACAAAATAGGCATTTTCATCAGCTTAAAAAATTTACCCAGTATCAAGTATGTGAACCAGCTTAAAAAATTTACCCAGTATCAAGTATGTGAACCAGCTTAAAAAATTTACCCAGTATCAAGTATGTGAACCAGCTTAAAAAATTTACCCAGTATCAAGTATGTGAACCAGCTTAAAAAATTTACCCAGTATCAAGTATGTGAACCAGCTTAAAAAATTTACCCAGTATCAAGTATGTGAACCAGCTGAGTGTTGGCATCAGCATGCGGTACTGTTGTTAACTGGAATGTTTTGAGGGTGGGGGGCAGGGCCAACCCTATATGACTCCAAGTAACTAACAGATTGATGGCCTCACCTGAAGACCTTCCACATAGCAGTTCAACTGAGGTATCAAATGACATTATTCCTTAAAATTAGTGGTAAACTATTCCCACTCAATCCACGGTTTAGATGAATGATTTGATTGGTAAATCAAATTGTGATGGATAATGGTGATTCAGTAACTTAGATTCAATAAAAACATGGCTTTGTAAAAAACTAATTTCTATAAATTAATTACAGTAAATGGTGAAAATCGGAATTCTTTAAAGATCTTGTTCAAATTTGGGCCGTCAGAGTGGTACAGGTGCTAAAGGGCCCGTTTTAGCTCACCTGAGCACAAAGTGTGAGGTGAGCTATTGTGATTGGTCGTTATCCGTCATCCGTTCATCTATGTCCGTCCACCATTTCTGTAAAAATCTTCTCCTAAACCAGTAGGCCAATTAAGCTGAAACTTTGCAGGGATGTTCCTTGTTCACTCGAACCTCTTGATATTTAGTATGAATTGTAGCCTTCATAGTATCTATGAACAGTTTTACCCATTACAGGACAATATATTGCATCAGAATTCATTCAAAGTTAACATTTAAAAGTTAATCAAAACTGTAAAACAAAGGCATCACCCACGGGTGCCAATGCTCGGCTGCAGGTGCTGGATAATGAAAAAAAAATCTAAGTCAACAAAGGGGCATAACTCTTACGCTTTTAGAGTTATCCCCCTTGATTGTCGATATAGCTCCTGTGATGGTCAATACACATGCCAAGTTTCATGAGGATATCTTCAATAACAACAGAGATATGACCAAGGTTAAAGTTTGCCATACCAACGCCAACGACACCAAGGTGATCACAATACCTTGGGTTTTCTCCAAAAAAAGCAGAGCTAATAAGTGCAAAATAGGATAGAATATATTGTGAGAAAAGGTGAAATTTCTTCTAAATTTTTTAGGTTGTCAACCAGATTTACCTTTGATTTAACCCTTATCATGCTGAACCCGGAATATTCCGGTTTAAGCAGGAGGTGTAGACCAAGATCAGCCTGCACATAAGTGCAGTCTGATCTTAGTCTACACCTTTTGCTTGTATATTTCCTGCTAGAGTTGTTTATGAAATTGACTTCTAAAAGAAATATTGAGTTTTTAACAAAAAAGTTCTATCAGTGCTTACGACCCTTTAATTTTACAGTAATTCAGAAATGTGATTTATGCAGCATGACAAGCTTGAAGGGTTAATATTCCTGATCCAAGTAATTTTCAAAATAATGTCTTTTATAACCCCTGTCTCCAAGGGGCTATTGAAAAGTCTTTGGCCTAAGTCAGGAAGTGGTTTAATCCTTTCCCACAGAACAAAATTTTAGACTGGTTCAAATTGAAAGAAGTGGCAGATGACAATTTCAAGTTGATGGAATTTTGAAATTTTCATCCTTTTGGATAATAAACCTTGTCAAAATAAAGAAATTGCTTGTCACAAGCAATTTCTTCTTTTTCCACAATGTTTTCAAATGTTTTCATATTGAGAGGTGTTTAAAAACAACACTGCTTTGGAATTGGTTTACCTAGATATTTTCATATTTTTTCTCATGGTAGTCACCTAGCAAGCCTGCACAATTTGTCTAAAAGCGTAGAAGCATTTTGGCATGTTCCCTGTATAAGGTAGCTTCTTGGGTCCTAAAAATGCATTAACAGATTGTTTGGTGTCACCATTTTTGCAAAATTTGCAGCTTCAAAGTTCTTTTTCCATCTTAGAGAATAGGTTATAGTCAGAGGGTGCTACATCAGCTAACGATCCTTAACCCATTCCCACACAATGACGCTTTTGACGCCCCCATAGAAAAGAGGCTTTGGAAAAAATTGTGAAAAATGAAGAAATTGCTTGTTACAAGCTATTTCCTCATTTTCCACAATGTTTCTAACTAAAATGACAGAAAAACTTAAATTTTCGTGAACTGATAATTGTTGTTTGCAACTTCTTTGAATTTGGACCAGACTAAAATTTTGTTGTGTGGTAATGGGTCAACTGGTTTGAAACCACTTTTCTGGATAGCCATGGCAACAGAAAGCGTATGCGCTAAGGCTTTGTCCTGATATAAGAGAATACCTAATCATAGTTTTCATAGCCATCGATTCTTTCATAAAAAATGCCTCATGAGGTCAGCACAGTACCTCATAGTTGTTATGAGACCTTTTTCAAAATAATCCAGCATACCTGAAGCCTGGCCATCCCCTTCCCACCAGAACACCAGTAATCCTGGGTGTTTCCAATGTTTTGACTTGTTTTGTCTCAGGTTCAAAGTGGTGAACCCATGTTTCAAGAAAGTTACAAGCTACTTGAGAGAAAATTCCTCAGATCTCTCTGAAACATGGCAAGGTTTTCATTCGAAATTTTGCAGAGAGCATATTTTGGTAAAAACTCATAAGCTTTTGGAACCATCTGGCAGAAAGCTATGCAATTTGCAAATCATGACAAATATTGCATGGACTGGTTCCTGTAAGATACCTTCCTGTGTAACAATGTGCCAACATGCCCATTACCACAAGGCAAAATTTTAGACTGGTCCAAATTAAAAGGAGTTGCAGACAATAATTTAAAATACATGAAATTTTAGATTTTTTCAATTTTTTGGATAGAAAAGAAATTTCTTCATTTTAAAAAATGTTTTCCCATTTGTTTTTCTTGAGGGGCATCCAAAAGCATCACTGTGTTGGAATGGGTTAATGGTGTCCTCGGGGATGACAGTTTGCCTCTAGGACGTGGGTCATCTTCAAGACCCTCTCATCTGCATTTTAATTCACTCAGTAGGCTCTTTCTTCAATATGCTATAACATGGAGCATGCTCCCCTTATGTTGCTACCATATCCTCTCAAATTTCCTTAGGTGATAAGCTTTTGAGGTCTTGGTACTGGAATATCCACAGGCTCACCAACATTGTCCATTTGATGAGAATTAATCATCATGGGTAGGTTTGAGAATCAAACCTATTCAAATAACAGATTGAAACAAGACATTGTCACAAAGCTGATTAATACCCCCAACAGCGCTTGTCCATGTGCAAGTGCTATCCCCCATAGGGCCATAAGAAAAAACAGACTTTTTTAATTAAAGGGCCATAACTCAGTCAAAAATCAATGGACCATAACCAAAATAAATTATGCACATGTCTGACTGATACAGAGTCTTTTTGTGAAATTTGAATCAAATCCATCCAATGGTTGCTGAGAAATTGAGCGGACACGATTTTTCACCAAAGGCCATAACTCTGTCAAAAATCAATGGACCGTAACCAAAATGGAATATGCACATCTCTGCTTGATACTGATTATATCAGTGAAATTTGAATCAAATCTGTCCAATGGTTGCCGGTCAATTGAGCGGACAAGAAAAAGATACAGATAGACTGTAGGACAGACTGACGGATGGACCGACAAGCTGACTCCTATATACCCCCCAAATATATTTTGGGGGGTATCATAAATCCTACAATCACTGCAAAGTGATTTTAATCTCTATTTACGTAGACTTCAGTAGGTATATTTTTAACCCTTGTCATGCTGTATAAATTACCTTACTAAATTGCTGTAAAATCAAAGGGCTAAGAGCATTGATAGGACTTGTTAAATAATCAACATTTCTTTTAGAAATCAATTTCATTAAAAACTCTAGCAGGAAAAGAACAAGCAGGATGTGTAGACGAAGATCAGACTACACTTATGTGCAGGCTGATCTTGGCCTACATCTGCCAAAACCGGAATATTCCAGGTTCAGCATGATTAGGTTAACCCTTTCCCGTTCAAATACGGGATTTTACGTTCCTGAGATTTTATATTTGAGAAAACATTGTGGAAAAAGAAGAAAAACAAGCAATTTCTCCTTTTTCCACAATATTTCTACCACATATGATGGTTTCATTTTAAATGGCATCCAGTTGTCATTGTCGTCTGCAACCTCTTTCAATTTGGACTAGTCTAAAATTTCCAAAAACGGGAAAGGGTTAAATAGGTTTGTTTCTACTCTAGACCACAGATTTTTCAATCTTCCCTCATAACTTCCGTGTTGGAAGTCAGTGCATGTGGCCAGCCATCAATCCATTACACTCGCTCTTCCAAGGTTTTTTAACCCATTCCCACACAGTGAAATTTTAGACTGGTCCGAATTCAAAGAAGTTGCAGACAGCTATTTCTTTCTGAAAATCTTTGTCTAAAAGGGTAGAAAACAATGTGGAACATGCAGAAATTGCTTTTAACAAGCGATTTCTGCATTTTCCTCATTGTTTTCCAAAACTATTTTTTGAGGGGCGTCCAAAAGCGTCACTGAGTGGGAATGGGTTAAAAAAAATTTTTAATCACTCATAAGGTTATAGACAAAAGACACAGCATTTATACAAGTACATACTTTATTACAAATTGTCATCTGCAAAACCTTTGAATTTGGATAGGTTTAAAATTTTGTGATACAGTTAAGGGTTAACTCACCTTGATTTATTACTCTTCAAAGATTTTCTAGTCCCACAAGAGGTTATAAACAAAAAAAAAACAGTAGTTCCACATGGACATACTTTATTACAAATAGGCACAGGTATGTCATATGATAATAAATTACAAATGGAGTACACAACAAATATACAAAACAACAAATCACCCTATAACACCCTAACATAATATATTATAAAGAACACAAGAATCTAACACATGTTTTCTTATCATTTTCCCACACAGTGACGCTTTTTGAAACCCTAAGAAAAAACTTGCTTTCGTAAACATTGTAGAAAATGAAGAAATTGCTTGTTACAAGCAATTTCTTCATAATCCACAATGTTTTCTACCTGAAAAGTCAATAAAATCCAAAATGTTTCATCAACTAAAATTTGTTGTCTGATACATCTTTGAATTTGGACCATTCTAAAATTTTGTTGCGTGGGAATGGGTAAAAGCACTCTCAATGAATTTCTACCGATTTTCAAAAGGTTCGAGATTCATTACATGTATTCCATTACTGTACCCTCCCTTGATTCAATGCCCTAGAGGAAAGATGGCAAACAAAGTTGGAAAGAATAAATTACCATTGCCACACAACAAAATTTTTGACTAGTCCAAAGTAAAAGAACAATTTCAACCTTTTTTTGGGGGGTAGAAAATATTGTGGACAATAAAGAAATTGCTTGTCACAAGCAATTTCTTAATGTTCAACAGTGTTTTCCAAAGCTTTTTTCCTGGTGGGCATTAAAGAACGGGATAGTGCGGAAATGGGTTAACAAGCAATTTCAAAACTCCCACAGTGAAGTTCTAGACTGCATGTTGCAAAGTTTTTCAGATATTGGCCTTTTTCCTGAGGTATTGTGGTAATGTATTAATTTATTGCAATTTCTTAGGTAGTGCTATCTCTAATAGCAATGTTCTCCTTTACATAAACCTTAACAAATTAATTCATGTACTTTGTAACTGCTGCTTCAATAAATTGTAATTAAGGGTGAAATTTCTTCTTTCTTTTGAAAGAATTCTCCACTTCAACCCTTCATACAACTCTGCTTTTTGCTTTGATGATGAGAAGAAATATTATAATTGAAAAAAATTGGGTATAGGAGAAATTGCTTGTAACAAGGAATTTCTCCTTTTCTCATAGTGAGATACTTTATTTTGCACTTATTTTACAATTTTAGCACTCTTTGAAATGTCACTTGCCTGGGATTGGGTTAAGATACTTACTGTTTCATTAGCACCAATTCTAAACTGATAGAAAGTGTGTGCTTTTTTTTTCTTTTTTAAATTTTCTACAAACTCAAAAAGTGTTGTCGGCAACTTGTTTCAAATTAGACCAATCCAATGTTTTGTCTGTTAATAGGATATGGAAAACAGACTAAATAAGTAGAGCAATATACCATGAGCTGATTGGAGAGCATTAACTTATTCCCACACATAGACCAATGACTCTTTTTTTGATGCCCCCCTCCCCCCCAAGACAAACTATTGTGTAAGTAAAAAAAATTGCTTGGAACACTGTCTTCCACCAGAGAGTTGAAAATATCTAAAATTTCACAAATCATGAATTGTTGTCTGCAACTCCTTTCAACTCGATTTTTGTTTGTCTGAAAGGGGCTTAACACCACTTTTAACAATTTTCCAGTTATATGGCAGTGACTGGAGCACCTAACAATGGATTCCTGGTATTTCTCACAACAGTGCCACCATTACATCCTTTCTAAGCCTCCAGCTGCTATCCAAATTAGGTATCCACCTATCCTTTCAATTTCAACCAGTCTAATTTTTTGCTGTGTGGTAATGGGTTAAAATAGTTTATTAAATGACAACATAATCACACCATTAAACACAAATTGAGCACAATAATATACATGTATATAATTCACACTTATACAAGCAAAACCACAAAATATTGCACCTTTAATAAAGTTTTGTCATTCATTCTTGACTGCCTAATTCTTGTAAAATGGATGTCAAATCATTTTTCCTCTTTCTACAAGGTTTGTAGCCCTGTCCTTGAATTCTGTGAAAACAATTGAATCTCACCTCTCACTGCAAACTGTTTCTGTTTTAGGTTTGTCATGATTTTTGATGTCAACTAACTTCCATTTCAGTTGAAGATAAGTTTATTGTCTCAGGCCACCAAAATATCATAACTACAGCATTTACGCTAAAGTTAAAACATTCATGTGTCTAACATTGATGACACTTTTGTGAACTTAGTAATTTTGAATATATTGCAAAAATAGAAGAGTAAAGCTTTTCCTTTTAGACATAAATGTTTTCATTTTTGCTATTGAATCCAATGAAAGCCAATGAATGAAATAAACCCGAAATAAGATACAATGAATTTTGAAATGTTTAGTTCACACTATTGTGAAAGCAGAGACAATTCTACTAATTTTGAACTAAGCTACCATTTTTTTCTATGAAAAAAATTCTTAAATTGTTGAGGAGCATTGTCTATCACTCTTGCTTGAATTTAGTAAACCTGACCATCATTTCTGACGACCTATATAAAAACAGTAACTTCGAGAAGAGATGCTCTTCCAAGTAATATTCCCCACATTCTCGAGCCATGTACAAATTCAAACACAATTTCAAGATGTTGTCCACGTTTGGCAACTCCTCAAACATTATTCTCGTTGATCCTCCGGTAAAAAACACTCGTACAAATCGTCCAATCACAAGCACCAATGATATATACAGTCCTATTATACTGTAAATAATAAAAGTATGAAAAGCAATAAGCAAATAAAAAGTGTAACAAAATAAAAGCTAATCATTTAAAATATGTATATTGTTGATAAGATGCACCCATTAGGATAAGTAAATAAAACATTAAATGTGTAAATATGAAAAAATATAAGAATTGGATAAAAATTGAAATTGTATTAAATAAGTATGCTCTAGCCACATAGTCAAGCTTTTTTACAACCCTATATCTTAATTTTTAGTTTCATCTATCAAAAAAGAGCGTTCTGATTGGTTGAACTCTTGTCATGCTGAATAAAAGACTATCCAGAATTGCATTAAATTTCAAGGGGCTGAAAGCACCAGCTGTTGAGTATTTCTTTTTGAAGTTAGTTTCATAATCAACTGATGAAGACTACCAACAGACAGCAAATATGTGCAGGCTAAGCTTGGTCTATACATGTACCTCCTACAAAATCAGGAATATTATTATCATTTGCTTTGTTCACCAATGCTAACAAGGAAGGACCAAACCAACAAAACTCTCTAATCATAAAGGTTAGGGTCCAAACATCCTACAATCAATGAATAAGCATGGTATTGCAAGCCATTTACAGCTCAAAACATGTATCCTTGGGATCTAAATATTCCAGGAAATTCAACAGGGCTACTTGCTTGATAAATTCCTTAGCTAAAGAAAAGACCTTTAACACACACAACATTTTCTTAAAGAGGATATGCAGTACAAATGCAACATGTTAAATATTCCAATCTATAAAAATCAAATGAAATATATACACACTATATTAACCAAATGCCACTAAATCCTGTGTTTCAAGACAATAAACTTAGAATAACATTGCGGAAAATGAATAAGTTGCATGTAGAAAGCAATTATTCAGTTGTCCATCATGTTTCCTACCCTAAAAGAAAAAAAAGATTCAACTGAAAATTGTTGTCTGCAACATCTTTCTATTAACCCATTCCCGCACTTTAAAATTTTAGACCAGTCTAAATTCAAAGAAGTTGCAGACAACAATTTTAAAGTGATGAAAAAGGATAAAAAACATTACGGAAAATGAAGAAATTGCTTGTGACAAGCAATTTCTTCATTTTCCACAATATTTTCCAATGTCTTATATGGAGGGGGCGTTTAAAAGCGTAAATGTGTGGTAATGGGTTAAGACTAGTCTAAATTTTGTCATCTGATAATACATTAACTATAGAATACCCATGACATTTCACTGTGACAATTACATCTACAAACTGCATAAAAAATATCCGTTTGTCTTGACCAATTACAACACATGAAATAATTTTAGACTGGTCCAAAATTGCAGGCAACGATTGCAAATTAATTAAATTTTAAACATGTTTATCTTACTGGTTAGAAAACATTGTGGGAAAATGGAAAAAAAAATCTTATCATAAGCAGTTTCTTCATTTTTGACTGTTTTCTTTTAAGCATTCTTTCTTTAAGGGCATAAAACAGTGGGATTGTATGGGAAAGGGATCAAAACCGAGTTAGCATCTTTCTACAGATTTTACAGTGAAAACTGAACAGACCGCAAGGATGCCAAATCTGATTTGAGTTTTTGCTAAGAACACCTGTGTACTTGTGGGAAATGTCACGTGGGGACTCAAATGATAACATTATTTAAAGTGATAATTTATTCACAAGGTATTTAACCCTTGTCATGCTGAACAATGAGTAATTCTGTCTTGCAGGAGGCAGACAAAATTAGGCACTCATATATGCATTCTTATCTTAGTACACACAATATGTTTGTTTTTTTAACCCATTACCACACAGCAAAATATTAGACTTGTCCAAATTGAAAGAAGTTGCAGACAACAATTTAAAGTTAATGAAATTTTGGATTGTTTCAACTTTGTTTCGTCATTTTCCACAATGGTTTCCGAGTTGTTTTTCTTGAGAGGCATCCTAAAGTGTCATTGTGTGGGAATGGGTTAAAGTCAGAGTTGAAAATGGTTTAGTTTCAAAAGAAATACTAGTGCTTCCAGTGCTATCAGCCCTCTGATTTCAATGCATCTTTACAACGCCTTTTTTCACCATAACAAGGGTTAATAAGGTATGAACAGAAAACAGTACACCTTAAGAAATGAAGACAAATCCACCCAAAAGCACTCACACTTGGACAGAGGTGACTCTATTTATTATATACCAATAAATGATATTCATTAAAATCTGGCTTTCTAATACAACTTGACAGGTAAAAAATCAATATTCGGCATGAACAAAAAAAATTGTATTCGTCGAGTACCATTAAACACGGACTCCTTTTTTGTGTATTGACGTTCATTGTTGTTTTTTTTCGGAAAGTTGGTTATTTCAGAATTTTCTTAATGTCATGTCCTAAAGGTATATAATAAAAGGAATATTACAACAGTGTGTTTTTTCTAGTTGTTGTTATCATGTTCTCTAAACCTGTGTAGGTATTTTTTATTGGATAAGACCTTCGGTCTTATCCAATAAAAAATACCTATCACGATTCTCTAACACGATAACAACAAATAGAAAAACACACTGTTGTAATATTCCCTATATGCCTGTCATCATAACAAGGTGATGGCATGTAAAACGGCTGTTGTTATAGAAAATTTGAAAGTGTTTGATTGGTGGAAAAATTCCTTGTTAATTGCATTTTATCCCTTTGACATTTTTCTGCTCATAATGACACTGAATTGCTAAAATCCAAAACACCTTAGGAAATAGTTTCCAAAAATTACTTAGTTGGATTTGCAATTGGCAAACAGCTCATGCAAAATATTTAATCATACTCTCTTTTTTTTTTTATCAAAACTGCAAGAAGTTGCACCCACAAATTAAACCTGTCATACAGTATGTCTAATATTTTTAAGAAACAATATAACTTATATAAGCACTTAGTTTGTACCAATCACTACAAAAATATATTTTTTGTGACAGATAAGATAGAATTGCTTTACATTTACCCATTCCCTCAGAATCCAGCTGTTTACACCCTTAAAGAAAAAATATTCAGAAAACATTGTGGAAGATGAAGAAATTGCCTTTCACAAGCAATTTATTCATCATCCACAATATTTTCTACTTATCACAACAAAGAAATTTCTAGAACTTATATTGTCATCTGCAACACCTTTGAACTTGAACCAGTCCAAGATTAATTATCTGGTAATGGGTTAAATGTTATATCTGTCATTAGTATGCTAAATTTCAAATAATATGCATACAAATCAGTCAATCAATTTCTATATGTTCTCCTTTTCTACAAATTCTTTTTTGCTTCTAAAATCTCTGAAGCTTTCAGTCTTGTCCATTTTACACGAGTCTCTGCAGATCGATACACAAAGATGAGTTTAGCATAAAGATCCTCTTCCAAATGGAACTCCTGCATCTCTCGAACCAAGTAAATATCCAGACAAAGTCGAAGAATGTTGTCTACGTTCGGCAGTTCTCGGAAGCTGATGGTTGTCGACTGTCCGGTTGTACTGATTCTCAACACACGACCAATCAAGAGAATGAACGACACATACAGGCCAATCACACTGAAAATGGGGTGCCACATGACATTAACAGCAACAAAATGCTTCCTTAAAACATTCTCACTCTTACAGACCTTAGGAATAAAGATCTTCAAATATGAAAATGCGGGAAAGTATTTTCTCCTTTTGCAATAAAGTTTTTTATTTTTCTTGAACGAATGACCCTAGTTGTGATTGATTTAAGCAGTCTGAAATTAAGTGTTGACTACTGATAAGCAATTACATAAAAAAGAAAATGCCTTTCTGCCAAACAAATACCAAGTTTATGGTAATGAAAACTTAACCCATTCCTAAATGGCAAAATTTTAGACCAGTCAAATTGAAAGAGGCTGCAGACAACAAACTGAAGGTGGTTAGAATCGAAAAATCAGGACCATGACGTAAAAAACATTGTGAGAAAAAAAGAAATTGCTTGTTACACAATGATTTCCATAGCTATATCTATTTGGTGCGTAAAAATGCAGGATGGTGTGGTAATGGGTTAATCTCTGATAGTAGCTCAATGATCACTTTAAAGTTACCCATTTCCACACCCATCTTTTTACACCTTGCTAGAAAAATCTAAGGGCATCATTTTAGAAAATGATGAAATTGCTTCATATGATTTCTACAGGAAAGACAAATACATGTATTCTAATTTCTTTATCAACTTCAAACCATCATCTGCAAGTTCTTTCAGTTTGGACTAGCCTAAAATTTGGACTAGCCTACAGTTTGTCATCTGATGATGGGTTCAAAAGGGCAATTGGTCTTAAAGCGCTCACCCGAAATTTAGCTTAGGAATAATGATCACAGGGTAATTTTTAAGAAAGTTACCAGTTGGAAACAGAAACTTTTAACACATTACCAGACAGCAAAATTTTAGACTGGCTCAAATTGAAAGAAGTTGCAGAAGACAATTAATAAAAGTTAATAAAACTTTTGATTTTTTCAATATTCTGCGCAGAAAACATTGTGGAAAATGGAAAAATTGCTTGTAACAAGCAATTTCTTCATTTTCCACATTGTTTTCCCAGAGCTTTTTTCCTTGGAGGCACCTTAAGGTGTCACTGAGTGGGAATGGGTTAAGCTCGGTGACTTTTCATGAGATCTAAATAACATTTTCTTCTTTGATTCTATCTACGATAAGATGTGATCTGGGCAAGTCCAAAAATAAGAATTTTTTAACATTATCTTTTTAATTTTTATGTAAATAGATAGGATCCACAGGCAGAATTCAAATATGACCAAAGGGCATCACATGAACAAGTTTTGTAAAAGTTCGCTTTGAGGCTCTACATACCAAATATCAATGATCTAAAGTTTCTGGTCTTGTTGGAGAAGATTTTAAAATTTCCTTCTTTCTTTTCATTGTAAAATAGAGTGTGCCAGGTTGGGGGAGATTTTTTAAATCTTGTATGTTTTTATTTTAAAATAGGGTGTGTCTCAAGAGAGCCTTCATATGATCCAAGGGTCATCACATGAACAACCATTTAGAGGTTCATTTGGAGGTTTTACATACAAAACATCAACACTCTAGGTTTTCTCATTACAGAGTAGAAGATTTTTTAAGTTTGCCTTATTTGGTTGAATTTTAAAATAGGGTGTTTCCTAGGCGGGACTAAAATATGATCAAAAGGGCATCTCATGAACAAAGTTTGCACAGGTTCATTGGGAGATTCAACATACAAAATATCAATGCTCTTGGCTTTCTAGTTTTAGAGAAGATGACTTTTTTAAGTTTTCCTTCTTTATATCTTTGTTCAAATAGGATGCACCCAAAAATATAGCCTAAGAGGCATCATTTGAACAAACTTGATGGAACTTCCTAGGAGGTGCTCCGTAAAAAATATCAAAGTTCTGGGTCTGATTTCAGAGTAGATTTTTAAAGATTTCATTAATTGCACCCTTTTATTGCTATGGCAACAAGAGCACTGCCTACAGGTGCCTCACTTGGCTGTTGGGTGCTGGATAGTGGATAAAAAATCTAAGTAAAAAAAGGGGTATAATTTGCACAAAATGCATCTAGAATTAACCCCCTTGATAGTATAGGTTTCTCTTTTGAAAGTGAACATGTGTGCCAAGTTTCAAGTGAATGCCTTCAGTAGAACCAGAGATATCACAAAATGTCAAAGTTTCGCACGACGACAACAATGATGACAACAACAATGACGACGACACCAAGGCAATACTTCAGGTTTTCACCGAAAACAGCCAAGCTAACTCAAGTTAAGGGTGGATTTCAATTATTTGAACAATTTAAAAGAGCTGCACCTAAGGAACATTCCAGCTAAGTTTCATCAAGATTGGCCAACTGGTTCAGGAGAAGATGCTTAAAGAAAATGTTGACAGATGAATGGCAAATGATACCACATGCTGGACGCCAGACATTGGGCAATAACAATAGTTAACCTTAAGCACTTTGTGCCCAGTTTAGCAAAAACCCAAAGACTTATGTTAGAATTACCTAAATTTGAAGAATTTGTTTTGGTGTATCTCTAGTTTCTTCAAAATAATAATTTCAATGATTGAACAATGCATGTAATTGTTTTCCGAAAAATCATTCTTCAATCTGCAGTTAGGGAAATGAAGCAAAACATTTTGACAAGTTTTTTGCTAAATAATTCAGGTGTAAAATAAAAGCTTCCCATAAGTATTTTGCATACTTTCTAGGAACATTTATCAGGATGAAAATGGTAAATAACAATATGGCAGCTACACTGGTAATATCAAATAAACTAGTGCATATATATGTACAATACAAAAGCTACAATTTATTTGGTACATTAAAAATGTTTAACCCATACCCACACAGTGATGCCTTTTCTAGCCACTCAAAAAAATAGTTTGGGAAAACATTGTGGAAAATGAAGAAATTGCTTGTCCCAAGCAATTTCTTCATTATCTACAATATTTTCTATCAAAAAAGACAAAGTTTTCTTAAATTCCTTCGTCTTAAAATTGTCATCTGCAACTTCTTTCAAAGTGGAATAGTCTAAAGTTATATTGTATGGGAATGACTTAACATTCTTTGCAAAAATAATAAAAGACTGTGACATCCAAATATGAACCCAAAGTAATAATGCCATGCATCTATACAAAATAATTCATGCAAAATAGAAGAGGACAAAACAAAGTACTAGTACCAAGCTATTGTAAGTACCAACAAGAAGACCTCATTTAATTTGTCATGTGTTGCTCTGGTGTTTTGAAATTAACCCTTGTCGTGTTGAACCCAGAATATTCTGGTTTTGGCAGGAGGTGTAGACCAAGATCAGCCTGCACGCAAGTGCAGTCTGGTCTTGGTCTACACCTCCTGTTTCTACTTTTCCTGCCAGAGTTGTTTATGAAACTGATTTCTAAAAGAAATATTGCTTTTTGAACAACAATTATATCAGTGCTTTCAGCCCTTTGATTTTACAGCAATTCAGTAAGGTAATTTATACAGCATGACCAGGGTTAAGAACAAGAGGACCATGATAGTCCTAAATCGCTCCCCTGAGTATGATGGTTCATGGCTTTATGATATATACAAAATAGCAAAGCCCTCTGTCAAATTATTTTGGAGAAGATGTTTAAGGATTTTCTATTTTAATCCAATAACATAGATGATCCCACCATATAGCGCTGATTTCCTGAATACGATAATTCTTTGAAGACTTTTTGTAGAGGGTCAATAGACATCAATAAATACCAAATATCAAAGCTCTAGGCTAATGGTTTAGGAGAAGATTTTCAATGACATCCTTCTTTATTCCTATCTAAAATTAGGGATCACACAAAAAAGGGCTAATTTTCAGAATAGGATAATTTTTTGAAGTACTTTGGTAAAGGATCAATAGCTTATGATATGTACCAAATATCAAAGCCCTAGGCCTTATAGTCTTGGAGAAGAAGACTTTAAAAGTTTTCCTTCTTTATTGCTTTGAAGAATCAGGGATCACACAGATAAGGGCCAAATTTTAGAATACGGTAATACTTTGAAGTACATTGGTAGAGGGTCAATAGGTGATGATGCATATCAAATATAATAGCTCTGACCTTATCGTCTTGGAGAAGAAGCCTTTAAAAGATTTCCTTCTTTATTCCTTTGTAAAATCAGGGATCACACAGAAAGGGTTAATTTTCAGAATACAGTAATTCTTGAAGAATTTTGGTAGAGGGTAAGTAGGTGATGTTTGTACCAAATATTAAAGCTCTAGGCCTTATTGTCTTGGAGAATAAGATTTTCAAACATTTCATTTTTATTCCTTTGAAAAATCAGGAATAGCACATATAAGGGCTAACTTTAAGAATATTGTAATTCTTTGTACCAAATATCAAAGCTCTAGGCCATATAGTTTGGGAGAAGAAGATTTTAAAAGATTTCGAGCTTTATTCCTATGAAAAATCAGGGATCGCACCAAAAAAGACTAATTTTCAGAATACAGTTATTCTTTGAAGTATTTTGGTAGACAGTCAATAGGTGATGATATGTACCAAATATCAAAGCTCTAGGCCAAATGGTTTAGGAGGAGAAGATTTTCAAAGATTTCTTTTGTAAAATTAGGGATCGCACAGAAAAGGGTTAATTTTCAGAATACATTTATTCTTTGAAGTCTTTTGGTAGAGGGTCAATAGGTGATGATAAGTACCAAATATCAAAGCCCTAGGCCTTTTGGCTTAGGAGGAGAAGATTTTTTTCAAAATAAAAATTACAGACAGACGGACAAATAGACAGACAGGCAGACAGACGGATAATTACCAACACAATAATACACCTTTCGCACATTGTGCTCAGGTGAGCTAAAAATATGCACATGTATTTGTGAAACATGAATACCCCTGAAACAGCAAATATTTGCTATGTTTGACCTTGACTGATAACCTTGAAATTGTCAAATAACCTTGACATGAACACATGCATATCAATGACATGTACTTCATGCCTACTAACATCATTGTAACTTGAAGACAAGAGCCATGTTGGACATGGCCATCCCCTGCCGTAAAAGCTTGATAGTAAACTGAAGCCAGTTAGATTTAGGCCTCTTGTGCACTGCATTTCTTCTCAATGAGTTTGATAATAGCTATTTTACTTTCAGAGATATGCTCAGTACAAAATCTAAGTCTTTAAACCAACAAAGGGCAATAACTCCAAAATTATGCAAGCAAGAGTTTTGGTTCTACACTTCTCCTGAACAAGATCTATCCATCTATGAAGTTTCAAGTTAATAGCTATTATACTTTCAGAGATATGCCCCGGACAAAATCTTAATCTTTAAAACAACAAAGGGCAATAAGTCCAAAATTATGCACAGTATCAATAGGAGTGAAATGACTTGAGCTAAAATGAATCTTTATGATGTCTAGAAGTGCATAAGACCTTTGAATTTCAAGTTCTAACAAGTTAGAGTAATAACCATACATATATGTAAACCCCAATTTTTCAACAAGAGCTTCGCGGAGCGGCGCATATATGTACGAAGGGGCTTGTCAGTAACCTTGGCTTGTCAGTAGCCTGAGCTTAATGATAGCTAATGATTTTTGTCAAAAGAAAGATCTTATCACCTGATTAATACTGTTTACACTTGAGAAATAAGACAGATTTATAATAACTTATCATTCAACATTATGTATAGTGGTTAAAGTCTATAATTTCAATACAATTGACATAAAAAAATGACCTTGACCAATGACCTTGATACAAGTTTTAATTGAAAGTACTCACCACAAGCAATAAAAATGTGACCTTGGAAAACTGATCTTGACAAATAAACTATAACAATAGTTCAGTTTAGGTATTTCAGAGCTCAAAATGACCTTGACATTTGAATTCAATCAATTCAAGGTCAGATAATTCAAGAACGACTCGAGCTTTTTAAATTTCTAAGGTCTTATGCTCAACTAAATATCAGAGATACATTGTGGCAAGATTCAGTTCAATCCAATAAAACTTGTAGAAGGAGTTGTGCACACACACAAAACACTAGATGGTTGTCCCAGGACAACTGCTGTTGAGCCCACAAAGTTTTGACCATCAACTTGACCTTGATCATCAATTTTAGTGTTTGACCTTGAGCTTTGATCTTGAACTTGAAGCTATTCAAAAAATTCTGTCAGATGGCACAAGTACTCATGATGGAAAATGATTGTGCCAAGTTATTTTAAAATCCATCCATAATTGTAGGAGAAATGCTCCGGACAAGCACAATTTTAGTGTTTGACCTAGAGCTGTGACCTCGAACTTGAAGCTTTCCAAAAAATTCTTTCAAAGGGCACAACTACTCTTGATGGAGAATAATTGTGCCAAGTTTTTTTGAAATCCATCTGTAAATGTAGGAGTAATTCTGGACAAATCTGGACAGAATTACCGACAAACAGACTAACCCACTAACAGACTAGCGCATTAACACACATACACCAAATTGTCATAGTGACAACTATGTCTTGCTCACCGCAAGCGGGCTTGACAAAAAACTGTAATTTTAAGCTATATTGTTAGGTAAAGGGCAGATAATTCAGGAACAACTTGACATATCAAACAAATTTTAGTCCTAAGCACAACTAGACATCATACAAAGTCATTGTGGCAAGTTTCAGTTCAGTCCCCTTCGAAATGTAGGAGAAAATGAGCTCACAAGAAATAAAGGGGTATTACGTTCAATTCGAGGGCAGATAATTCAAGATAACTCAAGAATGAATGGAGCAATTTGAATTAAAAAGGTCTTATGCACAACTAAACACCATAGGGAGTAATTGTGCCAAGTTTCAGCTCATTCCCATAGATAATTTAGGAGGAGTTGCACACACAATAAACAGTGTTTTCGTTCAGTTCAAGGGCAGATAATTCAATGTAACTCAAGAATGACTGGTGCGATTCTAATTTCAAAGGTCTTATGCACAACTAGACATCATGGGGAGTAATCGAGCCAAGTTTCAGCTCATCCCCATTGATAGTTGAGGAGGAGTTGTGCACATGCACACAAAAACCAGTGATTTTCATTCAATTCAAGGGCAAATAATTCAAGATAACTCAAGAATTACTGGAGCTATTTTAATTTCAAAGGTCTTGTGCGCAACAAGACATCATAGGGAGTAATTGTGCAAAGTTTCCGCTCATTTCCATTGTTAGTTCAGGAGGAGTTGTGCACATAATAAATTGCTAATGGACAAACAGACGGACAGACGGACGGACAGACAGACGGACAACTGGGTCCATGACATAATACGACCCTTTGGGCATATAAGGAAGCGTGTTGCAAAACTTCAAATTTGATCAATGTATGGAGAATGTTTTATTACTTTTGAAGCAAAATTGTAGGAGGTGTTTGTGACACAAAATTACTTTAATTTTTGTACTCAGATGGACAGACAGACAAACAGATGGATAGACAGGCAGTTTCCAGTATAGCCCCAAAAACATTTGTTTTGCAAGATTTTAATTATTCTTCAGGTTTTCTAAAAAAAAAAAGAGAGTAAATAAATTTATACATGTACACTGCAACTCCTATATAACGCTACCGGGCACAGCGCTGACTCCATTATAACGCGGGGTCCGCTTGGCTCCCAAAATTTTGGAGGGGGGGGGGGGCATTTCAGGTTGCAGATGCTGAGATACGACGTTAACCCTGATTTGGCCGCGATTTTTTATCCCGTCCTCGGCCCGCTCGAAGAAAAAGGGTTGCACATAAAAATCGATAATTACCCGAAGCCAGGTAAGTTTTTAACACCTTACGTGGACGGTCCTGGTCATTAATGCATTACTTTAGAGGTAATTGCTTTATTGATTGATGACACGCGTAGTGTTTCAATTTTCAAAATCAGTTTGATTGTTTGGTCTTACTGTTTGACATTGAGATGATCAATGCCTTAGGTATTTTATATTTTTTAAATCAATAGAGAATAGGCACGCACCTTGGTATCCTTCAGTTACAAACCTTGAAGGTGGTGCGATTAAAATATCAGACTGTTTCACTCTCGGCGTTCTTAATTTTCTTCAGTCCCTGGTAGGACGCGTTCTTAAAGTATTCCGCGAGCGTGAAATTAGACATATTGACTTGAGCCTTCTATTTATTTCACTTCATAGTTTGCTGTTATCCGGAGCTCGTAAGGGATAGTGGCTTCAAGATAAAAACGCACCAATGTGCTTTGAAAACAATCAGTCGTAGTTGCGACGTTTTCGCTAAATACAGAAAATAAGTGAATTTGAATTGTAAATGTCACAATATCGGAAGATTCTCATTCGAAACGGAATAGATAATATAAGTAGATTAGAATAAAATACCGTTATTTTTCCGCATTTCTTTCAATAATCCGTAATTTTAATGCCATCCTGTATGATCAAACACACGGCAAAAAGTTCGTCGACAAATTTAAGGTTTTTCGGGTACAGTTTATTTTTTTCTGAGGGAGGAAAGGTGATCAAAATTGTTGCCGCCGGATGTTCAGCTATTTATGGCAGTGTTTCCGGAGTTGACACGTGCCAGACGCGTACCCTGTGAGAATTCTTGCTGACCGAATTTTTTACTCTTGTCGTTATGATACCAGACATTCCGCCGTCTCGGATTTTTTTTCGATTATTATGACCTTCATTTATACGATTAAAAGTTAGCGGCTACAAAGTTAAATCCAGTTTTGTTTACGTGCAACTGGTCAGTTTAAATTCACGATTCGTAAATGACTAGGTTCAGATAGAGTTCTTTGTCGGTTTATTGTTACCGTATTTTTAACAATGGTAAAGAAATTAGACCAAGTCCATTACCGCAAAAGAGGTTCGAAGGTTGATCCACGCGACATTTTCTCAACGCTTCAGTAACCCCAGGTGTTCAACAACTCGTCGGTCTCCAAGGAGACGTTGCTATGTGGAATACTTAGATTTTATCCCTTTTGTCTAAGGATGGAAATACTTACGTCCGTGTAAAACTAAATTCAATTAGATTAATGCCGACGACTATTATAATAATAAAGCATGTCTCGGGTAAAAGTTCTAGCTTCTTAATATTGGGAGAAAGAGAACCACAATTTATAGACCTGTAGAAATTTACCGATTATTCAATCCTGATAGACCGGGAAGGTAAGGTTAGAAATTACTTCTCCGCACGCTGAATTTCGTCGTTTTCTGCTAAAATCTCGTAACTACAGTTGTTGTTTTTCATTTCCCAACTAGTAACTTGTATAGAATTAAATTTGTAACAGGAATTTTATCACGAATTATCGGGTGTTTGGTTCCGATTCCGACGGTAGAAAATTTCAGTTACGGCGGGGGGGGGGGAAGGGAGGGGGACAGCGTTATAGCATAATAACTCCACTTCTTCCGCTGTTTCATTTCTTGGACCCCACTAACAGCGTTATAGTGGAGCTGCAGTGTACTTACATAGTATAGCACTAAACACTAACAATATGGAGCAAAAAGACATAGTTTTCCTGAATAACCTTGTTTCAAAGGCATGACCTTTTTATGACCTTGTTTTTGATATTCGTATCCAAAAAATGTATATCATTCATAACAACAAGTGGACCATGATTATCCAATATCACTCCCCTGAGTATGATAGCTCAAGGCTTTATGATATATACAAAGAATCAAAGGCGTATCAAAGATCCAACATTATAGTGCTAAAATTCCATGATTAGTTTAGGAGGAGAATATGTTTTGTAATTGTGAACAGACAGACAGATGGAGGCTGGACAATGAACGATCACTTTGTGTTCAGGTGAGATAAAAAGGCCCCCCTAAATGTTCTAAATTCCAAATGCTGCATTTGTAGTGTTCCAAACAAAATTTTTCACGTAAAGTGGTTATCAGAATAATTTTGAGAAAATTGTTAACAGGCATTTGTGACACTGTGCAACATTTGTATTAAATTTCTAGGGTGTAGGTAAAAAAGACTTTAGAGCTTAGTTTTCCAATTAAGTACAATTGTAACATTGACTTATGTGGTTTGAATGTAGGTGGGATGTTGTGGGGGGTATAACAAAAGCATCTAACATAAACAAAATACTTATAAGAACTAAAAGTGCAACAAAAATACCATATGAATTAAGCTAAGTGATAGATGTACATTTGCAATTTAACCCATGTCATACAGAATATAATCCCTTCCAAAATTGCATAAAAAACAAAGGGGTGAAAGTACTGCAGATCTTGTTTTCAGGGTCAACATTTAGTTTTTGAATTAATCTTGTGAACAATTCTGGATTCAAAAGGACAAAAAGATGGTGAAGACTAAGATCAGACTGTGCATATTCAAAGGCTGATCTTTGTCTACGCCTCCTGCCAAAGCAGGAATATTCCTGGGTCAGCATGACAAGGGTTAAGAATGAAATTAAAATCCTTACTTCTACAAAACACTCCTTGGAGCTATGCTATACACAGATAGTTCTTATTTTCTACCATTTTTTTTTATGAAAAGTCTATCCAATGAATATTTCTTTTTTGAACCCACTAATCTGAGGCTTATATCCTCTTGAAATTATTTTTAGGCAGTGTTCTACCTAGAGAAAACAATTTGAAAAATATCACAAGAGAAGCTACTGTTACGGAAGGATTTATATTAGGAGAAACACAGTTCCTATGTTATTGTTACTTGGTCAGTGATATACTATGACTAATATACAACTGTGTGATACAGTATATATAATAATACAAAATCAATCAACTAGTATATTTCATTTAATGTTCTAATGTGAACTATTAAAATTTCCCAGTGGGATCATGCATGCATCCCTAGTTTCATGCATTTCACTTCACTGAACATCAGCTATGCAGGACAAAAGCCACTGGTGGCATTGTTTGACCCTATCCTGCACAATCTCACTTTTTTACAACCTTCAAGAAAAAATCTTTGGAAAGCATAGTGGAAAATGATAAATGTGCTTGTTACAATTAATTTCTTCATTATCCACAATGTTTTCTACCAAGAAAGACAAAGATTTTTTTTTAAAGTTTCATTAATTTAAGACTGTCATCTAAACCTTTGTATTAGATTTTTCTATTGTGACTGCTTTTAATTTGATGCAGTCTACATATAATATATATATATATCCTCACCATGTAACAGATTCATGCAGAAATTATCATACAAAGTATAAGACAATAAAACAAAACATCACAATATACTTTAGCTTCACTTTGCCAATCAAAGACAATCATATAAGCCAAAACCCAATATCACAATATACTTAATATACTTCCAAATCAAAGACAATTATACCAAAACCCTGTCTAAACAAAACCACAAGCCATAATCATATAGTCATAAGATATGCCATCATTAAGTTTCTTTTTTCTGTGACACAACCTTGAATGGTAAAAGTCTAAAAGGACAGGATTATTCTGTAAACTTCCATGCAAATCTATCCAGAAAAGAAGGAGGAGTAGTGTAAACAAGAAATTTTGCATTAAGCCCTCTTTTTTCTGTGATGCAGCCTAAAATAGCAAAATCTTGACAATATGCTAGGGCTGACTATCGGCTTAGAAAATCACTATCGCGATAGTTTTACAATCTCAGTTTTGATATCGTGATACTATCACTATCGTCAGAAATCAATCGCGATATATCACGATACTATTGGTATATGTTAATTTGTTTATTTTCTATGTTAATCTGTATAGATAGCATAGTCTACAGGCGACTCTCTTTTTATCTATGTTTTCACCTTTCTTTACGAAGCCAAAATGGTCCCAACACGGGCCTTATCGATTTTGTTTTTTTCACAATCTCGAAATTTGCAGCCATGTCAGACGCCAAAAATACGTAAAACAAACTAACTCGATTAGTGTGCTCAATATAAGTAATTAATTATCGTAATTAATCGAATATCATTTATGAATGACTTATTTTCATTTTTCGGCAATTTTAGCATTGTGAATTAATAAAACATTGATAACAATGTTTAACTAAACGTGCTTTTGAATTTTTGAGGACCTTTTCACTTAGTAAATTGAAATTTGAAAATCGATTCCTAAACTAAAACGGAGTACGGAAGACACACATCACGTGGTTTTAGAAAGTGAAAGTAGGATAAGTTACACAGAAAAATCGTTCTCTCTCTCTCTCTCTCTCTCTTTTTTAACCCAAGAGACCAAGAAAACATTGAATTTCGGTGTCAGTAAGCTTTGAATATTTACTATCGAAACTATCGATATTTGAACAAACAATCGCGATAGTTATCGATGTCAGGGAATTGCAATCGATACATCGATATCGTGACTGTCACTATCACAATACATCGACCTATTGATCTATCGTTACACCCTTACAATATGCACAGGGTCAATTAACAAGACATGGATGTAAGTATAGATATACTGCCAGAAAGGCGACCTACAGAGATGGTATCAATATACATTCACCTTTGAAAGATACTAAAAACGAATGGAGAATCTCTTGTTCTTCTTAAATGGCATTTCTTTCTGTGATATCATCTTTATATTTTTCACAAGAATTTTTACCTTAATTAAATCATTGTCTGCTCAGGAAAGGTTTAACCATCACAATATCAAGTACAGTATACTACACACAACTAACAATACAATAAAATAGGCTGCAATACTAATACAACCATAGATGTACAAGATAGAGTGAGTGATCAAAGGTCAACTTTGTCTATACCGGTATAGACAAAATTGACCTTTGATCACTCACTATAACTTGTACATCTATAAAGTCTAAAGCTTGTGACAGTGCTTAAAACATATTCTGTAACAATCTAAACGTGCCTAACCATGCATGACATTTTCAATAATGTGACATTACATGTAAAGCATGTGATATTTCATGTGGACATCCATGTTGCATTTAGAATATTCGCTGATGATTTAATCTATTCCAACACAATCTTGCTATTTAGCCCTCTAAAGAAAGAAGTTTTGGATAACATTGTGGAAAATGAAGAAATTGCTTGTTACAAGCAATTTCTTCATTATCCACAATGTTTTCTATCCTATAGACAAAAAAATCAAAATTCCCAAAACTTGAAATTGTCTTCTGCAGCTTCTTTCAATTTGAACCAGTCTAAAATTTGGCTGTGTTGGAATGGGTTAACATATTCCCACATAATCTCCCTATTTAGCCCTCTAAAGAAAGAAGCTTTGGAAAATGAAGAAATTGCTTGCTACAAGCAATTTCTTCATTATAAACAATGTTTTCTACCCAAATAGATAAACAATGTTAAGAGTTAATCAACAAAAAATTGTTGTCTGCAACTTCTTTGAATTTTGACCAGTCTTAAATTTTGTTGTTTGGTAATAGCTTAATGAAACTTTTAGTCAGTACCTATCAACAGAAGGCATATTGAAAACTGATGGTATGGACTGTTTGGATTCGTGAGTGGTTTTGATTGGATTAGTGAGTAGATCTGATTGGATTTGTGAGTAGATCTGATTGGATTTGTGAGTAGATCTGATTGGATTTGTGGGTGGATATGATTGTTACTCTACAAAGATTTCATATCATTGAAAATGTCTTCTGCAAGCTCAAATCAAAGCTATCAGGAAATAATAACAATCAACACCATACCACACTACTACAATATACGGTATAATATTGGGTGCAAAAATGAAATAAAAATTAAAGCCTATAACTAAAGCTTTATACAGTGATGCAAATATATGTTGTTACCAAATAAAATTAAGCTGTTAGATAATTAACTTTTTATACAAGCAAATATGACAGAGGATATATACTGTATAAATAGTTTCAACTATGATTACACAATCCTAATTTGACACATCCAACAATGACAATAATAGAAAACATTGTAGAACAATAAAGAAAACAGGAAATTTTCACTTTATTCACAATGTTTTTAGCCGGTTTGGAACTTATATTTCAATTCAAATATTGTTTAACCCATTTCCAAAGTACAATATTTTCTGTAACTTTTTTTTTTGGGGGGGGGTCAGAAAAAGTCATAGTGTGCAAATTGGTTAAAAAAAGTCATTAATATTTCCCATTGTCTTTAACTTAGTTTAAACATTTCTTTAGTTAAACCAAATCTTCTAAATATTTTATTTTGACGCCCACTCAGAACAGGACTATTGAAAAGATGGGGGTGATCGTGAATCACATGTGACCAGCAATTCTTCCTTTTTCTCACAATATTTTATTTGAATATGAAATAGATTTTTATACATTCTCAAATTTTAATCAATATCACTTTTGGTATTTATTTGACCCATTCCCACCCCTTTAGCACATAGCTTTGGAAAACATTATGTGAAATGAAGAAATTGCTTGCAACAAGCAACTTCTTCATTTCGTACTATGTTTTTTACCCATAGAGATAAAGGTAATTAAATTTTCATCAACTTGAAAAGACTCTGAAAATACTGTCTGCAACCTCTTTCAATTTGGACCAGTCTAAAATTCTGTTGTTTGGGAATGGGTTGAAACAAATCAGTGAAGTCTACATACCCATATCCAGTGATGACAGATAAACCGGAGGGTGCCACTCTATCATTGAAGGTGGTTAAGGTGAGAAGGTTATTTGCCCCTTTCAGATCTAGAATCTCCCACCAGGTGGCATCAGCTTGTCTCTGTAGTGTTATGTTGATGTTACTGTACGCTGTTCTACCTGAAATGTATATTTATAGGATGTGTACAAGTCTGTTAAATACTTGTCTAAACTTGGAAAAGTTGCAGACAACATGATGTTTTTAAAAATGAAAGATATTCCTGTAAATTTAGGGTTAAATTTGCCTGCTCCCCTCCCCAGAGAGCTTATGGTCAATGCCATATCAAGGTTCATTGGTGGTTATGAAAAGTTTGATTTCAAAGATTTATTTCATTAATTCACTTTTCTTGCCATGGTAACCACATTTTCAATGGGTTTCATATTATCTAGCAATGTTCAAAGAATGTTCATGGACAATAAGGGCAAATATTGCCCCAGATTGCTTACTGGAGTGTTTAAGTGAACAAAGAAACACAAAAAATTCTCATTAGTGTAGATCATCAATATAAACATTCCGACAAAGTTTGGTGATGATTGGGCCAATATATGACCCGCATTGCTTAAACAAAAATTTTCTTACATTTAGCCAAGTGACTTACTTTCTGACCCAACTACACCCATTCTTAACCCTTGTCATGCTGAACCCAGAATAATCTGGTTTTGGCAGGAGGTGTAGACTAAGATCAGACTGCACATATGTGCAGGCTGATCTTAGTCTATACCTCCTGCATGTACTTTTCCTGCCAGAGTTGCTTAAGAAGTTGATTTCTGAAAAAAGTATTGATTTTTGAAAAAGAAGTTCTATCAGTGCTTTCAGCCCTTTGATTTATCAGCAATTCAGTAAAGTAATTTATACAGCATGACAAGGGTTAACAGGGTCCAGAAGATCATCAATATAAACATTATGTAAAGTTTGGAATGTTGGGCCAAACAAGATTTTTCTTTGATTTGACCTATTGACCTACTTTTTGTCTGAACACACATCAATACTGTTCAATAGTGTTGAAGGCTATATCAAGATAAGATTCTCAAAATGTTTGGTAAAGATTTTCCTAAAATGGTTGTTTCTAGTGTATATACCAATTCAAGTACATTCAAGAATCATAAAAGCTCACCCTGAGAAGGCTTTGATAAGCCAAAAATACCAAACAAATTTTGGTTAAAATTGGCACATTTTTGTGTCTCTAATTTAAAGAAATACTCTTCATTTCTATATAAACCTGACCCCAGAGGTGCCCCATCCCTAACCACCTTCAGGGTATTGTTTTAGCAAAGTTCATAGAGATCCATAAGCTTATGATGTATGCCTTGTATATGGTTTTAGTCCTACCATTTCAGGAAGAGAAGATTTTCAACAGATCATTTCAATTATTCAATTTTGTTACCATAGTTTTTAATGGACTTCATTTCTTTTAGCAATTTTCAAAGGGAATTACTGTCAGATTTGTTTATAATAGGTCTAGTGGTCTGGAAGATATCTTTTAAAGATTTTTTTTCTTTACAGGCCTGACAACACCCACCCAACCCCTTTTTCCATGTCTTGGCTTTACACACATGTGAATAAGTATGAAACAAACCTGTGACTGACATTTCGAACAATTTTCATTTACATGAAGTGCAATGACTGAGCAGCACAGACAACCACATAGCCCATTAGAATATATATTTGTTGATCATGTAAGGAAACTTTTGAGTCAGTTGCTAACGACTGCGTAAATAAAGAAGACTATGATCAGACTATGCAGGTTGTGCGGGCTGATCTGAGTCTTTACTTGGTGCACATGTGAAATTATTGGAAATGAAATGCACAGGCTCTAATGTCAAATAAAGAATTTTTTTTTTACCTTTGTACAGTAAGGCTGGGACAGGATCCGCTGTTTTACTTCGAAGTCTTATGTACTCAGGGAATACATTACTAATTGTTCTGTAATACAAACAAAATCAAGAATCATATTAGACTAGTAAAAATTGAAAGAAGCTGCAGATGACAATTTTAAATTTATGAAATTTTCGATATTTTTCAGCTTTTTGGGAAAACTTTGTGAAAAATGAAGAAATTGCTTGTTGCAATCAATGTCTTCCTTTACACAATGTTTTCCCTATTGTTTTTCTTAAGGGGCCTCAAAAAGCGTCAATGTATGGGAATTAGTTAATTAAGACAAATTACCTTTATTTTAAGATATCAATGTAATGTATTTTCGCACAAAAAATGAGTAATGTAACTTAATAATTTCAAGAAATATATCAAAAATCTAATCTTGACTTGGACAACCAGATTGACAAATGGATTAAAGACTAGAAATATGTAATAGAAACAACTTTGCCAAAGTATTTTGAAGTCCATCAATCAATGTAAAAGACATGCTCCAGACAAGAATTGGACACACACACTCATACACATACAAACATGACCATACACAGAGACAGAGATAACTCTGTCTGTCCATTGCCATTACATTGAGGGGGCATAAAAACAGTAAAACAACATGTTGCAGTAGTATAAAACAGATCATCATGTGAAACAGATAATTTCATAAAACAAGAGCACAGCTTGGAGGTACACATACTCCTCTCTGGGAGCTTGATTGTTAAAAATAGTTTAAAAAGAGGACCATGTTCTTCCTAAAATGCTCACTTGAGTAACATTCTAAAAATTGACATTTCATCCTTAATAATTATAACTGTGCCTGAGTCGAGCCCTTTTGGAGCCTCAGTTACACTATCTAAACAAGTTTTGTAATGGTAATAACTTATGAATAAAACAAAGCCTAATATTTATGTTTTGTCTAGAAAAAAATCTTTGTGTATTTTCTATGAAAAATAGGGTGATCCCAGGAGAAGGTATTCTTTTAACAACTGTTTAAGAAGGCAACTTTCTGAAGGCAACTTTGTGTTGCAACATGCAAATTTCAAACCTTTATGCCTCACCATTAGCAAGGAGAAGATTTTATAGATTTCATTCTTTATTTCTATGTAAAACAGGGTGTGCCTGAGTGTAGCCCAAGTAGGACCCTATCCCAATTCTTTTAACAACTTTTGAAGAGATCACCTGGTGATAATATGTGCAAAATTTCAAGCCTTACGTCTTATTGTTGGTAAGGAGAAAATTTTAAAGAATTTTCTTCTTTATTTCCATGTTTCTCAGGGGCATTCTTTTGACAACTTTTATAGAGGACCACCAGGAGATGTTACATGTGAAATACGAAACCTCTGTGCTTTATTATAAGTCAGGAGATGATATCCATGTTTAATTCCATATAAAGAAGGAGAATGCCCTTTTACCATCCCATTTACCATAACTTAAAAACCAATAATTCACTTTAGCCTCCATCCTGCCATGTCAACAAATTGATTATTATCCTTAAATGTAACGACTGAAACTATATTGTTAGAATTGAAAAAGAGATTAAAACAAGGTGTGTTTGTGAAACACTATGCCCCCAAAACAGGAATTCTTTAGAAACGGGAAAAGGGTTAAAATTTCCCCAGTTGCGCCTTGTTGAGACCTATCTACATACCAAATATTAGCAGCTGCTATCCCACATAGATCTACGATTATCGACCCATTGGTGGGAGACAAATAGTCGGAAAGGATGAGTGTCGCCGTCAGGGGACAGACAGACAGACAGATGGACACAGTAAAACAATATGCCCTTGATCTTATCGATGTGGGGGCATAAAAATAATGTAGGGTATGCCCAATGGGACTATCAAAGTATTCTTTTCACAACTTGTATACGGGACCACCAGGTGATGCCACATGCAAATATCAAAACCATTTGCCTTATTGTTGGTCAGGAGGGGATTTCCTTTTTTGTTTCTTAACAAAATAGTTTCAACCTTTCTGTTTCCATGACAACTAGTCGTCCATGGAAATCAACTCTCTAGTGGTTCAGGATAACACATGCAAATATCAAAATCATTTGCCTTATTGATGGTCAGGGGAGATTTCCTTTTTTGTTTCTTAACAAAATAGTTTCAACCTTTCTGTTACCATGACAACTAGTCGTCAATGGAAATCAACTCTCTAGTAGTTCAGGAGAAGTTTTGTGGACAGATTGGTGGTTAAGGAACATTGAATGATCACAATTGCCAACCTTTGGCAAGTTGAGCTTAGGCAAGTTAAAAAAGGAATAAAATAAGGGATAATAATTCTTAATTAAATGATTTTAAATATCCAATAATAGAAGGAATTACTCTTGTACAGTTGATATAAACCAAGATACTTTTCTTCATTCAATCAGGTTTATTTTCTGCAAAATTCAGTTATTTTATTTTGTAATAAATAGTATGATGGTACATACACAGGAATTGCATTGGTGCTGTTACTGCCTATCAAGTCAGCTGTTGCTTTCTTCTCTGCCGAATCTAGAGCTTTGGTAAACTGTAGACTCAAAATTTCACCAGTCTCAGAATGTGGTTCTCTACAAAACAATATGCACAGTTGATCCTAATATAGTAGTGATGGCAAAAAAAGAGAGTAATAAATACAGCTTTTAATTTAGCTGTATTCCAGACATTTTGGTCACTCACTGATAAGGAATTATATATTTGAATGGATTGTTATCTTTGTCATTGGACCAATCCCAGCTTTCAATCAAAAGATTGATCAACCAATCAAATCATTCATTTGGACCAGAGAGGAACATGGAGCATCCTCAAATTTAACACCTCAGATACATCAAAACTCTCAACCTTGTATCTAATTTACTAAAAGAACATCGTATTTGAAATAATCATTTCAATTCTAACACAAACAATTTGTTCAAACGTATAATGACAATTAGTCAGAAAGGTTGACCAATTATTAATAGAGTGCAAAGTTCAAATTCAACGGTCATTTACATACAAAAGAATAAGCCAACACATTTATACAGTTTAATGTTTATTCATTTTGCAAATTTCCGTAAGCTTGATCACTGGCATGCTGTTCTTGGGTTATGGGTTTGAACCCTATCTCTGCTTCTATAATTTCTGGCTATTAGCAAAATTCATCATAGTATGCATCATTTGCCTCTCATTAATAGGTGAGTAGGCATTAAATGCAGGATTATTTTAACCATTGTCATGTTGAACCTGGAATATTCTTGTTTTGGCAGGAGGTATAGACAAAGATCAGCCTATACATATGCACATTCTGATCTTAATCTATACCTTCTGCTTGTCTAAAAGCCAGAGTCGGTAATTTGTTAAGCTAAAAATTAACTTCAATAAATCAATTGAATAGTGAAATTTAGAACACCCAAACAATTTTCATGCAAAAATACAAACCTTTATGAAATTTTGATTCAATGGATATACAAAAAATGTGCATACTCCGTTTTGGTTTATACAAGACATTGAACTTATTGCCCAAACCTTCTGATACCAGATGACAATATTTCAGACTGGTACAAATTCAACTAAGTTGTTGACAATTATTATTAGTTGATAAAATTTGAAAATACTGTCTTTTGGGGTGGAAAACATTGTTGATAAAGAAAAAAATCTTGGAACAAGCAATTTCATCACTTCCGAAATGTTTTCCAAAGCCTTTATCTTGAGGAGTGTAAAGGGGAGGGATTGTGTGGAAAGACTTGACCCATTCCCAATCAGTGACGCTTTTAGCGCCCCTAAGAAAAAAAACTTAGGAAAACATTGTGGAAAATGTAGAAATTGCTTGTGACAACTTTAACAAATCCAATTTTTCATCAACATTAAATTGTCATCTGCAACTTCTTTCAATTTAGGCCAGTCTCAAATCTAGCCGTATGGCAATAAATTGAACAAACTAACCTTTTAAAGGAGACCAAGAACTCCATTCTGACAGTAACATTATTATTGTTCAGATCTCTGACAAGCTGTTTCTCACTGGGAGGACTTATACCCCATAGTGATGTTGACTTTCCATCCAGCTGTATTTTAGTAACATCATGGGCATCATAATTACTGAGAAAACTGGTAGCACCCTGTTAATAGGAGAAATGATGATCTTTTTCCTTCATTGAAACATGAAACAACTTGAAATTTTAGTTTGAAAATTCAAATCATTTATAACTCCCTGACTTTAATTTAAATGAGTAGGAAACAAATGGAAACTCAAAATGTGTTTGTGAAACAGATACTATATAACAATGGTTCTTTTAGAAGTTTTATTTGAAAATCAGATTGGGCCTGACTGTGTAATACAATGGAAAATACCAATGAAGGATGCCTTAATGCAAACACTAGGGCCATGGCATTTGTTTACAGTTAGCAATAATTAGCAACAATTTTTAGTATTTTTTTGGATATATCATTAAAAGAAAGTGTTATTATAAATTTTGTAATTAAAAAGTAGCCCACTAGTTGGTGAGTCATTGCCTCAGACATTATTTAAAATACAACAAGGCACCTTTTATAAGATCCATACTAAAACATTTTACAAACCCCTTGTTTCTCAAACATCACTTTCAAATTTGAGAATTGTCCTTCTGTTAATCCTCTTATATTCTGCTGTTGTCCCGATATTGTGAACAGGGGCTGAAATAGAGTAAGATGTCTTCAATCATTACAAGACATCAAAATTTAGACAGTTCTGATTAATTCCTTTTCAGTTTTTCGAAATTTCCGACAGGTTCAAATGGAAAGAATTTGAAGACAACAATTTGAAGAATTGCTATCCAATATGCTTAACTATTGTTGTAAAAGAAGAAATTGCTTGTGATAAACAATTTCTTTTTTCCACAATGTCTTCAAGTATGAAATTTATGGGTCTTAAAAACTAGGGATTTTACAGCTAAGGGTTGAAAGAACTAACAGAAGATATTCTAAGGTAAGTGCCATACTTGGTAGAAAAACTAATTAGAAATGAGGAATTACCATCAATATTTGCCATAGATATTTTTCTTCAAAGCATGAAAGTACAAAATTGTGTGCAAATGGCTTAACCAATTACTACATACACATCCAACTCCCATTTTTATTCACTGAAGAAAAAAACCTAAAAGAAGAATTTAAGAAACCTTGTGCCTAATCACCAATCTGGTAATAAGTTAACCCTTTCATGTTCAAACCCTGGTTTTCATGTCCCTGTGTTTGTATAATCGAGAAAACATTGTGGAAAAAGAAGAAATTGCTTTGAACCTGTACAATTACTTGTTTAAACCATTTTGAGATTTTCTACATCTGAAAATGTAGTCACAAGCAATTTCTTCTTTTCCCACAACATTTTCTTCCCTATAAGCTGGTTATTTTTTTTGTTTACGAACACTTTGAATTGTCTTCTGCAACACTTTCCAATTTGGACGGGTCTCAAACTTTGTCATCTTATAAAGGGTTGAAATAGGAACTCCAAAATCACAAATTAGATAGCCCTTTTCTTCCTTTCAAACATATTTCCTATATCATCTAAAGTATTTTGCACCATTTGGTTGATAAATTTTGCACCAGTCTATGATTTGTGGATTGATTAATTGTATGGAGTTTTTCTCCTACTTATCCCATTTCATGCTGAGGCCGGAATACTCCAGTTTTGGTAGGAGGTGTAGACCAAGATCAGCCTGCACATAAGTGCAGTCTGATCTTAGTCTTCATCTCCTGCTTGTACTTTCCTGCCAGAGTTGTTTATGAAATTGATTTTTAAAAAAATTATTGATTTTTGAACCACAAGTTTTTTCAGTACTTTAAGCCCTTTGATTTTACAGCAATTTAGTAAGGCATGACAGGGGTTAACAACAGAGGTCATATAGAGACACTGGCTCATGATTTTTAAAAATGCGGTGAAATGATTCTGAGCCCTCTACCGGTTTGTTAGAGCAAAGGACTAATCAACTCATTTCAAGATAACATAAAAAGAAGTTGCAGAAAACAATTGTATTTGGACCAGTCTAGAGTTTGTTGTTTGGTAATGGGTTAAGATAGCTGGTTATACACACCTGGTACCCTGCAAGAGCAACTGTTATAGTACACTCTAGTGGAGGATTGGCCACAAACACTGTGTTGGCAAAGGAGAAGATAACAAGTGGGAACCAGATGATAAAGATAACCACAAATAACAGGACTCCACCAACACCATACTTGATCAATGCCTTCTTGGGAACTGCTCTTGGTGTTGGGTAGTTCTGAAATATAATATTCATGAGAACTGACAAATTGCCATCAACCGCCAAAAAGTCAATCAACAAACAAAATCCCTACATCTGTCTAAAGATGTCTTGAATATCTTAGGCACTTTGGTAAAACCGTTGTTGCCACATTTAGGTCACCCCAGAACAATAAAATATTTTAATGTCCTCAAAGGGCAGACAAGTATTGTCATCATGCAGGCAAAATTTTTGTAAAAAGACAGAGGGACAAACAGATATTTGAACTGATAAACAGACAAAAGGACAAATGAATGGGCTGATAGTAGACATAGTAAAAAATATTTCCAAAACTTTTTGATGTGACACATAAACAAGAGTGCCATACTCACAATATACGCCACTCTTTTACATTAAGCCCCCTTTTCCTGTGACACAGCCTAAATTGGCTAACACACTAAAATATGTGCAATGTCAAGTGACTAGGAACATCCTGTGAAAATTTCATTAGAATTTATCCATAAATATAGGAGATGTTAATAACCAGAAATTTTGCACTAGACCCCTTTTTCTGTGATGCAGCCTAAAATGGAAAAATTTCTGATAAAATGCCCAAGGTACATTTTGTGAAAATTTAAATCAAATTTGTCCATAAATGTAAGAGGAGATGTGTTACCAAGAAACTGGATGGATGTATCGGTACAAACAGACGGGCAAAATGATACCAATTTACATAGACCTTTGGCAGCATATAAAAAGTCTTTCTGTAAAGGGTAACAATAAGATATTTGATAGAAAACTTTGATACTTGACATTACACAGTATTGAGTGATAAAGAGCTACATTGTAAATTACCTTTTCAATGACCCTGAAGCACTTCAGAACATAAATATTGGCGTATATGTCTTCCATCTGTAGCCAGCTGCCTACAGCCATCGTCGTGTTTGTCCACATCCAATCCATCAAGGTGCGCAACTCTAGCAGGAATGGAATGGCTAAAAATCTGAAATATATTCAGAGGTTCAAGAAACTATGTCTGATACAACATCAAAATGTTTAAGTTTAATTAAATTTCCATAAAATATCTATAGCAAGCAGCAGGCTGTATATACTTCAACAAAAGCACATTTGTGTTCAAAGTGTATTTTTTTCTTTTTAAGTTTTTTTTAAATTACTTTGGGGGGATAAATCTGATGGATAGACTGAAGGATAAATAGTCACCCATAGAACAATATGTCCCCTATCATATAGATGCAGGGGCATAAAAATACAAATAGACAATAAATTTTTGGCGTATCTACAGAACCACCCACTTTATGAACAAAAAGAAGTTGTACATCTTAGTAATGAAATTTCCTTTGAATTCTTGTTAGATATGCATACTTGATCTGGTAGCCTATTAGGGCAAAGTACACACAGAATTACCTACCCTTTAAACAAAAAGAGGTTTACATAGTTGTATTTCTTAGTTAAGAAATTTCCCAGAATTCTTGTTGGATATGCAGACTTGATTTGGTATGCTGACAGAGCAAAGTAAACACATTTGATGAAGTACCATAGTTGGGCTGCCTTGTTGTCTACAAATGGTCTGCAAATTAAAATGGAAATTAACCAACTATTCAGAAACAAAAAATTTAGGCTAGATCAAAATTAAAGAGAATTAAGGGCAAAACATTCAAATGTATTTCAAGTTTTAGATATATCTCTCTAGGTAGAAACAACATGGAAGTGGAACAAGCAATTTCTTCAATTTCCACATTATATGCTTGAACTCTTTTCTGGAAGATTGTGAAAAAGCAGAAGTCTGGTTTATGTTTCTCATTGATTGCACCAGTTTAAACATTATTTCACTTCTATCAAGCAGCTGGTGCACCTAACATGGCTTCCAGTTACTTCTTGCACCAGTATAATTACAACACTGGATCCATGCCACCAGCTGGCCATTACGATGGAAAGTCTTAGCTGAGCTTGAGGTTCAAACTCAAGACCCCTTGATTGAGAGCAAAGCATGTCACTGACTAAGCTTTACAGGTCCAGTTTATGTTTGTGACCATGGTCCTCAGGTAGCTAAGCTTAAAATTTATCTCATTTCCAAATGACAAAATTTTAGACTGGAAAGAATTGAAAGAAGTTTCAGGCAACAAATTCAAATTACTATTTTCAATTTTTCTGTCTCTTTGCAGAAAGCACTGTGTATAATGAAGAAAATACTTGTTACAAGCAATTTCATATTTCTCTGCCAGTATTTTCAAAAGCATTTAAAAGCCAGACCGTTAGGAAATGGTTTAATTTTTTTTTCAATTTGGAAAAAACAAAGCTAAATTTTCAAGTGTTTATGCCACTCACAAAATAGAGCTTTTGTATCTCAATAAAATGAAAAGATGATTTTTGAGAAAATATTTTTTTCTAAAGAAGAAAATGCTGAAACCAAGTATTTTTCTCATTAATCACAATATTTTCTACACCACACTATAAACATCATAAAGTTTTTTCCAAAATATAATAAGTTATCTTTGGGATCTATTTACTTTTTCCCATTGATGATTTGGCGACTTAAACTACAGCTAATTCATGCTGTAGTTCAAGCTGTGGTTACAATGTTTAAGTTTCCAATCAACCATTCAATTTTTTGTTACACGTTACCGACCAATCTTGCAATTTCAATATCTAAGTAAATCTTCCTTGTTGGAGGTCAGTTGTCCAGGTCAGCGATCTGTCAATTATCCTCTAACTATTCATCCAACTTACTTGTGAGTAACATACGGCAGAGCAAAGAACAGTAGTACATGTACAAGGATGACCAGAATAATCTGGAAAATAAACTTTCCAAGAACGTTCTTCCTCAGGTACAGGGCTCGATCTATGATGATCAGAACAAACTGGGCCAGCAACATAATTAAGAAAGGAACTGGAATCTAGATGTATAAAAAAACAAAATAACAGTAAGTAATCCTCAATTTGTATCAGTTAAATTACAAATATTAGTCTGAAGTTAAAAGGAGTTATATTAACCCATTCCATCACGAGACGCCTTTTGACGCCAATCAAGGAAATTAATTAAGAAAACATTGTGTAAAATGAAGAAATTGCTTGTTACAAGTAATTTCTTCATTTCAAACAATGTTTTCTATCCAGAAAGTTGAAAATTTTTTAAATTCAATAACATCTAAATTGCCATCTACAACTCCTTTCAATTAGGACAAGTCTAAAAATTTACCATGTGACACTTTTTGATGCCCCTAAAGAAAACAATTTTTTTGTTTCTATCAAAGGTTGTTCTACAATCATATGAAACAATGTCCCCTTCAGATTGGCTGTATTTTGATAAAACTACCTCTTGGTAAATGTAAAATATTTAGAGAGTTAAAGTATACACCTACCCTATTATCGGATATGTAGGATGTGACATCACCATCACCGGCTGTTTGCTGAAGTAATAACATAGTCTTAATTGGATTGTTTCTGTTAAATTCAAATACATGAGTTCAGCTTTGTAATGTTCAAAGAAAATAATTATCTTAACTCATTTCCACATAGTGAAGATTTTGACACCTCTCAAGAAAAATAATTGGGAAAATATTGTACAAAATGAAGAAATTTCTTGCAACAAGCAATTTCTTCATTTTACACAAGGTTTTCCTTTAAGAAAGTTGAAAAGATCTTCTGAAGAACAATTCAATGGTTGCAATACAGTTCTAAGGGTATTTACAATATACAGACACATAGAACAGTATCGGGATTAACCCTTGAATTGTTCTACATAATGATGTATATCAACAAATGCCGTCAGAGACAGATTATGCTCCCCAAATATAGCCAAATGATGAAATATCAAAATGTTTAACTTAACCCTTGTCATGCTGTATAAATTTCCTCAATGAATCACAGTAAAATCAGAGGGCTGTAGGCACTGATAGAACTTGTTGTTCAAAAATCAAATATCTTTAAGAAATCAACTGCATTAACAACTCTGGCAGGAAAATTACAAGCAGGAGGTGTAGACTAAGATCAGCCCGCACATAGGTGCAGTCTGATCTTTGTCTACATCTCCTGCCAAAATCGGAATATTCCGGGTTCAGCATGACAAGGGTTAATATTGAAATATACAAGCAGACTTGACCAAATACCAAAATGTTTACTGAAACAAAGCAATATACAAGTTGACAAAATACCAAAATAATTAAATATAGAAATGTACAAGCTGGCTTGATAAAATTCAAATTGTTCTCTGCATTCCCTTCTAATTTGGACCAGTTTGAAAAACTTCTGGGCTTTTAACCCTTTCCTGTTCAATCCCTGGTTTTTACGCCCCTATGTTTCTATAACTGAGAAAATATTGTGTAAATTGTGCTTTGAAGTTGCCAGAATTCCATCATAAAACTAGTTCAGACGGATTGACAGACATATCAACCCATTAACAGACAACAAAATTTTAGACTCATTAAAATTGAAAGAAGTAACAAACAACATATCAAATTGTGCTGAAATTGGAGAAAAAAGTGCCAAATAGGTTAGAAAACATTGTGAGAAAAGGAGAAGTTCCTTTTTCAAGTATTGTGAATAACAACCAAATTGCTAGGAACAAGCTATTTCTTCTTTTTCCACAATATTTTCTACATTTCTAAATGATTATTTTTCTCATGAAATCACTTTCATATTGTCATCTGCAAAACCTTTGAATTTGGACCAGTCTAAAATTTTCTAAAAATGGGAAAGGGTTAATCCTTTCTGACTAAAACTCTGACAAAGAGCAAATTACTTACAGCAGGCCCAAATGACTGGTAACCAAACAGTACAATAAGAAAGTTAATGAAGTCACAGGCAAACATAGGAGCATAGACATCAGTAGTTGCACTGTATTCAGGAGAGGTGAGTTGTTTGTAGAAGTTGTAGAAAGGCATGAACACTGTGGCAAGTCTGAAACAGAAAGTGACTTGAATTGATTTATTGAATGGGATTTAGTGAATGGGGTTTAATGCCACTTTTTTTCAGTCAAATCGTGGCGGCTGGAGCACCTAAAAATGGATTCCTGGTATTTCTCACATCAGAACTACCACTACATCCTTTCCTAGCCTCCAGCTGCTATTCCACTTAGTTTATGATTAACCACCCACTGGTGAGAGACAAATGTTGGAAAGGATATGTGCTGCCGCCGAGGATCAAACCCATGACATCCCGTAATTGAAGATTGGGATTCTGATGCGCTACTGACAGCGCTATGATGGCGGCAAAAGTGACTTGAAAATAGAATGTGAAAAGAGTGTGGTGTAAAAAAATTGTACCCATTCCAACAAAATCCTGCTTTTCTACACCCATCAAGAAAAACAGCTCTAGAAACAAGCAATTTATTTGTTCCCCCTGATGTTTTCTACCTGTAAAGATGAAGATTTCTTGAAATTCACTATCTTGAAATACATGTCTGCAACTTCTTGAATTTGGACCAGTCTAAAAAATCAATGGAAAACATTGTGAAACAAGGTGCCAAATTGTCACAAGATATGCCCCTCACACTGCTTAACATTAACTGGGGGTTTGAATAGAACTGAGGTTATTTTGAATGAATATCTTTTGTCAAACAAAATATGAAAAACAACAAAGGACAATAACTCAAAATGTACGCTAGGTAGAGTAATGGTTATTGTACTATGCACTCCCACTTGATGAGCTCTATCCATCCATGAAGTTTCATGGTTCTAGCTATTATACTTTTAGAGATAAACTCCGGACAAGATTCAAGTATGAAAAACAACAAAGGGCAATAACTCAAAAAATAGGCTAGGTAGAGTTATGGTTCTTGTACACTGCACTCCCACTTGGTGAGCTCTATCCATCCATGAAATTTCATGATTCTAGCTATTATACTTTTAGAGATATACTCCGGACAAGATTCAAGTAAGAAAAACAACAAAGGGCAATAAATAAAAAAAATAGGCCAGGTAGAGTTATGGTTCTTGTGCACTGCACTCCCCCTTGGTGAGATCTATACACCCATGAAATTTCATGATCCTAGCTATAATACTTTTAGAGATATACTCCAGACAAGATTCAAGTATGAAAAACAACAAAGGGCAATAACTCAAGGCTTGGTAGAGTTATCGTTCTTGTACACTGCACTCCCATTTGGTGTGCTCTATCCATCCATGAAATTTCATGATTCTAGCTATTACACTTTTAGAGATATACTTTGGACAAGATTCAAGTATGAAAAACAATAAAGGGCAATAACTCAAACAAGAGGACCACGATGGTCCTAAATCACTCCCCTGAGTATGATGGTTCATGGCTTTATGATATAAACAAAATAGCAAAGCCCTCTGTCTAATTATTTTGGAGAAGATGTTTAAGGATTTCTCTTTTAATCCTAGGTATATTGATGATCCCACCATATAGCACTAATTTCCTAAATATGCTATAGACATCAATACATACCAAGTATAAAAGCTGTAAGCCTAATGGTTTAGGAGAAGAAGGCTTTCAAAGGTATCATTATTTATTCCTAACTAAAATTAGGGATTGCACAGAAAAGGGCTAATTTTTTTAAGTAATTTGGTAGAGGGTCAATGGCTGATGATATGTACCAAATATCGAAGCTCCATGCTTTATGGTTAGGGAGAAGAAGATTTTCAAAGTTTTCCTTCTTTAATTCTATGTAAAATCAGGGATCACCCAGAAGAGGGCTAATTTTCAGAATACGGTAATTCTTTGAAGTATTTTAGAAGAGGGTCAATAGATGATGATTTGTACCAAATTTCAAAGCTCTAGGCCTTATGGTTTGGGAGAAGAAGATTTTTAAAGATTTCCTTCTTTATTTCTATGTAAAATCAGGGATCATTAAGAAAAGGGCTAATTTTCAGAATATGGTAATTCTTTGAAGTATTTTGGTAGAGGGTCAATAGATGATGATGTATACCAAATATCAAAGCTCTAGGCCTTATGGTTTCGGAGAAGAAGATTTTTAAAGAATTCCTTCTTTATTTCTATGTAAAATCAGGGTTCGCCCAGAAAAGGGCTAATTTTCAGAATACAGTAATTCTTTGAAGTATTTTGGTAGAGGGTCAATAGATGATGATATATACCGAATATCAAAGCTCTAGGCCTTACTGTTTGGGAGGAGAAGATTTTTTAAGTTTTTTCATTCCGTTGCAATGGTAACCAGAGTTCTTCATGGATTTCAATTCTTTGAAGTATTTTGAAAGAGCATGACCTAAGGATCATTTCTGTGAAGTTTTGTTGAAATTCCATGGTTAGTTTAGGAGGAGAAGATTTTTTTGTAATTGTGAACGGACGGACAGACGGACGGACAGACGGACGGACGATGACCCATCACAATAGCTCCCGCAGAGCACTTCGTGCTCAGGGGAGCTAAAAATAGGCTAGGTAGAGTTATGGTTCTTGTACTATGCACTCCCACTTGGTGAGCTTTATCCATCCATGAAATTTCATGATTCTAGCAATTATACTTTTAGAGATATACTCCGGACAAGATTCAAGTATGAAAAAACAACAAAGGACAATAACTCAAACAAGAGGCCCAGTGGGCCTTAACGGTCACCTGAGTAAAAGAGCACCAAGACAAGTGATTTTGTTTGAAAGAATTAGAAAAAGGTTTGGTTGAAATCCCCTCAGTAGTTCTTGAGAAGAAGATGAAAAAGTTTAAAAGTTACCAAAAATTACCCCCTTTTGGTCCCCATTTTAGGCACCCCTGACCTCCAGCCTTTTAATTTTCACAAATCTGTATAATCAGTACCCAATGATGCTTTTCACCAAGTTAGTTTGAAATTGGCTAAGTACTTCATCAGAAGAAGGTGAAAATGTGAATTTTTTAACATGATGAACTTTGACCTCTGGGTGTGGCCCCATACATGACCCAAGGGACATGAATTTCACAATTTATGATATACCTGTCCTAGTTGTCATGCACACAGAATATTTAAGCTCTGGCATTAACGGTTTATTAGAAGAAGATTTTTAAAGAAGTACCAAAAATTACCCCTTTTTGCCCCCTATTTGGGCCCCTTTGACCCCCAGAACCCCTATTTTCACAAACTTGAATTGACATCCCCAAATGATGCTTTCTACCAAGTTTGGTTGAAATCCGCCCAGTAGTTCTTGAGAAGAAGATGAAATATTTAAAAGTTACCAAAAATTACCCCCTTCTGGTCCCCATTTTAGGGCCCCCTGACCCCCCAGCCTTTTTATTTTCACAAATCGGAATAACCATTACCAAATGATGCTTTTCACCAAGTTTGTTTGAAATTGGCTTTGTACTTCATCAGAAGAAGATGAAAATGTGAATTTTTTAACATGATGAACTTTGACCTCTGGGTGTGGTCCCATACATGACCCCAGGGGCATGAATTTCACAATTTATAATATACCTGTCCTAGTTGTCATGCACACAAAATATTTAAGCTCTGGCATTAACGGTTTATTAGAAGAAGATTTTTAAAGAAGTACCAAAAATTACCCCTTTTGGCCCCTATTTGGGCCCCTATGACCCCCAGAACCCCTATTTTCACAAACTTGAATTGACATCCCCCAATGATGCTTTCTTCCAAGTTTGATTGAAATCCGCCCAGTAGTTCTTGAGAAGAAGATGAAAAAGTTTAAAAGTTACCAAAAATTACCCCCTTCTGGCCCCATTTTAGGGCCCCCTGACCCCCCAGCCTTTTTATTTTCACAAATTGGAATAACCATTACCAAATGTTGCTATTCACCAAGTTTGTTTGAAATTGGCTTTAAACTTCATCAGAAGAAGATGAAAATGTGAATTTTTTAACATGATGAACTTTGACCTCTTGGTGTGGCCCCATACATGACCCCAGGGGCATGAATTTCACAATTTATAATATACCTGTCCTAGTTGTCATGCACACAAAATATTTAAGCTCTGGCATTAACGATTTATTAGAAGAAGATTTTTAAAGAAGTACCAAAAATTACCCCTTTTTGGCCCCTATTTGGGCCCCTATGACCCCCAGAACCCCTATTTTCACAAACTTGAATTGGCATCCCCCAATGATGCTTTCTACCAAGTTTGGTTGAAATCCGCAAAGTAGTTCTTGAGAAGAAGATGAAAATGTTTAAAAGTTAACGGACGACGGACTACGCACGACGGACGACGCACGACGACGGACAAACAATGATTGCAATACGTCACCATGACCATTCGGTCAGGTGACCTAAAAATAGGCCAGGTAGAGTTATGGTTCTTGTACACTGCACTCCCTCTTGGTGAGCTCTATACACCCATGAAATTTCATGATTCTAGCTATTATACTTTTAGAAATATACTACGGTCAAGATTCAAGTAAGAAAAACAACAAAGGGCAATAACTCAAAAAATAGGCTAGGAAGTGTTATGGTTCTTGTACACTGCACTCCCACTTGATGAGCTCTATCCATTGATGAAATTTCATGATTCTAGCAATTTTACTTTTAGAGATAAATTCCGACCAAGATTCAAGTAAGAAAAACAACAAAGGGCAATAACTCAAACAATATGCCAGGTAGAGTTATGGTTCTTGTGCACTGCACTCCCCCTTGGTGAGATCTATACACCCATTAAGTTTCATGATCCTAGCTATGATACTTTTAGAGATATACTCCAGACAAGATTCAAGTATGAAAAACAACAAGGGCAATAACTCAAAAAATAGGCTAGGTAGAGTTATGGTTCTTGTACTCTGCACTCTTACTTGGTGAGCTCTATCCATCCATGAAATTTCATGATTCTAGCTATTATACTTTTAGAGATATACTCCGGACAAGATTCAAGCATGAAAAACAACAAAGGCAATAACTCAAAAAATAGGCCAGGTAGAGTTATGGTTCTTGTGCACTGCACTCCCCCTTGGTGAGATATGTACACCCATTAAGTTTCATGATCCTAGCTATTATACTTTTAGAGATATACTCCGGACAAGATTCAAGTATGAAAAACAACAAAGGGCAATAACTCAAAAAATAGGCCAGGTAGAGTTATGGTTCTTGTGCACTGCACTCCCCCTTGGTGAGATCTATACACCCATGAAGTTTCATGATCCTAGCTATAATACTTTTAGAGATATACTCCAGACAAGATTCAAGTATGAAAAACAACAAAGGGCAATAACTCAAAAAATAGGCTTGGTAGAGTTATCGTTCTTGTACACTGCACTCCCATTTTGTGAGAAGAATATTACTGCCAAGTTTGAAGTCAATCAGACTTCTGGTGACAGAGTTATGCTCCGGACAAAGAAGTGGACACCGCTGGACAACTGTACCCCGGGACACCCGGATGCCCCGACGCCCGGACGCCACGGGTGATCCCATAATACGTCCTGTCTTCGACGGGCGTATAAAAATGTAGAAATTGCTTGTTACAAGTAATAATGTTTTCTACCCCAAAAGTAAAAAAAATTCCAAAATTTAATATGCTTTGAATTGACATTAGTAACTCTTTTCAATTGGAACGGGTCAAAATTTTGCTGTCTAGTAATGTGTTAAATGATCACTTACTTTGATCTTTCCTTTTTCTTGCTCTCTGAAGGTAGACTGTCCTCTAAAGATGTTGTATCTTCTCTTACTGATGGCTCAACCATTACACTAGATGTTTTTCTCTCTTCACTCTTAGCTGGATCATAATCCTCTCCCTTTGCACCATACTGAAAAGTGATATGGGGAATACTTGTTTGTTTAAGTGCAAAATCAATTCATCTTTCATTGATTGATTGGTTGTATGTGGTTTTAATGTCACTCTCAACATTATTTCGGTTGTATGCCAGTGGTTGGAGTACCTAGTCATGATTTCCTTTAATTTCTCTAAGTACAATCATTACATTCAATCCAAGCCATTTGCTGCCCATCCCACTTAAGTGTTTACTAATCATTTGTCTATTGGGAGGGACAAATGACATACATATATCATGATGACCTTTGTCAAATGTAAGAACAAGTTTTTGCTGAGCCGGGGTTGGAATTCACGACCCAGGATTGAGAGAACAGCCTACTTAGCTACAAGCAGAATTGATGAGTACTGCTGTAATTCTTCAAATAAATACTTCTTCTCCAATAGTAGCCCTCCTTTCAATATTAATACAGTAAGATCTTAAGTGATCTTAACTGAAAGCAAATAAATTGAATAAACCTATCCCCATACAAATCCCTTTTAACCTAGCAAGACAAAGATTTTTAAATTATCATCAACAAGAAATTGTCATTTGCAACTTCTTTGAATTTGGACCAGTCTAAAATTTTATTATCTGGTTATGGGTTAAATGATCTAATTTTGATAAATTTTAATACATTTTTCTTGAATATAAAGTTTATCACCTCCAAACACTCACTAGAAATAGATGTTTAGAGGAAACAATTCTCAAATTAGAGAAAATCAAAACCAGTATATATCAACTATAGAATCTTTGCTTGGTAAATTGGGTACAAAATACTCATTTTTATTCATAACTTCTGGGAGAGTATTTACCCATTACCTCATGGCAAGCTTGTAGACTGGTCCAAATTCAAAGTTGCAGATGACAATTTCAAGTCGACTTAATTTTGAGTTCCTCAGTCTATTTGGATAGAAAACAAGGTTGACAACAAAGAAATTGCTTGTGGCAAGCAATTTCTTCATTGCTAACTTTGTTTTGTCCCGTATTTCAAAGTTGCAGATGACAATTTCAAGTCGACTTAATTTTGAGTTCCTCAGTCTATTTGGATAGAAAATAAGGTTGACAACAAAGAAATTGCTTGTGGCAAGCAATTTCTTCATTGCTAACTTTGTTTTGTCCCGTATTTCAAAGTTGCAGATGACGATTTCAAGTCGACTTAATTTTGAGTTCCTCAGTCTATTTGGATAGAAAACAAGGTTGACAACAAAGAAATTGCTTGTGGCAAGCAATTTCTTCATTGCTAACTTTGTTTTGTCCCGTATTTCAAAGTTGCAGATGACAATTTCAAGTCGACTTAATTTTGAGTTCCTCAGTCTATTTGGATAGAAAACAAGGTTGACAACAAAGAAATTGCTTGTGGCAAGCAATTTCTTCATTGCTAACTTTGTTTTGTCCCGTATTTTCTGTGCGTAAAAAGCAGGATTGTGTGGAATGTGTTAAAGTACCTGTATAGAAGGTTGTACACTGTCATCCTTTATTTCCTCCTCTTCTTCGGCATCCTTCCATAAACCATACCTCTGAGAAATAGTAAGAATACATATAACCTGCGCTTTCACACAACTTATAAAATATTCAATACAGCTGTGACGGTTGCATTGGTGAGAGACAAATGTCGGAAAGGATAAGTGCCACCACCATGGATCGAACTCATGACATCCAATGATTGAAGATTTTGAGTCTGACGCTCAACCAACTGTGCTATGACGGCAGCTTGCAAAATGGGGGACTGCCACCATCATTAAAATTTAATTGACAAATAAAACCAATTATCTAGATCAGAATTGAACTTTGACATCCTACATTTATGTTCAGCATTCGTGTTAGTCAACTTAAATGCTGTAAATACAGTTTTGTTACAAGCAATTTCTTCTTTTTGTATAATGTTTTCTACCCTACTGAATGGTTATTTTTGAGATTGAATTTACTTTGAATTTCATCTGCAAAACCATTGAATTTGGACAGGTCTAAAATTTTGAAAAACAGAAAAGGGTTGAATAAAAGCTGCTTGCAATTCATTGGTACAATGCATATGCATGTTATGAACTTAAAAATCAGTGATTGTACAGGAAAGGGTTAAAAGTTTATTAATGTTTTACGAAGAGTCCAAAAGTTATAGAATTCTAGTACCTTTGATGAATAATGGTCACAATTTTTCTAATATCAGTGACAGGTTGCTATCATTTTTTCCATGGCCATCTTTTTATTTTTCATTCATTTAAAGCCAGTGACTACACAGATGAACAGGCTTAGAAGAGCCTTACTTGTAGCACATGTGTAATTGTTTGAAATTTCATGTGCCAGCTCATAGATTGTCAATATTTCGAATTCAGAACTAATGGCTTGTTTACCTTGAATTCAACATTACACTGTTTACAAATAAATAAGCGTTCAAGCTAGTAATATTTTCAAATTCTTTCTACCCATTCCTGTTCAAACCTTGATTTTATGTTCCTGTGTTTTTATACTTGTGAAAACATTGTGGAAAATAAGAAATTTTACAGGCAATTTCTTCTTTTTCCACAATATTTTTCTACCCTACTGTATGATAAGTTTTTAAATAAATTTGATTTTATATTGTCATACTTTGAATTTGGCCAGGTCTAAAATTTTGCAATACAGTAAAAGAGCTGGCTGCAATGACAATAGATTTAAATTGAGCTGTACTTACATCAATGCAAAAGTTCATTCTCTTTTTAATTAGCCCTGGTGTTTCAGTAATGTACTAGCCAGATTGATCCAAATAAGCTGTAACTTACCTTCAGGAAGATTCGGTGTATGAATAAAGCCAAGAGCAAGACAAGATCAAGGGCAGCAAATCTATCCTTCTTCTCAATTCCAATAATTTTAGGAGGATAATATGGATCATCTAATTGCACTTTGTCATTCCAGGGGAAAAACCCAAATTGGAAAAGGTACTTCACCACCACAACAGCCTACAGAAAGGGAAATATATTGAAATCTATCCTTTCATTCATCTATTCACATTTGAGCCATTTTCAGACGTCAAAATATTTATCCAAGTTGAAGGAAGATGCAGAAGTCAAATCACACTAAAATTGGAAAATAAATGCCAAATAGGGTAGAAAACATCGTGAGAAAAAGGTAAATTGCTTGTAATAAGCAATTTCTCCTTTCCCCACAAAGTTTTCCATGAATGTATTATGTTAAGTAGTAAGAAAGTGTCAGTGTGTGGTAATGGCTTAAATTTAAATTACACATAAAGGATTAATCCTTTAGAACACACAATCCCTTATTTTGATGAATCTAGATATTAACATGGAGGGAATCATTTTTATGAGGAGAAATTGCTTGGTATAAACAGTTTATCTTCATCTAAAAATGTTTCTGGCTGGTATGGCCCTTATTGTTCAATTTTCTTGTCTTTAGAAATGTCATTAGCAACTTTTTTGTTAAAAAAAGACAAATCTAAGATTTCATATGGCAATTGGTGAAAATTTATATTGACAGCCTCAAACTCAATGTCAAGTGAACAGTATGTTTGAGTTAACAAGATGTCAACCCTCAGCTGCGCTTGATAGTAGGTAAAACTTCTAAGTCAAAGAGGGGACATAATTTGTTCAAAAATGCAGTTTGAGTTATTCCTCTTCTTGGTATAGATTGCCCTTTCAAAGTGAACATATATACCAATTTTTAAATGATTGTGTTCAGTAATACCAGAGATACTACAAAATGTCAAAATTTTTAGACGCCAACACAGGTGTAAGTTACAACATTGCTATAGCAATACCTAGGATTTCCTCCGAAAACAGCCTAGCTGAAAATAGGTAAAAAGCATAGTCAAAATACTTAGCATTACTCATTGTTCAAAACAATCTAGATGTCAAAAACATCCTCAAAAGAATGTATATTAAAGTGAGTAATATCTTAGCCATACCTCAGTATATGTTATAACTGTAATCCAGAAAGTCTTGGTTGGTCGAGGTACAGACAACATTCCCCACAGAAATACAAACATTGGTAGTGGTAGAGACAACAGACTTGCATTCATGATATGGTTCAGTATCATTAAGAAGTAACACAATAACTCTGTTCTGGATATTAAAGCAAAGTACGTAGCTACAAGCAGTCTGTAGACACGAGGTTGGTTCTCTTCAAATTCTGCCTCCTCATCAAACTTGTCAACCTCTGTCACTGACAGGCTGAAATATCATTCAGAAGAGGACCATTAGTCCCAAAGCACTTACTAGACTCAATGATCACAAATGTTCTAACAATGGATTTCATTTTAAGATAATTTAATATTAAGTTCCATCTTTCAAAAATGGGCGTTCTGTTTGGTCAAATTAAAAATTTTCATAACTACATGAACAAAATTTTGAGCTCACAGCAATTTTGTATGCTTCCGCACAAAATAGTTCCATCAAAAAGGTATCAAAATTTGTAAAGCTTTTGCTTTCTTCGCTCGATGCTATTAAATTATAAGAAATGAAGAGAATATTTTTGTTTTCATGGAGGTATGAACCAAAAAAACCTAATCAAACTCATGTATGAATCTGCTTCATACATGAGTGTGATTGGATTTTTTCGGTTCATACCTCCATGAAAACAAAAATATTCTCTTCATCTCTTAAAACTTTTGTAGGGCCACTGTTTGATACCAATTCAATATGATTTATTTGCTTCAGAAAAGATTCTGAAAGATTTCATTCTCCACATGAAACACCAAATATACCCAAAGGGGCATCATATGGTCAAACTTGAAAAGAAGCATATGTCAATGCTCAGGGTTTCTCAACTCTGAGAGGGTTTTTCCCCTTCTCTGTTCCCTTGTAAATTTGAGTCTAAATAATTATGCTACCAGGGATAATACATGAACAAACTTCATGGAGTTCAGTTTAGAGTTGCAACATACAATATATCATTGCTCTTTGACCCCAGCAGCATCACATGTATAAACTTGGAAGGGATCTAATTTATACCACATACCAAAATTTGTAGCGATCTACTAGGAAATGCCACATAACAAATATCATTGCTTTAACCCTTTCCTGTTTATTAAAATAATAGTCTTAAACAAATTGAAACAAGTTGCAACAATGATTAAAATGAGTGCTATTTGAAAAATAACTAATGCATAGGATAGAAAATATTGTGGTAAAGAAGATATTGCTTGTTACAAGCAATTTTTTATTTCCCTGATGTTTTTTCAAGTATAAAAGTTAAGGGACGTAAAAACAAGGGATTGTGCAGGGAAGGGTCAAGTTGTCTTGTTTCAGAGAACCAGATTTTTACTGATTTCATTTTTTGTTTCTTATTATTAAGAGTGTGTCTTGGTAGGGCCCAGGTACAATTCCAGGATAATCGCCAGTACAAAATTGGTAGAGATCCACTCTGAAATGCTACATTTTAACCCTTGTCATGCTGAATCAGAAATATTCTTGTTTTGCCAGGTGGTGTAAACACAGATCAGCTTGCACATGCGTCCAGTCTGATCTCTGTCTACATCTCATGTTCCATACCAGCCAAAGTTGTTTAAATTAATATTGGCCAACAACTAGCTTCCAGTACTTACAGTACTTTGATTTAGATGCAATGCTGAAAAAAAGAAGAATTTTATACAGCATGACAATGGATAAACTGGTGACTGTTTTGGGGTTTGTTTAAAATTGTTTCCCTTTTAGGTAAGAAAATGTGGCAGGAAGTTAACAAATACGCACTTTCTTCATTTTCAACAGTGTTTTACTAAGCTGTTTCTTGAGGGGCTTAATAAAGTGGGTTTGTGTGGTAATAGGTTTAGGGTTGATTTCAATCATTTGAATTACATGTAATTTGTAAGAACTTCCCCAAAGATTGGCTAATAGGGTCAGAAGGTGAAGTCCACAGAAATAGCTGATAGACACAAAACAGTAATTCACCATGTCAGAAATCCAGCTATTACATAGCTCATTCTGAGTACATGTACTTAGTGCTCAGGTGAGCTAAAAAAAGACCTTCAGATAAGAAGGTATGAAGATAATCTGAATCTCTCATTTCTACTCAAACCAATGTATTGTGGTTATATTCCATTCGGTAACCACATCATTGTTTTTGTGATGGACAAAACAAAATTTATCATCCTGAAGTTTGCATCACTCTCTTTATTTTGCTATATGAATAAACCATATACAATTCAACTTTAAAGAAGCAACCACTCAAGGGACGGCCAAAATGTAGCCGTTTAAGACAACGGTCACTTAATACACCTTTTTTTGACAGATATAAGGGTTCTGTTTGACTACATACATAAGTTATTGCAGGACTCTTAATTAATCCTATGTTGATGGAACTAATTAGAATCGTTTCATTGAGGCGATTCTAATGAGATCCACCACCATAGGATTTTTTTTCTCAATAATTTCATAAGCAAAAATGTCCACTTGTGAAGATTCTTTGTTTTTATACAGGGTACTTTTGATACTGGTCGCTAAATGAAAGTGGATGCTTAATAGAGGTGGTTGCTTGGGCAAGGTTGACTGTAATTCTTAGACTTTTGAAATCTATACAACTTTCAAATTAATGAGAATACATTTTAAAATCAACAGATTGCCACTGTCAATCAAATAATAAATTGACCAATCAAATCATTTGTTTAGACCAGATTTGAATGGTAACCTTCCATGTTTATGTCAACCTTTTTTGTTGGTTTGGCCACTTAACCCATTACAAGACAGCAAAATTTTAGACTGGTCCAAATTGAAAGGAGTTGCAGACGACACTTTAAGTTTATGAAATTTTAAAAAACTTTATCTTTTGGGGTAGAAAACATTGTGGATAATGAAGACATTTTCCATGGCTTTTTCCAGAGGGGCATCTAAAAGCGTCACAGTGTGGGAATGGATTAAATATCATAACTATAGCTTATTCAAGCTGTAGTTACAATGTTTAAGTTGTTAACCCTGACCATGTATTTTGCAAACTAACGTAACTCATATAACCATACCTACACAATGACTCTGTTTGATACCCTTTTAAGAAAAACAATTGGATAAACATTGCGTAAAATGAAGAAATTGCCTGCAACAAGCTATTTCTTCATTCTACACTATGTTTTCTAAACAAAAAGTTGAAAAAATCTAATGATTCAAAAACTTTAAACAATTGTCTGCAACTCCTTTCAGTTTCTACCAATCTAAAATATTGCTGTCTGGAAATAGGTTAAAATGCCATCGAAGATCAGTTGGTGTGGTCCACAATCAAGCAATTGAGCCAGGGTGTTGACATTTTTAAAAATTTTACATTGGAGCAAATAAATTTACTTAAAAATCCTTTTCAACACAGATGTTTAGGGTTTTTCCGGTGGGTGTCTGGAGAACTTTTGAGCCAGTATCAATCTGGAGTGCAAAGTTAATGTCAATGTTTAAGTTTTTGTAAAATCCAGGGACCAACAACATGAAGCTTACACTTATTCTAGAGCAATAATTTGATCTTTTTGGTAGAGTTCTGTAAGGCAACTGTGCCAGCAAAATTTGGTTTCATTGGGGGGGAGAAAATTTGAAAGTTTTTTTAAATCACCTGCCATTTCTACCAACTTCTTCAAGCATTATGTAAGACTCATTCCATAAAATTTTGTTTAAATCCTATGGCTAATTTCAGTGAAAAATATTTTTGTAAATTACTATAGACAGATAGATGATTAATGAATCACAAAAGTTTATCTGAGCATAAATGCAAAATAAAGATTGTTTACCTGATTTCACTTTTAGCTGGTATTTCCCCAGGTGAGACCACTGGTTCCACTGTAACTTCTACAAGGTCTGTAGACTCTGATGGTGCCCTGCAATCATAACTAACATCATTATTCAAAATTTTATAAAAATACCTCAGCAAAATCCTCCATATCTTTCTCAAACCATACAACCTTTCTTTGATCATGAAAGGCTATCTTGATAAAAAGCAATGTAGGAAAATGAGAAATTGCTTAAGAACTAAACTATTCCAACAACTAAATAGTTCTAAGACATCATCTCTTCAATAATACCAAATAATGAATTAAGTTTCACTGCTTTTTAATGCCCCTCAAGAATAAAGGCTTCTGAAAAATATTTGAAAATGAAGATATTACTTGTGACAAGCAATTTCCTCCTTATCCACAATGTTTTCTATCACAAAAGTCAACGATTACTTAGATTTCATCAACTTAACATTGTCCTCTCCAACTTCTTTAAATTTGGACCAGAATAAACTTTTGTCATCCAGCAATGGGTTAAAAGTAGTACAAATGGCAATTATGTCAAGAAGGTCCATGAACCACTGACCTGTTGATGACTAGACTCTTAACCCATTCCAACTCAATCCCTCCTTTTTACGCCCCTGGAGAAAAAAGCTTTGGAAAACATTGTGGAAAATGAAGAAATTGCTTTATACAAATAATTTCTTCATTATTCACAATGTTTTCTATCCAAAAAGATGAAAAAAATTCAGAATTCCATCACTTTGAAATTGTCGTCTGCGGCCTCTTTCAATTTGGACCAGTCTAAAATTTTGCTGTGTTGGAATGGGTTAACCAATTCCCACACAACAAAATTTGAGACTGGTCCAAATTGAAAGAAGCTACAGACGACAATTTCAAGTAGATGGATATTTTTTTACAAATTTTTTGGAGAAAAAAACATTGTGGAAAATCAAGAAATTGCTTTATACAAACAATTTCTTCATTTTTCACAATGTTTTCCAAAGCTTTTTTCTTGAAGGGTGTAAAAAGGAAGGATTGTATGGGAAGGA